>CM037877.1:229418146-230119441 GCA_021292165.1 Shinisaurus crocodilurus
GAAAAAACCTATTTTGGCGAATACATCCTAACCGCACGGAGGGGGTTGGTCGCCCCCCGGCCAGTTGCCCTCCATGTGGAGCTGGAGGGCTTTACCATCGTCGCCTTACTTGACGCCTCCAGGCACCCAATGTAGGCGAGAAAGGCAAAACCCCAAAGACGTCCCAATCTCCCTCCTGGCAAGCCTCAGGGCATTAGCGAGGGCAGCCTTGGGTAAACGTCAGTCACCTTGAAAGGTGCCACTGGATGATCACCATAACTCTAACTCATACTGCCTAATCCCGCACTAGACCATGGGCGGGAACCCAGGTGCCTAAATAAGCCCTTACCTGTGTCCCCGCCCTAGTTGAGCCATTGGCTCAGTATCTGTGACCAGGGATGTTGAAGAGTCCTTGGTCTCGAGTCACAAGTCGAGTCACGAGTCTTTGGACCCGAGTCTCGAGTCCGAGTCCGAGTCCTTGCTCCAAAATGGTGACTCACGAGTCCCGAGTCCCAAGTCACTCCCAAAGCTGACTCCACGAGTCCCTATTAAAATCAATGGGGTTTTCCCCCAACAAATAAGGCTACTTCAGTGTGGCTTAAATAAATTCTAGGCACAGTGTGCCTTTTTATCTCAAAACTCTGCCACTGATTTTGACAAGAACAGACCAGGCAGACAAACCCAAAATAACCAGGCAGGCAGAGGAGGCAGGGAACCCCAAAGCAGGCAGGCAGAGGCATTTGTCTTGGACAATTCAAACTGTGGAACTAGTTAAGAAGAGACCAGGCAGAGGCAGAGGCAGGGAACCCCAAACAGGCAGGCAGAGGCACCCAAACCCAAAATGTCTGAAAGGTTGCATTAGGAAAATGATTTTAAAAAATAAACTTGGATTGTTACTGCAACTGGGTCCAGGCAGCACCTGCAGGTGGCATCAAGCGGATGTTGATGAGTCCTTGGTCTCGAGTCCCGAGTCGAGTCTCGAGTCCCATTAAAAATATTGGGACTCGAGTCCAAGTCGAGTCAGAGGGGGGACTCAGTCTGACTCACGAGTCGAGTCCTCGAGTCCAAGTCCCCATCCCTGTCTGTGACTAACCTGACCTGTTACCTGACTCCTCTCTCCTCCCCCACTCGCAAATCTCTCCCTGGCCCCAGGTGAGGGGCCAGTGGAAGTCTGTTCTCTTAGAACTAAGCTTACAGCACAATCCTCTGCATGTCTGCTCAGAAGTAAGTTCCACTGAATTCAATGAGGCTTGTTCCCAGCTAAGTGTATAAGACTGCAGCCTTGAAGGTTTTTCTCTACACATATATACTTCTTGCATCACCATTTAGTTTGTGACAGCAGGGTAACGGAGAAGTTGTTAACAGCTTTATGATCATTTAGGTGCTATTGTAAGACTGCAGATCTTTAATGAAATGCATTTCTTCCCCTGTATTGCATTGTGAGTTGTATAAGATACTTGCGATTCCCTATAAATAACTCCTTGCATCTCAGTTTTATAGGTTTAAATCACCTCAGATTGAGAGTGTTTTTTTAAATCTGTACTTCCAGAAAGTGGGGGAGCAGAGCAATTTTAAAGCACATTGCAACTGCTGAAGAAGGCAGTTGTATGAGCTGTCACTCTTTGATGTGGTGTCATTTAGAAAGCCTAAATGTGCTGCTGTTTAATGGCAAAAAACACCCATCACCACATCACAAAACAACACACACACACACACACACACACCATTGCAAAAATAGTATGGATTTTGAAAACAAGAAGGGATGCATGATGATGTACAGCCACCAAACTAAAACTAAGGCTTGTATGTTTACCACCAGATTTTCTTCTCTACTTCCCACAGACATGCAAGCTCTGAAGGGTGGCATTTTCTTCGAAAACACAGATGCTGTGGTATAGCTGCATTTACTTTGCAATGGGCATGAAGTGTATATACTTAGAGGAAACTACATGTTGCATATGAAGCTCTGATTGCCCCTTCTCCATTGCAGAGCTCCCTCAGAGAGGGCAGATTTGTGCTGGAGAAGGGACAGGAGGGAAGGAAATGCTTACCCTTTCATCTGCCAGTGATGTGTCCCCAGAACTCCTCCCCTCTGCTGTTTTTACCTCTGCAGGTACCCAGATCTGTGATTGTGAAGTAAACAGAACTGCAGAAGTAAAAGCAACCAGGGGAGGATTTTTGGGTTAACTACCCACTTCCATCCATCACTTGGTCCAATACTTTGCAACAGAGAAGAGGCCATCAGGGCTTTGTTACATGTGGCTGCAATGAATCCTGTGGTTTGCCCCGTTATTCCAAATGAAGGTGACGCTTTGATTGCTAGTTGTACGGCACTCCACTTGCTCACTAGAGGGTTTACTGGAGATTCTCTGAGCATAATTCATGGCGCTGGTGCTGATCTTGGCTTTGATCCCAAATATCTAAAATAACACCTGTCTCCATATCAACTTGCCCGAATATTATGGACATCTGCTGATGCACTCACCTCCCTGCAGAAGTGAGGTGGGTTGAGAAGGAACAGGCTGACATCCATTTTCACTTGTTTTTAAAGAGTATTTCTTTTCCTGCTTTTCCACTACATAACCCCTGGGTGGCACTGTGTTATAGCGAAATAGCTCAAATAAACAAGTAAAAAAGCATTTTCTTTCACTTATATAAATAATACTGCATTTTCCTTCTAAAAAAAAACAACTTGCCGAAAGTGCTCTTTAAACGCAGTAGCAAAACTGGAGGGTCATGATATTGTCTAAAGAACCCATAAGCAACACATGATAAATGCCTGCCTCATATAGAAAAGTACTTTTTAGAGCAGGGGAAATGTAGTATTGTGAAAGTGAAAGAAAACTATTTCCACTTGTGCATTTGCACTAATCTACTATACCGCATGCCACCTAGAGGTTATGTAGTGGAAAGCAGGAAAGGAATCACTTCTTGTAGTGCTCAGATCTCAATTCTGTGACAAAACCGAACATAGATACAGTGTATTAATAGCAGGGATGTTGAAGAGTCCTTGGTTTCGAGTCACAAGTCGAGTCACGAGTCTTTGGACCCGAGTCTCGAGTCCAAGTCTGAGTCCTCAGTCCAAAATGGTGACTCACGAGTCACGAGTCACTCCCAAAGCTGACTCCACGAGTCCCTATTAAAATCAATGGGGGGTTTTCCCAACAAAATAAGGCTATTTCAGATGTGTGGCTTAAATAAATTCTAGGCACAAGTGTGCCCTTTTATTTCAAAACTCTGCAACTGATTTTGGCAAGAACAGACCAGGCAGACAAACCCAAAATAACCAGACAGGCAGAGGAGGCTGGGAACCCCAAACAGGCAGGCAGAGGCAGCCAAACCCAAAATATCTGAAAGGTTGCATTTTAGGAAAATGATTTTTAAAAATAAACTTGCTGTACTTCCTAAAACCTATCCATGTTGCATTTGAGGAACACGATTTTGGAACATGAGTCCTTGGTCTCGAGTCCCGAGTCGAGTCTCGAGTCCCATTAAAAATATTGGGACTCGAGTCTGACTCGAGTCAGAGGGGGGACTCAGTCCAACTCACGAGTCGAGTCCTGGAGTCCGAGTCCCCATCCCTGAATTAACAGCCTGTGTAGAAAAGCCCTAAATGAGGGTTCCTGAGGGAGGAAGTAGAGAGAAGGCTCTCCACTCCCTCTCCCAAAGATCCTTATACAGACCACTCCTTCCCCACAACTGCTAGTAGAAGGGAAGGAACAATCTCTATCAGGATTGTGTGTGTGTGTATGCATGTGTTTTTGTGTGTGTGCATATGCACATGCAGCCCCTTGGGAAGTTTTTCTTTTTAATGGTGTGGGGACAGCTCCATTCATAAATGGAACTGCACCCTCCCATATATATCTACATACACGCACGCACACTTACACACGCTTACACACACCCCACTTCAGCCTGAAGTGGTGCTGTCCAGGAAGGGTTTTAAAATATCTCTGGCCATTGCGGTGCTATATCATGGAATATTCAGAAACATTCTAACTTCTGAGAAGAAAGGGTTTGTTATGGTATGCTGACTATCAGTGCAGTTAGTGTGAAAGAAAGAGAAAGTGGTTGGATTAGAAGAAAAATCTCACATAGTACCTAGGCTTAGGGTGTTAGGCAGGAAAGGTAGCTGAAGATCAGGGAGCTGAGAGAGCATAAAGGTTAGAAAAAACTCACAAGTTTCATTCTAGATAACCTTTTCCTGAACAGCTTTGTTTCCTTGATAAACTTTAAGAAATCCATAGAATAGATACTTCATTCAATGTTCAGAGTTGCCATTAGAAATCCTTCAGTGTTCTTTAACACCATCGAATGCAGTTGCTATAGAGAACAGGGCTGCAGTCAGCCATCCGATCACATCTATCTTGCTTAGGCTTCATTTCTCCTTTCATTGCTGCTTCTATTTATTTATTTATATTTATACACCTTTTTTCCTTCAGGGAACCAAGGCAGTGTACATAAGCTTCCTCCTCCTCTCCATTTTATCCTAACAACCCTGTGAGGTAGGTTAGGCTGCGAGTCAGTGACTGGCCCAAAGTCACCCAGTGAGCTTCTTGGCCAAGTGGGGACTAGAACCCTGATCTCCTGAGTCCCAGCCCAACACTCTAACTACTACGCCGCACTGGCTCTCATTGCTTTCAGAAGCTAATCATAGTTTTCGGATCGAATAAAGAAGAAGAAGCGAGGTGGGAAAAGATTGTTATAGAACAGTGTGGGTCATTTGACATGGCTTCCCTTCCCAATATGGGTTTGGTGCACTGTAGTTTATGCCTTTTAAACCATGGAACATTACACCGAGCTGTCATCAGTGAGAATGTTTGTAAGCTACAGAATGTTGATAACCAATGCAGTTAGTGAGAGGGAAGCCTAAGCAAGTTCCTGCACTGATTACATTCTAGCCCCTGTTTCAACAACAGCCATGCAATCAGACCTGCAACTGTATCAGACAGCCTGTGGGTCTAGATCCCCAACATGGATCTAGCTTAGTGTGTAACACAGTGTATACCTGCTAAAGTTGTTGTGTAACATCCCAAGATGATGCCTAACTGCCACTGGGAAAAAGACTCTGCTCCAAAACTTACTGTTTCATGTTTAATTTTTGTACAGTGCCTAGTTAAAAATAAATAATTGGGTAACGTCAGTATATTGAAGTTAATAAGAGAGGTCACTTCTTTCTCTGTTGCCAGCAGCACCCCAAAATCAGACTGCCTCAATTAACTCTGACTTCCTTTTGGATTAACACCAGTGGGTGTACAGGTTAACAGGTTAACATCGATGGGTTAGATTAATGGGATAAGTTAGCCATGGCTAACTTAATTCCCATTGATTTCAATGGAACTAAAGCATGACTAACTTAATCTGGATCCAACCCAATGTATTCAAGGTTTTTTCCTCCTGATGCTTAATGGGATTTTTTAATTTTATTTTTTACACATATTCTCCTGATTACACACAGAGAGATTTGCATATATCAATTAAAGATCAACAAATGGATAATATCCTCTTATATGTATCCATTGAGAGTGGCATCTATATGCCATTCGTTCAAATGTTGAAAGCATCGTTAGGTCCTCAATCCATTGCATTATAGGAGGTGAGCATTTATTGTTCCAATGTTGTAATATTAGTCTTTTACCTGTCAAAAGGGCACGGAAAATCATTTACGTTGATCATGCTCCAGGAAGCAGGTAGATAATTTAAAAGAATGTATGCATCAGTGTTCCAATACAAAGTTTATCCATATAAACCTCTTCCCAAAAAGAGGTAATTACTGGACATTGCCAAAACATATGATTAAAAGAAGCATTAGCAGTATGACACCTCCAGCCATTAGCTGACTTAGACAAACCCTGATTAAAGAGATGTCGTGGAGTCCAAAAAACACAGAACAAGAGTTTTTGTTGAATAAGACGTAACCTGAGATCCACTGAAACTTCATATATGGATGCTAAAGTGACAATCCATTGCTTAGACAGCCTGTGTAGAAAATTGCCTTTTTCATTCCTGCTTTAGACCCTGTGTATCATATTTATGTGAATACTTATTTATTCACCAATAAATATTTTATAAATATGGATCATGGGTCAATATAACTGATCAGCCTCAATAAGTGCTTTCAATAGTGGAGGAGACTGTAAAAACTGCAGGGCCAAACCTAGATTTTAACAAATATTTCAGTTGTAAGTATTGCCATTCAGCCATAGCAGGCAAATCGTATTGGGCACACAAATCCAAAAATGACAGAAACTCATAATCAACCCCCACTAATTGATCAAAAAAAATTTTAAATCAACTTATCCATCCAAGTCCACCACAAAAATGTTTTCTTACCTTATGGATCTCACCATAAGGTCAATTTAGGATGTTAAAATGGTTCATAATGTAATTGACACAATATATCCACCATACGCCTCTAGCAACCATAACTGTGGGAGGAACCCTATCCATTTTAATATGTGGAGAGCCTAATGCCATCCATTTGGAAAGAGGATCTAGAAAGAAGATTCCAGAACTGACCAAGGTGGAAAATCTAATTTAAGTGGAAAAGCCCCACATTTAGTACAAGTCAGCAAATAGGCCAGATGATATAAAGCAAGATCCAGAAAACCAAACCCACTTTCCTTGATGGAAAGTTTCATCCTTTTCAGGATATTCATGGCAGAGAGGAACCCCAAAAATGTACAAAACAGAGAATTACGTTGAAAATATTTGCTGGGTATAGATAGAGGAATTCCACGTTACACAGATAGTCCAAGGTATAAAATGTACAAAACAGAATACGTTTCTGAAAATATTTGCTGGGTATAGATAGAGGAATTCCACGTATCACAGATAGTCCAAGGTATAATTCATCTTAACTGTATTAACCTTACCCTACAAACTAAGCTTTAACTATGCCCATCTGTCTATGTCCCGTGAGATCTCAGTCAATTAGTCAATTTGTTCAGGTTTAACTTAATCATTAGAAATATGTTTCTGGGGATAAGTATTCCCAAATAAGTAATGAAATCCAGACACCATCAAAATTGCCAATTAGCTAATACACTATGTGATATATTATCTCCAATCAGCATCAATTCAGACTTTAACCAGTTAATTGAATAGCCAGAAAATTCACCAAAAATATTAATTAACTTCATCAACGCTGGAATAGATGCCTGGAGTTGCAAATAAACACTAAGAGATCATCTGCGAATAATAATTTTGAATTCTAACAGTTGTGCACAAAGTCGTGAAGAGTGGGGTATAAATGCAATAAACAAACAAACAAACAATACTACTATTCTGTCTAATAGCACACACCAGGGATTTGAAACATAAATCAAATGTCAATGGAAAAAGTGGACATCCCTGTATGGTATCTCTCCCAAGTAAAAGAAAGCTGAAAAAAGACCATTAGTCATAACTCTACCTCTTGAGGTTGAATATAAAATTTTAACCCATTTCGAAAATTCATCAGGGAAGCCAAAATTACTCAATGTAGCAAAACTGAATTTCCAATTAATTTTGTCGAAGATCTTTCAGCTTCCAAAGAAACAATAGCAGCCTGGTCTGTTCTATCTGAGTTTAAACCTATTAAACCAACAACTAATCTAAGATGATTGGCTCCCTCCCTGTCTATGTTTGATAAATCCCACCTGGACTGCTTGAACCAATGTGTAATAACTTGTTGCGATCTATTGGTCAAAATTGCACTTAATATTTTAATATCTGCATTAATTAACGAAATAGTTCGATAGTTAGCACAAGTGTGATCCCGGCCAGGTTTAGGGTTCACTGTAATATAACCATCGTGATTTCCCATTATTCATATTACTAATTGCTTTCTTAATTTCCTCCATACGCAAAGGAGCCATAAGAAACTGCCGTTGTAAGGCATCTGTGCATGGAAGATTAACATGGGGGCGGGGGGAAGCATCTATATCCTGCTCCGATGTTTCGCTACCCACACTATACAAATCAAACAGAATAAAACTTTAAATTATAAATTTGTATCGGTTGGAGAGGTCTATAAGCTATCATTCTCATCTTTAATAGCTGAAATAACATTATGATGTTTCTGCTGTTTAAGACGATGTGCCAAAATCATACTGGGACATTCACAATTTTCCCAATATGCCTGTCATAAATGGATTAAAGCAAATTCTGCCTGCTGTGAAAGGATATTATTCAACTCATATTAACTTTTGCAGTTCCTGATAAATTTGTGCAGATGGGGCAATGGTGAACTGAGTTATAAGAGATTTCAGTTTCTTACTAAGTATTATTGTTGCATTTTAAAAATACTTTTCTTATAAGAAGCACAGGCAATAATTCAACCCTGTATAAAAAGCCTTACTGACCTCCCACTCAATGGCACTAGAATCAACAGTGGGTCGCTCATTATCTTGAAAATACGCAAGTAGCTCAGCAAAAGTCTGATTTTAAACACCTCAACATTAAGAAGAGCAATGTATAGGCACCAAAACCCGCGGGGATCTTGGCAAATCTAAAAATTGCAACTCCCAGACAAACTGGGGCATGTTTTGAGATTATCAGCGTATCAATCTTACCACACTTTTATTTGATGTCGCAAAGATGTGGGAACCAAAAACAATCTAATGCAAAGCAATTCTGATGTAACGATGAAATAAAAGGTGTAGGTCTCTCTCGCCAGGATGCAAATTCTCCAAGCATCAATCAACACACGTTCAACCGTATAGGCCTGAAGTGTAAGCCTCATCACCATTTGCTTCTTTGGAGCAGGCATACTCCTATCCAACACTGAGTCTTAAACCTTATTAAAGTCTCCGCCAACAATTGGATAATCATAAGCAATATCAACCAAGCTGCCCAAAACAATCATGGAACATAACTGGAGAAGTCATTATACAGGCCATACACATGTAATCATAGCAATACTTTATCAATAGATTGCCCGCCAGAAGCATAAAGTGACCGTCAGGATCTATAATCACCTGTTGAACTGAAAAACGAAAGTAGCTTATTATGAATGTAACTCGCAAGTCGAGGTATCAGTCACATACACCTCACCAACCCCATCTATTCTCATGTATTGTTTTGTGGATATCCTGTGGTGTATTCTCTGTTTTTCCTCTGAGGAGAAAGCAGGCAGTCAAATGCTTCAGTGCCACAGGCACTGGTCTGCCCAAGCCATATAATAATGCTGGACTGTATTAACACTCAGGTATCAGAATGATATCCCTGTGGGGGAAGTCATTAGGAAGCTGTATGTGCAGCATTTTTTTCCTGTATGTATCTGTGTGGGCTCTTGCTGGGCTTGACTTCCTGCCTGAGTCTGGAAAGAATCTGTCGCATCAATAATGCCCCCTAAGAATATGTATATTGGTGTTAAAAAAAAAAAAGAAAGAAAGAAAGAAAGAAGAAGAAGAACAACAGCGCTCGAGAGATATTGAATTATGAGGTTTCATTGAGGAAAAGAGGGCAGAAGAGGCACCCATGTTACAGTTTCTTTCCCCATGCATTTTCTTTTGCAGGCTCATGAAATTATTTGGAATGTGATTCACTCTGAGAGTTTTTTGTTTGTTTTTAAACTAGGCTAGCTTCACAATGTATTCCAGTATGTCCAAATTTAGATGCTAGATCCCAGAAATCTAGCATTAGCTAAATACAGTAAGGGCACAATCCTATGCACGTTTATAGAGAGAAAAGTTCTACAACTCCCAACATCCTGGCTGGGGGATGCTGGAGTTGTAGGACTTTTTTCCTCTATAAACGTGCATAGGATTGCACCCTAAATGTGAGTGTAGCAGGCCAGCTGCACAGTACAACAGGATCCCAGATTTTTCTCTCTCTCTCCAGGGGAATGATGCATATATCGGCTTTCATATTAAATCAGGGGTGGGGAGCCTGCAACCCACCAGGTTTCCATTAACCACAGCCAGCATGACCGCTGGTCAGGGATGATGGGAGTTTGTATTCCAACAACATCTGGAGGTCTACAGGGTTTTTATGCACTGGTTAGCACCTAGGAGCCCTACCCCACCCCAGTCAGTTGAGTGCCATACTAGATGTAAACACAACTAAGGGCCAAAATAGACATTACTTTAAATGTGTGCCTAGCAGCTCTGCCTTCTTTACATTTTTACTCTAGAGTAGGTGCAGGGCCCCCTGATCAAGATCATGAAACTGCCCCTCCTCCCTGCTAGGGTTCTGATCCAGATTGAGCCCCCCTGTGCCTACACTAGAGTAAAACTGAAAAAGACATCTCTGCTAGACATGTATTTAACATGTCTGTTTTAGGCTCTTACATGCACATTTTTGTGTATGTAAATAGCAAGTGCCAATGGATACAATGTAATACAATGTAAATAGCAAGTGCCAATGGATACAATGGTTAGAGTGTTGGACTGGGACTCGGGAGATCCAGGTTCAAATCCCCGCTCGGCCATGAAACTCACTGGGTGACTTTGGGCCAGTCACTGACTCTCAGCCTAACCTACCTCACAGGGTTGTTGTGAGGGTAAAATGGAGAGGAGGAGGAGGAGGAGGAGGAGGAGGAGGAGGAGGATTATGTAAGCCACCCTTGGGTTCCTTGCAGGAAAAAGGCGGGGTATAAATATAATAAATAAATAAGATAAGATAAGATAACATACCTTCCTTAAAATGCGAATGCCACTTACAGAGAGGGGATTTGTGGGGAGGGGTCAGGACTATGGCAAGAAGATTAAAAGTGATACTTCCCCTCCCCACCTGCTTAGGCTGAAACGTGATCGAACCTTGTGTTACAGAACTTAACGCAGCTTATGTGTACCATGCACAGAATACTGGGGGCAGGTTGATGTGGTAAGGGGGAAGGCATAACAAACACTCTTTGCCTCAGTTTTGACAAGCTGCTTTTAATCTGAGTTTTGAAAACCCATCAAGCTGTCCGTGTCTGTTTGGGCCATGGCAGTGCTGGCTCCAGCTCTCCGAGGGCCCTTGGGCAACACATCCTCAGTGGGCCCCGTCCCTCAGTGAGTCTACCGTCTTACCATCATTGTCACCAGCAGCTATTGATACTCCTAATGCAAAGCTCAGGCCCCAGGCAGCTGGGCATCATCCACCACCGCCTCCAGGAAGGACTAAGCCAGGCAAGTAGCCCAGCCTTGCTGCTTGCTGCTTGCTGCTGCTGCCTGGGAGGGACCACCCGCACCACCGGTGGGACTGCTGGCTGCCCTTGCAGGACCGGGCCCAGCCAGGAGCCCACCCCGCCCCACCTGCAACTGTGGGGCCATAAAGCTCAGGCCCCAGCGGGGGCGGGGTCGCCACCGAAGGGGCGACACCAAAGGGTGCCGCCCCTTTGGGAGAGCCACTTCGAGGGTGGCACGAGGGCAAGGGCCTGCCCCCCCTGCGGAGGGGGATATAGGTGGGGCTGGGGTTTTTAAGAGGCCCTTCTTTTTGAAGGGCTTGGGGGTTTTAGGGGTTGATTTTAGGGGTGGGTCTCCCGCCTGATCGGCGGAAGCGAGGGGGCATGTGCCTCTCCCAGGGAGATGATGGAGGGAGTTCTGGGGGGCAAAATATACCACTGTTGAGCGGCAGGCGCTAGCAGAACGCTAGGGGCAGGCCATGCCAACTAAGGGGGACAAGGGATCGATGCTTAATACCTATCCCTTGTCCCGGGCCTACCCAGAGCCAAGGGATAACTGGGGGATGTGTGGCTCCTCCCCCCACCTTGCGTTTGCTGTTGTGCAATGCCAGGTCCGTTACCCAAAAAACATCTTTCATCCATGACTTGATCCTGGATGAGGGTGCGGACCTAGCATGTATTACGGAAACCTGGCTGGACGAGGCTGCTGCTCCAACTCTGGCGGCCTTGTGTCCGGCTGGTTTCTCGTATGCCCAGCAGCCAAGGGTTGGGGGACGGGGAGGGGGAGTGGCTGTTATCTACCGGGAGTCCTTGGTCCTTACCAGACTCCCTCTCCGGGAGACCAAGTTTATTGAGTGCATGTACTGGAGGTTGGGTCCAAAGGGCAGTCTGGGGATTCTGCTCGTGTACCGTCAACCCCGCTGCACGACAGACTCCCTGGCCGAGGTGCTGGTTGGAGGTGGTCTCTGATGTGCGTGTGTTGTCCCCCAGGCTATTGGTGCTGGGGGACTTCAACGTGCATTCGGGGGCTGCCTTCACGGGGGCACCTCGGGACTTCATGGAGACCATGGCTTCCTGGGAGCTGCACCCTGTATTAACTGGACCTACCCATGTAGCCGGTCATGCGCTGGACTTGGTTTTTGTTTCTGGAGAGGGGGAAAATGATCTGGAAATCGGGGGTATATCCACCACCCCCTTGTCATGGTCAGATCACTATCTGGTGGGGTTGGATTTCTCGATGCCACAACCCCTCTGCAGGGGTGAAGGACCTATTAGGATGGTCCGCCCCAGGCGTCTTATGGATCCGGATGGATTCCTGAACACGCTTGGGGAATTGGAGCACACAAATGGTAGCTCGGTCGAGACCCTGGTGGACGACTGGAATGCTGCAATCACCAGGGCATTAGACCGAGTTGCCCTGAAGCGCCCTCTTCGCCTAAACAGAGCTCGTGCGGCGCCATGGTTCACTCCGTCACTGCGAGCTCTGAAACAAGAGGTGAGAAGGCTAGAGCGCCGATGGCATAATTCCCGCTCCGAAGACGATCGAACACGGGTTAGAGCTGCATCTTCAGCCTACTGGGTGGCGGTGAAGGCAGCAAAAAAGAATTTCTATGCTGCCTCCATTGCGTCTGCGGAGTGCTGCCCCAGGAGGCTGTTCCAAGTGGTCCGGAGTCTGGTCGGTCCAGTCGCTCCGGACCCACTGGAACAGTCAAAAGCCTCCTGTGAGGCTTTAGCGAAGCACTTCACAGATAAAATCGATCAGATTAGGAGTGGGATATTGTGCGTCGTGGACACAGGGAGTGAGCGGGAGGAGGCCAATGGCAGACCGGTTTTGTGGGATCGGTTTCGGCTTCTTCCTTCTGATGAAGTGGACAAGGTGCTTTCATCTGTGAGGCCGACCACCTGCTTGCTTGATCCTTGCCCGTCCTGGCTCATAATGAGCTGCAGGGAGAGACTGGGTGAGGGGATCAAGGCGGTGGTGAATGCCTCCCTCGAGGAGGCAGTGATGCCATCAGCCCTCAAGGAGGCAGTAATAAGACCGCTTCTAAAGAAGCCCTCCTTGGATCCCCAGGATTTAAACAACTTTCGCCCAGTCTCCAATTTGCCATTTCTGGGCAAGGTGATCGAGCGGGTGGTGGGTGCTCAGTTGAAGGCACACTTGGATGAAGCCGATTATTTAGATCCGTGCCAGTCGGGCTTCAGGTCTGGACATGGGACGGAGACAGCCTTGGTCGCCTTGGTGGATGATATGAGGAGGGCTTTGGATAGGGGCGAATGCTCCTTCCTAGTCCTCCTCGATCTCTCAGTGGCTTTTGATACCGTTGACCACGGTATCCTCCTGGACTGCCTGGAGGGCTTGGGAGGCACTGTATTGCAGTGGTTCCGGTCCTTCCTCTCTGGAAGGTATCAGAGGGTAGTTCTCGGGGAGGAGGCTTCGGACCCTCGGCTGCTCACTTGTGGAGTGCCGCAGGGTTCCATCCTCTCCCCGATGTTATTCAACATCTACCTCAAGCCGCTGGGAGCTATCATCAGGAGGTTTGGGGTGCGGTGTCATCAGTATGCGGATGACACACAGCTCTACCTCTGTTTCAAGTTCTCACCGAGGTTGGCCGTTGAGACCCTGTCCAAGTGCCTGGAGTCAGTGGCTGGCTGGATGGGAAGGAACATGCTGAAACTGAACCCCGACAAGACCGAGGTACTTCTGGTGGGGGACAAGGGGAGGTTAGGGGATGTTGACCTGGTGCTGAATGGGGTACATCTACCCCTGAAGGACCAGGTCCGCAGCTTGGGGATCATTCTAGACTCCCAGCTGTCCATGGAGGCTCAGGTGGCAGCTGTGTGCCGGGCGGCGCTGTATCAACTCCATCTGATACGGCAGCTGCGCCCCTACCTTCCTAATCACCTGCTCCCATCAGTGGTTCATGCCTTGGTCTCCTCTCGCCTAGACTACTGTAATGCGCTCTACGTGGGGTTACCCTTGAAGACGGTTCGGAAACTACAGCTGGTACAGAACGCGGCGGCTCGCCTGGTTAAAGGCAGCCGCCAGCGTGATCACATCACGCCAGTGCTGAAGGATTTGCACTGGCTACCAGTTGCTTGCCGAGCCGAATTCAAGGTGTTGGTTTTGACCTTTAAAACCCTATACGGCTCCGGTCCAGTCTATCTCAAGGAGCGTCTCCAGCAACACCAATTGGGCCGCTCAACAAGATCTGCCACGGATGGCCTGCTCCTTGTCCCTTCAGCCAGAGCAGCTAGACTGGTGGGGACGAGGAAGAGGGCCTTTTCTGTTGCGGCCCCCGTACTGTGGAACTCTCTCCCAAGTAACCTCCGCCATGCCCCCTCTCTGCTGAGCTTCCGTCGCTCATTAAAAACCTGGTTGTTCAGGCAGGAATATGGGATGGGTTAAGATTTTAAAATTTTATATTGTTTTATATGTATTTTATTGTTTTTATTCTATGTACATCGCCCAGGGTGGCCGGTTGCCGGCCAGATGGGCGATAAATGAATATAAATAATAATAATAATTAACAGAACCTTGTGAAATATCTTGAGGTCACAAAGGATAGCTTAGCAGCTGTGCAGTCTAGCACATGGGAAAGGATTTTAGTGAGACATTCCAGAGAAATACACTCTTTTTAAAACCAGTAAAGCCAACTGTGTATATCGGGGAGGCTGGTGACTCCTATGTCAGTGGGGCTCCTTATCCATTGCAGCTTTTTGTTTGAGTTTTATAGGAGCTATCCATGGTGCTCCATGGTGGTGAACCTATTTTGGAGATGGAGTTCAGCACCACAGATAATTCCTGTAAAGCTGAAACAAAAAGATGCAATGGATAAGGAGCCCCGCTGACACAGGAGTCACCAGCCTCCCCTGGTGTATATAATTAAAGTTTATTTGGTTAAGGGGTTTGGCTCAGTGGAGAAAAGGGAAGGCAAAAAAACCCACACACAGACTTCCAAATAAAAGTTGTTTGTTTGTTTGTTTTTTAAAAAGGCCATCTAACTTAGCTAGTTGCATTTTACCAACTTGAGCAGCATCTTGGGTTTCAGAGGCTCCAAATGCCTCTGAATCACCTTTCCCATCAGGAAAGGCAAGGGGCAACGTGGAGCTGGTTTCCTCAGGAGTTGCTGCTGCTTCAAGGGGCCGGGAGTGCATTGAAGGGGTGGTTCCTGAAGGAGCGACTCCCTCTTCGCTGCTGCAGCAGTGGAGAAGAGGCAGCTCCTCTCTGTGTGTGTAAATGATGTGCATGAGAGCACACCCACTTTGGTCACACCCTTTGCTACCATGTGACTCCTGGAATGGTTCCTGAGTGGCAATCTGCCCCATGGGCCAAAAAAAAGGCTTGCCAGCCCAGATTGGGCCATTGGGTAGCAGTTATTTGAAGAGTAGCATTGAGTTTGCAAGGAGGCATCAGTTGGACCTATGGCCAGGGATGTACACATTTTGTTGAATCTGTTCTGTCTGTGTTGCGCGGACTATCATGTGTCTTTTGTTCTGTCGTCCACTCATTGATGGAATCGGAATTTTTTCAGACATTAGTGCAAGTGCAAATTTGTGCAAATCCCCCCCCCCCAAGTTAAAAAAAAAAAAAACAGCCTTCAAGTCTGTGGAATCCACACAACTCAGAAAAATCTGGTCCGTTGCAAAATACGTTGGTCAGATCCATAGAAATCTGAACCCATTTGACTCCTTCGTGGAGTTCTCTGACATCCCTACCTATGGCCCCAAGGTTACAAGGGTTTGCATGACCCAAATAAGTAAAGCAGAAAGGGAGAAATCATAAAAGCTCCCTACTGTGGGAGACGCCAAGCCAAGGCTTTCAGGTAGCCTTGACTGAACCTCGTAATTGTAGCCATGGAAAACATTTATGCTTACACTGTCTTTTAGAACACAATACACAAAGATGTAAACTACAGCACGTTACAGAAAGAAAGTCGATGGCACTCAATTAACCACTTCAGCTGCCTTCCTTTTACTGACTCCCCAAATTACCATGACGGGCTGTAGACAATATGGAAAATAAAAGCAAAGGACCCCTTATTGACATTTTAGAATTAAAATTATGTTTACTGTGAAAAATGAGAAATGGTATGTTTAATTGGTTGTAGGTTGCAATTTGTGTGCACTTAGGCAGGAAAAATACATCTGTCTGGGGAACTGTTAAAGATCACTTTCCTTTGAGTCAGCAAAGTTCACGGCTGCAAGGGAAACAGATCTATACTCTATAAAACCTCAAACTAACAAGTACTTCAGCGCAAGGCAACACTCGCCACAAAGACTAATTTATTGAATCGAACTGAGTAGTGGTGAAATTGACATGACATAGTGGGAATCAATGAGAAGGCTTGACTTTATACTAGGAGGAAGAGGTGGTAAGAGTCTCTTCCATAATATAAGAAGTGTTTCATTAAGGGGAGGGCAACCTGATGAGCAGTGAGGGCTAGGCTGAAAATCTATCATGAACTGGAAAGCTGTGGTTTAGACTCATATGATTAACATATAGGCCAGGATCCAAAGAGTAGTTAAGTAGGCTTGTGCACACCCAAACCTGGCCTAGGTATGGGAATAGTGGCAGCCTTAAACATTTTAGGACTTTAAGTTAAAAGTCAAATGATACACATCACGTGGCTCATTTTTTTAAAAAAAACAACACAGAGACTTGGAGGTAGGAGGCAAGAGTATGGCACCACCTATGGAATCTGTTGCCCAAAGCAACTTCTTCACATCACTTCATAGGAGAGCCAGCCCTTTTTGTGAAGACATCTTCTTGAAACAACATATGAGAGTGGGTTATTTTCTCTGATCAGTAAAGGAAGGGAAAGGAAAGGAAGCAAAGCTGGGGGCGGGAGGACAAAATAGTGATTTTGAGTAGCATTGAATCAATATTGGCAAGGGACATCTGTGTGTGACCACTGGCACTGAAGCCATTTCTTAAAATGAGGGGGCATGCATGAAGTCCTCAGCCTACTTTCAAAAGCCCTCTGCAAACGATCAGTTCAGACCAAGACTAAGACAGAGAGCTTCGGCTATTGGGCAGTATAGAAAATTAATTAATTAATTAATGGGCTTAAGTTACATACAGGAAGGCAGATTTTGGTTGAACATCAGGAAAAACTTCCAAATGATCAGAGCAGCCAGACAATGGAACCAACTGCCTTGGGAGGTGGTGGGCCATCCATCGCCGAGGTATTTAAGCAGAGGCTAGACAGACATCTGTCAGGGATGCTTTAAACTAGATTCCTGCACTGAGCATGGGGTTGGATTCGATGGCCTAAATGGCCCCTTCCAACTCCGGATCTACCTCTGGCAAAGGCAATTTGTCCCTCTCCCAGCAACCTGCTGGGCAAGGAGGAAAGGGAAGCAAGAGCCATTGGGGGAGAATGAGAGAGAGAAAAGTGAGTGAATGGAAGAGGGAAAAAGGAGGTGCCCTGCCCACTTTTGGTTCTGGCCTTGCCGTGTCAATTTCATCTGATACAGCAGCTGCGCCCCTACCTTCCTAATCATCTGCTCCCATCAGTGGTTCATGCCTTGGTCTCCTCTCACCTAGACTACTGTAATGCACTCTACATGGGGTTACCTTGGAAGATGGTTCGGAAGCTACAGCTGGTACAAAACGCGGCGGCTCACCTGGTTAAAGGCAGCCGCCGGCGGGATCACATCACTCCAGTGCTTAAGGAGTCGCACTGGCTACCAGTTGCTTGCCGAGCCAAATTCAAGGTGTTGGTTTTGACCTTTAAAACCCTACATGGCGTTGGAAAAATATTTGGGATAGACATATTGTAAGAGTTATGTCAACTAGGATAAAAGAGAACTTTTATAAAGTGGTATGGAGATGGTATTTAACTCCAGTACGATTAAATCGGATAGATAACAATTGCTCCGCATTGTGTTGGAGAGGATGTAATGTAAAAGGTACATATGCCCACATGTGGTGGAGCTATAAAAATGTTCTGGAATTTTGGCAGAAAGTGTTTGCAGAAATATCAGAAATAATTGGAATAGAATTAGAAGTCTGCCCAAAATTAGCATTGTTAACAATTACAGAAAAGTTTGTTTGTTTAAAAAATACAAAAGAATTGATTGTGAATTTGTTAACAGCAGCTAAGTTAATGATAGCTAGGAAATTGAAGGTTCAACATGTCTTTTCAATTACTGAATGGTATAAAGAGGTATGGGATATCACGCTAAATGATAAATTAACTTGTAATATCAAGTGTCAAAAAGGACAATTGGAGAAAGACACTTTTGTGAACATTTGGGGTAAATTTTTGGATTATGTGTTGGGGAAGGGGAAGGGGAACGAACCTTGTCAAGATTTGTTACATTTTTGGAATATAGAATAATATCATATATATATGTATATATATATATGGGGAGAAATATAACTTGGTCCCAAGAGGTGGGGGGGGTGCACAATGTTTATGTTGTATTTTTGTTCTATGTATTAGTAGTTGTAAGATTGGAAAAAAATTAATAAAACATATTTAAAAAAAAAACAAAAAAAAACTACATGGCTTCAGCCCAGTTTATCTCAAGGAGCGCCTCCAGCAACATCAAGTAGGCCGCTCAACAAGATCTACCACAGACGGCCTTCTCCTTGTCCCATCAGCCAGAGCAGCCAGGCTGGTGGGGACTAGGAAGAGGGCCTTCTCTGTGGCGGCCCCCAAGTTATGGAACTCCCTCCCTAGTGACCTTCGCCATGCCCCCTCCATGATGAGCTTCTGCCACGCATTAAAAACGTGGTATTTCAGGCGGGAATATGGGGTGGGTTAGGATATATATATATATATATATATATATATATATATAATACTGTTTTAATTGTGGTATGTTTGTTTTATTATTGCATTGTTTGGACTGTACATCGCCCAGGATGGCCGGGTGCCCAGCCAGATGGGCGATTCACAAATGTAATTAAATAAATAAATGTTGGTGGCATGTGGCCCCTGAGAGATTACCCCTGAGAGAATACAGTCCTTAACAGAAAAAAAAAAGATCCCTCCCTGTCTTAAAGGATGGCAAATTCCTGTTTATAAAAGTAGTCAGTGTTGTTGTGATAAGGATATATAGATTCATTAGTTTTTGATGGAGCTTTCTAACCAAAATGGCAGAATACAGCTGTGGCCATGTGAAGATATACCCGACTTAGGTCAGCTGCTTGGTGCTCTGAGGGGTTGGTACAACAGAATGTCACTGTTGTTCTTAACCTCAGTTGCCCGGTTTGTGTACTGAAGGCACAATGTTAGAGTGAAGTTGTATTTTTCTTACACAGAGATTATCTCCATGTAGTCACGTATCATGTCTGAAGTGGTCCTGAGCAACTTTGCTACATTCCTAGCATCAAGGCCATGTTGAGTCACTTACTTTTCTGTGGGCTTTTTTCACTCACACTCTCTTATCAGTGGAGAGAAACCCACTTTCAAACACAGCAAGAGCTGCACTAACTGTATAAGATAACAGTGATGAATCGGCAAGCCGGGAATAGACTTTGGTCCTTGAACTTTTTCCCTTCACTGTTCACAGATCAAACATACACGAGCAGGTGCCAGAGATTCGCAGATCTCAGCTTGTTAAATGCATGGTACTGTCTTTCTTGAAGACATTTCCATGACGATACGACAATACAATTCATCCCAGTGGCCAAAAGTGTGCCCACGTCGGCTTCTTTTGTCCAGACTGTTTCAAGGTGCTGACCTATTAGCTTTTTTCCTCCAGAGTCCTCTCTTTCATTTTCTCATAATTGTTAGTAACATCTCTTTCGTTTCTGTCATCCAGCAGGAGACAGAGCTCACAGAATCTAGTTCATATTAAGGTTGGGTGGTTCTTTTTCATTCCATAAGAGGTTTCTGTGGGAGACGTGTTTGAGCTGAAATGAATTTAGGAGGGAGCATCCTTTCTTACTGAGATTTCAAATTTGCATTCATATTTTGACATTCAGAATTTAATCATGTGACATTTTAATTTTAAATTCTGTGTTACAAGGCTGAGCTAGATTATTGTATTTGAATGTTCAAAGTTAGATAAATATACTTTTCGGCAGAGATACTATGTTTCTGCATCCTTCAATATGAAACATGTCTTGGAAGTACAAATATGATATTTGAGGATGAGGAGGATGTAAGCCACCTTGGGTTCCTTGTAGAAAAAAAGGTGGGATATAAATATTATTTATATAGATATAGATATAGAATATATATAATACTGGGCTGCCACTGTCAATAAGCAGCTCCATGGTAAGTTCCCCTTTCTTCCTCTGTCATATGTAGTACAATTTACCTTGTGTCCTAATCTTACATTGTAGTATTGTTCAGGAGTAATACACACACACACACACACACACCTTCAAGAAATGCATGAGGATGGAGTGGGACCACCCCCACTACCCCTGCAGCCGACACTGACTCACTGGCCGGCCCTGCCCCTAGGAACATAAGAAGAGCCCTACTGGATCAGACCAGAAACTGATTATATATGTAGTTGTAAACCACCCAGAGAGCTTCGGCTATTGGGCGGTATAGAAATGGAATGAATGAATGAATCTAGTCCAGCACCCTGTTTTCCACAGGATGCCTATGGGAAGCCCACAAGCTGGACGTGAGGGCAGCAGTTGTTGTTCCCCAGCGACTAAGAAGCTGCCTTATACAGAGTCAGACCCTTGGTCCACCCAGCCCAGCACTGCCGACATCAACTGGCAGCAGCTCTCCAGGGTCCCAGGCGGGAGTTTCTCCTGGGACCTTCTGCATGCAAAGCATGTGCTCTACAACATGAGGGCAATAGGCCTTTCCCACTGTTGTTCCCAAGCAACTAGTATTCAGAGGCATGCTGCAGTATATAGTCATCATGACTAGCAGCCATGGGTAGCCCTGCGGCAGTCCCACATACAGCATTAGTCCGAAAGGCCTACATAAGTAGTAGGATCCTTTCAGACGAATGCTACACATGCACAGTGGTGCAGTAGAGCCAGGGTTGTCAGGATCAGCACTTTTTGCTGATCAGGGATGCTGACATCAGCCACCACCACCCCAGCCACCCCTCAGAATTCCCTGTTCCCTCTGAGCTTAGCTGCAATCCTCAAATCCTCACAGCAGCTCATGGGAAATTAATTTTCCCAACAACCATATATTGTTCCCTGTTGTAATGCAAATAATTTTCAGGTGGCTTGCTCTTGAATGTGCAATTACGACCCATTGCTTTACAAAAGACTCCCACGTATTGGACATAAAACTGCTAGAACCCAGGGCCGGTTCTACCATTAGGCGAACTAGGCAGCTGCCTAGAGCGCCGGGCTGAAGGGGGCGCCAGAAACGCCTTGGGGGGGAAATACAGTCCACGGTGCGCCATGATATAAGTTATATATGATAGCATGATATAACCCCTTCCTGCCCTAAGCGCTCCCCCTCGCTTCGCGGGCTCGGGGCTTCCGCTTCTTCCTACCGGGGCTGCCCTCCTCGCGGCTCTCCTTGGCTCCGCCCCCTCTTGCTTTGGCACCGCAGCCCATCGGGGGTTGCCTCTGCTCTCCCCCCCCTCCTTCCCCAATCCCTTCCCTTTGCTCTCCAGCTCGCCGCCCGGCAGAAACTAGGCCCAAGCCGTCGGGGTTACTATGGCAACCGGCACACGCTCCATAGCCTGCAAAATTCGCTTCGTTCTGGAGCTAAAGGTAAAAACGGACCGGGGTTTCGGCTCCTGCGTGCATCCTACGCATGTAGAGGACTGGACCCAGGCAGGCGTCCACGGGGGTGGGGGGTGGGGCGGATGAAGGAAGAGCACTAAATGGGACGCACACGAGTTGGAGGAAGCGTTACACACACCCGTTCACACGTATACTTTTTTTTTTTGGCACCGCAGCCTCCGCCTCCTCCCCGCTCCTCTTGGCGTTGCCCTCCTGCCGTGGAAGATGGCGCTGAGCGGCCAGGTCAGTCAGTGTGCACAGAAAGGGGTGATGGCGAGGCGTTGAACCCCGACTCTAGCCGTTGGGGTGTGTGGAGGAAGTGGGGTGGGAAGATGGCTCAACCCTGGGGTGGGGCAGGTAGGCCGCCGGTCAAAGGGTGGGGGAAGGAGGAGAAGGAGCTGGTTGCGAGGCGAGGGGGGCGTTGGAGGACGGTAGCGCATCCTCGCGAGAAGGCAGTGCTTGGAGTGTGTGTATGTGTAGACAGTGGGGGCAAGAAGTAGTCGTGATTTCTGCTGCCCTCCCCACGTCAAGTTGGGATGTTGCAAGGAAGAGGGTGGGTGCCCGCTGGAGGGCGGTGCTTGAGGGAGGGGAGAGGAGAGGATCCCCGATGTCAATTTGGGATCTTGCAGGAAAGGGGGTGGGTGCCAGCCAAGGAGATGAGGTTTGGAAAAAATGGTGCTTGCAGGGAGGGTGGTGATTTGGGCAGATGTCCCTATAGGGCAGCCTTTACCTAACCTAGCACCCTCCAATGGCCATGCTGGCTGGGAATTATGGGAGTTGCAGTCTACCACATCTGGTGGAGGGTGCTGATTTGTGGAAGTCTGCCCTTCCACAAGGCAGTGTGGTGTAGTGTAGAGAGACAGTGGTGTAGAGAGACAGTGTGGCGTAGTGGTGAGAGTGTTGGACTAGGACTCGGGAGATCCAGGTTCTAGTCCCTGCTCGGCCATGAAACTCACTGGGTGACTTTGGGCCAGTCACTGACTCTCAGCCTAACCTACCCCACAGGGTTGTTGTGAGGATAAAATGGAGAGGAGGAGGAGGAGGAGGTCAGCCGCCTTGAGTTCTTTGCAGGAAAAAAAGTGAGGTATAAATATAATAAATAAAATATATGGTAGAAGAGGTGGGGAATAAAGTTGCCTAAGGGGAGGGCGGGTCCAGAGGTTCAAGGGTTTACGCTGGCTCAGCTTGTCTGAGCGTGGAAAGCTAAGCAGGGCCAAGCCTGGTTATTACTTGGATGGGAGACCCTTCCTCTAGTTTCCTGCATTGAGCAGGGGGTTGGACTCGATAGCCTTGTAGGCTCCTTCCAACTCTATGAAATCTATGAAAGTATTTCTTCTGATTGGTGCTGCTGCCTGGATGAACTCACTGGATGTTCATTCCCTCTCTTTTAAGGAATGCCCAGAAAATCTGGGACAAAATTGCAGGAGGTGGTGAGCAGGAGCAGTAGATGCCACGGCCAACTTGCTCACTGGCTCTCTGCCTGCCAAGCAAGCAAGTGGTAGCAATGATGAGAAAGAGGATGAGGAGCAATAGCAGCTGGTGGCAATGGCAGTGAGAAGGTAGACTCACTGAGGGAGGAGGCCCATTGAGGGTGTCTTGCCCGAGGGCTTTCCAAAGCCTGGAGCCGACCCTGACAAGTAGGAATCTTGCACAATCAGGGTTCCTGATTGCATGCAGCACCATAGCCACATTTGATTTAAAGCAGTTACAGTGTTGTTGCAAATCTTCCCCATCAACATGGGGGGGGGTGGAGGGGGCAGGCCCTGAATGGGGCGAATGATAGCTATCTAATCAAATAGATAGACAGAAACTGTGATTGACAGATTCGTCCATCCCTCATCCCACCCCATGATGGCAGGCTGTATGCTCCAGGTTCAACACTGATCTAGATGATTGTGCCCACACCTCCCATCTGCTCTAGCCAGCGTAGCCAATGGTGAAGGGTGAGGGGAGTTGTAGGCCAAAACATCTGGAGGGCCACAGGTTGCCCATCCCTGACATAAACTATGGGATTCTCTGCCACAAGATGTTGTGACACCCACCACATCTTACCCAAAGCAAAATCATTAAAGCAGGGTGGGGATCTTAAAGATATACCTTTCAGAGAAGACCCACCTTATAAAAGTAATCTTGACTGGGATTCTTCCTCCAAGCTGTGTAGTTCAGAGAATACACTAATGGGACGCTGGAGTTAAAGCAAAGTATTGATTCATCCTCAGATAATGCTGTTCATGGTTAGTGAGACTGTCAGCAATATTGTGTGTAAATATTTGCCCTGTCAAATACCATTCAGCAGACAGTGCATAAATATTATTGGAGCCATAAATGCCACTAGCTTCATGAATATGTACTACCTTGCCCTTTAGCTGTGCAAATTCTGAGCAGGACCCTCACCTGACAAAATAGAGCATGGGAAAATGCATTGAAGAGACTGGTCTCTTTGGCAAGTCATAAAAAAGAGGACGATTACAGCTATAGGGGAGGAGATTGCTCTAGGTCAGTGTTCTCCAACCTTGGGTCCCCAGATGTTTTTGGCCTACAACTCCCAGCATGCCCCTTTACGCAAATCGCGGCCGTTTTTAACATACAGTAATACCTTGGATTGCAAGCATAATTCGTTCCGGAATTGTGCTTGCAATCCAAAACACTCTTATATCAAAGCGAGTCTCTGGCGGGCGTGAGCAGGGCCGATTTCGGCCCGCTATGCCTGCTTGAGGCGAGCGGTTACATCCCTGCAACTACTTGTATTGCAAGACGTCGCTTGTTTATCAAGTCAAAATTTATTTTTAAAAAATTTGCTTGTCTTGCAAAACGCTCTCAGACCAAGTTACTTGCAATCCAAGGTATTACTGTATATATTTTTTTAAAAAAATCTCAGTGTTTGGGATGAATTAAATATAAGATTGGAGAAAATGATGAACTGACAGAAACTGTGATTGAGACAAATTCGTCCATCCCTCATCCCACCCCATGATGGCAGGCTGTATGCTCCAGGTTCAACACTGATCTAGATGATTGTGCCCACACCTCCCATCTGCTCTAGCCAGCGTAGCCAATGGTGAAGGGTGAGGGGACTTGTAGGCCAAAACATCTGGAGGGGCCACAGGTTGCCCATCCCTGACATAAACTATGGGATTCTCTGCCACAAGATGTTGTGACACCCACCAACTTAGATGGCTTTAAAGGGGGATTAGACAAATTGAAGATAAGGCTTCTAATGGCCATTAGTGATGGTTATACAGTATCTCCAGGATCAGAGGTGGCATGCCTCTGAATATCACTTGCTGAGGAACAAAAGCAGGTGCTCTTCTTTTATTCTTATGTCCTTAAAATAAATACTAACTTTGCCCCGGCCAATACTACAGAGTCAAGCCTTTTTGGACAGCTTTATAAGCTCAGTTTCTTAACTATAGCAATACCTTGGATTGCAAGTAACTTGGTTTGAGAGCATTTTGCAAGACAAGCAAATTTTTAAATATTTATTTAAATTTTTTTGACTTGATATACAAGCGTCGTCTTATAGTACAAGTACTGTAGTACGGCTTAAATTAAAAATCTCTGTACAAATTTTTTGGGGGGGATTTCATTTTGATATAAGAGTGTTTTGGATTACAAGCACGTTTCCGGAATGAATTATGCTCTCAATCCAAGGCATGACTGTATGCCCAAGTTCCTCTATTCTGTGTTGTGAACCTGATATTACATCTTCATGTAATATCCTTCCTATAACTTACACCTTACAAGACTAGATATTTTCTTCGTTATTTGATTAGATAGGTATCATTCGCCCCATTCAGGGCCTGCCCCCTCCACACACACACACACCATGTTGATGGGGAAGATTTGCAACAACACTGTAACTGCTTTAAATCAAATGTGGCTATGGTGCTGCATGCAATCAGGAACCCTGATTGTGCAAGATTCCTACTTGTCAGGGTCGGCTCCAGGCTTTGGAAAGCCCTCGGGCAAGACACCCTCAATGGGCCTCCTCCCTCAGTGAGTCTACCTTCTCACTGCCATTGCCACCAGCTGCTATTGCTCCTCATCCTCTTTCTCATCATTGCTACCACTTGCTTGCTTGGCAGGCAGAGAGCCAGTGAGCAAGTTGGCCGTGGCATCTACTGCTCCTGCTCACCACCAGCAGCGTTGTCTGGGCCAGAGAGAGAGAGAGGGAGAGAGAGGGAGAGAGAGGCAGGTGAATAACCGGTTGCAATGGTGAAGAGGAGGAGCAACTCCAGGGGGCTCTTGTCAGTGATCCCCCGCTGGGCTGTGGGTGCCTGGCAGGTGCCCAGCCATGCCTACCCTTGACACCAGCCCCGCCAATCATGCAAAGCACTGGGACTACACTTTTTTTTTTTCCCAGAGGAATCTTATGCTCCTGGTGCATGATTTCCTTCATCACCTGCAGGGAAAATCATAAGTTCTCCCACAACATGTTTCCCCAGAAACACAAAAAGGAGAATGAATGTCTCATCTTTCCTCTTTCAATGCTTCTTGGTTATGTCTGAAGTGGCTGTTCCACCTCCCTCCATATTGAGACTTAAATGCCTGTAGATATGGTGTTAGTTGGATGAGTACCATTATTTTATTTATTTATTTATTTATTTATTTATTCATTCATTCATTCATTCATTCATTTTCTATACCGCCCAATAGCCGAAGCTCTCTGGGCAGTGTACAACAATCAAGTAAAAACGAACAAACAATAAAATACAGTTAAAAATATAAACAATAAAACATTATGAAATTTTTAAAAGCAATTTTAAAAATATCCCTAAAATGAGTTGTGGAGAAAAAGCCTCAGTTTCCTGCACCACACACACACACACACACACACATACACACACACCTCCTCATGTGTAAACAAGTATAATCCCAGCTGGGGGCTGGGAAATGCAAAATGTACATAGCTTAGATGGCGTCTCAGAGGCTCCCCATCTTGATGTCTACCACAGCCATTCGCAAGCCTTTCGCATGCAAATGTGGTCCAAGCCTTCTAGTCATGAGTCACCCCTCCCCTCTGCCTGGGCCAGATGAAGTTCATCCTGATTGGCTAAAGACACCTGGGCTACTGAAAGGAGGGGGGGATCTATATTGGCATTTGGTTTCTGTTGTTGTTGTCTGCACGCTTTTGCGGGAGGAGGGCTTTGGCTGAGGCAAGCCCTGAAGAGGACAAAAACCCCAGGTAAAGAGAGTAAAGACCGGGTAGTGATATAGTAAAGGAACTAGCTTTGTTGTTTTATAGCTATACTGTGTATACCAAAGTGTCTCCCCACCTTTTCCCCTTCCCTCATTTCCCACCTTTTGTTGTAATCTGTTTCCCTTAAATAAACTTTCCTGGTTTTACCCCACACAGAGTGTGTGGTTCCTCTGTGGTCCAGTGCTAAATCCAGTGCAGTGTATAGACAAGGGCAAGGCCCTGAGAGAATCAAGTCAAGACGGCAGAGCTAAGGCTGGCAGTTTTGCACCTTTGATCTCTGGTCTTGAGTAAAGGACCGGTTGGCAGTCCTTTTTCACATGAGTTAATAAAACACAACCACTAAAAACAATTTACTACCCCACCACATACCATTTAATTATTAAAAATCTCAACGTTATCCTGGCATAGCAATATAGTTGCCACAGAATTTGGCCTAGAGCAAAAACAACAACAAAACAAAACACTTCAAGGGATTTGGGGGTTTTCTGCTTGGGAAAGAGTTTTGATCAAACGAACAAAATTCCTTTAGCACTCACTCAGTGATTGAATTACAGTCATGCCTTGGATTGAGAGCATAATTCGTTCCGGAAACTTGCTTGTAATCCAAAACACTCTTATATCAAAACAAAATCCCCCCAAAAAAATTTGTACAGAGATTTTTAATTTAAGCCGTACTACAGTACTTGTACTACAAGACGACGCTTGTATATCAAGTAAAAAAAAATTAAATAAATATTTAAAAATTTGCTTGTCTTGCAAAATGCTCTCAAACCAAGTTACTTGTAATCCAAGGTATTACTGTATGCCTCAAGCAGCATTTGGGATGAATAAGAAGGTTCCTGCTCAGGCAAAATATATGAAGAATCCTGGGGAAATGTTAAAAGAGTTTCGATGACGAGCGATGACTAGGGGTTTTGTCTACAGCAATACCTATGGGTGCTTCCAAATGGAGGGGGTCCTATCGCTAACCATTAGAAAGCATTGTGCAGCTATTCCATCTTTTATTCCTGAATGGATTTCCCACGGTAAGAAAAAAGACGGAAGAAGTGGTGGGAAAACATAGGAGGGTTACAAGTGGAAAACATAGGAGGGTTACCAGAATTCTGTGAATGAGGCAGGAGGAGGATGACACCAACACAAGCTGCATCTGGAAGCACCCTGTGTCTTCCTTCCCACCCACACCCACTTTGATCCCTGAGGGGAAAGATCTGTGTGAACAGATCTTCAGAATGCTGGATCTTATGTCCAGCATTCTGAATACTACCCATCAGCCCCAGCCAGATTAGCTAATGATCATGGATTCTGGGAGTTGTAGTCCAAAACATCCAGAGGTCATGAGGTTGGGAAAGGCTGCCATAGACCAGGGCTAAGCAACCATGCCCTCCAGATATTTTGGCACACAACTCCCATCAGTCCCAACCAGCATGGTCAGGGATTATGGGAGTTGTAGTCCAAAACCTCTGGAAGGCACCAAGTTGCCTATTCCTACCATAGGCCAATAGACTCTCCATGCATATGAGAACACCATTTTAGAACAGGTAGTAGTAGTAGGCGATCACTCGTGACCGAATAAGATTGTCTTCCAGGATAAAAATTTACAAAAAGGAAATTTTAAAAGGAGGAAATTCTAAAGAAAAATTGTGTAGACTGTGTAGCGATGGGTCCGTAAGTGACTGTGGAGGCCAATTCTAGATCCACACAGCTTCCCACAGTGAGGACACAGGTTACCAGATGGAAGATGGTCCTGTAAAGGATTCGTTTGACGTGCTTTTCGCTTAGCACGTTTCTCCCTTTCGCCTTGCACTCGGGCTTCTTCAAAGTCCATGGAACCTTTGTGAAAGTCCAACCTCCAGTTAGATCGTTCATGGGCCAGAGCTTCCCAGTTTTCGATGTTTATGTATACTGTTTGGGTGATAGTCTGCACATGTGTTAGAAGCGAGTACTGATACACACTGACAATGTTGGAGTGGTGTGGTGGTAGTGGTGGAATGCTCTTTTCTGGAACAGGCCACACCAGCGGTTTTCCACAGGCCACCCAGTGCATACTGCAAGTACACACACAGTGCATAGCATAGATTTTATTTCACCCAGTGATACAGCATTGCATGAACATTCATGCAACATTGCATGAACAGATGGACATTTTACTTCTGCTAATGTGTGCTTCTGCCGCTAAGTAAAATAAGTTAAACAGCATTCATATCCATACCTTCAAAAATCCCAGTAATTATTTGAGAAGGGTCGATTCTGCATTTACAATGTGAGCAATTCTCGTCTCCAAACATTCCTTAGCTTGTCTTGGCAAGATATCTGATGAGACATACACAACCAGGGAGATAGTGGCCACCCTCTTCAACAACACTAGACTTGGTAAACAACCTTGCCTCCCAGACATGGCAGCCATTTTCCTATGGTTGCTGATACCCTGAAGATGGCTAGTGTATTGTATTTCTGAGACAAAGGGTAAGATAATGGTGACTACAGGTAGTGATAAGGAACCCATTCATTCAGTTTTAAATGTGAACTTACCTAATTTTACACTTTTGAACCACTATGCGAACCAACATTCAATTATCCTTTGAAATTCACACATCTCCTAATTTTGCAATGAAGTTCTCCAAAAGATATATATGTACAAATATGCATATATTTAGGAAAATTCCAAAATGCATTACATTAGGAAAATTGTTTGCAAAAACCATGTGTATGTTAGGAAAAAATGCATACAAAAATACATGCGTTAGGAGAAATATACATAAAAATGCTTGAGTCCATGCAATTTTTTTAAAAAATCTCAACGTTCAGGATGAAGCAAACTTAAGACTGGAGAAATTCTCAAAGTTCAAGATGAACAGAACTTAAGTCTGGAAAAATGAGAGAAACTGAAATTGACAGATTCGTCCATCCTTAACTAGGCCTTTTCTGTGGCGGCCCCCGTACTGTGGAACTCTCTCCCGAGTGACCTCCACCATGCCCCCTCTCTGCTGAGCTTCCGCCGCTCACTAAAAACATGGCTGTTCAGGCGGGAATATGGGGTGGGCTAAGATTTTAAAATTTTATACTGTTTTAAATGTATTTTATCCTGTATTTTATCTTGTGTACATCGCCCAGGGTGGCCGGTTTGCCGGCCAGATGGGCGATAGATAAATGTAAATCATCATCATCATCATCATCATCATCATCATCATCTACATCCCTAGGTCACACGGACGCTCAAGGCAGCTGTTGAGCATCCAAGATAGGAAGCAATCCTTGGCTACTGCTCCATCATTTTGAATCTCATCACCAAGTAAAGAGTAAAAAAAAAGCATGCAAGGAAATTTAGCTTATTCAAAAAAATGAGATTTGAAGAAAAAGGTAAAGGTACTGAGGTGTGTATTTGAATGACCTAGAGCAGGGATGGGCAACTTTGGAGGGTCTGGGGAGCATTCCCCCCCCCTCAGTGCCCCCATGGGCTGTGCTCCACAGGGCGCTCCATGCTCTGCAAAAAAAAGTGAAATTGGGTGGCAAACCACAACAGTGCACCAAATGGGCCAAATTTAGTTTGAGAACAAAGTTAGCTTGAGTGCTGTATAGCACTAAAAGCCACCAATTCCTCTCCTCCCCACCAAATTCAGTGGCACAGGGTGCTGGAAGGGGCAGCATGCGGCCCACAGCCCACATGTTGCCCACCCCTAACCTAGAGCATCTAGATATTCCAAGGATAAAAGCATGTCCAGCTTGTGTTCATCTTCTGCATTTCCTAAACTGCCATATTTTATTTTATTGCACTGTACATCGCTCAGAGTGGCTGGATGACTGGTCAGATGGGCGATTCAAAAATATGATAAATAAATAAATAAATATCAAAAGAGATAGCAATTTGGGTCCTATTGTGTTTGTTGCAAGTACCAGAGTGATTTTAACAAAGCTCATTTTCTTCCTATACAGGGTATTATAGCTGTATTGATTTCTGATATGCAAAAAGATGGATGCATTCAAGTGTTCTACTGAGGCCCCTTAAGGCTAAAAACATTGACATTAGTTAACAATTTTCTTCCTGAACAACGATAACAAAAACCTAAATAAGTACCCATACTTTCACTGTAGCTCCAGAACTTGTGCAACTAGTTTTTGTTAAGCAGCTGTTGGAATGACCCCCTCCCCCCCAGTGAAGAACAGATGTATCTGCACAGTTCCCTCCTCCCTTGATCACCCTCCCTCAATTTTAAAAGCTTGTCAAGAACTTGAGCATGTAGGACAAGTGCCTCATTAAATTTCTGAACTCAGTTCTATAAAGCTCTGTTAATCAGTGATTTAACTCAAAGTCTAAATCTGAAGGTTCAGCCACTGTCTGCTACTTGTAAACCAAGGTTACGGTTTTAGCACAGTTGCAGCTTGTCTAGAAATATTTAAAACCACCACGGTCATATTATTGCAATGGTGTCATGGACTTCTGCAAACCTTTAATGTCTGCACTGCAGATAATGGAAGAGAGTTCATATACATTTTAAAATCAAAACCAATTGGCGGGACCAGGTAGTCTATTAGACAGATGAAACATGGGTCCTCGGTGCTATTCCCAAAGTGTGAACTGATGCCTTCTCAGGATCATCGGAAGCTGCCTTATGCCGAGTCACACCATTGGTCTATCTAGTTCAGTGCTCTCTATTCCAGCCATCTCCGATCAGCTGCCCTCCAGGTGTTTTGGACTATAATTCCCCTCAGCCCCGGCCAGCATGACAAATGGTTAGAGATTATGGGAGTTGTAATCCAAAACATTGGGGAAAGCACCAAGCTGAGGAAGGCTGGTCTACATTGCCTGGCAGTGGCTCTCCAGGGTTTCAAAACAAATTACTTAGGGAAAGAAAGTTCTCTACATTTATCAAGGCATTTTGGAAAAACAAAGATTCCTTCCTCGGGGGCATTTGGCAACGCTTAAGAAGTAAACTCCTTAACATCCTTATTCACACACCTCCTCAGTATGTGCTGAGTGATAGTATACAACGTCTCAGTGTTTGCTTATGGCGAAGTTTAAATTTTGATTCACAACTGTGCGGAGAGAAAGTGGACATGATTATTTTTCTCCCTCATAATACTAGAACCTTGGGTCATCCCATGAAGCTGATTGGTGGGAGATTCAAAACAGCTAAAAGGAAAACCTCCTTCACACAGCACATAGTTAAACTATGGAATTCACTACCACAAGATGTAGTGATGGCCACCAATTTGCACAGCCTTAAAGGGGGATTGGACAAATTCATGGAGGAGGAGAAGGCTATCAATGGCTACTAGTTCTGATGGCTATATACTACTTCCAGCATCAGAAGCAGCAGTATGCCTATGTATACCAGTTTGCTGGGGAACATGGGCGGGAAGGTGCTGTTGCACTCATGTCCTGCTTGTGGGTTTCCTGTGAGCAGCTGGTTGGCCACTGTGTCAACAGGATGCTGGACTAGATAAACCCTTGGTCTAATCCAATATGGCTCTTCTTATGTTCTTACAAGCAGGAGCAAGGTGGAGATGGAAAAGCAATTGCCACACAGAGAATAGTACTATGCACCACAATTAATCCCTTGGAATTTTGTGACTTAAAGAGAACTTATGCATATTAAATGCAATGACATTTTATTACTGAATCTTAATACAGACATGCCTTGGATTGAGAGCATAATTCGTTCCGGAAACGTGTTTGTACTTTGTAATCCAAAACAGTCTTATATCAAAACGAAATTCCCCCAAAAAAATTTGTACAGAGATTTTTAATTTAAGCCGTACTACAGTACTTGTACTGCAAGACGTCGCTTGTATATCAAGTCAATTTTTAAAAAATAAATATTTAAAAATTTGCTTGTCTTGCAAAACGCTCTCAAACCAAGTTACTTGCAATCCAAGGTATTACTGTACTTAGTTATGACATTTTGCATGGTACTGCAAAGGCCTTTCCTTTTACGGATTACACCTTTTTTTAAAAAAACACTTTTGTAAGAATTGTTTAGAAAGAACATAGAATGCTGTTGCACCTTAAAGACTAACAAATTTATTATCACATAAGCTTTCCTGGACAACAGTCTACTTCATCAGATACATCAGATACATGTATTGTTATCCTGAGTTCCAAGTATATATACATACATGTGTTGGGGACAGGGGGGAAGAGACTGAGAGATAATTGAAAACACCGAGGTCACAGGGAGTTGAAATGTAGAAAGTACCAGGGATGGGGACTCGGACTCGAGGACTCGACTCGTGAGTCGGACTGAGTCCCCCCTCTGACTCGACTCAGACTCAAGTCCCAATATTTTTAATGGGACTCGAGACTCGACTCGGGACTCGAGACCAAGGACTCGTCAACATCCCTGGGCTGTTGACGAGTCTTCTGGCTGTACCAGAAGGAGCGCGATCACCGGTGAAGAGTGCATGGAAGCGAGGCGCGCCGCTGCTCGGCCACTATGGACAGCTACCAGGAGCGCAGCCCCAACGATGTGTTGAGATTTATTTTGATTGATGTGTTGTTGTGGGGGGTTTGAGTTAGGGTCAAACATTTTGGGTTTGGCTGCCTCTGCCTGCCTGTTTGGGGTTCCCTGCCTCCTCTGCCTGCCTGGTTATTTTGGGTTTGTCTGCCTGGTCTGTTCTTGCCAAAATCAGTAGCAGAGTTTTGAAACAAAAAGGCACACTTGTGCCTAGAATTTATTTAAGCCACACATCTGAAGTAGCCTTATTTTGTTGGGGGGAAACCCCATTGATTTTAATAGGGACTCGTGGAGTCAGTTTTGGGAGTGACTCAGGACTCGTGACTCGTGAGTCACCATTTTGGACCAAGGACTCGGACTCGGACTCGAGACTCGGGTCCAAAGACTCGTGACTCGACTCGTGACTCGAGACCAAGGACTCTTCAACATCCCTGGAAAGTACAGACAGTGACAATTACCTTAACAGTGGTCATTCACAAAACAGTAGTTGGGTGATATCACAGGCATCCTTGCATTGGTGAGCCGATTAACACATGATGTGGACTGTAGTCCATGAAAGCTTGTGCCATAATAAATTTATTAGTCTTTAAGGTGCCACAATACTCTTGGTTGTTTTTGCTGCAACAGACTAGCGTGGCTATTCCTCTGGAAATGGTTTTGAAAGAGCAAGCTATCAGCAAGAAGGCCTCACACATTGAAAATCCCTTCTTCTCTCACTCAGTGTTAAATGACATGGGGCCATGGTTTTTTTGTACTATATGAACTAAGCATACTTCAAGAATGCAAGTGGGTAGTGAATAGAGGCATGGGCAATTGCTTTCCATAAATGTGGCAGTAAGAATGTACAAGAACTTTGGTTTAGGTTGGGTTTTTTTTTTACCAGAACTTGCCCTGTTCACAAATGCAAGTGTATTTTGCAAACAATGTTCACACATTCCCAAGCTTGCGATGCTAGTTCAAAAAATGAATACTTTGGGGAAATACATATTACCAAAAAAATGCATTTTTACAATTTAGTCAATGGGGGGTAAGTATGCATTTGGGTGTGCACTTTTAAAAAATGTGCACCCATAGGGGTACTTTTCCCGTTGAAACAAATACAACAAACTTGAAATCAGGAATGGAATTGAGATGGACCAAGCTTCCAGGTGGAACTCGGAGAACCTCAACCAGCTGAGCTTCACTGATTTTCCCATCTCTATATCTGTTGATCAATTCAATAGTTTTGGAGATGAAGAAGTAAAAAATGATGATAATGTTCTGAACCAGGGGCGGTTTCACAAGTGAAGTTTTGTGTACCACATTAACAACTTTCACAAGTGATGCATGATCTGAGAGTCAAAGATGCTCTCTGTGGCACTCATGAACATACACACACACCCCAAGATTGTGTCCACACCTCTTTGTGCTCTTCGGGCTCAATGCTATGTAAATTTAGACAGAAATAAGTTGTACAACTCCCTGCATTCCCCACCCAGTCAGCATGGCTCTCTGGGGGATGCTGGGACTTGTAGGACTTATTTCTGTCTAAACATGCATAGGATTGCACCCTTAAGGGCACAATCCTATGCAAGTTTAGACAGAAAAAAGGTCTACAACTCCCAGCATGCCCCAGCCCCAGCCAGCTATGGCATTGTAAGCCTTTTTTCTGTCTAAATTTGCATAGGATTGTGCCCTAACTGATTTAATTTTGTGGCGATGAAGGTAGTAAGTGGAATGGCACTTAGTTTCTAATTTATTTATTTTTTTGCTGGCCACTAACTGGCATATGAATCATAATCCTAATGACAAAAGCAGCCTGGGCTGATTGTCTGTTTGGAGCATATATTTAGCATTTTCTCTCTCTAGCTGGCAGCATGGGTGCCTACAGACCAGGTTAAGGTGTGACTACAACATTTCATGGGACATCTATCTTTCCTTCAGTGATCACTCCAAAAATATTTATTATGAGCCAGAAAGAGCATTAACTCCCGAAGGTATTTTGCTGGCACCTTCAGCATCTTATCTGAGTAAGCAGAATCCCTGCTAACCAAACAGATGCAAGGTCAGGTAGCAAGTGTGCATACCAGCTTGGTAGTGATGGAACAAAAGACTCTTCTTTGCACTCCCAATAAATTGGTCCCTCCAGAGTTCTCCTTTGAAATTCTAATTAACACAGGGAAGAGAAAGATTCATTAGACTTTGGGCTCATTAAAATACTCTGTCATTCACCTGGAGTTTATTCCTGGCACTTAATCAAAAGAAATTAAATTATATTTTCTAACTAACTTAATTTAGCACTGCCTGTGATGTATGGACCAGAAGGTATAAAGTACCGAGGGCACAAATAGCGGGTATTGGTTACCTAATATTTCTATCAGTCTTGTCTAGTTAACAAAATGTCTGTTATGAATTCAGAAGGACTCCATACTCTCAAGTAATTATGCTAGTCGTAGTTTTCATTTGTTTTTATCTTGTGAAAAATGGTTTTTGTTGGGGGGGGGGGGTTGCCCAGAAAAGGGCAGGAGTCTGCAACAGGAGGGGGAAATCAGAGCCAAATATTCTCTCAGGCTTAAGGCTTTCATGGAAAAGATTCCTGATTATGCACCAATGTAATTTATGTTAGTGGTAGTGTCAAATAGGACTAAACATTAATAGAAAAATCAAGCATGGCACAATCTACATGATGATGATGATGATGATGATGATGATGATGTACAGAAGCTAATCATCTGACTTCACAAGAATGCAGAAGCATTGTCAAAGCTATTGGAGCATTACCTAAACATGGGTGTGATTAATATGAAAGTAATGGTATATAAGTCCCTGGAACACTCCCAATGGAGAACCTTGATGTAGACCTGGACCACAGAAGGTGCACCGTGTCTGGCCATTTGCAGGAGTCTGTCCATGGTCGTTCTCTGAGGGGTTCCTAGCAACTGAAGGGATGTAAGCATTGTAATCTCACCCTGTAGCTTATTCTTGATAAATCAAAATCTTTAGCCTTCACCCATTAGTCTGTCCATTGTTCCCGAATCCTAAAAGAACCATTGCCTTTTGGCAACACAGGGCAGAACCTGTAAAGGATGGAACGTCAGGGGCAGACCAGCTGGCACAGCCCTGCCCCACCCCTCTCTCTGTGATTTTGATCTTGTGAAGAGAAATGACTGAAGGGGGACTCATTAAGCAGGGATTCTTGGCAACACTAGAATTTACATCACATTAAGGAAGGAGAAAACAAACTACATATGCATATGATACTTGCCAAACTAGCTCAATATAGGTGAATAAGGGAAGAGCAACAAGAAAGCAGAACATTTTTTAAAAAGAAAACAACAATTGGTAAGCGTAAAATTGTTGGAAGAAGAAAACTCACCCTTCTGGGAATAGCAATCATGTTATGCCATATGTAATGTTTTGTTTATGTGTTTTGTTGTGTTATCATCATCATCTGCAGCTGCAGAATGTTAGGGCTCTTCTCCCGTTACTTGCCTATGTTAGAATATGTGAGGAAGATACCTGACAATTATATGGCCTGGGAATAGTCTCTTTTACTGCTGAGTTGCACTTGCATGTTGTTTGCAGCATAAAGAAATGGTATTCCCTTCCCAGGGAGGCTAGAGTGATGCCCTCCTTGTTATGTTTCCCGAGACAGGCAAAAACCTTTTTGTTCCAGCAAGCCCTTGGGAATAGTCTGGACCTGTGAGAATGTGATGGATTAGCACTATTGTTTATATTGCTATCGCTGTTTTAATTTTGATATTTTATATAATTTTAATATAGATTATTTAATTATATTTTTAACTTTTGTAATATTTCTATTTATATGTTTTAATGGTACAAGTTTTAATGTTGTAAAGCCACCTTAAGTCTAAGTACTGGGGAAAAGGTGGGATATAAATATAATCATTATCATCATCAGGGAAAAATGCCTTGGTAATTAATGGAAACATTGGCTCAACAACAGAGGTGACTGACTATCACCATCATGTCCTGCTTGTGAGCAACTGGCTGGCTACCGTTGGAAGCAGAATGGTGGGCTACATCGGTCTGATTCCAAGTAGATTTTCCTGTACTTGTTTCCTGCTGTGTTCTTTCTTGCCATCACTTAGCTGCCTTAGGGTGCAATCCTGTGCACGTTTCGACAGAGAAAAGGCCTGCAGCCTCCAGCATGTCCTAGCCAGCCATGCATAGGATTGCACCTTTACTGTGCTACAAAAGAGAATATTAATCATGTGAGTGGGTGTGCTCACACATGAGTGTGTGCCTGCATACCGTACATGTACTCCTTAATGGTCAGTTGCAAACAGCTGTACTACCCACGTGGCTATGCAAATAATTGCACCTGGACTGATCATGCCAAGGGAACCACACGCAGAATACACACACACTCACATCATCATCATCATCATCATCATCTGCTTAACGTTAATCCCCAGAGCCATGTGCGAGACTAGAAATTGGGTCACTAACTAGAAAGTGACACTTTTGAACTGAAAATATATAAATCTGGTGTAACGCAACACCCTCTCCCCTAAATCCCATCCGTGTGCCAGAATGCAGCAGGACTGCGCTCAGTTCCATCAGTGTCTCTAAGCCAGGGATGTTGAAGAGTCCTTGGTCTTGAGTCACGAGTCGAGTCACGAGTCTTTGGACCCGAGTCTCGAGTCCGAGTCCTTGGTCCAAAATGGTGACTCACGAGTCCCGAGTCCCAAGTCACTCCCAAAGCTGACTCCACGAGTCCCTATTAAAATCAATGGTTTTTTTCCCAACAAAATAAGGCTACTTCAGATGTGTGGCTTAAATAAATTCTAGGCACAAGTGTGCCTTTTTATTTCAAAACTCTGCAACTGATTTTGGCAAGAACAAACCAGGCAGAAAAACCCAAAATAACCAGGCAGGCAGAGGAGGCAGGGAACCCCAAAGCAGGCAGACAGAGGCCTTTGTCTTGGACAATTCAACTGTTGAACTGGTCAAGAAGAGACCAGGCAGGCAGGCAGAGGAGGCTGGGAACCCCAGACAGGCAGGCAGAGGCAGCCAAACCCAAAATGTCTGAAAGGTTGCATTTTAGAAAAATGATTTTAAAAAATAAACTTGCTGTACTTCCTAAAACTTATCCATGTTGCATTTGAGGAACATGATTTTTTCTAAATGTTTGGCCCCCATTCTGGAACGGTGAGATCTCATCACAATTCCACCCTCACTGAACACCCGCTCCACTGGTGATGAACTTGCTGGAACCAGAAACACACTCAGAGCAGCCACACAGAGTAATCTCAGGTCCTTCTTCTGCCTCTCCCAAGTACGCAACACATCAATCAAAATAAATCTTGACACACTGTTGGGGCTGCACTCCTGGTGGCCGTCTATAGTGGCCGAGCAGTGGCACACCTCGCTTCCATGCGCTCTTCGCCAGCAATCACGCTCCTCTCCACTCCTTCTGGCACAGCCCAGGGATGTTGAAGAGTCCTTGGTCTCGAGTCCCGAGTCGAGTCTCGAGTCCCATTAAAAATATTGGGACTCAAGTCCGAGTCGAGTCAGAGGGGGGACTCAGTCCGACTCACGAGTTGAGTTCTCGAGTCCGAGTCCCCATCTCTGCTTTAAGCAGCATGGAAATCCTAAAATTACAGGAGGGAATGTGACCTGCTACTCACATGGCACTGTGTTGCATTTGAATGTGAAAAAAGCTCCGTGTTTACACCAGTAAAGCTGATGGGAGGGGCAGCGGATAAGGTAGATGAGCATAATTGTTACTGAGTATTTCCCAATGAAGAGGAAGCCAAAGGTCAAATAATTAGCCAGGTTCTAATCGTCTAGTAGCTAGGAAATTATCAGCATCTAAATAACACCTGCACTCCAGCAAAGGTTTACTGGCTGTTAAGTGGGTGAAATAAAAGGAGCCATATTAAACTTATCAGGACCGTTCCCTGCTAGAGACATTGATAGTGAAGGCAGTCACCTGATAGGGTTTTGTGTTCTTGTTTTGTTCATTAGTGATCCTTCTGTTGACTGGTTAATTGATTAATTACCTGGTTAGAATAAATATTGCAGTATTGAACTAGATATGAATGGTGTCTGTTGATGAAGACCACCGTTTCAATTTAACAGCACAGACAAAACATTTATGGCTTGCTACAGCATCTTGAATGCATACAGCACATGGAAGCTGATACACCCACATGTATGCTATGCACTCTGTGTGTATCCTGTCCTCATGAATACCCATGTGTATGCAGTGTTTTGCTACTTCCACAAATCTTTAGATGAGGAAGGTTGATTGTAATCAGAACTGCCTGTGTATCCATTTTCCCCTTCTTTGAAGTAGATCAGCAAGGATTTCTGCCTCCCAATTGTTGAATAACAGCAGAAACAAAAGGACTCCCCTTCTGCCCTAAATTATACTGTTCAAATGAAGAAAGCTTGGAGTAACCAGGAGTGGATTTTTGTGTAGGACTATAAGCTCTGTTCAGTCCTAGTAATCTGATCAAATTCCAGGACTCAGAATTATTTAATTCTAAGTCAGCCTTCCCCAACCTGGTGCCTTCCAGAGGTTTTGGACTATGACTCCCAGCATCCCTGACCATTGGCCATGTTTTATGAGGCTGATGGGAGCTGAAGTCCAAAACACCTGGAGAGCACCAGGTTAGAGAAGGTTGTTCTAAGGGTCTGTCTATTGCATCTGTTTTAGGATTCTAATAAAAAACAAAGTAAATCCCAGTAGCCTGAAGTCTGCTCATCCCTGTTCTAGGTCACATGCATATCATGGCCTCTCCTGTTATATGTCTCCTCTCAGTCCTCCAGTAAATTTCACAAGTTCCAGGGGGATGTTTAGGGTTTGCAGCCATTGTGCCTAGGTGGTTTGCTGCAGTGGCATTGACGTTAAACCCCCTTTCAGCCATATTTTGAAATCTGTGATTATTGCTTAGTTCTGTTTCATCTCGGGAAAACTGAGATAGGTCTAATTCAGGATCAATTCAAATGTGACAGATTTCCGACATGGAAAGTATTTCCATGTGGAAAATAGTATGCATTGAGTAAATTGCCATGTGTGACTATTGTACTATTTTAGTATATGTATAGGAAGCTGTGAATGTCTTCAATTTCTGAGCCTAGATGTATTGCATGTACTTGCAGAAAAACAGATACTGGTACAGTTATCACCTGGTACAGTCATCAGTTTATCTATCGTTTTATACTGAAATATCTTCCCATGTGGGGAGAACACATGTTTTTTATGTGGAAGGTCCAAGGTCTAATCCCTGGAATCTGCAGGTAGGGCTAGGAAAGACCCCTGTCAAGAACCTTGGAGAAGTACTGCCAGTCTGTGTACACCATAAATGAGCTAGATGCGAAGTGGTTCTATGTTTAGCCCATTAAACAATACTGCAGCCATTACCTCAGATAGGATTAGTAGATCCATTCCAAACTGGTTTCAGGACATGCTCTGGTTGGCTTGGTAGAAGAGTTACACTGGGGAATAGACATGGGGAGTGCAATCCTGTTGATTCTTCTGGACCTCTCAGTGGCTTTTGATACCATCAATCATGGTATCCTTCTGAATCATTTACCTGGGTTGGGCTTAGGAGTCACAGTGTTATGGTGGTTCCAGTCCTTCTTGGAGGAGTGATCTCAGAAGGTGGTGTAGATTTCCTTCTGTTCCACCTTATGACCATTGGCCTATGGTATGCCACAAGGTTCTATCTTGTTCCCCATGCTTTTTAACGTCTACATGAACCTGCTGGGGAAAGTCTTCTGGATGTTTGGGCTCCAGTATCATCAGTATGTTGGATGATACTCATCTATATCTCTCATTTTCATCTACTTCTCCCAGGGAGACTGTGGAACTCCAGTGTCTGGAGTGGTTTTGGGGTGAATGAGGGTGAACAAGATGAACTTAATACAGAAAAGATGTAAGTGGGTAGGGAAATCACCTGCCCTAAATTGAGGTTAACAATTAACAGGTTAAAACAGCGATAGCAATATAAACAATAGTGCTAATCCATCACATTCTCACAGGTCCAGACTTTCCCTACTTGGGAGTTGCAGTTCCCTTGAAGGACCAAGTACACCATTTGGGATTTCTCTGGACTTCACACTAACTGGGGAAATTCTAGTGGCAGCAGAAGCGAGGAGTGCTTTTCACCAGCTTACGCTGGCCTGGTACACCAGCTGCGGCCCTATGTGCTGAGGCCTGACCTATGTTCTAGTGACATCTAGTCTAGACTACCATAAGACACTCTACGTGGTGGGGGCCGGGGCTGCCTTTAAAGACAGTCCAGAAACTTGCATTTGCCTGAGTACAGGTGGGGTCTGATCAGTTGGGTTATTTGGCACTCGTACTGCACCAGCTGCACTGGTTGCCAATTCATTTCTTAGCCCAATTTAAAGTGCTGGTTCTGACCTTTAAAGCTTTAAATGCTTTGGGATCTAATTAGTTGAAGAACTGCCTTTACTTATATCAGCCTGCCCACACTTTAAGCCTGCCCACTCAGCAACAGAGGCCCTTCTAATGATCTCACTGGTAAGAACCATCATATTAACAGGCATGAGAGGAAGGGTTTTTTCAACAGTGGCCCCACAGCTGTGGAATGCACTTCTGACTGGGGTTTGACAGGTCCCCTCATTACATGCTTTTAGGAGGGCCTTAAAGACACATTTGTTCTCCATGGCTTTCTTGTAAGAAATGTTTTATTGGACTGCTGTTGTTTCTGTTATCTGGATTTGTTTATTGGTTTTAGTATTTTTCTGGGCTGGAATTTTTAAGTTGTCTGTTTTAGCGCAGTATTATTATCATTATTATTATCGTATTATTGTTGTTGTTGTTGTTTTATGGTGTTGAAGTTTTATTGCTACTTGTATTCTTGGGAGCTGCCTTGGGAGGGTTTTCACCATTAAAAATGGTGTATAAAACCTTGTATTTAATAAACAATAATAACTGGTGCCATGCTGAACATTTATCCCTCTTTTTTTTATCATTCTCATTCAATTTGATTGAAAAGGAATGACTTTCAAAAAGAAATACAATGGTGATGAAAATTTTGGAGAAATGCTCATGGGTTTGGGTCTCTTGTGCTTACCTTACCTAGGAGGTCGCTGAGGAGTGTGCACAACAAGTATCCTGCTTTTCATTGTACAATCATCGCCTGTAGCCTCCTCAGCTTCCCACACTTCAATTAAAGCCCAGGGGAAGGACATCATGAGGTAATTCCTCCCAGTGGGCTTTTTCAGATCAGGAAGTGCAGGCAGCCTGGGAGGCTGCAGAGCAATGGAGACTTGTGCAATAGAAAGAAAACACACACACAGTGCGTTTGGCCACCTCGCAGTTATTAGGTAAGCTCAAAAACATCACAAAAATAAATTATAAAACACCCTGACAATGAGATAGAAGAATGGAAGCCTCTTTCGTGGGGGGAAGAAAACTTTCAGGAAATTGGAGGATAGATTTAGACACAGCACTAGCTCCACCTCTTCTCTGGAGCTAGACACAATACTACCCACTCACACCTGTATGGTGGAGGATCCAAAATGGGGGTCATCCTGCAAACATAGTTGATGCCATTGCCGCTTGCAGTGACAGCACAACCCCCACTCCCGAAAAAAGCCCTTATAAAAAAAAAAAAAAAAAAAAAAGCTGTGCTACAACCCCTGCCAGTGGTGAGCCCTGCCTGTAAGAAATTGTTAAGAATTTCTCCTCTTGCTGGAGAAATTTGGTGAAATTGTCTCCCCAATTTCTCTACCTACAAACAGGGTAGAGAATTTTGAGAAGCCATTTGAGCACAGTTCTAATAACAACTATGCAGAGAGGGGCAATGTCCAGAATTCATCATATGCGCATAGTGACTTGATGCCGATGACAAGTGTATGCTCATCCATATTGATGCAACATGTGGGACCTGGCATTGCTGGGGAAAGTAAAATCCAGATAGATGTAATTTTGGTAAGGGAAAGTGATGCGGAGGCATTGTTTTCCAGCACATAAATCCACCTGATTTATAAAACCTTGCAAGATATACATGTCTAACAGCCCAGGCATAACTGTACATCCTGTATACTGTTTAAGAAAAAGATGAACACAACCCTCCAGTACTTGCAAACACCACCACTGCTGATCCTGAAATGAGTGGCTTGAGCCCTGATGAGCAAATAAACAAGACATACTGCACAGTGGGAACACAGATCCAAGAACAATTAAATGGGTTTATAATGAGGTTAGCAACAGAAAGCATTTTGGCAACCAAGCTGTGCTTTACAGTCTGATGATAGTGATTGATGAAAAGAAGATTATTGTCTCCTCATCAAAGTGATTGGAAGAAGAAGGTAGTTTTTTCCTGGGCCTAAAATGTTCACATCAGGTTTGCATGAAGAATGATCTCCGAACAGCCATTTATGTTTGGGCAGTCTTTTAACTGGCACACAGTTTAATTCTTACTTCTTTTATGGATGCCTTTCTTTGGCTTCATTTTTCTCTGCAATGAAGGAACAATGCAGAGAATGATTTGCCATATCCGCTGCTTGAGGATAGCAACACTAGATAAGCATCTGATCAAATCTGGCTTGCACGTAGTTGTCTTCTGACGGTTTGCTGCAAGCATGATTTGCACAAGCAAGCAATGGTGTGTTGGCCAGTTTAAATCACTGGAAGCTGCTCCTTATAGCGAGCCATTTGTGGGCTGTATCTTCTGACATTGATCACTACTACCATAAGCCAAATTGGCAGTATATTTTGGTACAAGGAAAAGAGCTGGAACTGCAGTGTGGGAGTCACTTGCCCCTGAGCAGTGCAATTGTTTAGCAGTAGATGTGGGATAGACAAGAGGAGATACTTCTTCACACAACACATAAGAAACATATGAAATTCACTGACACAAGACGTGGTGTTGGCCTCTGAAGGGAGATTAGACAAATTCTTGAGCGATAAGCGTGACCTGGCCTATGTGTGTACAAAGTGTGTGCATGTACAGTCTATATCAGGAGTGGGCAACACATGGGCCATGGGATGCATATGGCCCCCTGCTCTTCTGTGTGGCTCCCACTGACCACACCACCAAATTTGCCATGGCAATGGGGCAAGGGGGAATCTGCGGTTTGCCACTTGGTGCAGTGGTGGCAGCATAATGGGCCTATGTATGTAGCTTTGAAGCAAAACTAAATACGTAGAATCCATTTTGCTACCACCCTGCCACCAAATTTCAGCAGCAAATCTCCAATTTTTCCCCTGTTCCTGCTGCTGTCAACTATCAGTGTTGAATTTAGTGGTCAGCAGGGGTGTGGCTCCCAGTGGGTTCTCAGAGCGGTGAAATTGGCCCCTGGAAGTTGCCCATCCCTGCTCTATGTGGACTAGTCAAGGGTCCCCAGTTGTGTTTACAAGACTTATGTGCTTACAATATATATGTGTATTGGTTCTTTCACAGGTTATGCTGAACACACGTAAGGGGCAGGAGTAGCCCTTACAAACCCACTCCCATCGCCTCCCAGGATGTTCAAAGTAATGTATGATGAGTCTTACCTTGATGCATTTTATCCAGTCTGGTAGAGTAGACAGAGTCTGGAGTTTAAACTTGGCCTGTGGCTCATGCTGGCTCAGCTTGTCTGTGTGTGGAAAGCTAAGCAGGGCCAGGCCTGGTTATTACTTGGATGGGAGACCCCTCCTCTAGTTTCCTGCATTGAGCAGGGGGTTGGACTTGATGGCCTTGTAGGCCCCTTCCAACTCTATGATCTATGAAATCTATGAAATCTCTGTCTAAATATAAACTCAGCCCCAAAACTGATTTGGAGGTTTTAAACAAATAATTTATTTCTGAGCCTATGTTATCTTCTAGGCTTGTTGCCAGGGGACACCAGAACAGAATGATCAAGATCTTTGTACAGTGACAAATGGTACAGAAATTATTAATAGTTGCAATTCTTCACCAGCTTGATTGGTATTTAAATTGCCATAATAAAAGCTTTGGATTGCTGCTAACTTTCATCACTATGAAAAACCCAGTTTGCTAAAGGTTGGACTAAGAAAGTGACCCCCTGATTCATATGCTGACGACACTCGTGCCTCTCTTGGGTTGAACATCAGGTGGGCATCTTTCCCCTCTACTGGACACCTCAAAGAATATGTGAGCCACTGGCTGGGTTCAGACAACAGGATAACCCACACTCAAGGGTTGAGTATGGGTTGAGTGTAGGTTGTTGTTGAACCATGGGTTGTTGTTGAAACATGGGTTATGTTGTCTGAACCCAGACACACTAACAAACCATGGTTTGTTAACTACAAACAACCCACAGTTCACAACCCAACAACAAACCATGGGTTCTCTTTATGGGTCATTCGTGGTTAACAAACCATGGTTTGTTGGCTGAACACGATTACAGAGCCTTTCACAGTGTGCAAGGGTCTACCTGCCCTGCCTTGCCTTGCCTTACCCCATCTATCCTATCCAGTATTTTGACTCTCCAGCCTGTTCACACCCAGACCTCCTGCCACTGGTCCATGTACCTATTGCCCTGCATCAGAGGCAGCCTGAAGCAAGATAAGCACCAGGCCTGTCACCAAGGGCTGGTTCACACGACCCAGGCTGCCGGCGGGGGAGGAACCACGGGGACGTCCGTGGGGTTCGGCGGGGCACCGCACACGACCGGCACCCTGCGCGCGTGGGCAGACCCCGTAGTCCCCGCACCGCAGTGCGGGCCTCCCGGCGGTAGGGGGTGAGGCCTGGGATGCCCAGAGGGGCCGTTTGCCCCTACAGGCTGGAGCGGCGGCGGCTCCGGCCGCTCTGGGCTGCCGTCTCTGTGGGGACCCCGCGGGACGGCCGCCTGCTGTTCCGACGGCACGGTGACCATGCGCGGTAGGGGCTTACCCCTCTACCGACCATGGTCACTTTGCGAGCGTCCCACGCACGGCTCTCCCGCGGGGGCACCCCCGGTCGGCGTGCACACGACACGGGAGCCGCGGGGGACTTGCGGTTCCCGTGTCGTGAGAACAAGCCCCAAGTCTCACCTAGTCTGACATTCTCACCCCTTTTTATACAACAGTTCACAGTTGCAAAGCTTCATCTTTTTTTCTCTATGCATGATTATACTATAAATTTCCTTGTACCCTGCTTCTACCCTCTTTTGTGTAGTATAGTCCTCCCTGTTGCCATGGTTTCAGCACTAGATAATCAGAGTGCTGGAAGCTCGGGAGTTTCTCCAAGGCAGGGGGTGGGGTGGGGATTGAATTTGGAGAGCATTTTCTACAATTAATAACACCAGCTGTAAATGTCCTACAGATTTTGTTTGTAAATACAGTGGAAGCACACTTGCCAAAGTGGACGCAATGGCATCACTACACCAGGCATCCCTCATCTCTGCCATCAAGAACAGAGTTCCCATTTTCCCTTTAATATTCAGGCTGCTTGTTGTCAACCCCTTGAGACCTCATCAGTTGTAAAAATGTAAAGGCAGCCTTCAGGCATTTCTGCATGAACAGATCATGCCCATGAGCCATGAGACCCTGAGGATGTAGTCATCACGTTGGTATTCCCTCTCCTAAATGGTGTTGGTGTGCTCTCCTTGGTCCTGTTGGAGTACATTGCATTCTTTTAATATCAGATTTCTTCGTGTGTCCAGATTTCCTCATTGTGTCCTATGTAAGAAATGTATGATGTAACCCCGGGGTGCAGACCCTCTTTCAGCCTAAGGGCGAAATTACATTTCGGAGATGTTCTCAGGGGCTGCATTCCAGTGCTGGGTGGGGGCTGAAGGCAAAAGGGGCAGGGCCAAAAGACCAAAAATACCAGCATATTTTATTAGGCACTTACAGCTAGTAAATAAACCTTGGGGGAGGCATTTTGAAAAAACCACCAGTGGAGGTTGGTGACTCCAATGTCAGTGGGGCAGTATATTCACTCTGGGTTGTAGTCTGAACTTTTAAGGAGCTCTCCATCATGCTGAACCTATTTTGGGGATATGGGGTGGGATTCAGCACCATGGCTAGCACCTTAAAAGCTCAGACTCAAACCCAGAGTGGATAAAACAGCCCCACTGGCATTGGAGCCACCAGCCTCCACTGGAAAAAACTACACAAAAGCTGGGGAACCACCAAATGATCTGTGGTTGGAGGAAAGGGGTGGGGCCCAGAGAAGGGTGTGGGGCATTCTGGGGAACCTGGAGGGCTGCATTGGGATTCCCAGGGGGCTGCATTTGGCCTCTTGGCCTGAGGTTCTGCACCCCTGATGGAAGGTGTAGCTTAAGCAAATTTCATTGATGGAAAACTGTTTCCACTTTTGAACCTGACCATATACTGACTGTAATAAGCATTTAGTATATAACTGAAGTGGCCTATGCCTAGACCAAGATTCCTAAAGGTGCAGGTATATCTGCTTCAGAGTCTCTCCAAGGCAGGGGGTGGGTCGCTGCCAAAGGCAGCGGTTCTTTTTAGAATCTAGAGACAATGAGCACACTTATGGGAGAAAGTTGAAAAGCTTTATTAGCAAACTACAGAAAAGAGATTACAGAAGCTAAGACAAGTGCAGAGGATGATGCTTACGTCCCTGCTGTTGCTGGGAACCCCTCAAAGAAACAACAATGGATGGACTCCTTGACCGGCACACTGCACCTTCTGCATAGCTAGGTCTGTCTCGAGGTTCACCCCACCTAAGGATTCCCAAATCTTATATAAGTTTTCTCTGTTTATGATAATCACACCTGGTCCCAGTAAATGGGGCAAGATTAAGGTGTTTTGTCTCGATAAGCACTTCCATACCAGTTTCCCAGACTATCTAACTTTAAGCAATCCTTTCAGGTTGACCATGAAACCATCTGGAGTCACTCAGTTCCCAAATCCTCTCAACCCTTCTGGTTTCTAAGCCCCCACTTACCTAAGTAATCAGGTTCCTCCCCATCGTGTGCTATGGGAGTGTGGTCTACAGATAACTGAAGTGCTTCTAATCATCAACTAACATCCTTGCCAAGTGTAAACCTGTCCAAGGACAGACTCTAAGTGGGAATCTTCTCATAACAAACTCTAAACATCATGTACTCACGGGTTAGTGAATTTAGGCGTACCAAAGACACAAAGAGCAGGTATGTTCATACAACAAAGACCCAGACACAGGTACAGCAATGGTCATACACCTCTGTCTCCTCACGATCACAATGGCCTTCCGGCTTTTTCCACTATACAGTCTGTCTAAACACAATCCACCAAGCCCAGCCTTTCTGTACCCAGACCTTTCAGTTATATTGTGAATCTAGTGCATCTTTGCTACCATCTTTTTACAAGCCTGTAAAGAAAAAAGAAGCCTATTTATTTCTCTGAATATGTAGCCATGGGATAAAAAAATACATGCTGAAGGGTTCATTCACATCTGGGGAAGGGGATGTCACAGGTAGGGCAGTCCCATACAAGTCAGACTTGGTGTTTTTAGGAAGGAGAATGAGAGTTGTAATGAAGAACCTATTGATTTCCCATAAAGGGGTTTTAATCAAACACCCGGGCACCCCAAGGGGGACAGAACTCTACTAAAACACCAAATTGCACTTCATACACCATCTATTTTTCAAACGGTGTATAAATGAGCCTGCCCACTGGATATATGAGCATTCCCGAGCATCATATATCACTAGAAATAAGAAAACTGAGGTATCTCTCTGGGTAAAAGGAGTATATACCAACAGCCCAGCAAGATGCATGAGATGGAAACTGTAGGAAATGGAGGCCAGGGGAGGGGGAAGTTTCTTCATTTTTTTCAGGAGTTGCAAGGCAAGTAAAACCTCATCATGCCAATTTGTATGCATTGCTGGCTCCCTTGTAGGTTTCTTGCTTATCTCTGCCACTTTTAAAGGGATCTCTGCTTGCTTCACACTCTTGCCCCAGTAGCACGATAATTGAGGATTAGATGCGCAGAAGTGTGAGCTGTGTGTTTAGTGTGTTGAAATGGAACAAATAAAACTAGCTGAAGTAAGTTTGACTTTCTCAAACAGTTTGAATCCTGTCATATGTGGATAAGACCCCCAAATTCTTCTCAAAATGGTGGGAGCAAATGGAACAAAAGTTTCGTGTTACATTTCTCCGTCATTTCCACTGCAGTGCAAAATCACAAGGCTAGAAATCCACTTCCCCAATTGTCCCAGCACTGAAAAGACTGAGGGAGCACGAGAGAAGTTTGGGACTGAAGCATAAACAAAAAGCTAGCTCAAAGTACCAGAAACCAAGTCAACAACTCAGGAGCCTATCAGGTTATGTTATTAAACGTAATAATACTTTTTGAATGTTCAAAGCATTTTGCATGCATTAACTTAGTCATGATCTTATGAGGCAGTGCATCAGCATAGCAGCTCATAAGATCATGTCATTACACCAGTGTTATATTTAAAACACTGTGTACAACAACCTGGATCCATAGGGAGACTTCCCCACTTGTTGAGTCAATTTCATTTCATTTCATTTCATTTCAAAGTTTGCATACAAGCTGAAAACAAATTTCACCTTCAGAGTCTTCTACAAATAAATATTATAACAATGCATGTTTACTAGAGCCAGAACAAATAGATATGTTTTTGTTCATTTGCAAATGAGATTTATTTGTTTACTTTAACGAACACTCAAAATCAAATTTGCACCTTTGAGACTATTTGCACAAAATTTGACTTGGTTTTAATTTGGCTTCAATTTGATTAGAGGCAGTAGGGTGTTTTAAATGAGTAAATCAAACTAGTTGAAGTAAGTTAAAATCAAATTAATTGAAGTATATGGGACTGAATCAGGTCATATGTGGATAAAAACCTGAATCTGTTGAAGTCAATTGGAGTTTTTCATTGATTCCAAGAGGTATGGGATGTTTAATATGCACCTGGATGCCTGAAACCCTATAACAGTATTCTCCAACCTTGGGTCCCCAGATGTTTTTGGCCTACAACCCAAGGTTGGAGAACACTGCCCTATAACCTATTCACCTTAATGAGAGTTTGCATTGATTTTGGTGGAATCTCTGGTATGGGGCATGTAGGTGAAAGCCTGAGTAATTATAAGTAAATGAGAGCTTTTTCTTTTATTTGAATGAATTCTCTGACATTTCTGAAAATGCCCATTTCTTTCTGTTCACCTCAGTATCAGTCTGCTAGATGCTATGGAGTTGTAACCATTTCAATGGCCAGTGAATTGCATTTGTTGCTTTCTGACACCTGGGTGGGGTGTGCTCAGAAAATGCAGAAGGTGCTTGTAAATTCCTAAGCAAAGGCATTGACAGCAACCATCCAGACAATCAGTGTGCGATCATTCAACAGCACATATAAATAGGACAAGCAGATGGTCAACATGGGAATCCACCAGACTTTGTTTCTAGTGAAAGGCAGAAGGAAAATCAGAACTTAATTGCAGGCAGCAAATGCTGATTTTTTTTTTTTAAAAAAAAGTTAATTAAAGGGACTTTAGCAACTTTAGAACAGATGGTTGATCTTCCTTGTTATCAAAACTAGAAACCCAAGTTTATTTAAAATCTGGTGAAGTGTGAGGGGGAAATAGTTTTTCCCCCCCTCCTGAGCATTTGGCTTGCTGTAGGGAGGGGGAAGGGGGAAAACAAAGATAACACTTTCCTTTTAAGGGTCAAATTCTTCACTGGTTCAAGCAGAGCTTCATTGCTACTGAAAACTAATACGCACCCGCACATAAGCACATACACACACTAAAGTGGTACTCAGACCTGATAAAATATTGAAAATTTGGAAAGGGATTTATTTATTTATTTATTTATTATATTTATACCCCACCTTTTTTCCTACAAGGAACCCAAGGCGGCTTACAGAATCCTCATCCTCCTCTCTATTTTATCCTCACAACAACCCTGTGAGATAGGTTAGGCTGAGAGTCAGTGACTGGCCCAAAGTCACCCAGTGAGTTTCATGGCCGAGCGGGGACTAGAACCCGGATCTCCCGAGTCCCAGTCCAACACTCTTAACCACTATGCCACACTGGCATATATTGCTAGTTCATAGTCAACTGGACCATTCAAGTCTTCACTTGTTTAAATTCTATAATTTGTAGGGTTTCTTGTCATTAAACATAAGAATGTGTGAAATACTTCTGAGAAGTTATGACTCTTGTCCAAGCTCTTTGGGCAACTCTTGATTGTGTGTGTGTGTCTAAGGAGAAACCTCCACTTTTTCTTTGAATTGCTTTTAGGTAACACCTGGTGACAATCTGCAAAGTCCATAAAGGAGCAAGATTCCAACTCAATTAAATTCCAGAGGAAGCCATGTTACTTACTCTGTTACACCAAACACTAAAATGAGTCCTGTGGCAACTCAAAAATAAACAGATTGCTCTGTTTTTGCATTGCTTCATAGATTAAGACCATCACTAATGCATCTGACTATTAATATTACACCATGCCATGCAGTTGTCAAGATTACACCAAAATCACATACTTAGGGCACAATCCAATGGGGATGTTTCCTTTGCAAAACCCAATGAAAGTAATGTCTCCTACCCAAAGTGAATATCTCCCATTCATTTCATTTAACTTTGCACAGAAAAACAGTGTACAATGTTGGTTAAAACCCTAAACTGCTTGGGAGCTGAACACTTAAAGGATTACTGCCTCCCTTAGGAATCTGCTTGATTCCTAAGGTAAATCAGAGAGACTTTCCTGCATGCCCTGCCTTTATGTGGGGTATGTTTGATGGCCATGCAGGAGAAGGCCTTCTTTATGGTGGTGCCCAGGTGCTGGAACTCCTTGCACTGGGTAGTTTGTCTGACACTGACTGTCCTTGCACTTCCTTTTTGTTTAGGTGGGCATGTAACTTGGCTAGCTGGTCAGTTATTTTTTTGGTGGTGGTGTATCTGCGGTTCTCCATCTTTGAATTATGTTTAATGTATTGTTTTATTCATGGCTTTTTCTTTCTTTCTTTTTAGTTTTTTTTTTGTTTGTTTTTTTGCAAGCCACTTTGAATGCTGTTTAGTGGGGGGGGAAATTTTTGAATTTTTTTATTGAATTTTCCAAAACAATTTTGGAGATAATTTTTCCTATAACTAAATATAGATAAATAAAGACTTCCTCGTGGATTGTGCTCTTTGGTTGCACCTGCACCTTTGGCTTCCTGCATTCTTGGTTCAGCGCTTTAGGACTAAACTGATAACTTTTGTCAAAGGATGTTTCAGCTGAGGTCAGTTCACATGTATAAGCTGGATGCTCTCTTCCTCACACGATCCCTCCTGTAAAGAAAATGCACCTAGTTTGCCATTGCATGGAACTCACAGCAGCAATCATTACTCAAGCACTGAAAATTTCTTTCACCGTTTTTTCATTCATTCTCATTCAATCTGATGTGTGGGATGCTTTCAGGAAAAGCTTCAAAGGGAAAAAAGTGATATTCTCATGGGTGGGGTGTGGAGTTCCTGCACTTACCTTACTTATGAGGATGTGCCCAAGGTGTGTGTGTGTGTGTGTGTGTGTGTGTGTCCTGGCTTCCATTGTACAATCATCTCTTTGGGAGGCAGCAAGCAACCTCCCTGGCTTCCCACATTTCAATTAAAGCCTAGAAGAAAATGTGATGAGGTAATTCCTCCCATGGGGCCTTTTCTGATCACAAAGTGCAGGCAGCTTGGGAGGCTGCAGAATGATGGAGAGATGTGTCATAGGAAGGAAACACACACACACAGCACCCTCAGCCACCTTGTGACAATAAGGTAAGCTCAAAAACATCACCTCACCGAAAGAAATTCTAAAATGCTCTGAGAATGAGGCAGAAAAATAGAAGCCTCTTTCATAAGAAAAGAAAAATTTCAGGAAATTTTGGAAGACAACTTTTGGTACTGCACTACTTCCCTCTCTCACTCCTTTGTCTGTTTTGTAAGATTGACATGGAAGACCTTATCTGTTTGCGGGGGGGGGGGGACTAGAGGATTAATTTCTTGTTTACAAGACACTACAAGATTAGTGTCTTGTAGTTTCTTTGGGCTGCTGTGGATTGTAATCATTGTATAGCCTGGTAGGTACACCTTAAGCTTTCTTCTTAAAATAATGTGAGGAATCATGCAGAGAAAAAAAGCTCCCGTCCCCCGTTAACTGGGGGCGGGGGGGGCTGTTTGTACCATGGCGAGGATGCTGTGGCAGGAAAGTAGAAGGCTGGTGCGGCTGCTGGAGGCTGCGCAGCAGCGGCTCTGTGTGCACGGGGGTGGGGCCCGGGTTGCGTGGTTCTCAGCTCCCTCAGCCCAATCAGTGGTGCTGGTTGGACTTGGGGGAGGGGAGGGCCCCTGGGAGTGGGCTGGGAGGGGTTTTTTCCCTCCAGTCTGCTCTGCAGCAGTAACGGCCCAAGCTCCTCCTCCCCCATGCACAGAGCTGGAGCGATCTTGCTCCCAACCCACCCTCCCCTTAGGTAAGGTGGTTTACTGCTGTGTGCGTGACTGTCAGCCACCAGTTGACGGGGCTGGGAAGGAATTTTACCTGTAGAGATGGACTGGCTTTTCTCACAGGGTTTTTTGCTTGTCTCACAGCAATACAAGTTTGTTTAAAGTTATTTGCCAAGCAGCAACGTCACACAACTTCAAGGTGGATGACATTGGGCTGTATCCAAGTCAAAAGGAAAGGGGATTTAATAGGGATGTGCTGGCGCTGGGAAGTCCAGATCGTATCATTTGAGCTTCCTGCCCACTTCCGATCCAATGATGGGAAGCGGGTCGAGCTGTGGGGTTTTCCGCAGACTTCCGTCTCTAAGACGGGCTGCAGTTTGTGCATTTTTAAAAAAACGCTAAGGAAATCTGTGCAAATTGCATAAAGTTACACAAATTGCAGAACTTTACACAATTTGCATAAATCGGGGTATTTTGTCTGTTTGGGGCAAATAAGCACCCAAAAAGCATGTGGATCTAGTGCGCTTTGTGTAAAATCAGCCAATTTTATGGAAATCGTGCTAGATCCATGGTCTTTTTGGGTGCTTATTTGCACAAAACAGACAAAATACCCAGATTTACTCAAATTGTGTAAAGTTACGCAATTTGCACAAATTTCCTTAGCGTTTTTAAAAAAATGCACCAACTGCGGCCCATCTTAGAGACAGAAGTCTGCAAGCTGGCTCAACTAGCATCATAGTGAGTTGGCGGCAGCTCAGGGCTGGCGAACCAGAATCCAGGGTGCCAAATCATGACAATCCATCGGATTTTCACCCTCTATTGGATTCGTCACACATCCCTAGCACATGTCCCCTCCCTAACAGGAATGGGGAGTCCCTGCTGGCAGCGCCCCCAAGGGAGCAGGGAAACATGCAAATGGCACATGCCGGGGCATGGCCAACCCATGATTTGGCAGGACATCCACCACCCCATTAGGGGTACCCAGCATGTGGGCTGCGCTGTGAATTGGCCCTAGCACATGTCCCCTCCCGGCAGGCGGGCTGGCTAATTCAGGAATCCATCCCCATTATCATGTCAAACTCTAAGCTGTAACGAATAAAGTTGTGGCCAAGTTATTACCCAACTCTGGCTCTGCATCCTTGGGTGCCTTTCCTGGGGTAGCAACCATTAGGCGCTCAGGGCGCAAGCAGATAGATTGCATGTGTGAACTGGTTCTCATTTTTAAACAAGCTCAGGGGATGGTTATAAGGATAGGTTGTCCTGTCAAAGTAGTGGAAGAGTGGGTCTTTGGATGTGCAAGGTGGCATTCAGGTTCTAGGAATGCTCCTTCATGGCTGATTTACACAAGCATGCCCACACCATTGTTTAGTGACTTACAGCTGAAAACCTGAACTACCCCCATTGAATAGCTTGTTCTCTGTGGTGATGTCAAGTGATACAAATGCTCTGTCTGTGGTGTTTGACCTGTTTCATTCATGCTAGCCAGCCCTTGATATTTTGTGTGGTTGAGTGACAACATGCAAGTGTGAACTTACTCTGATACGGTATAAATCACACTTCCATCAGTCAGTGGATACACAAGTACATTGGTTTATATACACTAGAGATCCACACTTAAGATATACAGGCCTGTGGCTTACGCTGACTCAGCTTGTCTGAGCGTGGAAGGCTAAGCAGAGTCAAGCCTGGTTATTACCTGCATTGAGCAGGGGGTTGGACTAGATAGCCTTGTAGGCTCCTTCCAACTCTATGGTCTATGAAATTTATGAAATTTTCTACTCAAGGTTTGGTTCCCTTGGCACTTCTATGCTATGAGTACCACTGTATTCCTTATCACAGCCTAATTAAAAGTAATGATTGCAGAGAGTGGGGGAAAGAGAATGTTTTAAAAATAGCTTAGTGGCACAGAAAGCATTGCCTTTTCTTGTTTGTATATTATTTGTTTCGCTACTAAAATGACCTCTTTCAAAGGAAAGAGAATGTGATCTTGCATAGCTTTTGTGTAACAGGCGTTACCACTCCTGGACAAACTCCAGTGGGAGTTGAAAGAAGTGATTGCTTGTAGATGCTATTGTAGAAATGATTGTTCAACTGTAGGGGTCAAATGGCAACCTTCCCATTTAGGCTTTGTTCGTTTTACTCCTAAATTTGGGTACAATACAATCCATATATAGAAAGCAATCTGAAGGAAGTTAGGTACAGTAATACCTCGGATTGGGAGTAACCCGGTTTGCGAGCTTCTCGTAAGAGGAGGAAATTTTTTAGCATAAATTTAAATTTGAAAGACGAGCAAGTCTCGCAACACGAGCAGCTGCCGCCTGTGGCTCCTGTTGTGAGACTTGCTCGTCTTTCAGATTTAAATTTATGCTAGAAACCTCCCACTGCTTTGCGGAGCCGGCAGGGAGCCCCGTGGAGGCAGTGTTCTTAAAACAGTTTAGATAGAAAGAAAAAGAAAAAGAAAAAGGAGTCAGGGTTTGATTCTGCTGCTGGAGAATGGGTTTTTTGTTTTGTTTGTTTTCAGATCAGGTTAGGCTAAACTCCCTAGGATCACTTTTGTTTCTGGGGACAGGGGTGGTGGTTTATATCTGAGTGGACAGATAAAGTGTTGCTTGTAATAACTTCATTTTAAAAAACAAAACAGAAAACACATACCACTCTGTGACTTAAAGGCAAGATCTCACTCCAAGCCAACAACAAGGAAGATCGGAACCACAGAAATGCAAGGGGGAAGTTAATCCTTTCCGATGGATTAGGCTCCCTGCAGGAGCCTCCCGGGCGGCCACAAGCAAAACACACCTTTCCCTCCCTCCTTCACACACTCTCTCTCTCTAGCCCGGCGCTGGGAGGCTCATGGTGCTGCCGCTGCCGCTGCTTTCTCTTCCCCAAACCCCTTCCTCCGAGGCGAGGTGGAACGAATCGTTTGAGTTGCCATTATTTCTTATGGGGAAATTTGCTTTGATATACGAGTGTTTTGGATTACAAGCATGGTTCCGGAACGAATTATGCTCGCAATCCAAGGTATTACTGTACATGCATTTAAATGTGTGCCTTAAGATGGAGACAGATATAATATATGCACTCATGTCTTCTGCTCTACACTCTGCTCTGTCGAACTGGTCCTGCATATTTGTAAGACACACCATAGACAACAACAGCTCTATCATACCACCTTCAGTTACCTGGGGGTGTTACCTTGTGCAGATTGGCTGTCTTACAGGCAGTTGTTACCCCAGGGAAGTCTTCCTATGCAATCATTTATGAGTTCTTTTTAGCAGCCCAAGGTACCAGTTTGCACCAAACTGACTTAAAGGAACACAGACTCAGAAAGCAGTGTATAGCTTTGTTTATACACACACACTCAAAAGATACACTGTGCATGGTTCGAGGGGGGCGAAATGAAATCTCTGGCAAAAGGGATTGGGGAGGTGAGAATTTTGAAGAATTTTCTCCTTAGGGAGGAGGGCAGGATTTCCGCTTACCTTTTTAAGTGTAGGCGTGGCTGAGGGAAGCCTCTCTGCAAAAGAAGAACAAGTGGGGTCTTTTGAGCTTTAGAAAAATTCTGTTCTTGCTTTCAACAGGACAGAGCTCTTTGCAGAGAGGCTTTCTGCAGAGAGGCATTCAGGAACTCCTGCTGGGCTGCAAGCCTCTCTGCAAAGAGCTCTGTCCTGCTGCAAGCAAGTTCAGAGCTTTTCTAAAGCTCCTAAAATCCCATTTGTTTTTGCTTGTAGCAGCCCAGGACTCTTATCAGGAAGGCTTCTGCAGCCTGGCAGCTCTTCCTGAATGCCTATGAGAGAGGGTGACGTCCTGTGGTTTCATAGGAGTTCAAGAAGTGCTGCCAGGTTGGAGAAGCCTCTCTGTAAAGATTCTTGTGCTACTGCAAGTGCATGGGGTGTTTTTAACATTAAAAAAAAAAAAAGGAAAGAAAGAAGATTCTTCAGCCACCTCCTTAACTTAAAAAGGTATGTGGAAACCCTGTCCCCCTTCCCAAGGAATTTTTTTTTTTCAAAATTCTCACTCTCCCTGCGAAAGAGGCAGAAAAAATAATGCCTCTTTCTCAGGGAAAGAAAAAAAATCCCAAAAATAGAGGGCAGGGTTCAGCACAGCACTAGTAAGCATTTTCTTTAACCACTATAAAAAGTTAGCACTAACAGATAAACAAATACTATGTTATCTTACCCAAGATCCCAATTCACTACCACTAGGCTGATCAGACCTAGCAGAGTGTGGCGCTGTAATTGTTCCTGGACAGAGGTGGAGGTGATGGCCAACCTTGCGTGTGATTGTCTCCTATCCCTCCTACGTATCTCAGTGATGGAACATTTATACTCTTAGGTCCTTGCAATGACCACTGGTCTTCTTCCAATAAGTCAGGGAACATGTTTGGGGGGCTAGGATAAAACCAAACTGTGCTGGTCCAGACTAGTGGCCCAGGAATCTGGTGGGATGGTGGTTGGCTGATATGGTCCCTGCCCACCAGATGATGTACATCCCACCCACGGGCAGACACCCAATCTAACATATGGAGTGTTTATCTGTCTCTAACAGCTGGATGACTGGGGTTCTTTATGCTTGAAAACAACTCAGTGTGATATTGCCTGTGTTGTTATATGTTTCCTATAGCACTCTGGGTTATACGAGTTCACTGTTGCAAGCAAACAAATACCATTTAATCCATTTAATCCACACTTTATCTCAGGCCAGCATTCCCAGAGGAAATCTTCCAATGTGGTCCCAATAGCATTCATGGAATTCTTCCCACCCTTCTTTTCCCATGAAGCGTTTAAGTATTTTGGATACGCAGGGGAGGCTGGTGACTTCTATGTCAGTGGGGCTCCTAATCCATTGCAGCTTTTAGTCTGAGCTTTAGAGGAGCTATCCATGGTGTTCCATGGTGGTGAACCTATTTTGGGGATGGAGTTCTCCATGGACAGCTCCTATGAAGCTCAGGATAAAAGCTGCAATGGATAAGGAGCCCCACTGGCATAGGAGTCACCAGCCTCCCCTGTGAATAGGCATTTTGTGGATGAATGTGGCACACACAGCAGACAGACCAAGAAAGCTCCGGGCCAGAGCATTCCCATTTAGAGCACAATGTAGATGATCTCATGTTTTTTGGGATGACCTCATGTCTGTTGGGATATTCCTTGGGATATTCTACAATGCTACAGCTGCAGGGGAGAAAAGCTGTTTGTCTTCTACAACTAGCTCTGTATGGACCTGCACAATCAGTGGGTTTTTTAAGTTACCATGAAGAAATGCTGTTTATGCCAGCTCCCAGTTTGTGAGAGAAGATGGGGCCACATAATGAACTGCAGAAAAAGGAGAAGTAGCCTAACGATGGCACAGAGTGTTTTTAGCAGTGGTGTGGTGGCACCAGGGCTCACAGGGATGAGATATTATTAGCAGGTGCACTGATGTCATCTGCCAACACCACCAACCTTTCTGAGCTTAGCTGCAGTCCTCCTCACTGTAGCTGCACAGAAATGCATTTGCCCAGCCACAACATATATTGTTCCCTGTTGCAATGCAAAGTGTTTTGGGGTGGCTTGGCCTTCAATGGACAATTAAGACCCATTAACTTTACAAAAGACCTGCTGCTCCCTGGTTTTTAAGCTAGAACTGGTTTGTTGCTATGAATCAACACAGCTGCCTGAATTTTGAGACTCTGCTTGGGGGCATCGCCGTGGGGACTGTCATGATGAATGCCAGCACTTCAACATTTACCACAACACCGCTGGTCTTTAACGAATTCATCCAAGATGTTCCAAGCCTCTATGGCTCTTTATATGTAAAAATGCCATGGAAAAACCATCTTAACAACTGGTAAAAGCCACACTGTCACTAATAACCTCCATTATTGCAATACTTCTATAGTATATGTGTATTATTAAGGATGAGTGACTTGAGCAGATTAACAGTGATGTCAACAAAACAGTCTCTGGCACTAAGCTAGTCAGACTTCCAATGAGTTCGTTAAGTGCCGCAACGCCTAAATCTGGTCAATGCCACCGCTTGCTTGAATCGGTTGTCATGGGTGAGCTGTATTTGTGGGACAACTGGTGCATATACATTTTTCTGTCCACAGTCAGTCTGTAAGGTTGGATTTCAGCTCAGTCCTTTTGTAGAGCTAGAAACAGTTCTATGACGTGAGATGTAACAATCCAATTTGGCTGTAAATTGTATAATTGAAAGGGATAAAGGGGGAAGTCAGAAATATCAATATTGTATTTGCTTGAGTGTTTCACACCACAGCCCTTTAACAAAAATGTTCTTCCTGTGAGTATTTTACTCTAGGGAGAGTTCTTAAGCACCCTTGATTAGAACATACGTACATAGGGAGCTGTTGTAGGTCAGGCTATTTGTTCACCTAGAGAGCCATCTTATGACTCCTAGACATCCTCTGGGGGACCATAGGATACTTTGGATTCCCAGATCTGAGGTCAGAGACAGCACTCCAACCTCAGAGCTGGGAATCTGCGCTCTGATTCCCCCAGCTGGCACAGAAAGAACCGCACTGGCTACCTCTCTGAGGTTGGGAACTCGACCTTGGGGAGGGGCAAAGGGGGTGTTCCGGGGGGAGGGGAGGGGAGGAGACTGCAGGGGCCAGGATATGAGCTACCCTGTGTCCTCTGCCAGCCGCCTTCGCTCTCCCTTCAGAGTGTCCCAGCTAGATGGCAAAAATGTAGAGCGAGAGGAACGGGGAGGCAGAGATCGCTGCTGCTGTTCCTCCTGCTCCGCACTGGATACTTGTAAGCCTACAGGTTTGGGGGCTTCCAAGCATCGAGGGCACAACCCATTGGATTGCGCCCTTTGTCCAGTATTGTCTAATCTGTTTACTCTGATTTTAGTAGCACTCCACTGTCTCAGCCAAAAGACTTCCCTATCTCCCGCTGCCTGATCTTTTTAAGTCTGGGCTGTTGAACTTCGTTCAGCTCAAGGGCTGAATTAAATTTCAGAGAAGCTCTCAGAGGCTGAATTCTAGGGGTGGATGAGGCCAAAGGCAAAAGGGGACATGACCAAAGACTCCCCCCCCCAAAAAAAACCCCAGCATATTTTAGCTCTTCCTGCCAGTAACTCAGCCTTGGGAGAGGCATTTCAACCTGCTAGAATGGGGAATAAACTGCTCGAATGCTGGTAAACCACCAAATGATCAGAGATCAGGGGGAAAAAGTGGGACAAGGGAAAGGGGGCATAGCCTTCTGGGGAACCCTGGAGGGATGTATTGGGACCCCAGGTGAGCTGGATTTGGCCCACAGGCCTGGGGTTCAACACCCCTGTTTTAAGTGGACATGCCAGGGATTGAACCTGGGAACTTCTGCCTGCAAAGCAGGTGCTCTACCACTAGCTATGGTCCTTTCCCCAATTCTGCTGAATTTTATTTATTTATTTATTTATTTATTTCTTATATTTATACCCCGCCTTTTTCCTGAAAGGAACCCAAGGCGGCTTACATAATCCTCCTCCTCCTCTCCATTTTACCCTCACAACAACCCTGTGAGGTAGGTTAGGCTGAGAGTCAGTGACTGGCCCAAAGTCACCCAGTGAGTTTCATGGCTGAGTGGGGATTTGAACCCGGATCTCCCGAGTCCCAGTCCAACACTCTAACCACTACGCCACACTGGCTCTCTGAATCTTCCTTGAGATAAATACGTGTCTAAACTGCTGTCCATTCTTGCCTTTGCAATCCAAAAAGCTAGATTTTGGCAAGGCTTTTTAAATGTTATTTGGGATCAGAGCAGAGGTCCACAAATTTTGGCTGGACTTAGTAGCCAGCCGTTATTTATGGTTGCCACCAACATCTCCCATCTGCATAGTCAGGAGATAACTTGAAGGAAGTCCATCTCTTCCTTTGTGCCAGGCTTTGCACAAGGGCAGGAGACTCTGGCTGCTTCTGCATTAGGAAAATGGCATGACACGGATGGACATCTGCTACCCAACTGGGGCAGGCAGATCAATTATCCCACTTGGAATGTGCAAGCTCTTGGGAGTGCCTAAACTAGCTTTTTGGATCTTGGCCTTTGTCCCTCATTCCTGTATCCCTCATTTCAATGCCTAGTGTCCAAGAAGCATGCCAGCAGACACTGTCTTGAACTAGTTGTCCATCCACAGAAGCTTTCGACAAACAAAAGCACCTGTTTTTTGTGGCAGAACACCTCATAAGGACATAAGAACAGCCCTGCTGGATCAGGCCAAACACCTATTGACGTCATTGTTCTGTTCTCACAGTGGCTAAATTGGTGCCTTTGGGAAGCCCACAAGCAGGATCTGAGCTCAATAGCACCCTCCTGCTCATGTTCTCCAGCAACTGGTATTGAGAGGCATAGTGCTTCTGATACTCAAGGTAAAAGAGAGCCATCATGACTAGTAGCCACTGATAGCCTTATTCTCCATGAATTTGTCTAATACCCTTTTAAAGCCATTCGAGTTGATGGCCATCGTAATATCTTGTGATAGTGAATGGCATAGTTTAACTTTGCCAACTCTACCCCTTACCCTTTTTCTAAGCTAACGCCCTGCCCCCAAGTTATAACCTTTCCTCTTAGGAGGGTTGCCCCAGCCCTTTGATCATTTTGGTTGCCCTTTTCTTCACCTTTCCAGCTCTACAATACAATTTTGAGGTGCAGTGACCAGAACTGTACACAGTACTCAAGTGTGGTCACCCCATAGATTTGTATAAAGGCATTATGATATTGGCATTTTTAGTTTGGATTCCTTTCTTTCCTAATGATTCCCAACAAACATGGAATTTGCCTTTTTCACCACAGTCACACCCTGGGTTGACGTTTTCATTGAGCTACCCACCACGACCCCAAGATCCCTTTCCAGGTCAGTCATCATCAGCTCAGACCCCATCCGCATATATGTCAGAGCAGTTGCTGAAGGGTATGATCACACTTGCCTCCAACCCTCCACACACCCCACTTTCTGTAGGAGAAAAATAAGGAAATGAAAACCTCAGAAGGTTTGATGCTTCATCATGGCTAACAAAGAAACCTGCCACTCTCTGCTTATAAACCAGCTAACTTGAGAAGAGTCTGCATGTAATGCTCTTGACCCCAAGGTTCACATTTCACTGGAGTAAAATAAACAATGAGCTGGAGAACCAGAATGAAAGATTTGCCATCAGGAATGATTTGAAGCATTTCTAGGAACCGGTCATTCTCTCTGGCTTACATTATTATCTTTGGCTTTCATTTCCCTCTTCCTTCCCCACCCCCTGACCCAGCCTCCATTCTGGATGGAACCCTTTTCATTTGTTTGTTTGTTTGCTTGCTTGCTTGCTTGGGCCTTAAATTACATTACTACCCCTGCTCACTCTCACATCTGCAGCAAATCTGCAGAATATTATGGCAGTGGAAATCAGTCACTGTGCCGCCGGAGTCCTTCCCTCGCCCCCACCCCACTCCTCTTCTTTTATTCATCTTTTCCCCTCTTTTAGTTTTGATTTTTAAATTAGGTAGCTTTTATGCAGCAATGTCCTAAATACATCCCAAACTGATGCCACCCTTCAAATAGCATCAAGCGCTGGCCTGCAGATCCGTTCAGGAATTCTCTGAGCCACCGTTGTTTCAATTGGAATGGTTTGTCCTTTGCTGTCACACCTAATTTCTATTAAACTAGCTCATTTTTCTTAGTTGTGAGTGGAATTGCAGGAAACAGATAAGTTGTCCTGTCCTTCCCCTCTAATGAATCATGCTGCCTTCCTTCCAGCATTATGCACACTTGCACGGGTTCACTGTAACTTGAGCTTCATGCAAAAAAAGGGGGGGCCCTCTCAGTGCAGGATCTTATAAACCCCATGCAAACAAAATAGAATATATTTTAAAAGGGCCCCTGTTTCCTATAACCAACATTTACTTGGAAGTAATTCCAACAGACATGAGTGGAACTTATGTCAAGGTACATGTGCTTAGCATGACAGCCGTACACCTAAACACATCGGTCACTACCACCTTGTAAAATAGATGGTGCTGTTGGGACACTGCATTTTTAAAAGTACACCTAAAAATGTAAAGACTGAATGTGGCAACCACATGGATCATTCATGCAAACTCATCAGAGAGCCATGATTGGCTGTAGCTCCTGTTGAATGGGCAACCCTGGGTTTGTCTTTCCATAACATGTGAAATATGCAGTTCGTAGCCTAGGTATATCCTACCCTGGAATGGGGTTGAACTGGCAAGTTGTTGAAGCAGGATTTGTCCTCATTTGTGCAATAATTAGGAGGTGTGTTTCTGGATTTTTGTCATCTAAGGTACCATTTAGTTGGTAGTAGGTTGCATTTGAGAGGAACTTTCTTCAGGTTTGTGATGCATTTCAGTTTTTAGTGCTGTCCTGGCGCATCCCATTAAGTTCATTTTTGTAGTTTGGTGAGGGTGTTGAGACTCCTCTGTTAGACAGCCCTATCCCCGATCACAGAACGACAGTGCCCAGGGGCCCCATGAGAGAAGGAATGGTTTTTAAACCTGTTTAAGTCTGTGGTGTACATATGCCCTCTACGTATAGAACCAGTGTGTAGGCTAAACGTATAAGCACTGTTCCACAGCAAGTGGTCATAGGATGAACTCACATAGGGTAGGGTGGACATGTGTCCTACTTTACAGAGGACAGTCCTCTATGCAAGGGCTGTTGGAAGACAGCCTTCTCTTTGGACAGTCCTTCTATTTGAAGGGCTGTCCAGTCCAAGTCTGCACAGGCCTGTGGCTTACACTGGCTCAGCTTGTCTGAGCATGGAAAGCTAAGCAGGGTCAAGCCTGGTTATTACTTGGATGGGAGACCCCTCCTCTAGTTTCCTGCACTGAGCAGGGGGTTGGACTCGATGGCCTTGTAGGCTCCTTCCAGCTCTATGATCTATGAAATCTATGGTTTACAGATAAAGAACTATAAGAAGGGAGAGAAGGGGCCTTAAATTGCCCATCCATCAGCACTTTGCACTTGGACAGCAGACTGAGCAGGCACACAGGTCACCTGGTCACATTCTTCCCCACAATGGTGTGATGTCTTGTATTCCTACCTAAATGACAGGTTAGTAATTCTTTCTAAATTTGCACTAGCACATGCACATTTAATGCAAATAGTATCCTCATTTGTCCTCTTTGTTGGCCATTCTGACGTAGTGGGAGAGCGGGAGCACAATGATAAGCCCCGCTCTCTGACCTACGTGCATTCATTTGATCATCTATACGAGCCTATATTTGCACAATAGGGACCCCACAAATGAGCAGGGGGGAAGTAAGTCAAAGGTGGAGCTTGCTGCTACACTCCCCTTTATGTGTGTATTATAATGCCATACACACTCCTAAAGTTTCATCACCTATGGTGTGACCACACTTGGAATACTGTGTACAGTTCTGGTCACTGCACCTAAAAAAAGGATAATGCAGAGTTGGGAAAAGTGCATAAAAGAGCAACTAAGATGATCAAGGGGCTGCAGCAACTCCACTGCGAGGCAAGGTTACACCATCTGGGATTGTTTCGCTTAGAAAAGAGGTGAGTAAAGGGAGACATGATACAGGTGTACAAAATCATGCATGGTGTGGAGAAAGTGAATAGGAGTCATTTTACTCCCTCTCTCCCTCTCTTCATGGGTCATCCCATGAAGCTGATTGGTCTGAGACAGATAAAAGGAAGTACTTCTTCACACAGCACATAGTTAAACTGTGGAATTCACTACCAGATTATGTAGTGATGGCAACCAACTTGGATGGCTTTAATAAGGGATAACACAAATTCGTGGAGGATAAGGCTATCAATGGCTACTGGTCCTGGTGGCTATATGTGACCTCCAGTAACAGAGGCAGTATGCCTGTGTACACCAGTTGCTGGGGAACATGAGTGGGAGGGTGCTGTTGCAATCATGTCCTCCTTGTGGGTTTTCCACAAGCAGCTGCTTGGTCACTTTGTGAACAGAATGCTGGACCAGATGGACCTTGGACAAATCCAGCATGGTTCTTATGTTCTTATCATATATAGTCAGAAACATTGAGCAGAGGGTAATGCCCCTTTGTCCTATCTAAATAACACGCAGCTTAGCTCTGTACTGAAAAAGGAATAATGCATTGCACTGATGGTACTGAGTATGATATCCAGTCACTCCTAACTGATGCCACAAGCAGAGAAGAAGAATGAACACAGGTCTCCATGCCAGATTAAACTCAGGCATGTAGTTCCTCAAGGTGATTTTTTGCCTTTTGTGATGTGGGGTGGGAGCATGTAAGGTGGGGAAGTTCGCATTTGAGTGAGTACTGGTTTTAAAATATGAAATGGTATCCAAATGAATATCAACATCTGCTTTTGTTTTTGTTTGTTTTTGTTTTTTTAAAAAATCTTGTTGCCTCCTGCAATTCCAGGTTGCACTCAATGCTTTCATGAGGACTTTAGGTTGGGAAAGTAAGCAAGACTGGAAGGCCACACTTCTAAAAATAGTTGCTTGAAAGTGAAATGAATGGGACTTACTTCTGAGTAAACATGGTTAAGATCAGCCTGTACATCCACAAGAATCTGATAATTAGCCTTTTATGAGCCCCTGTAAGGTTTATTGAAGAGTTCCATCTCTTTACACATTGCTGAACATCACTACTCTTTATTGGCCCCAATCCAGAGAAAACTAGTTGTGCTTAAATCCCACTGAAACCAGCAGGATAAATTAATCATGATGCATGAGTAATGTAAGCCCCATTAATTTCAAGGACTCTACAGTAGTTTTGGGATGGTTGAAGTTACTAAATAAATATGCTTTTGTTAGCTGGCTGGAGGGAAATGAATGCAGAGTATTTAATAAGCATGAATGAGCTATAAATCCCCATATTCATGAAGCTATTGAGCTAAGAAGGATGCATGTTATGTAGTACTAAAGAAGGAAGATGGAAGCAGTACATTTTGTGGAAGAATAAGTGAATGGTGTTCCTTTACTATACTGATTTTGGTGAGCTCTGTGCTCATTTCGTCCTTTATTGTCTAGAAATGTTCAGCATATCTTTGATTGCATTATGGCCCAACTGAAAGGCATTTCAAAGACACATATCTGTACATTACTTGCATCCAACCAAGGCTATAAGTAGATCCTCAACAATGTCCTCTAGTTGTGTGTGCGTTAACTCCTCAAATGTGGGCTTTCAAGAGCACTCAAATTCTTATAAACAAATATTTTATGTGTGTGCATATACACACAGAGAGAGAGAGAGAGAGAGAGAGACTAGAAAATGTTCAGCTTTCAGATGGGAGTGCAGGTCTTCTTGTTCATGCTCTTGAACTCTGCTATATCAGGGGATTATAAAGCTCATGGTTTAAAACACTGGTAGCTAACTGCTGGCAGCATCCTTCTACTCCTGGCTCGGATGAACAGGTTCTGCAATGTGGCTTGAGAACTTTATCATGGGATAATTTCTAAGGTTTGTTGATCTGAGACTGTCAATATGAAATAGCAGTATTTTAATAGCAGATTCATGGTAGACATGACATTTCTAGTAGACATTTTCAGCCAATACTTTCTGCCGGTTGATGGAAGTTGGTGTGTGTTATGAATGCACACATAATTGGGGTGTGTGTGTGTGTGTGTGTGTGTAGTATATTGTCACTGTCTCTTTAAGGCTATGTTGATAATAAAATTAACAGGTTCCCCCAGTCCACCTTAGCCTTCTGAAAACACAGGCAGAAAAGAGAAATCACGCATGATTCATAAAGCACAGCATTTTTAAAGAATGCACAGGATATCTCTATTCCCTGTTAAGCTCTCATTCATCCCTCAAAGTGTATTCTCCATTTCATTCCAGCCTTATCAGGAAGGCAAGAATACTGAAGTAGTCTCAGTTCCTTTGGATAAAAAAAAATTCCAGATAAAAATAAGCTGATCTGCCAAACCCCGCTACTTGTATAAGTGTTTCCTATCCAGAGGGTGCATGGCAGGCTGCAGACGCATGAAGACAGCGACGATTCTGAGAAGTTTATGTACCTGCTTTACCTGTGAGCAAGTGTGCCAGATAACCTGGAAGGCATGCACACACGCATGGTGGGGTGGGGTTTTTTAAGACTGTGGTGAGGTAAAGAGCAAGGACATTTCATCAACATTAAGACCAAAGGGATTAGTTCTTTCAGCAGGAGCCCTTCATGCAAAAAAATGTGGTTCAAACTGTGATTTGAAAAGCCTGTAATTAATTAACATTTAGCAAAGATGGTCCATCATTTATTTATTTTATTTATTTATTTATTATATTTATCAATCGCCCATCTGGCCGGTCACCCGGCCACCCTGGGCGATGTACAATTAAAATACAATAAAACACAATAAAACATAATAATTAAAACAATATTAAAAAATTCTCATTAAAAACCTAACCCACCCCATATTCCCGCCTGAACAGCCATGTTTTTAATGCACGGCGGAAGCTCATCACGGAGGGGGCATGGCGAAGGTAACTAGGGAGGGAGTTCCATAATGTGGGGGCCGCCACAGAGAAGGCCCTCTTCCTAGTCCCCACCAGCCTGGCTGCTCTGGCTGATGGGATAAGGAGAAGGCCGTCCGTGGCAGACCTTGTTGAGCGGCCTACTTGATGTTGCTGGAGGCGCTCCTTGAGATAAGCTGGGCCGGAGCCGTGTAGGGTTTTAAAGGTCAAAACCAACACCTTGAATTCGGCTCGGCAAGCAACTGGTAGCCAGTGCAACTCATTAAGCACTGGCGTGATGTGATCACGCCGGCGGCTGCCCTTAATCAGGCGAGCCGCCGCGTTCTGTACCAGCTGAAGCTTCCGGACCGTCTTCAAGGGTAACCCCACGTAGAGCGCATTACAGTAGTCTAGGCGAGAGGAGACCAAGGCATGAACCACTGATGGGAGCAGATGATTAGGAAGGTAGGGGCGCAGCTGCCGTATCAGATGGAGTTGATACAGCGCCGCCCGGCTCACAGCTGCCACCTGAGCCTCCATGGACAGCTGGGAGTCTAGAATGACCCCCAAGCTGCGGACCTGGTCCTTCAGGGGTAGATGTACCCCATTCAGCACCAGGTCAACATCCCCTAACCTTCCCTTGTCCCCCACCAGAAGTACCTCGGTCTTGTCCGGGTTCAGTTTCATCATGTCTCCTCTGTTCTAATTTAAGGAGAAGCATGATGCATACATAAAGCATTACCATGCTCAGCCTCAGATTACTCCTTCAGAGTCTTTAGCAGAAGATGTCAGTTTGGCCAGTGTCTCACAGAGCAACCTGCATTCCCTGTAGTCACCTGTTGCATTTCAGTAGCATCCAGACACTAGATAACAGCCACCAGTCATCACATTTTGAGTACCTATGTGTCAAATGGGGGGGGGGGACTTACTCAAGTTAGAGAAGTCATACTATCATTAGGCCAAAGATTGGATTTCAAAAGATTTAAGCAAAATTTGTTGGGACTCGCATGAACAAGCATCATAATTGGGAGACCTTGTGCTGTGCTATTCTGTTTGAAATATAATGGGAAGTTCGTGATCTTAGGTATCCAGGAAGACTTCTATTAGTGCAGGGCCCTGAAACTATGACAACCTTCTAACATCCTCCAGCCAGAGATAAAGGTTCCTGAGGACCACAGGAATAGTTGTGCTCCCTGGTTCCTTCCTTCTGCTCCTGGCTCCTATCTCAAGCAGACCACTGCCAGCAATTCTAGAGCTAGGGACAGAACGGAGTGGAGGCTATGGAGGTCATTAGGGTCATTAATCCCAAGATTGGCATGTAAAGTTGAAACGAGGAAATCCAGCTGGCCCCTGGTGCTAGTACTGGTGAAGTTCCCTGCACTCAGCTGATAGCTCAGGCTAATTGCAAGTTATGGGTACAAGTCATTGCTTTAAGGGCTTACTGGTTATCAGTCATTGTTTTTGTTCTGTCTAGCAACAGAAGATACAAGGGCACAGTTCATTTCTCCAGGTCCTGGGCTTCAGTGATTGGACCTAGTGTCACATGACATTTTCCAAGTGCTAAATCAGTTCCTTCTTTATCTCCTAGCAGTAGAATCCCAATTTCTACTCAAAACCAACTCAAGGTCACAAAAATAGTGAGCAAGCTTTCAAGTACTCCAGAATTCTTCATCAGGCAAGACGGAATAGAAAACAAAAGGGGGGAGGACAAAAAAAATGGTTGATGTCCCAGTTTGTTTATTTATCCCAGCAGCCCTTGGAAGAGTTCTAGGTACAATCTGAAACCATCTCAGCACATGACAGAGCAGGGGTGGGCAACTTCAGGGAGTCCGGGGGGCACTTTTGACCGCTCCTGGACTCCACTGCAGGCCATATTCTTGCCACCACCACTGAACTGCATTGAAGTGACAAAAAAACCTAGCAGTTGGCCACCTAATTTCAAGCTTGTTTTAAAACTGAATTTGTCCTGTTTACCCCTCTGTAGCAGTTTGCCACCAAAATTTGGTGGCAAACCACCATTTTTATTTTTATTTTATTTTTGCTCCCATGAATTTCAATAATGTAGTGGCAGGGGGTGGCAGAGGCCACACCAGTGGCTGCAGGGGCTGCGTGCGGCCCATGTGCCATGTGTTGCCCACCCCTGTAACAGAGCCAAATTTGAATGTCTGCAGCATATTCTCTCTTTAGATTATAACCAAATGCAGACTCCGTGGGTTGAACATCAGCCACTTTTTTTCCCTCTCTGCCATTTTGCCTGGTGAAGAGCTCTGAATAACTCAAAAGCTTGCACACTATTTTAGTCCCCTTGAGTTGGCCTAATAAAAGTTTCACCCTAATAGGGATTTTGGATTTTTTTTGTTACAGTCAACACTCAAAACCAATGGTGGATGCTTTGGGGACGGGCAAGTTTACTTACAATGTGGTGATGTTGCGTCATATAGTTAGAGTTTGTATGTTGGAAAACTCATCATCTGGATGCTGATCTCTGTGTGGTGACCATTCATGTAAGCTAGATCTGAGTCTTGGAGTGATGTGGAGTTGGTAAGGAGCGGCAGAGAGGAGAGCGCCGCTTAAGATGAGTGCAGTTGTCCCACACTAGGTCTTGCAGGATAGTGCCTCCAAATGAAAACAAGGCTGTAGCTTGCAGACTGCAAAACAGCAAAAGATAATGCCAAAGTTCTTGCTTGCCATGGCTTTTCTCTCTCTCTCTCTCTCTCTCTCTCTGCATCAGTGTGCATACGTTTCGTGCTACTGTGCAACAGCAGGTCTTGTGTTTGTAGGAGTGCAATGGCAACAGCACTTGAAATGTAGTTGGTAGCTTCCTAGCCATCCTGCTTTGCAAAAGACAGAGCCTGAAATTCTGGCTCTCTGATTATTGGAAATTATTATTATTATCTATTTCTGCAGGCCTCAGTCAAGAGTGTTCATGTGGGACGTCATGATCTGGAGTAATAGAACAGTCACTGACATGGCCCCTCAGCTGAGCCCACGCATTCCTAGAGGAGACCCCATAAGCTTAGTGGTAGAATACTTTCTTTCTATGCAGAAGGCCCTAGCTTCGTTCTCTGTCACCTCCAGCTTAAAAAACGAGAAGTTTTTTAAGCTGGAGAAGTACTTCTCGTTTTTAAAACGAGAAGTAGCAGGGCTGAGGAAAGACCTTCTGCCAGAGACCTTGGAGAGCCACTGCCAGTCGGAGTAGACAGCACAGGGTTAGATGGACCAATGAGCCAAAGAAGGAAGCCCCATATGCTTATATGTGTGTTTTTAATTAAGTTCTTTGGTATTGTAGCTCTTTCTAATCCATAGCCTCCAAAGCACAAGCGTCTATTCCAAATCCAGTAGTGCCTCCTACTAGTGACAAAATGCAAGCCTTCTTTCAAGTCAGCTGACCAAGCATCGCTGATCTGTAGACCACGAGGGCCACATCCATACCTATTCCAGGACCAGATTATCATCATCATCATTTACATTGATATGTCATTTTAAATACAAGCGCTTTGCAAACATTAATTAATTCCCAGGACACTGCTGTGAGCCAAGGTAGTGTTGCAGGAGTGAAGAAGATATAAAAGATATAGCTGTAGATAACGAGAGTGCAGAGGGAAAGTTAATCGGGTTGCCCCTGTGCCAAGGAGTAGCAGATGTTCTGAGCTTTGCCAGTTGACTTCCCAGCATGGGTGAAATCGGAATGCATTTTCTAAGCATAATTTGTTTTAATTTACAATATTTAAAATGAGATGGTAACAAGAAGCAGATAAAGCAAGCCTCCCTTTCCCAAATTGTCAACATCCATGCCAATGTTCTGCCTTGTAAATTGCCTTTAACCAAAGGCAAAGGGGGGGGGGGGAGTTGCAACATATTCAGGCAAGCCCCTTTATCCAGCGCTTAAAGAGAGCCAGAACATGGACACACGTTATGGTTCCCACCAGGACAAACCCATCCCTATCTTGTTCGTAAAATAAGGAAGCATAACAATAAGTAGAGTTTGCAACAAAATGTTGCTGCTGCTGATTCCCAACTGAGTGCTTACTTTCTGCCTTGCCCAGGCACAATTCACTTCCCCCTCCATGTTGATCTCATCTTCAGCACACATTTCAGTAGACAGCCCACCAAGCCCTCCTACTGACACCCTTTGAAGTCAGACTCGATAGCCACTCCTCTGAACCAAACCTCCCCTCTCCTTTCCCCCGCCCCCCATCCCTCTCCCATTGATAATCTCACATTTTCTGGATCTTCACTTTCCTCTCCCTCTTGCTTTTACCTTCCATCTTTCTCCCACTCCTCCTTGTAATTTCAATACACCCATGCACACATACGCCACCATGTTGTGCCCAGGGATGTGCTGATGCTGGGAAATCCAGCTCATTTGAGCTGGATGGACTTCCTACCCGCTTCTGATCTGATGATTGGAAGTGGTCTGAGTCAGGTTTTTTCCCATGAACTTCGGTCTCGAAGATGGGCCACAGTTTATGCATTTTTTAAAGGAAATTTGCGCAAATCATGCTATTTGTACAAAATACTGTGATTTGCACAATTTGCATACATTTATGAAATTTGCACAGATACAGTATTTTGCACATTTTGTGCAAACCGGCAACCGAAAAGCACATGTATCTAACGTGCTTTGTGTAAAATTGGCCGATTTGCGCAAATTGCACAAGGGCCATGTGCTTTTTGGGTGCTGATTTGCACAAATCGGCCAATTTTACACAAAGCGCACTAGATCCATGTGCTTTTCGGGGGAGCGATTTGTGTAAATTGTGTAAATTTATGCAAATTTCCTTAGCGTTTGTTTGTTTTTAAATTACTTCTTAGAGACGGAAGTCCTCGAGCTGGCTTGATTCACACCATAATGAGTCAGCGCCAGTGCAGGGCTGACGAACCAAAATCCAGGGGGTTGAATTGTGAAAATCCATCGGATTTTCACCCCCCTATCAGATTCCTCACACAGTTGTGCCTCCTGCTTCCCAAAGCCCGAGTCTGGGGGGAAGTGGTGTAGTGGATCCAGGGTTTGCAGGGATGAAGCACCAGCACTTTTCGATTAGCAGGAACACTGACATCATCTGCCACCCCCCTCAGAATTTCCTGTTCCCTTTGAGCTTAGCTGCAATCCTTACAGTAACTGGGTAGAAATGAATTTGTCCAGCAACAATATATTGTCCCCTGTTGTAATGCAAAATATGTTGGGGTGACTTGGTCTTGAATGACCAGTTAAGACCCATTTGCTTTACAAGACCTTCTCCTGTTGGAGATGAAAACTGCTTGAACTGGTTCATTGATATGGACCCGCACAGCTGCCTACATTTTTGAACTCTCCTTGGGAGTATGGCTATGGGGGTTGCCATGAGGAGCACCTGCACTGCAAAATTTAACACAACACCATTGCTGGAGGGGCATTGGCTGACATGTCCAACACTGGGGAATAGTATTTTGAAACAATTATCCTTTCCTCACTGTGAAAGTGTGCCAGGTTCTTGTCACCTATTTGTCCTGCCCTCACAACCTCAGAGCACAGGAAACAAATGATATCAGATATTTGTGAGACATTTACACAGATGAAAAGTAAGCAGGGGTTTTTTTTTTTCTTTTAGGGGGATTTTTCCTACCTTATGGGGGCTAAATTTGTAACATTATGAACTTCTGCAAATCTTGCTATTCCTCTGAAAATGCAGTGACCTCCCTCTCATTTGTTGGTGGTACCATTTTGGTTTCATAATGATCGGCATGAAGCCCTCAAACTTTGCTATTAACAGGAATGATAGTAGCTGTTGCTTAATAATTATATCCTAATAATTATATCTTGAGAAAACTCAGAACTCACACATTACATTTCCTAGATGTGTACCTAAGATGTCTTACCCTAAAGTAAAAATGTGAATGTTGCAACTTGCAAGCATATACTTCATAGAAGTACACACATCAGAGCAAACCTTGGTTTTGTTGCCATGTAATATGTGAAGCAACCCACACAACAGAGATGGACCAGGACCATCATGTTGTGAGTGTCCATGTTCCCAGCTGCCACTGGGAGGAACATAGGTATTGTCAACATTATGCGCTCAATTGATGTGGTGATTATTCCACCAAGGTGAATCATTCCTTGGTGAATCATCACAGGAATGATTCACCAAGGGGAAGCCATTTTCCACAGCATTCCCATGGCAACTGAAACATGTGCTCCAGCTGTAAGATTTCACTTAAGAAAACCTACCATAACAGAACTCACAAGCGACCTGAAGACTCCAGATATCACAGCAACATTTTGATGGAGATTATTGCATTAAATGTGATTTATCTACACACTTTTTACCGGGCTGTATGTGCTCCTTTGCAGTGTTCCATCCTGAGATACCAACTGGTAGCACATACCTCTGAACAGATTTCTTTTTAAAAGTCATGTTGTATCTTCTAAACCATCACAAAGATGTACTGCTAAAATGTGTAGCCCCTCCCAGCCTTTTCTCAGGAGTTCCTAGAAAATCTAACATGCATTCTGGGACATCATACATCTGTGGACAGAAATGTCCTTTTGTGGTAAGCCATCATAATATTGCGAGACAAAAGAGAGGATAATCTAATCAGAAATAAAATAGAAGATGCCTGCTGGAGTAAACTTCACTGAGGTTAAAGAGACTCTGTTTTCCACCTCCTTGACGTCTGTTGTTTCTCTCCCTTGCATCCCATGGACAGGGGATAGCGAAAATGGTTGGAATTGCTTGCTATTATATTTTTACTGTATTATTTAGACATTTATACCAAGTCTTTCTATGGCAGGTTTTTCAAGGTGGCTTACAATAAAAAATTTTAAAAAGTCAAAAACAATCCATATGCATTAAAAAAAATCCATCTAAAAAATGAGCAAGATAGTAACAGAACCACCAGCAGTACAATAGGCAGTTGTGTTAATTATGTGAAGGGGCTCTGTGGGTACAAAGGGGCAGTAATAGCCGTAGAGCCCCAGAGCAAGGCCTCAGATGATGACCACAGTGAACCTCAGTGGGTTCATACAGAAGAAGATACCCTGGTCCCAGGCCATTTAAAGTTTTCTAGGTCAAAACCAACACTTTAAACTGTGCCTGAAACCATAGTGGAAGCCAGTGCAGATCTTCAGGCACCAACAAGATGTGTTCAGTACTGCAGGACCCATTTCACAACCTGGTTGCAGCATTCTCAGGGTCGGCATCAAGGGTAGGCACTGTCGGGCACCTTTCAAGGGCACACACTCTAGCTGGGGCCCACGGACAAGAGTACCCTGGCCCCGCTCCTCCTCTTCATCATTGCAACCTGCCTTCTCACCTGCCTCTTGCTCTGGCTCAGACAATGGTGGTGATGAGAAGGAGGAGCTGTAGATGCCACTGCCCGCTTGCTCCCTGGCTCTCTGCCTGTCAAGCAAGCAAGCAGTAGCCATGATGAAACGGAGGAGGAGGAGGAGCAGCTGGTGACAATAGAAGTGAAAAGGTAGGCTCTCTAGGGGAGGGGCCCCATTGAGGGCGGCTTGCACAAGGGCCCTCAAAAACCTGGAGCCAGTACTGAGTATTCTGAAGCAGTTCACATCGCTGAATGTACTTCAAAAGGCAGCCACACATATAACACATTGCAGTAATCCAAGCTGGACATTACCAAAGCGTGGATAACTGTGACCATAGTGGTGTGGTATGGCATAGTATAGCATGGTATAGGCAGGTCTTAATCTTGGTAGTGGAGCAGAGATCACTGATTGTTGGGGCCCAGATGAAGTTGAACCTTTGTTATGAGGAGTGCAAAGGAGGCAGGATTTTTGTGTTAGGCACATGGGCTGAAGTAAGATCAGTGTGACATAGACTTGCATGGTTTGGGTCAAGCTTCACTTTGCAATGTGCAACACACACACACACATGCATGCACACACGCGCGCGCGCACACACACACACACCCAGCTCGCCTCAAAAATAATCTTGGTTCTGCAAACATTCTGATCAAATCCTTGAGAAATCTGCCTGGACAAAACTACCAACCCCATTATCCCACAGGAAATGATGTTCCTGGGCATGCTCAGAAGTGTCATTTCAAGTTCAACGGTTGGACAGGCAGGAAGGCCTGCCTGTGAGCCCTCTCTGCTACCCGTTGCCCCCTCAACCTTCACAAAGCTAAGCAGGTTCTGAATTCAAGCCACAGGCTGAAAGGAGGTCTCCACCCCTGGGGGCACTGCTTTACACAAATGGCTATCAATTGAGTTACCCATGCATACAGTTCAGGTTCCCAGTGGCAACCATACCATCCCACTAGCATTTTACGTGGACCAGTGTTGGTATATGTTAACGCACACGCACTTGTGCGCGCGCACACACACGCACGCACACACACATCCTGAACAACTATACTCCACCAGAAATTTCTTGAAATGAAATCCTCTCAATCTTAAGCTAGTTGAGTACCTCCAATATGAAACAGGAATATGGTGGAGTGATGAAGACTTGGAGGCATTTAAACTGCCTTTCTCTTGGAACAGGCACTTTCCACTGTGTCTTTCTAAGCAAAGTGAGGATTAAAGTAGCTTGTAAATGGCACCAGCGCTTTTTATAATGAATCGGACTCCTGCTATTTATAAAGTCTGGTCTATAATCAGAATCTTGCAAGTGCCGCCGTGTTATTGTACTTGAGTAGAAAAGAGGATTTGTCACCACTGAGCCAGAAATTGAATGCAGATGAGAATAAAGTCACCTCCTGGCACTGAAGATGGCATGATAGCGACTTTTTGTCATAGGCCTCTGGACATTTTACTTCTTGCTCTGACAGTTTGGTACTCGGTTCCTTTAATGGTGAAACCTTCCACATTGCAAAAGGCATATTCATTCATTCATTCATGTATTTATCTATTTTATATTTATTTATGAATAATACTTGTATTCTGCTTGATATTAAAAAAAACCAATCTCTAAGCAGTTTACATAACAAATTGTTTTTTAAATCACTATTAAAATAGTTCGTTAATAACAATTACAGCTACTACAACAACAAAAAATATGGGCGCAATCCTATGGCCACTAAGACAGAGTCTAGATGGCCATAGGAAAATTCAGAGTCCAGCTCTGACCTCGGAAATGTACTCCGAGGTCGGTGCCGGGAATCCGAATTTGGAGCACCCTCCCTCCACCCTCGCAGCCAGTGTAGAAAGAACTGCACCGGCTGTGCCCCAAGGTTGGAAGAACAACCGCGGGGCTGCCGCTTTGTGGGCATTCTGGGGGAAGGGAGGGGAGGAGAGGGGCTCTCCTCCTCGCGAACTGTGCAAAAGACCTAGATGGCTGAAATTTGCAGGGCGTGAGAAGCGCGGAGGTGACCTTCATCTCCATGCTCCTCCTGCCCTCCATAGGATGCCCATAATCCTCCGAGTTCAGAGGCTTATGGGCAGCCTCCTTGGATTGTGCTGTAAGTAACAGAAACAATTAAAATAATTAAAAATGACAATTAAAAAAACAATCAAATGGAGCAGCATCATGATATCAACTAAAAGCCAGGGAAAGCTTGTATAAACAGGTATGTTTTCAGGAGACATATACACCACGTTTTCTTCCTCCCAAACTGCACGGGAGAGGGAGTTCCAGAGGGCAGGTGCCACCACTGAGAAGGCCCATATGGTGACATTCTGTTGGTCATGGAATGACCAGCAACAAGACCTCTTCTGAGTTGGGTATATATAGGGGAAGGCAGTTTGCTAGATGCCCTGGTCCCAAGTTGTTTAGGGCTTTGTTAACAACAGAACCTTGAACATGGCTTGGTAGCTAACAGGCAGCCAGTGCAGTTCTTTTAACACAGGTATAATGTGCATATGGTTGGGTGCCCCACTGAGGACTCTAGCTGCTGCATAATGCACTAGCTGTAGCTTCTGAATGAGCACAAGGACAGCCCCACATGGAGTGCATTCCAGTAGTCTAAAATGAGTGGATTAAGAAGCCACATGTCTCCCAGGGAAGCAACTCAAACGATATTTATTCCTGACTATTAAGGGAAGAGGGAACATCAAGTTCTTTAGAACTGTGCTAAAGTTCACCTTCCTTGACGAAGACATCTGAAAGGGAGATAACAAATCTTAGAATATCCCACTCCATTTGGACCCTGCTGATCTCTTCCTTCCTTCAGCTGACTGGATTCAGCAGTTCAGGGAGTGGGGAGAGCTCCCCACTTCACTGGGCTCCTGCCTTTTTCTTCCATAGTTGACAATAATTCCGTACAACTCTGTGAATGCCTAGCCACCTAGTGGAGAAATTATTTCCTTCCACTTGGCCTGCAGTTTGTTTTTAAAGTAGGGATTATGCCTAGAGCGGGATCCGGCGGGATTTTAGGATGTTTTAAAGATGTTTTAAAGATGTTTTAAAGATGTTTTAAGATGTTTTTAGGATGTTTTAAGATGTTTAATAGTATATATTGTGTTGTTTTAGTTTAGGTATTTTATATTTTCTGTTGTTCTCCGCCTCGATCTAGATGGAGAGGCGGGTAATAAATAAAATATTATTATTATTATTATTATTATTATTATTATTATTATTATTATTATTATTAGAGGAGGAAATAATGTTTGAATCGGCCCTGAGACAGTATGGGAGAGAGAGAGCACCATCCAACAGCACCCTGTGGGACACTCCACATTTGAACAAAGGCACAAAACGCTGCTCCCGCACTGCTCTTCCCTGGCCTTGCTGCCAATGAGAGTTGATTGCCGGCAGGACCGGTGCAAGGCAGTTTGGTGCCCTAGGCAAGATCAGACGTTTAGCGCCCCCCCCTTCCCACTTGAGATCGCTGTATTTATTTTTTTCAAGGCGTTTCTGGTGCCCTCTTTAGCCCTGCACCCTAGGCAGCTGCCTAGTTGGCCTAATGGTAGCACCGGCCCTGATTGCCGGTCATCTCCTTTCATTCATGTCCATGTATATGCTGAGCTCAACCTGTGCATCCCTTCTGTGCAGGGAGCTCCCCTGCTGATCGCAACGGGGGGCTCCGTACACTGGATGACTACTGAATTATTGCTTTTCATATTGTGGTCAACCTGAAGAGTTTAAGATCTGAATGACTAAGATTTAAAAGCAATCAGAGCTTTAAGAGCCCCTCGGAAGGAATGAAGGTATGCCTGCTGGGACCAATGAAATCCAGTATTGCCCACGGACAAAATGTAGGGTTGGAGAAGCAGCTACGGATACGACCCAGCCAGGCTTTTTTTAAATTCTTCTTTGCCATCCAGCCTCAGTCCTGTGCCACAGTAAAATGTAAACGTGCAGTCATTTAGTTGAATTAACAGATACACATAAGCAATAGGATTGAACGATTGCGCTGACGTACCTTACACGCAAACTGTTGTAAATCTGACATACATTGCTAAGAAAATGTATGTTTATCATGTCATATACATTCCAAAGTGCAGTGTGAGTGATGTTGATGAGGACTGCAAGCAAGGTCATCCATCCTCGAATTTAGGGTGGGGCAGAAATTTGTTCAGTTCATATTTTAATGCAAGCTTGCCTACTTTTGCACTTTTGAACCGAAACTCGGTTATCCTTTGAAATCCGCACTTCTCTGAGTTTTGCAGTGGAGTTCCCCGGTCAAAAACTGTATAGAAAAACGCATCTGGGGAAAAATAATGTTAAAAAATGCATTATAGTAGGGAAATCGCTTGCAAAAAAATGTGTATATTCAGCAAAAATGCATACAAAGATGCATGTATTAGGAGAAATTGACAGGAAAATGCTTATGCATTTTTATGTGACCTTTAAAAATAACATCTCAAAGTTCAGGATGAACTGAACTTATGACTGTAGAAATTTTCAAAGTTTAAGAAAAACTGGACAAGATTGGAAAAATGAGAAACTGAGAGAAACCAACATTGTCAGATTTCTCCATCCCTGCCCTCCATCAGTAGTCCCTGGTGGGCTTACCTAGAGACAGTATGGAGTGGAAGCAGGCAGAGGACAACAGAGGCGGCGGCAGCAGTACTATGAGCAGTGCTGGGTGACTGAGTCTAGCTGCCATTTTAATTACCCATAATGCCCTGGAGTAATGCTATATCAGGAACACTTTGAGAAATGTAAATGGCAGGTGGCACTGCCCTGTGGGGGGAATGGTAAAGAGGTTATGTCAGTGGTGGGCCCTGCTGCGGTTCTGGGCCCTGGCAGCTGCCCAAGGATGCAGATGCCAGCCCCGATTGCAAGTGTGGACACTGTACAAGAGTCCCTCCTCACAATGAATGCTTTAGAAGTAAAGGAAGGGCTCAGCTGGCTGGAATCCCCAAGCAGAGCTGTTGTCTTAGGCATATGCAGAGGCTCTGAGACAGTGGCCCAAAGGGTGCACTCACTCCCCTTTCTCTATGACTATTGAAGGAAGCGATTTGGGCTCCAAAGCCATGTGCTGAAGGGTGCGCTCTCTTGAAATTCAGTTTTGCCTAGAACAGCGGTACAGCACGTGCTTTGTACAGAGAAGGTCCCAGGTTCAATCCCCAGCATCCCTAAGGATCAGGTAGATGCCTGAGCCCCTGAAGAGCCACTGCCTCTCACAGTCCACACTACGAATGCTAGATGGACAGACAGTCTGACCCGGCATAAGGCAGCTTCGGATGTTCCCTGTATTCAGTGGAGGTTGGTGGCTCCAATGTCAGTGGGGCGGTGTATCCACTCTGGGTTTCAGTCTGAACTTTCAAGGAGCTATCCATGGTGCTGAACAATATCCCCAAACTAGGTTCAGCGCCATGGAAAGCTCCTTTAAAGTTCAGGCTGAAACCAGAGTGGATGCACCACCACCCCACTGACACTGGAGCCGCCAGTCTCCACTACCTCTAGTCATTTTAGGAGGGGGAAGGCCCAGCCTCCCTTTGCCCTGAGCTGTCGAGGAGGATTTGGGAGGATTAGGGAAAACATGCCAAATGGCAACGGGTATTGGCTATGTTGATCTCAGCTGACACTCAGGCACACCATTATTCCTATTCAGTGCTAGTAACTTCACACTGCCCTCTACTGCCAGGGATGGCAACTGCACGTGCACCACCTCTTCCTGAAGCTGGTGTTAGGGATGTGGGGTGATTTTCAGGGGAGGCCTTTCTCTGTGCGCCTTCTATAAGACCATTAACAAAAGAGAGGCCCTTCTTTGTGGTGGTGCCCTGAATTTGAAATACCATCCCAATGGGAGGTCTGCCTGTGCTAGCACTGTACTCCCCTGTTGGCACCAGGTTAAACCCTGTTTGTTTATTTACTTATTTATTTATTTATTATATTTATTTATTTATTTATTATATTTATCAACCGCCCATCTGGCCGGTCACCCGGCGACCCTGGGCGATGTACAATTAAAATACAGTAAAACACAATAAAATATAATAATTAAAACAATATAAAAAAGTCTCATTAAAAACCTAACCCACCCCATATTCCCGCCTGAACAGCCATGTTTTTAATGCACGGCGGAAGCTCATCACGGAGGGGGCATGGCGAAGGTAACTAGGGAGGGAGTTCCATAATGTGGGGGCCGCCACAGAGAAGGCCCTCTTCCTAGTCCCCACCAGCCTGGCTGCTCTGGCTGATGGAATAAGGAGAAGGCCGTCCGTGGCAGACCTTGTTGAGCGGCCTACTTAATGTTGCTGGAGGCGCTCCTTGAGATAAGCTGGGCCGGAGCCGTGTAGGGTTTTAAAGGTCAAAACCAACACCTTGAATTCGGCTCGGCAAGCAACTGGTAGCCAGTGCAACTCATTAAGCACTGGCGTGACGTGATCACGCCGGCGGCTGCCCTTAATCAGGCGAGCCGCCGCGTTCTGTACCAGCTGAAGCTTCCGGACCGTCTTCAAGGGTAACCCCACGTAGAGCGCATTACAGTAGTCTAGGCGAGAGGAGACCAAGGCATGAACCACTGATGGGAGCAGGTGATTAGGAAGGTAGGGGCGCAGCTGCCGTATCAGATGGAGTTGATACAGCGCCGCCCGGCTCACAGCTGCCACCTGAGCCTCCATGGACAGCTGGGAGTCTAGAATGACCCCCAAGCTGCGGACCTGGTCCTTCAGGGGTAGATGTACCCCATTCAGCACCAGGTCAACATCCCCTAATCTTCCCTTGTCCCCCACCAGAAGTACCTCGGTCTTGTCGGGGTTCAGCTTCAGCATGTTCCTTCCCATCCAGCCAGCCACTGACTCCAGGCACTTGGACAGGGTCTCAACGGCCAACCTCGGTGAGGACTTGAAACAGAGGTAGAGCTGCGTGTCATCCGCATACTGATGACACTGCACCCCAAACCTCCTGATGATAGCTCCCAGCGGCTTGAGGTAGATGTTGAATAACATCGGGGAGAGGATGGAACCCTGCGGCACTCCACAAGTGAGCAGCCGAGGGTCCGAAGCCTCCTCCCCGAGAACTACCCTCTGATACCTTCCAGAGAGGAAGGACCGGAACCACTGCAATACAGTGCCTCCCAAGCCCAACCCCTCCAGACGGTCCAGGAGGATACCGTGGTCAACGGTATCAAAAGCCGCTGAGAGATCGAGGAGGACTAGAAAGGAGCATTCGCCCCTATCCAAAGCCCTCCTCATATCATCCACCAAGGCGACCAAGGCCGTCTCCGTCCCATGTCCAGACCTGAAGCCCGACTGGCACGGATCCAAATAATCGGCTTCATCCAAGTGTGCCTTCAACTCGATCACCTTGCCCAGAAATGGTAAATTGGAGACTGGGCGAAAGTTGTTTAAATCCTGGGGATCCAAGGAGGGCTTCTTTAGAAGCGGTCTTATTACTGCCTCCTTGAGGGCTGATGGCATCACTCCCTCCTCGAGGGAGGCATTCACCACCGCCTTGATCCCCTCACCCAGTCTCTCCCTGCAGCTCATGATGAGCCAGGATGGGCAAGGGTCAAGCAAGCAGGTGGTCGGCCTCACAGATGAAAGCACCTTGTCCACTTCATCAGAAGGAAGAAGCCGAAACCGATCCCACAAAACCGGTCTGCCATTGGCCTCCTCCCGCTCACTCCCTGTGTCCACGACGTACGATATCCCACTCCTAATCCGATCGATTTTATCTGCGAAGTGCTTCGCTAAAGCCTCACAGGAGGCTTTTGACTGTTCCAGTGGGTCCGGAGCGACTGGACCGACCAGACTCCGGACCACTTGGAACAGCCTCCTGGGGCAGCACTCTGCAGACGCAATGGAGGCAGCATAGAAATTCTTTTTTGCTGCCTTCACCGCCACCCGGTAGGCTGAAGATGCAGCTCTAACCCGTGTTCGATCGTCTTCGGAGCGGGAATTTCGCCATCGGCGCTCTAGCCTTCTCACCTCTTGTTTCAGAGCTCGCAGCGACGGAGTGAACCATGGCGCCACGCAAGCTCTGTTTAGGTGAAGAGGGCGCTTCGGGGCAACTCGGTCTAATGCCCTGGTGACTGCAGCATTCCAGTCATTCACCAGGGTCTCGACCGAGCTACCGTTTGTGTATCTCCCACCTTTATTCCTGCAAGGAACTCAAGGTGACTTACATGATCCTTCTCCTCTCCATTTTATCTTCACAACAACCCTGTGAGGTAGGTTAGGCTGAGAGTCAGTGACTGGCCCAAAGTCAGCGAGCTTCATGGCCAAGTGGGGACTAGAACCCAGATCTCCCAAATCCCAGCCCAACACTCTACCCCTACGCCGTACTGGCTGTTTGCACAAGCATTTTAAAATTAATTTTCAAAATGTTACATTTTAAAATTCAAATTAGAATCTTTTTTAGCTGCTTGAAATATTTTTCTGCCTCTCAATTTTATTATTTTTATTTTTAGATTTTAGGTTGCTTTTATTGTATTGGATTCAGGTTGTTTTTATTGTGTTGTTTCTATTGTGTAGTGTTGTTTCTCAATCATTTCATGTACACCACCCTGAAATCCTTTGGAGGATGAAGGCATGGTTTATAATTATGTTAAATGAATAAAATAAAACAAATTTCCCCACATACTTTGTTCTTCTCCCCTCCAAATATAGTGCTCCCTCTCCCTCCTCTTGTCTGGGGACCGAGAGCATCCACACCCTGGAGATCTAGGAAAAGGAATGGCTGCAAACTGGGTGGGGGAGGGGATTCCACTGATGCTGCAGTGAAATAAGAAATTAGGAGGTATCGGGTATTATTCACTAAGTGATAAGGAAGAACTAGTAGCATATCAGCAGTTGTTAGTCCAACCGTTACCTCCCTTCTCTCTGCCCTTTCCCCTCTCCACTTCCCATGTATTATGATCCATCTGGAGGACTACAGCAACACTGGGATTTTAGTAGCTACCCGTGACTCCTGTGCTCTAGTTCTGATGCTACAGACTTTTCAGGACTGTAGTAAATTATCCCCTAGGGGCACAAGCGAGACACACTTCACTGACTTCCGTTCCTTTTAGCATTTCCCAGTACTTATTTTAAAGAGCGGGGCCCTGCCGTAGAAGAAACCATCTGAGACAGTGAAAGATCTATGCATAGTCCTGAGCGAGGGATTGAATCTTTGCTAGGCTGCACACTGAAAGTGTCATAAAATCAGTGCTCTTCCCCACCCCCAGTGCGCTGCTCCATCTTAGCTACGCAGGATTCAGCATGCAGCAGTGTGGTTCATTGGACAGCATGCACTTGACTTCTTTGTTGATTGCAATTGAAGGATTGCAGGGCTGGAGTTGTTGCGTGTCACCTAACACAGTAGCAACCATCTTCTTGCTTACATACTTGTCTTATTTATCAGCTAAGGTGGTAGGGGGGTAATTGCAAATGAAAAGCAACTCTAGCTTTAGCCCATTGCAATTTTTTTTTTTACCATTTATTTCACTGTGTGTGCCGGTTGCACATATTTAGCAGATATGATGACTCTACAGCCCTTTGTGAAATGTGATCAGTTCAATCATGTAAATGAAAATGACACAAGCACACTGTTTCTTGCCCAAAGAGGGCAGAGAGAACTCAAGGTTAGAAAACCAAAATCATTCTTTAGCTTTCCCAGCAACTGTTACTGTTAGAGTGAATAATTGTGGAGAAGCAGTGTTAAGACAGGCCTAGTTTCTACTTGGAGTTCTTTGACAGTTGTAAAATATGCAGTCTATGGCCATGAAAATAAAACAGGAATCAAATTCCCCAGTAGCCTACAGAGACTTCAGAAGTGAAACTGCTGCGGACTATAATGTTTACACCTATGAAACGTTCCTGCTATATATGGATGAATTGCCTGGTAGGTTGAACAAGCCTGAAGACTGCATCTAGATCCACGGTATTTTGTCACTTATTACATTCTAATATTTTATCTCCTGCTGTTTTGATACTAACCTTTGTACACGAACTCCTATAGCAGCTATTCTTAGTCTAATTAACACTCCCAATATTAGAGCTAAAGTAAAATTGTTCACACATGCACACCTCTCAAAATTCATCTCTGTGAATTTTGTTGAGTGTTTTCTGAATATTCTCTGGATATGTCAGTATTAGATGGATACTTGCTTGTAAGTTAGGTCTAAACTGAATATTTGTGGGTGAACATTTTTGGTGTGGAAAAAAATAGTGGGGGAGGCAAAATGTTCTACAACCCCCCCTCCCCATAAACTGCACCTTTTCCCACTAGTTCTCTCCTGTTCACTGCCCCTCTTGACACCTGCATTTGCACCATTGGCCAATCAGGGATTGTATAGCCAAGCATCATGACACAAAATCTGGCTATGTGATGACATCACAAAGCCAAATCAAAGTGAGAACAATGTCTCTTTCCCTCACTCTGAATGGGCAAACATGTTTGCCCCATTTCATCCCCCCTCTAATAAATTATCACCAAAACAAGGAGGCATATTTTTTCAGAGGTTGGAGGTTTTCATTAAACATGCCCTCCACTTAGAAAGCAAGAACACTTCTGCCTGACATGGCAATGTCGTATGTGGGGGATATTTATGGAGAGTGTTCAGTCATGTGAACCCACACCTTCAGTTTGAGGGGGTACAGAACAGCCAAAGGTTTTTTTACTTCAGTCACAGCTAAATCTAAGCCGACAAAAGCAGTGCGACCCAATGTGGCTTCCCGTAACCCACCAAACTTGGGAGGATTATGGGCATCCTGCCAAGGGCAGGAGAAGCTCAGAGGCAAAGGTCGCCTCTGCACTTCTCCCACCCTGCAAAAGACTTAGATGGCCAATTTCGGCTGTCTAAGTCTTCTGGCCCTGCATGCAAGGAGGACGGGCTGAGGCACCACCAGGGTACATCGTATCCTGGCAGAGCCTTGCTCCTTCCCTCCCCGCCCCACCCACAAACCTCCAGCTCCGAGGTCAGTCTGCCGATCTCAGAGCTGCAGCTGGCGTGGAAAGAACCATGCTAACTGTGAGGGCAGAGAGAGGTGGCTCCGAGGTTGGAGTCCCTGCTCTGAACTTGGGAGCGTGTTTCTGAGGTTGAAACTGGGACTCCGACCTCTCCTATGGCCAGCTAGACAGCATCCAGTGGCCATGGGATCGAGCCCTAAGTGACCTAAACATCTCAGAGGGACAAAAATGTATGGCCCTGTCTCCCTCAAAGTGAACTGAACATACCCAAGGGAGCAACTTTTTGTTCCTATAAACTCATAGTCAGGTATGTAGCATTATGAGCAGGCAAAAAAATAACCAACCAGGCATCATCATCACAACAACAAGGCATTTCCCACATGAATGTGAATGTCTGTGAGTTTCCAAACAAAAAGCTGGAGTCTCCTGTCATGAGTAATGTCATGTCTTTCTGCTCATATATAACTGAACATCCTGAAAGGATTCATAAAAATATATAAAATCTTTAATAAAAATGCAAAGCTGCATTCTTGTGCATTTCTTATGCACAATCCCGATGGGGGCTAACAGCAGAACATCCCTAAAATAATAAAACACTTTAAAGCAATTATTTTTAAAACGCACAGGCAAAACAGCAGCATCAAAGAAAGAGGATGTTGCTCTTGGGAAGAAAGAGAAAGAAAAAGCTTTGTTGGAGTAGCCCATAAGGCCTTTCTCACTGTACCAGTAGATGTTATTTCGAAATGGTGCATTGACCTGATGTCACACATGCATGCACACATTTTGTACAATCGTCGAGGGAGCAGCAGGTTTCTCCCTGCAGCTTATTTTGTGCCACCTAGTCCTGATCTGCTGCCACATCTCATCAATTCATTGGATAAACATGCCTGTTTGAGGTGCCCTTTAGATATTCTCTCAGCCACGTGGAAGCCACTTATCTGTGAGCAGATCCTGAGCAACTAAGAGAACGTTTAACTGACCCAACCCAGATGGGCACAGCCCAATCATGTGGGTCATTTCCAACACTCTGCTTCCTGGTGCGATTCCAATTCCATGGGAAAAACTGATGTAGTTGGGCCCTGTCCATATATCCAGCTCATTCAAACATCCTCCAAGCCACGTAGGTCCCACTCATAGATTTGCAGCTCCCATTCATCTGGGAGTACGTCTAAAGTGTATCCCACAGCGTTGCAATAACAATGTATTGCACTCACTGTGGCTTGCATAGCTCATGAGTCAGTAGACAGATACACTGTATGAGAATTTTGTTTCAAGTTGCAAATTATCTGTATGTGCCTCGTTCGCAATGCGAACAGGAGCACCTTTTTTTTTTTTTAACTGTTTACACATTCCCAAACTTGCAATCGTATTTGGAAAATGCACTTTTTCAAAATAATATGCATATTCACACTTTAGTCAATGGGGGGAAAGTGCGTACTTTTATAAATTTATAAATTTCTTCATATGCTTATTTCATCTACCTATACTTCTTTTCAAACCTATAAACGCATCATTCCTTAAATATTTACATAGTCTGCAGTCCGTTCCCTGCTAGGCATGTTTTAATCCCTTTAGGCTGACATCTCCTGTCTGCCTTTTCATTTACATTTTATCTTCATTCCAGCTCAGACATTCACCTTTCTCAGTCTATCACATCTCCTCTCTCTCAGTACTGAGGTTACTCTAGGTTATACTTGGCCAATGTCCCATAAGCCAATGCTTCAGGCATGTATGGATTCCTGTCTCTGTTCACAAGAGGAGTTATATTACACCCATCATAACAGTATAACATGGTCCTCTCCATGCTGGGAATAGCTGTAGCTGATGGAGATGGACAAGAATCTTGTTTCAGTATGTTTTTGATAAGAATTTACGAAGATTCGCAAAGTGCTTCATATTTGGGAGAGAAAGAATGTTAGATGTAATTTTTAAAAATGAATGCAGGAGAAAGCTAAACTGACCCTATTAGAGGGCAAATAATGAACTTGTGGGGTGGGGGAAAACACTGGGTGCCTCTGTGCCCCTTTTCCTGGAATCCTGACTCCCAATTAATCCTTTACTTGCTCCTGTGGGGTGTTTCCTGGGACTAAGCACATGGTGGTTGGGTCTCAAGGGCTTTTCTTAACTCTCATCCCAGCCCATCAAACACTGGAATGAGGCTTGTGTCAAAGGCACCATAAAACACGGAGAGCAAAGTGACTTGACTCAAGTCACTTGAAGCTACAAGGAGGACACCGATGCTGATGTGTCCCACACCACTACTCTCTGCACTTGGCTGCAACGCATCCCCCACATGGGTACTGCGCTGCCAAAATGAATAGTGTTCTCTTATTACCAAGCAGCCCTTGGGCTGACACTGCATACCAACCAATGCAGCAGGTCTGACTAATGTGCAGAGCAGCCATGGAGGATATTTGAGTTGCTTTTTGTTCATAGACTGTGTAAGTCCCCAGTAATTGGAACACTGCAACTTTTAGCACATAACAGATGATACAGCCATGGAAGGAATTTGTCACTGCTTTACTTCACTGCAACAAGAAGGGCTCATAAGTCACAGCTGACAAATCTTTTAATGACTTCTAAACTTCATTTACAGAAAAGAATGATCATAATCTAGGAACTGTGATGGGTTGCCGCCACTCTTTCCATATTCTTAAAAGTGGGCTGCAGGGCAGCATGTGGCACTCAATGCCTTCATAAAGGAACCTAATTCTTAGAAACCTAATATTAGACTATACAGCAAGGCAAAGTGGAGGAGCAGAGAAGGATTGAAAGAGCAATGCTTGCTAAACAGATTCCGGGCAGGGGGGGAATGGAAAGGGGAACCCACATTGGCCTCCTTCAACTGCTACAAACCATTGATACTGCATTTTAAAATATTATTCCAAAGTGCTTTATACAGCCTCTATTGCAGTGTTCTCATAGCTGGCTGGGGCATGCTGGGAGTTGTAGGCCAAAAACATCTGGGGACCCATGGTTGGAGAACACTGCTTTATTGTATTTGCTTTCACAACAACCGTGTGAGGTAAGTCTCTTATTATTTCTATGATGCAGCTAGGTAACTGAGATGGTAAGAGTGATTTGCCCAAAGCTGTGCAGCAAGTGAATAGCAGATATTTATTTATTTTATTTATTTATTTATTTATTTATTATATTTATACCCCGCCTTTTTTCCTGCAAGGAACCCAAAGTGGCTTACATAATCATCATCCTCCTCTCCATTTTATCCTCACAACAACCCTGTGAGGTAGGTTAGGCTGAGAGTCAGTGACTGGCCCAAAGTCACCCAGTGAGTTTCATGGCTGAGCAGGGACTAGAACCCGGATCTCCTGACTCCCAGTCCAACACTCTAACCACTACGCTACACTGGCTCTCAGTGTATAGGGCATGTTTCCCAGATTACAGTCATTCATGAATTACATGCACTGCCTCTGTCTTATTAATATTGTGTGGAGATAGGCCTAGACTAGGAACATAGGAAGTTGCCTTATACAGCAGAAAGCAGAGAGTAGGAATGAGTGGCAAATTCTCCCAATGCAGGGGTGTAAACAGTGGGGTCCCACGAGGATCTGTATTGGGACCAGTGCTCTTCAACTTACTCATAAATGATCTGGAATTAGGAGTGAGCAGTTTGGTGTCAAGTTTTCTGATGACACCAAATTATTCAGGGTGGTTAAAACAAAAAGGGATTGTGAGGAGCTCCAAAAGGATCTCTCCAAACTGGGAGAATAGGCATCCAAAAGGCAAATGCGGTTCAATGTAAGCAAGTGTGCACGTTGGGGTGAAAAATCCCAGTTTCAAGTATAAACTGATGGGATCTGAGCTAGTGGTGACTGCCCAAGAAAGAGATCTTGGGGTTGTGGTGGACAGCTTGATGAAAATGTCGACCCAGTATGCAGCTGCTGTGAAAAAGGCAAACTCCATCTTAGGCATAATTAGGAAAGGAACTGAAAATAAAACTGCCAGTATCATCCTCTCCTTATACAAATCTATGGTGTGGCCACATTGTGTATTGTGGCCGCACCACAATATTGTGTACAGTTCTGGTCACCAAACCTAAAAAAAAGGACATTCGTAGAGTTGGAGAAAGTGCAGAAAAGGGCAGCTAAAATGATCAAGGAGCTAGAGCAACTCCCCCAATGAGGAAAGGTTACAACATCCAGGATTGTTTAGCTTAGAAAAAAGGTAAGTGAGGGGAAACATGGTAGAAGTGTACCAAATTATGCATGGTGTGGAGAAAGTGGATAGGGAGACATTTTTCTCCCTCTCTCATAATACTAGAACCCAAAGGGGTCACCCCATGAAGCTGATCGGTGGGAGCTTCAGGACAGATAAAAGGAAGGACTTCTTCACACAGCACATAGTTAAACTATGGAATTCACTTCCACAAGATGTAGTGATGGCCACCGATCTGGATGGCTTTAAAAGGAGATTGGACCAATTCATGGAGGATAAGGCTATCAGTGGCTAGTAGTCCTGATGGCTATATGCTATCTCCGGTATTAGAGGCAGTATGCCTGTGTACAACACTTGCTGGGGAACATGGGGAGGGGAGGGTGCAATAGCATGTCCTGCTTGTGGATTTCCTGTGGGCAGATGGTTGGCCACTGTGTGAACAGAATGCTGCATTAGATGGACCCTATGTTCTTATACTGAGACAGACCATGGGTCCATCTAGCCCAGTATTGTTGACACTGGTTGGCAGTGGAGTTCCAGGGTTTCAGGCAAAAGTTTTTCCTGCCCTACCTGGAGATGCCGGAGATTGAACCTGGGACCTGTGTGCAAAGCATGTGCTGTACCACTGAGTTATGGCCCCTCCTACTAGGCTAGAAATTGCATGGTCTTATTGCTCAGAAATTCATGTTGCAAATAATAACTATTCAATACATATACATTCTAATTCAGAGCTGCTCAATATTAGTGGATGAACTGTGGTTGGAGCCTATCAGATACTAGCGTACACTGGAAGATAAATGCAGAATTATGGATTATATATATCATACGGGAATGGGGAAGACAAATGAGAACAATTACTATTGTTGGACTTCCATTGTTTGAGCTCTTCATTTTGCAGTTCTGTTTGAAGGGATCAGAAATAGGGGGGAGAGTCCATTGCTGTGTTACTATTCAAACATGCAGGATGTGGGTGGGAGGATTTGCCTATGTACACCAGTTGCTGAGGAACATGAGCAGGAAGGTGCTGTTGCACTCGTGTCCTGCTTGTGGGAACCCATGGGCAGCTGGTTGACCACTGTGTGAACAGAATGCTGGACTAGATGGACCCTTGGCCTGATCCAGCATGGCTCTTCTTATTTGGGGAATTAAAAAATATAATATCATGAATGAGAGGTATTGGAGATAGAATTCACATCCCTTGTCGTCACCATTTAGGGCCACTTTCCATTACGTTCCTGTCACTTTTTATAAATGAAAATCAGTTGCAAGACAGCCAGCTACAGTGGGTTGACGTTGGTAAGGGACTGAGAAGATTAACCTTAAAACTCCATGAAAACATGAAAACAAAATTCAATACTCATTGTCTAACAGAGGCAGTTGTTTGGAAGAGGAATTATTCATTGACCTCCATTCTGTTAACCCCTTAAAATCCCAATATATTAAAATGCTCTACAGATCCGCCACTGTGTCTGGTGCCTCAGGGTGGGAAAGCAAGCTTTAAGCATTTTGATTGCCCCTCTCACATTATCTTTGCCTTTTTGTCCTTTCTTTTCTCCTATCTTTTGTTCTTTATTTTTATGGTAGGGGAGCTCTTTGGTCTGGCTGTGTGATTACATAAGCGTGAAGCAGCCAAGCTTGGCTTGCAATAGTCAAAGTAGTAGTCTGATTAGCATTCACAGAACTTTGCCATAGCAGCACACATCAGTGCCTCTCCTTCGACTGCTGAATGTTTCTGCATAGTTGGTTTAACAAAGTAGGCCAAGTTAGCCATTTCCAGGAATTCTCTGGACTGGATTCATATACACTGGTACAAGGATGTGCATTAACCTTGACTGGCTGGTTTTAGCAATGCCTGCTGCAAACTGGTAAAGGTTTATACTCTTTGAAAAAGGAAATAAAGTTTGAATTTATGACAGAGATGAACAATTGTCATGCCTATTGCGGTTCCAAGTGTACAGTATTCTGCCCAGCATGCATTTCTTACCTTTTTTGTGATGACAAAGTTTCCCACTTTGACCAGAAAAGGAATTGTAGTTCAGCACAGACATGCCTTTCTCCACCAAAAGATTAAACTCTCACTCTGCAGGATGGTGTGAAACTTGAAATGATATCTGTTCTTTTTCACCCATCGCTAAAGGGGTCTAAGGCTGCAGCCCAATGCATAGTTCAAAGAAGTAAGGCTTGTGATAAAAACTTACTTCCAAATAAACATCAACAGAATTGGGCTGTGGGTTCTTGGGACTCAAATGACAATTTGTTGGGCACATATGCCCAACAAATCTAAACCTGTTTGAAATTGGTTTGACTATTACGGCTTTCTATCTTCATCATCTCAAAAAACCTTGTGAATTCTAGTTGGTGGGGATACCGAGAGCTTTTTTATATGAGGCATTTATTATGCACTCATCATTCCCTACTCATGATTGTTTATGGGTTCTTGAGATGATATGACCCTCCAGTTTTGCTTGTTTTTAAAGAGCACTTTCAGCGAGTTTTTTAGAGCAGGAAAATGTGGTATTATGTCTGAAACTGAAAGAAAGCCTTTTTCCACTTGTGTATTTGTGCTGTTCTGCTATACTACAGTGCCACCTAGAGTTTATGTAGTAGTGGCTTATGCTGGCTCAGCTTGTTTGAGCATGGAAAGCTAAGCAGGGTCAAGCCTGGTTATTACTTGGATGGGAGACCCTTCCTCTAGTTTCCTGCATTGAGCAGGGGGTTGGACTTGATAGCCTTGTAGGCTCCTTCCAACTCTACGATCTATGAAATCTATGAAAAGCAGGGAAAGAAACGCTCATCATGGATTGCTCAGGTCTCAATTCCATGATAAAACCGAAAGTACAGTAGATACAGTGGATTAACATCCTCATGTAGAAAAGCCCTGAGAGTTCTCTGATAGAAATCCTTCACTTTTCATGAAATTTCAGTTCATGGGCTTGTTTCTTGGAAGCCATGATGCATGCAGCCTGACCTGCATGCATCATGTTCACTTCAATGTAAGCCCCACTGAATTCAATGGGACTGACTTTGCTCTAAGAATGCCTTTTAATTGTATGTATTTATTTCTTACATTCTTCCATGGAGCACAAGACTAACAGACACATTTGTATAGTTCATATTTTCATACTAACTGACCCAATTCGCACTTCTTAAACCAGTATTCTCCAACCTTGGGTCCCCAGAGGTTTTTGGCCTACAACTCCCAGCATGCCCCAGCCAGCGTGGGACGTGGGAGTTGTAGGCCAAAAACCTCTGGGGACCCAAGGTTAGAGAACACTGCTTTAGTGGTTCCCGTGAACATATGGAAAATATGACATGATTAATGTACGTATTAGTACAAGCAACTTTTGCTGCAACAGACTGAAGCTTCAGTGAGTGGTTGCAGATGCTGAGAAGGTTTTATGTAGGCAAGTGGCCTATGCAGGCATTCTCCAGGGAAACCTCCTTTCTTTCTCCGTAGCGTTTTCTAACTCATTGCGGGATAATTTAATCACCTCTCTCTGCCATGGCATTCCTGATGAGAAGCTGGCAATTGCGCTGGTGTAATTGCAGTTATTCATGTCTGTTGTTGTTCCCTTGACAAAAGCGCAGCTTCTAAATGTTACAGATTCTTTACTATGCAAATATCTCCTGCTGTTGGTTTCTACCTTAGCCATTATCGCTTTGCATTATTGTGGTCCCTGTGATTGTCTTTATTGTCATTATGCCCTGGCCCCTATTTTGCTGGCATTGTGTCTCATACTTTCTAGCCCTACTGACTGAAATTTTGTACATGGCCAATTTTCAGCCCCAGGGGAAATTTTGGTGCACCTTTTACGACTTTTATATGAGCCAAACATATGTGTTGTTGTTATCATCACAAACTGTATCATTCACAGTGTACTGCATACACATCCGTGTATATTTTAAAACATATTTGAATGCCCCCCTACCATTTTTTCTGATACAGCTTGTGTAGGGGATGGAACAAAGAGAACTGCTTTCCTACATTCATTTCAGCTGCACCAACCCCCCCTGCCAATTCGGAGGTTACTTACAATAGCTGGCAAAAGTTTTTTTAAGAGGCAGACAAAAGTTTTTTAAGAGAGCTGGAGTCCACCTGATTGGGCCTCCCACCACATGGTTATGTAGTTCACATGCAGTCTTCAGCCACATGGGATTGTGCTGCAGGGAAGTGGGTTCTGTGCCACTAGGGTTGCATGTGGAGGGGAACATACGGTAATCACCAGCAGATGACTATTTACCAAGGTGATAACTTTCCATGGTGGTCATACTGGTGAGGGACAAATCTACCTATTCTGGCTATCATGTTCTCGTGTGTGTGTTTTTACCCAGAATCCCATTCTGTTCCATGTCCTAATTAATCTGAGGTTATTATTTTTTTTAATCCTTTTAGGGTGCAATCCTATGTAAGTTTAGACAGAAATGAGTTCTACATCTCCCAGCATTCCCCAACCTTACAGAATCTGTTGGATAGCTAAGTTCCAACATACATTAATCTGAGAAGTAAAGATCAATTCACTTCATATAGAAATGTATTTATTTATATGTTTGTTTGTTATATTTATATCCTGCCTTCCCCCCCCCCCCCAAGGAGCCCAAGGTGGTGTACATGATCCTCCTCCTTTCCATTTTATGCTCACAACAACCCTGTGAGGTAAATTAGCCTGAGAGTCAGTGACTGACCCAAAGTCACCCAGTGACTTTCGATACCATTAACCATGGTATCCTTCTGGAGCAGCTGTCTGGACTGGGAGTTGGTGGTACTGTTTTATGTGGTTCCATTCCTCCTTGGATAGTTGCTTCCAGAAGGTGGTGCTGGGGGATCGTTACTCTGTTCTGCGGCAATTATGTCATGGGGTTCCACAGGGCTCAGTTTCATTCGTCATGCTATTTAATATCTACATGAAACTGCTGGGGGAGGTTACCAGGGATGTGGACTGAGGTGCCATCAATATGCTGATGGCACCCAGCTCTACCTCTCCTTTTCATCAGAACTAGTGGATGTCCTGAATCAGTGCCTGAATAGTTAATGGACTGAACGAGGGCCAACAAACTGAAGCTCAATCCAGACAAGACAGAAGTACTGTTTGCAGGCAATTTGCCTGCCCAGTTGAGTGGTGTTCAACCTGCCCTGGAGGGGGTTGCACTCCCCCTGAAAGATCAGGTACGCAGCTTGAGGGTGCTCCTGGATCCATCACTGTCACTTGAGGCCCAGGTGGCCTTGGTGGCCAGGAGTACCTTTTATCAGCTTAGGCCAATATACCAGCTGTGACCCTTTCTGGACAGAGATAGCTTGGCAACAGTATTCCACGCTCTGGTAACCTTCTGGTTGAATTACTCCAATACGTTGTATGTGGGGCTACCGTTGAAGATGGTTCAGAAACTTCTGTTACTTCAAAGCAGAGCTAACAGGTTACTAAGTGAGACTGGCCAATATGATCATGTGATGCCAGTGCTTCATCAGCTGCACTGGCTTCCAGTGTGCTTCCAAATTCCAAATGTTGGTGTTGACCTTTAAAGCCCTAAACAGCTTGGGACCAGAATATCTAAACAAACGTCTTCTCCCGTACATACCTGCTCGGACCCTTTGGTCATCTTCAGAGGACCTCCTCCAGGTGTCTCCACCAAAGGAAACTAGACAGGTGGCTACAAGAGAGAGGGCCTGCTCAGTTGTGGCACCCCACTTATGGAATGCCCTCCCCAAAGAGGTTCACCTAGAGCCTACATTGTTATCATTTTGGCATCAGGCAAAGACCTCTCTTTTCTCCCAGGCATTTTAGAGATTTAGTTCTAGATTTTCATGGCTGTTTTCTCAATGTCGATGCTGTTTGTTGTATTGTATTGTATTATTGTATTCTTTTAAATATTTGTATATTATTTTATATTTTAACTGTATGGCATTTTAGTCTTTCAACTGTTTGTAATCTGAAACCAGAGAATATTGGTTATTGCACAGATTAACAATATAATAAATGAAATGATGATGATGATGATGATGATGATGATGATGATGATGATGGCGGCCAAATGGAGAATTAAACCCAGGTCTCCCTAGTCCCAGTCCCACACTCTAACCACTGCACCACACTGACTGGGTTTGGATGAAATGCCGCAGCGCCCATGGGCACCAAATTGTATATCCAACCCCTGCTGGGAGGTTGTCATATCGTGTGAACCTGAAGAGTGTGGCTTATGCAAGGATTTAACAACCCTCTCATAACTTTAAAATAGACCAGGGGGTTATGAGAGGGTTGTTGAACCCTCACATAACCCACAGTTGCTGGGTTTGCACGAAACAACAACAACCCTGAGCAGGGGTTGCATATTAAAAATGCTGGCTGCACACACCCTGCATGGGCCACAGCCTCACCGTGGGTTAAATAACCCATGGTGGGCTGTCGTGTCATGCGAACAACCCCACTGAGTCTCACAAATTCACATTTATTTATTTATTTATTTATTTTTATTTTAAAGATTTCTAGGCCATGGTTTAGGGCAAAGCCCTCTCATGCCAGTTTACAGTAATACCTTGGATTGCAAGTAACTTGGTTTGAGAGCGTTTTGCAAGACAAGCAAATTTTTAAATATTTATTTTTTAAAAAATTGACTTGATATAAAAACGACGTCTTGCAATACAAGTACTGTAGTACGGCTTAAATTTAAAAATCACTACAAATTTTGGGGGGGGAATTTCATGTTGATATACAAGTGTTTTGGATTACAAGCACGTTTCCGGAACGAATTATGCTCTCAATCCAAGGCATGACTGTACATAAAAAGGATAAATCCTAATTCCAAAAAAATACAATAAAAGGTAAAACATCAATAATAATGTTTCACGCACTTGTATTAATTTAAACAGCTGGCAAGAGCAATTTAAAACCAATCATTTAAACCCAGATTACTCCTGCATACCTGGCTACTGGTATGTGGGAAACCAAAGGTCTCTTAAGTTCTGCCTGCATGTGGAGGAGAACTTGGCCCTGTTTCTGCACCCAATAAGAAATCCAGGGAAGAAGATGAGTGATAACGTTCTCCTTGCCACATAAGGGGATACTGATGTTAGGTTCCCCATGTGCCCACCACAGTAAGTAACCACTTGGCAAAAGGTGGCTTGTATTCACCTGGTCAGCCAACCCAGAGTCCAGTTCTGAAACCAGGGTGGTGGGCTTTTGAAGAACCTCCCTAAGCTGTGGCAAACATCTGTACTTCTTCAGTTCTCTGACCCCTCCTGTGACAAAATGTACAGCGCACACTGTGGCGTAACCCCACAATTCAGTTCCCTGGTGTATGTCTGCATTAGTATGTTTAGTGCAGGGCTCTCCAACCTTGGGTCCCCAGATGTTGCTGGCCTACAGCTCCCAGCATACCCAGCCAGCATGGCTAATGGCAAGGGATTCTGGGAGCTGTAGTCCAGCAACATCTGGGGACCCAAGGTTGGAGAGCCCTGGTTCAGTGTGTCTAGAATGTTGAACCGAGTGGGTGTGGTTTGTGATGTCTTGTTTTCAAGTGTTGATGCTTGGCCTGAGAAGGGTTTATGCACCTGGTCCTAAAGTGTAAGGGACCCTGTCCTCACACACACTATCAAAGTGACAGGGAGGGAGAGAGAAATAAGGCAAAGAGCACCTTGCTAATCACCTCCCCCTGTGCTTGGAGAGCAGCTCTTGCCAGTGTGGTTGTGCCTCAGCCAGGACTCTTGGGAGGGCACTTCTGTATGAACTTTTAACTACAGATGGCTTCTCCTGCTTCAGTGGGTTGGAAGTCATTTTTTCAAAAGTTTTAAGACGAAGCTTTCGGAAATGGAAAGCCAAGATCTGTGTCCTTTTCCAGTTAAGTAGGCATTCAAAAGAGCTGGTCTTTTACTGCTGTTGTTGTTTTGTTTTGTTTTGTTGTTGTTTTGTTACATGAGCATATAGAGGGGTTTGTGTTGCTGATCTTTATGAAACAGGATCATTGTTAATGCCAGAAATTACAGTTTGTGCATGGGGCAGGGTGGAGGGGCAGGAAAATTTAAAAGGGGTTCCTGAGAAAGCAGTACATACACAAGAGGATTCTGTTCGCACCAAAGCTTCCTCCTACAAGCGGGCTGCTTAAATCCCCTTGAAAATCAATAGAATTCAAGTAGCCTATTTGTGTAGAGGGTATAACCCTAAATGCTTTGCAGGACAAAACTGACAAGATAGATGAGAGATTTACCAAGCGATGACAGGCACAGATCGTGGAAAGTTGCCACTTGGTAAATGGCTGCTTGTAATCACCTCATCTTTCTTTTTTTTTTGGGGGGGGGGATCTCAAATGTCTCAGGCACTGAAACGTTTTAAGCAGGCCTTGCTACCAACTGCAGCTGTATGGCCACATCAGAAGCAGGAGCAGAGCAGCAGGGGCCCTCCACCAGCCTGGCTGAGACCAACGGCCGTTTGGCTTCCCCGATCCTCGAACGATTTCCATCCGCAGTTGTTCCACTTGGCTGCCTCAGAGGGGGAGATGAGAAGGCAAGGCCTCCTGCCCCTTCTTTTTTCCTCTGCCTCCTCCTCTCTTCCTTTCCCTTCTTCTCCGTCCCTGGTGCTTGGAACACTGCTACAGCTGTGTTCTAAGTGCCAGGACCTCTAGGAAAAGTAGTTTTTTCCAAAGCATTTCCCTTTCCCTCCCTCCCCTTTCCCTTCCCAGGAAACGTAATTTTCCCAGGGGCCAAGGAGGGAGGGAGAGATGGAGGAAGAAAAAGAAAGGAAGGTGCCTTGGGAAAATTAAATTTCCCATTATCCTGGTGCTTGGAACACAAACATAAGAGTGTTCTAATCATCAGGGATGGAGGAAGAAAGATGCCTCACTCCCTGCCCACCCCACCTTCACTATAGTGGCAGAAAGAACCAGGTAAATAAGTGGGAGGGAGGAGCAACCATATCCCCCCCCCCATCCTTCTCCAGCTTCAAATTGTAATTTGAGTTGTAGAATCATTTATTTATTTATTTATTATATTTATACCCCGTCTTTTTTCCTACAGGGAACCCAAGGCGGCTTACAGAATCCTCCTCCTCTCCACTTTATCCTCACAACAACCCTGTGAGGTAGGTTAGGCTGAGAGTCCATGACTGGCCAAAAGTCACCCAGTGAGTTTCATGATCGAGCGGGGACTAGAACCCGGATCTCCTGAGTCCCAGTCCAACACTCTCACCACTACGCCACACTGGCTCTCATGGGAGAAGAGGATGGTATGAAATACAGCCATGTGTTATGTGTGCCCCAAATGTATATTCTGAACCAATTATGAGCCTTAGCAACATCACTATAAATAATAATTTTAATAATTAGTGATGCTGCTGAAATTCAAAATTAATCAGTTCATAAGTTGAAACTGGCATGTTCTTGAATATATAAGAAGCCCTTACTTACATACAAACAAACTTTATTTTATTTTTAGTAATACAAACCAAGTTAATTTGTATTTTATCCTCCTGACCTGCGCAGTCTGTAGGGGGGGATGGGGTAGCTGTCTTGGTAAATTTCCGGTAATATGATATAGTGTGAGGGCTTTTAAACCCTTTCCTTCTTTATTTTTAAAATATTTTTAAAGGTAAGAGCCTCTCCAAGAGGCTAGGAAGCACAGTTCCTGCTATGCCATTTCAAAATGGGCTGGGATGGTCCCTGGAAATGGCACTATGTGATCACATGATTCTGTCTCCAAAGGCTGTACAGAAGAAGAAACAGGTGGCTGACCCCATCGGCCTCCTGCAAACACTGGGACATGATCACATCATCACATGGCACCATTCCCGGGGACAGTTTCAGCCCATTTTGAAAGCAACAGTGCCTAGCCTTTCAGAGAGGCTTTTACCTTTTCAAGAAGTTACAGAAAATTAAGAAGAAATGGTTAATGGCCCTCAGGCCACCTCTTATTACTGTAAATGTAAATTTGTTATTCCTTCAAAATCTTGCAGTAGCAAAGAACTTTCATCCAAAGTTAAAATGAATTTGTAACTTGGTGCACAAATTACAAATTATGACAGGGTCCATTTCATAATTACTCTTAATGGGTGGGGGGGAAACTGCACCTGGGAGCCATTAGCAACTAAAAAGCTCAGTCTGGTAACCAACACTCAGGTTTCTAAAGACGTTTATCCTTCTATATAGCGACTCCTATCTTGCAGGCTCCTCAGTTTTACAAAAACCCTTTCACCCCTGATAATAGCAATTTTGTTCTTGAACTCTCGGTCAGTAGTGCCTTGAAGTATCACAGGAGTGGATGGTACTCTCAGGGCCGGTGCTTCCATTAGGCCAACTAGGCAGCTGCCTAGGGCGCAGGGCTAAAGGGGGCGCCAGAAACGCCTTGGGGAAAAATACAGCGCTCTCAAGTGGGAGGGGGGGCGCTAAATATCTGATCTTGCCTAGGGCACCAAACTGCCTTGCACCGGTCCTGGGTACTCTTCATGCAGAACGGCTGGCTACTGATGCTCATGACTGATCTCTCCCTTTCTCACACATGCACACACACTATGAAGTCTCACGTTCTCTGAATGAAACACTTATCTTCAGATCTGGTTACATTCAATTAAGAAAGTTGTGTGGGGCCATCTTTACAGCAGCAGAACTTGCAAGAAAGTTCACATGTCAGGGATTCTGTTTGCTCTTAAATGAATCGCTCACAGTTAACATGACATTAGAGCTCTTGGCACATTGGTTCATTAACTAAAATCTAGTCAATGGCTGCTGATGAGAAGCTATCTCATGAGGTGCATAAGAGCGCACATTTGCGAGAGGAAAGAGAGAGCATCGTGTTTGCCTATTAGGACATGACTGAGAAAGAATTACAGAGTAATTCCAGACAAATTAGTCATGGCCAGCCATTAATGATAGTCCTCTAGGTCTCTAATGAGCTGGATCCAAAGCATCACTGAAAAGTGTGTTGTTTTTTTAATGAGATTAATGCATGGCACATCGTGCCACTGCTCACTATGTAATCATGCACACAAATGGGACTGTATATGACATTCTGGTTTAATTGTTCTTTATTTTTTCAACTTTTCTTCTGAGATCCTCTTTCCTCCAGAGAACGTCCCTCCTCTTCTCCCCCCCCCCCGCACCTTTGCTAGCATAAGCTAAATGTTAGCCATAAAATTCTGAGTATGCAAGTGCCGCCAAAAAGGGCTTTATCTGATTCAATTGACCTTTAAAATTTATTTTGCTTCTGTCAAAAAGCATGTCAGCCTACACGAGAGATTTCTGAGGCGATTAGGAGTAGAAACTATAGAAAAGTCTACTTGTTGCATTTATCTGCAGAACATGAAATGCATGCTCTCTCTCTCTCTCTCTCTCTCTCTCTCTCTCTCTCTCTCCTCTCTTTTTGTTTAAAGAAAGAGAAATGAATGAAAAGAATTTTAATAAGGGACTCCAAAGACAGTATTCAAGAATCTACAAAAGAGATTCATGCGGACCAATTGTCGAACATGAGTGCTCCTTCAGAGTACTTAATATTGGCTTTGGGGATCTTGTTTTAGGCTCCTATCAGATGCAGAGCTAAAATCGTTCACTCACACGGGATGTTCACGCTGCTCACTTGTCACGTTGCATTGCATTTCATCTTTGGGATGCGTATATTTTAGGTCTGATGAGGAGGCACTTGATCTGCATACTCTCCCGGCAGCTCAGCTGAAGATGCTGGGGATCACCACGAGCTGCCTAGGGCTCAGGCTTTTGGCCACCCTGCCCTTCTCTCCACCAGTAGGCTGCAGTCTGGCGAAGTAACAGACACATTGATGACAACAGACCGCAACCACATGTTGTTACCATTTAAACTGCTACCATGAAATAACATCCCCCCGCCCCCACACAAAAAGGAAAGCAGTAACCAGCCTCTGCTATATTATTTTCCACATTCTCTGACTGCCTCTATGCTAATCTGTCACAAACAATAGTAAAACTTGAAAGCCTCATTATCACCTCATTCACTTGCCAGAGCAAGGGAAAGGGAGTTCTGCCAATGACCCTGGTGGTACAGGAGATGAGATAATTACTCCTGCTCTGAAAAAATTCCTGGAGCTGTGCACCCCTGTGTTCTCCCTCCCCTACACTTTCCCCCAGAACAAGCACAATGCTTAGCTTCAAAGAAGAAGCAAAAAACTATAGGGGGCGGGGGGAGAGAAAAAGAGCAGCAAACAGGCCTGTGGCTCACGCTGGCTCAGCTTGTCTGAGTGTGGAAAGCTAAGCAGGGTCAGGCCTGGTTATTACTTGGATGGGAGACCCCTCCTCTAGTTTCCTGCATTGAGCAGGGGGTTGGACTCGATGGCCTTGTAGGCCCCTTCCAACTGTATGATCTATGAAATCTATGAAACCCAGCTTCCCAAGGCATGACATTAGGCCTGCTGTGTGCTATAAATCTGCATGTTATGGGTACAGCCAGACACTGAGGGGCAAAAACATTAAGGCTGCAACCTATATGCATTTATCTGGGAGTAAGTCCCATTGAACTCAATGAGGCTTATGTCTGAGTAGACAAATAAGAATTGCAGCTAGGGGTGGGTGAATCAATCGATTTCTGTTCTGTGTTAATTTCCCATGTATTCAATCATAAAAAATCTGTCACAGCTAATTTCTGCATAAATCTGTGATTAAAATAAACCACGCATGAACATTTTCATTTATTTATTTTGTATGCAATTTCCCCTAACATATGCATTTTGTTTGCAACGTTACCTAACGTATGCAGTTTTGTATACAATATTCCCTAATATCTCCATTTTTGTACATGATGTTTGAGCTGAGAACTGCATCGCAATATTGGAGATGTACACAATCCGAAGAATAACTCAAGTATGAATTAGGTCAGTTCGCTTGGATATGCAGACCAAACTCATTCCTCCCCCGTCCCTTGATTGCACAGGAAATCCTCACCCATCTCCCACATAGTAAACTGTTGGCCGTTCTAGTCTCTTAATCCCATTCTCTGCTGATTATATTTATTTGATCAGCGCTTTGAAACCGTGGACAACCTTGCAGGCAACATAAGCAAAACAAACAAACAAAAACCTGTTGCATCATCAGCTCAACTGTGCAAAGGCAGCTCACAGACAACAGGCAGACCGCTGCCATCACAGTAGTTTGGGATTAGGCTGAGTGCTTGTTAAAGAAAATTGGAGAAATGTTTATTTTCCACCTGAGCTGTGAAATGGTGCAAGAGGGAGAGATCTCATAAATTGTCAAAAGTACCTCTACGGAAATTATCAGGCAGAGTGGTTCATTTGCATCTCACAGACACAGAGAGAGGATAAGCCATGCAGACAGGCACAGCTTACTTTCCAAGATCCCCTCGCCGGATCGTCACCTTGAAGTGGTGAGTGGGCTTGCGTGTTCCGATGAATCCTGTGAGCAATGCCGTCGGGAGCTATGTACTCCCAGTAGGGTCACCCATGGCGGTAAGGTCCGGGGAGAGGAACCAGACAAAGAACGATTGTCTATATGTGCAGAGCATAATCTCACTATTACAAACACGCTCTTTCGACAAAAGAATAAGTTTAAAACATCATGGCAGCACCCACGGTCAAAGCACTGGCATCTTCTGGATTATGTAATTGTCCGTGTTAGAGATCGCCGCGATGTACTTCTTACTAGGGCCATGGTGAGTGCTGACGACTGCTGGACAGACCACCGACTAATCCGGTCCACTATGGTTATCAACATTGCTCCCCAACGTAGGCTTCAAGGAAGGAAACCAAGGCGTAAAATGAACATCCACGCCCTTCAAGATCCTATTAAGCAAACTCGTCTTCAATCACTTCTTAAGGAACATCTACCTACGGAACCTCCTGACAACATTGAGGACCATTGGTCTAAGCTGAAAACCTCCATTACTGCAGCTTGTGAACAAACTATTGGATATGAAACTAAGAAACATCAGGATTGGTTTGATGAAAATGACAATGAGATTAAATATATAATTGACCAAAAAAGGAAAGCCTTCCAAATATGGCAAAATGATATTAACTGCGCTGCCAAGAAAAAAACCTACGCTAGCGCAAAGGCTGAGGTCCAAAGAAGAAGTGACGGCAACGGTTTTGGACAACAACGGCTCTCATGGTGCTCCATTTAAAGTGGGATCAGGTGTTAAACAGGGATGTGTTATCGCCCCAACATTATTTGCCATTTTCATCGCCATGGTTTTACATCTTGTCAAGGGGAAACTTCCCACCGGTGTGGGAATTATATATCGAACAGATGGAAAGCTTTTTAATCTCAGCAGGCTGAAAGCAAAAAGTAAGGTAATTACAACCTCCGTTGTGGAACTTCAGTATGCTGATGATAATGTGGTCTCCGCACATTCAGAGGATGATCTCCAAACTATCCTAAATGCTTTTGCAGAAGCATACGAAAAACTTGGTCTCTCACTTAACATCAAAAAAACCAAAGTGCTTCATCAGCAAGTGCAAGCCAATCCTTTGGTGATGCCATCTATCCAGCTTGGCGGGACAATACTGGAAAATGTCGATCATTTCCTCTATCTTGGCAGCTATCTTTCTGTTACAGCTAACATCGACAGTGAAATCCAGCATCGTCTGAGCTCCGCAAGTGCCGCATTTTCTCGAATGAAACATAGAGTGTTCGAGGATCGGGATATTTGTAAGAAGACCAAAACACTGGTTTATGAAGCCATTGTATTACCAACTTTATTGTATGCCTGCGAAACATGGACTATCTATAAACGTCACTTCCACCTCCTTGAAAGGTTTCATCAACGTTGCCTCCGGAAAATCCTGCAAATTACTTGGGAAGATAGGCGAACAAATGTCAGTGTACTGGAAGAAGCAAAGACTACTAGCATTGAAAAAATGATCCTTCAACGCCAACTTCAGTGGACCGGTCATGTTGTTCGAATGCCTGACTGCCGTCTCCCAAAGCAGTTACTTTACTCCCAACTCAAGGATGGAAAGCGGAATATCGGTGGTCAATATAAGAGGTTTAAAGATGTTCATAAGGCTAATCTAAAAAATGCAATATAAACATCGAAAACTGGGAAGCTCTGGCCCATGAACGATCTAAATGGAGGTTGGCCTTTCACAAAGGTTCCATGGACTTTGAAGAAGCCCGAGTGCAAGGTGAAAGGGAGAAACGTGCTAAGCGAAAAGCACGTCAAATGAATCCTTTACAGGACCATCTTCTATCTGGTAACCTGTGTCCTCACTGTGGGAAGCTGTGTGGATCTAGAATTGGCCTCCACAGTCACTTACGGACCCATCGCTAGAGTCTACACAATCTTCTTTAGAATTTCCTCCTTTTATCCCGGAAGACAATCTTACTCGGTCACGAGTGATCGCCTGATGATGATGATGACTTTCCAAGGCATGGAGAGGTAACCACCAGCATTAGAGGAACAGGAGTGAATTTTGAAACCTCTGAGGATTTTGCAGTCTTAGGGCCAAACTAGACATGATGTTATTCACATTGTTTGGCCTTGCATGGTTGTTTGTTTTTTAATGTCTAGCCAGCAGGGACAGGGGGGCCAGTTCAGAACTGGGCCATGTGGAGCTTTAACCCCTTGCCACTGGTGCAGTCCTGATTGGAAATGGGATGGGAGAATAGTGCCATTTGCAATGGGAGAATATTGCCCATTAGAACCAATGGGAGCTTTTTCACCAGGGCTACAGGCTAAGGCATCCTTCCCAAATTGGTGCCCTCCAGATGTTTTGGACTACAACTCCCAGCTTTCCTGACAATTGGCCATGCTGGCTGTGGCTGATGGGAGCTGGAGTCCAAAACATCTGGAGAGGAGAGCACCAGGTTGGCGGAGGCTGGGTCTGTAGGCAGAAAAGAATCATCAGGTACTGGGTGATTCCACCCACTCAGGTTGGCCATTGGCGATCCTCAATAGGAGGTGCTTTAAATGCTTCCTGTTTGTGCTGGGACTTCATCCAGGCAATTATAGTACTGTTTATTGGCTCTGGACTTGGCCTCTAGTTCTGACTCTTGGCTTGACACCTTCCTTCCTCTTCTCCAGCTCTGCCTATGACTCTGCTCTGACAATTAGTCATGAAATTCTATACTGATCATGTACTTCTGCTATACCATTCAGTCTGCAAAATTAAATGCAGGAACTTAGCAGGATAGATCATATAATACACATCCTGCTGTCCTCGTACTGCTGTTTTATTTTGCTCTCATATTATTCCCTTGTCCCCAGCATTGATTGATTCTGCACATTTTCCTTTGGAGATAAATGTCATATGGCTCTAATTTTTGTTTTTTATTTGATGTAAATTTTTGATTCTTCAAAAGCTCTCGGTAATTTGGCCTTTCTTTTATCCCCTTAATTTCCATTATGTTTTAGTCTCGATACATCTGCTTTTCCTCTTTCTAAGCCCTCTTCTATCAAACATTTTCCTTTTTCCTCTTTCTTCTCTATACCACCAGAATGCCCTTCATAATCACGGACTCCTTCCCCTTTTCTCATTGTATGTATCACGTTTGATCTTCCTTTTGCTCCTAAATCTTCTTTTAAAAAATCTTCTTTCCATTGACCTGTTAAAGTTTAAAGTTTAACTGAAACTGTGTTTAATTTGCTAGCTTGGGCTGGACATGCACAAACCTTGGCCCCTGGGCCGGTGCTACCATTAGGCCAACTAGGCAGCTGCCTAGGGCGCAGGGCTAAAGGGGGCGCCAGAAATAGGGAGGGAGGGCTCAAGTGGGAAGGGGGGGCACTAAATATCTGATCTTGCCTAGGGCACCAAACTTCACCAAACTGCCTTGCACCGGCCCTGCTTGGCCCCTTCACTGTTCACTGTTAGATGAGCTGCAAAAACTGCTTTGCTTTTGTAAAGACATCTCCAAGATGTTTTGTGCTGCTGCTGCCTTTTGGTCTTTTAAGCCTTTTTTAAGATTGCTTATTTATTAGTTTTATTGAGTTTTTGATTTTTTTAAAAATTATTATTACTGTAAATTGTTTTACTATTGCTGTAAGCCACCTTGGATATTTTATAGAAAGGACAGGTGACTTCCCTTGGATATTTTATAGAGAGGACAGGTGACTTCCAAAGGACACCTTGGATATTTTATAGAGAGGACAGGTGACTTCCCTGATGCCTGAGGCAACCACAGGAAGTATGGTAATGCTGAGAATAAATAAATAAGTATTCCCTCAATTTTCCCATTCCCTTTGTTTCTTTCTTTTCTTTTATGTAATCTGATTTAGGAAAGGTCTTGTGGTGGTGGTGGTGGTGGTGGTGGTGGTGGTGGTGGTGGTGGTGGTGTTATAAAGTAGAACCTTAGGTAACAACAACAATAACAACAACAACAAAAATAATAAATGCCCCAGAACACACTTAGCGGAAAGGTGCAGAGGTTGAACTGTACCTCTCTAATGAAATGGAGAGAATCTTAATTTCAGAATACCACAGAATGAGCCTGATTTTGGAGATTCTGCTTTGGAAAAGGAGGTTCTGAAGTTTTACCACTTTCATAAGACGTATGGGGCATGGGGAACAACACCGATGTGATTTTTGATCAGGCAGCCTACATGGTTCTTCTGAACCCCCCCCCCTTTCATTTTATTGTCACAAAATGAGGTAGGTTAGGCTGAGAGACTAGTGAGTGGCCCAGGGTCACCCAGTGAGCTTCTTGGCTGAGTGTGGATTTGAAGCTGCATCTGCCCAGTCCTATTCCGATACTCTAATTCAGCCTTCCCCAAACTGATGACCTGCAGACGTTTTGGACTAAAACTCCCACCATCCCTGACCATTGCCCACGTTGTCTGGTGATGGGAATTGTAGCCCAAAATATCTGGAGATCACCAGGCTGGGAAAATCTGCTGTAATCATTACATCACACCGGCTCTCTACAAAAAACTATTTTTCTTAAATATTAATCTTAAACATTAACATGTTTAAGGGTTATGTTCCCAAGAAGTCATTCAAGAGGTCCCAGAAAGCAACATCAATTTCATAAAATTAGTTGAATAACTCTTAAATCTTTTTTTCTTCATTTTTAAATAGCATTCTACTCTCCCAGCATTCCCGCCCGCCCCCCCCAAGGAGCTCATGCATCAGAACCAAATTCTCAGCTGAGCAAAGGACTATTTCACACAATTCTATCATTCTAGTTCACTGAAGTTACTGAACTACACAAGAGCCAAAAGGTTGTCCACCCGTCTTCTGGTAGAGATACTGATACCCTTAAGCATTCTGGAAAGGAACTGATGGGGATTGAGTTATTTAAAAGACCGCATTCTCTGCTTTTGCTGTTAAACAAATCTTTGGCGACTTACATGGCTGTTTGGGAATTTCTTTGTAAATCTCTTTGGGCTTTCTTTAGGGGAATGGCTGGTACTAGTGATTTTAAATACAATATATTAATATGCATGTGTGGATTTTATCATGATGTGTATATCTCTATAGCAGTGATGGTGAACCTTTTTGAGCCCGAGTGCCCAAACTGCAACACAAAACCAACTTATTTATTTCAAAGTGCCAACACTGCAATTAAACCTGAATACCAAGGTTTTAGTTTTAGAAAAACAACTCATACAGTTGTCCGAACTAATTAACATCTTTTGTCTTAAAAGAAAAACAAAATAACAGAGCTTTCAATGATACAAACAGTTTTTTGTTGAAAAAAAAATCAACTCAAAAAATTATTATAGTACTACATTGTACACATAGTCTGAAGGGAATTTATACAAACTTTTTAAATAATTAGGCACATGTATTTTTGGATAGGGGATCCTTAGCTTGTAATATGATTATATGCCAGACTGAAATTGTATGGGGCAAGCTTTACCCCGGGTCCTTTCCCTGCTTCTACAGGTGTCAGATTAGTAAAAGTAAAAGTCAACCTGTACTAGGATGAGCAAGATAAACAAGAAAACTAAACGTGCTTAACATATTTTAAACACTTTATGTCTTGGACTGCAAACACTGCATTAGGTAAAAGTTTGCATTGGGCATGCTTTTGCACAATTAATGTGATTTTTGCTATTGCATGCATGCTGATAATTTGTCAAACCTTGGCTCATACTCCGTTAGTTTGAGAGCAACACATGCAGCACTCAGGTCAACTGTTAGGGCTTTACATCCAAGCCATGCTCTGTGCATCATTCTTCAAAATCTTTAAAATGTGATAACAATGTAGAAAAGAATTCTGTAACAGGAATTCTAGAATAAAATCATTCTGTTCCACACTGTGAGAAAGAACAAGATCATTAGTGTTTTGCAGAAGTGGACGGTCTTTTCGCGATCTGGTGACCAATGGCTCGAGTGCCCACAGAGAGGGCCCTGCGTGCCAGCTGTGGCACCCGTGCCATAGGTTCGCCATCACTGCTCTATAGCAACCTTCCCCAACCGGGTATCCGCCAGATGTTTTGGACTACAACTCCCAGCATTCCTTACCATTGGCCATGCTGGCTGGGATTGATGGGAGTTGAAGTCCAAAGCATCTGGAAGGCACCAGGTTGCAGAAGGCTGCTGTATAGTATGGCAGTGGAATTAAAATCCCCTACATCTTCCACATTGATGTAATGCCTGTATAGTCCAGAGGATTCTGGGAGACGTGACAGGGTGCGCTCTCCATTTCCGCAGGGTGCTGGTGGGGCCTGCTGGCCCACCATTAGGTAGAGTGACGCAGCTGCCACAAGCAGCTGATTTGGGGGGGGGGGGTTGTCATGAAAGGGCAACAAATTGTTATTAACTCCTTATTGTTGTCTTTTTACTGCCAGGGAGGGGAGGTGGTGCTTGTGCATTTAACTGCCTCAGGTGCCAAATGACTTTGCCAGCCTTGAGTAGTATGCATCTTGACTGGGGTGGGGGGAGTCCATTTGCTGCCCTGCCTCTGTTAGCAAAATGTCTGTTTTGGCCCATCCCTGAAAAACACACAAAAATGTGAACAGAAAATACATCTTAGAACAGGGGAGGGCAACCTCCAGCCCATGGGCCCAACCCAGCCAGCAGAGGGCTGATCACCCTTCTGCAGCCCCACCTCCTGACCTCCCCAAGCCCCGCCCCCTCCCTATGCCCCACCTCCTGACCTCCCCAAGCCCCACCCCTCCCTATGTCCCAACCCGTGAGGGTGAGCGGTGCAAAGGGGAATCCCCTTGTTATCTCCCATCAGAGAGACATGGATAAGCTGGGAATTCTCCTGCACCACTTCGGAAGGCGACTGGCACAAGAAAAGGGAACTCAACCTGGCTGGGGCTCACAGGAGCCACCTCCTGCAAGCCCCAGCCGAGTCCCTTCCCATGCTGCTCACACTCAGTTGAGTCAGAGAGACTGCTGCCAACATGAATTTTGAAGATGCCAAGGAGAAGGGATGGGGATATCGTCAGAGAGGAAGAAAGTGAGCTACGCATCACGATCTGATATTAAAGCTAGCAGGGGTTCAAGCCATACAGAATGAACTTCATGGGTTAAGAAGTGTTAGGAGAAGGCACACAGGCTCAAAACAGGCAGGATTTGGCAAGGAGAAGGCCAACACCACCACAGCATTCAGGGGGAGGTGTATGGAAGGAGAGACCTCCAAAGGAAGGTCAGCAACAGTAGCAGTGTGGGAAGTGAGGAGGCAAGTTTCAGTGAGGCAGACTCACCTTAAGAGGGGGTCAAAAGGGGCAGCTGCCAAATTCTGGGGGCACCAAATAATCCCCTGAAGGTGGTGGCAGTGGCTGTGCGATGGTGGCAGCAGTACTCTGGCTCCTCTATCTCCTAGCCTGTACCCAGTGGGCCACATCTACATGTCCCGCCACTGCTGGGAGAGCCATGGGCCCCATCGCTCCAGCTATCCAGAGTGGCATGCTGATGTCTCACTCTGAGATTGGGGGAGAGAGGACAGGTGACTTCCCTGATGCCTGAGGCAACCACAGGAAGTATGGTAATAAGAGTCTGTGGATGGATAGACTAGAAGCCACGGAGAGCAGGAAGGATCCCTGCACAAGAGATGAAAGATGACCTTGAAAGACACCTTCAGGGGAGTCATAAGGGCAGTATAGGCAATCCACAACCTCTCTTCTGCAGTTGTTTGCTCTTGTTGTACAAGGAACAGATTGGTTGGTGGAACTGCTGAGCCATATGGAACAGCAGCTGGAAGCAACACCCCACCTTCCTCAATGCCTTCACAGCACCTCAGATACCAAACGGTCAGAAACAAATAGAAGATGCTCCTGGTCCTGCCTTTGGCAGTGGCTGAACTGACCCCGACCCTTAGTCCAGGCCCCAGGTGTACATGCGTCATGTGTTAGAGGGGAAAAAATTTAAGCAAAAGCATAACAAAGCAAAGGCAGGCACCAGGCATATCTATCTACTCTGCTTTGGAAGTAGCAAAGTTCATTGTAGTTCTGTAGTTCATTGACTGGTCAGCCATGTGTTAATGCAGTGAGCTGGCCACACTCCCTTGAGATTGATCATTCTTATTGATCATTTCTCTCTCTTATAATTTAAGAGAAAGACGGGTGGGGGCCTCAGCCTGTATTGCATGCCATGTGTTTTTAATGTATTTGTTTTAACTATAGTTTTTTAAAACGTTTTTATGATTGTTAGCCACCTTGAGCCCCATTTTCTTACTGGACAGATGGGGTATGAATTGAATGAATGAATGTCTTCTGACTTGGGTGCCCTGCCCCATATCCTATATGTACATGGGCTTCCTGTGGCTATTCAATCCCAAATGTATATGGGACATCTTTATTTTTCACGTGCACGCTTCCTTCTCCTCCAGAGAAGTGGCACGCATGGTGTACCCTGGATGAAATAAAATTCTTATGGCTTTTGTTTGCGTATAGTGATAGCCTTGTTCAAAGTCAGTTGATGCTTCTATAATTCTAGATCCCAGGGGCCACCTTTGAATGCCTAGCTCCAGTTTCTGTTGATGTATCGTTTCAGTAATGTGGCCTCGATTTGGTGCAGGAGAGGTGGAAAGAGAAGGGAGTAATTCTATAGCCCTGTTCAGAAGCTTTACTCATGTGTTCTCCCAACACATGAACAGGAAGTGGGGGTTGCACTGACTAGCCTGCCCCCTGACATCTTGGCCTAGAGTGCAAACATGTGCAGGGATAGCACCTTCACACATGATGGTTTCCACTTGATCTGGAACCCCGATCCCACAGGGGTTATAGCTGTGTGCACAGATGCCGGGGGACAGAGCTAGTCAATGCAGGTGATATCAGGGGTGTGGCTGCTTGTGCAGCCCCATTCCCCAGGCATCTGTTGGGAGAATTCATCGGATGTATGACAAATTCATTTCAGTCTGGTTTTGATCACAATTTACCCAGGTCACACCTTCCAGAACCCAACACAGACCCGAACACCATCTGTGGTCAAAGTCCGTATATTTCTGACCTTGGGATATGATTCGCAGAACAATAAAAAATATGTTAAAGATGCATTCATTTGAAAAATGCACATGAAAAAAATGTCTACATTTGAAAGATTCACACAAACATACTTTAATCAATGGGAGTAATGGGTCTGTATTTCAAAAAGGAGCACAACTGATGTGTACATTTGGAAAAATGCGCACAAAAATGCAGACATGTCTGTGCAAAAAGAAAAAAACAAAGCTCACAATCTGATTTGGACACAAGTTGGAATGAGCTTCAAGGTAGAGTGCAGAGAGCCTCAACACTCTTGGCTTTTGCTGATGCTCACGTCCCTACAGGAAAACTTCTGAATAGGGCTTCTGTTACAGAACTTATGCACTGCTGGGATCCTTTTTGGTCAATTAATTATTTGAGTTGTTGGAAACTTGTTACTGTGTCAAGCTTAGGTACAGGATGAAGAATCGTGTTTCCCATTTGTGAACAACCATGATAAGAAGGAAATAACAGCTGGGCCATGTGTTGTCTTTGCACTGAAATAATGAGAGCCTTCCGCAAAGAGGGAGAAGTAGGGTTTCTTGTCTTCTTCCCTGACAGTTCATCACTAAGACTGTGGCCTCTGGGGGCTTTGAGACACCTGGCTCTCAATTAAATAGCTAATCTGTGAAGCAAAACACTTAACGCCAGGAAGGAAAAATAGCTTATCCAGTAAACCAGTTCTGGCCTAAGGCCATCAGTGAGGAGAACATCAATAATCTTAAAGGATTCCTGCACGGTAACAAGCAACAGCAGCAGCGGCCCAAAAAATGGTTCTACATATTATGCAGAATGAGGTGGTAGGTTGAGGTGGTGGAATTCTGGATTGTACCACTCCAGGGTCTCTCATATATTCAGGGCATTTTTAATATCATATATATATATATATATATATATATATATATATATTTACTACATTCAGGGCATTTTTAATATCACATATATATTATATATATATTATATATATATTTACTGCATTCAGGGCATTTTTAATATCACATATATTATATATATATATATATATATGTGTGTGTGTGTGTGATATTAAAAATGCCCTGAATGTAGTAAATATATATATAATATATATATAATATATATGTGATATTAAAAATGCCCTGAATGTAGTAAATTAGCACATCAGAAAGAAAAGTTATGCAATGTCCTCTCCCTGATGTGCTGGCTTACTGCATGCAGGGGGCATTTTATATGGGAGAGCATTCAATAATATATGAGCACCCCACCACCAGCAGCAGGAGGTAGTGCTGTCCAGAATTCTGCCATCCCATTCTGTGGTATGACATGTTGAATGCTCTGTGCTCAGCCTTAGGAGAGGCATTTCAACATTTCAGAATGGGGAAAAAGCTTGCGTAAAAGCTGACAAGCCACCAAATGGTCAGTGGTTGAGGGAAAGGGGTGGGACCATGAGGAGGGGGGGTGTCCATCTGGGGGAACCTGCAGGGCCAGATTAGGAACCCAGGAGGAGAAGAGTTATCTCCTGAGCCTGCGGTTCTCCACCCCTGCTGCAGAGGCCACGTGTTAGCCTTAGAGCCACTTTGCAACTGTGTCCATCTCCAGCTGAAATCATCACATAGTCCTGTGGAGTGGAAAGCAAAAGGTGATTCATCACGCTGGCCTCCCTCCCTTTCTCCTGTACAAGGTACATAATGTGAAATGCTCAGAGCAACTGCTGGAGGCTGCCAATAATTCCGGTGGCTCTGAAAGTTAAATTGATATCAGGGTTTTTTGACCTCTAGGGGATGCAAAGCTAAATTAATCTCATGTTAATTTTTCCTGCCTTAGTCTCAAAGGACAGACTTCACTCTCACATGTTTAATCATGCCTGACAACCAGAGGGACTTTCAGTTTTGAGTTTGGGATTCTAGTGGTTGGCAAAGGAGGTGTTGCAAAAACCTAGAGGGAGGGCCCTGACTTGGGAGCCCTTCGCCTACCCTATGCCCTGCCAGCAAGAGCCAGGCAGGGTGAGAGGAGGACGAAGGAGATTAAAGGAGGAAAGGGAGATTGCAGAGAAGCTAAATAAATGCTTTGTGTCCGCCTTCACTGTAGGGTATGTTGCACTTCTACATGCCTGAACTCATGTCTGGTTCTCAGGGCTCAATCCTAAGGGGATGCTTATAAACATCCAAACCCGGAGGATTATGGGCATCCTATGCAGAACAGGAAGAGTGCAGAGGCAAAGGTGTTGTTGTTAATATGTAAAACCCTAACAACTTGGGACCAGGTTACCTTAGGGCAGTGTTTCTCAACCTTGGGTCCCCAGATGTTTTTGGCCTACAACTCCCAGCATGCCCCAGCCAGCATAGCTGGCTGAGGCATGCTGGGAGTTGTAGGCCAAAAACATCTGGGGACCCAAGGTTGAGAAACACTGCCTTAGGGACCGCCTCACTCCTTCTGTCATTGCCTGATCTCTGCGATCATTAGCGGGAGTACTTCTGAGGGTGCCACATGCTCTGGAGGTTCACCACAGGAGCACTTGCAGTAGAGCATTTAGTGTCACAGCACCCAGCCTCTGGAACACTTTGCCAATTGGCATTAGATAGGCCCCCACAGTTCTGATGTTCCGACGTCTTCTTAAAAATAATCTCTTTACAGAGGCTTTCCCTGAAGTGTGATTCAGCCAGCTACGGTTTGTAGTGCACGGTAGAGTGTGCGGTTTTATTGCTGATTAATTGCATTGTTTTGTCTCTGCATTGTTATATTTCTGGTTGTTTTATGCCATTGTATTTTATGTTCACCACTTTGATACTTTTGTGGACAGTGGTATATAAATCTGAATAACAAATAAATAAGGGCACAATCCTATGCGTGTTTAGACAGAAAAAAGGCCTACAACTCCCAGCATGCCCCAACTGGGAGTTGTAGGCCTTCTGTCTAAACATGCATAGGTTTGCACACTAAATTATATGAGAATGGGTATGTGTGAATAAATGTGTCAGTGTTATGTGTAAGTTATTATGTTTGTGTGCATGTGTGTGAGTGCATATGAATGCATATGTGTGTTGATATTTGTGAGTGTATGAAAGCAAAGGGTGGCTCCGCCCACCTTTTGGCTTGGCCCTGCCCATTTTCACTGAGGGCTGCCCACCTTGGTCATGATGCAGCCTGTGGAAGGCTAGCCCCAAGAGAATGCAGCCCTTGGGCTGAAAAAGGCTCCCTGCCCATGTTATAAAATGATGTAAAAAAAATTCCTAACTTCATATGTGCACTGAAAGGGATCTGAACCCACTCTGACTGTGAAAGAGATCTTGGGATCATTGCTGAAAGCTCAATGAAAACATTGACTTGGTCTGCTGCAGCAGAGAAAAAGGCATATTCCATGTTAGCGATTACTAAGAAAGGCACAGAAAATAAATAAATAAAAATAAAGTATCATCATGCTCTTACATACCTTGATGATGCCACCCCATTTTGAATACTGTCTACGGTTCCTTTTCCCCACCATCTCAAACAGGATATGCAAGAGCTGGAAAAACTGCAGAAAAGGGCAACCAAAATTATCAAGGAACCGAAGCACATTCCTTTTGGGGAAAGCTAAAATGTTAGAGTCCTAAGGGGGAGAAGTGACAGAGTTCTATAAAATTATGAATGGCATAGAGAAAATGGGTAGAGCGATCATTTCCCCCCTTGCTTGTAACACTAGAACGCAGGTTCACCCAATGAAATGGATTAGCCATAGAATCGGGATAGACAATAAGGAAATACTTCTTCACACAATGGATAATTAACTTGTGGGATTTGCTGCTACAAGATATGCCACTGGCTCCGATAGACTTTAGAAAGGTCTCTTCTAGACAGATCCATGGTGGATAGCATCTATCAACTCTTCTTCCAACTCCTTTTAACCATGATTGTTAAACAGAACATCCATATTAAGAAGCAGTGTGTGTCTCTAAATACCAGTTACTGAGGGACAAACTACAGGGAAGGAGAAGGACCGTTGTCTGGATCATGCTCAGCAACTGTGGCAATAGTACCTGCGGATTCCTCATGCAAATACCAGCTCTTCTGGGAAAGCTCATTACAATTTGGGGCATGATAATAGCACAGTAGACAATACTTTTGTAAGACCTCAAGTTTGGACAGGAGAGGATTAATGGATCCAGGAGGACCACTGAAGACTGCCGTAATAGTCCTAGCAAAGTTGCCGAGTGCTTTCCTTCCATTGGGGAGATTGCCTGATTGTTCTCAATGGCTGGTCTTCTGAGTGGTAAGGAAGCCTCTCCTCCCAGTTCCTGGCAGCGGGTGTTGTAATCCAGGTGTCTATAAAGGGGGTGGGGAGGAAGGGCAGGCTGCAGTTTTGAGAATGAGACAGCAGGTGGGTTCACATGATCACGGAGGGGAAAAGCTATGGTGGCTTATTTTCCCTCCCCGCCCATGCTGGTCATGAGCCACCTAATTAGCATAATTACCATCGCCGGGCACAGGTTGTCGTGATGTCCGAATCTGGCGAAGGTGTTTGGCTGGGGTGGTTTACAAACCACCCTGAAACCCATGGCTTGCGAACCCAGTCAGTGACTGAGTCTGAGAAAGATAGAGAAGGCTGTGTTATGGCTCTGTAAGTAACCTGAAGATGCTGGCTGGCTTTCTCCCTGGAGATCTGGTGTGGAAACAATGGACTTTGGCTGTCTGTTGGAGTGCTTAAGCTGTCCCTTCACCTATGCTTTATTTGTAAATAAATACAAATGTCTCCAGTGATCCCCTTCCAAAGGAAACCAAACCCAGGTAAGTGCAGTGCCCCAAAAACTTATCACTGCTTGGATGTGCTCCCCTTGTAGGAAACTATTTGCTGGCTGGATGAGTATTAAGAACAGGGCATTAGCCCACTTTCCAACCACCTGTGATTAATGTGTCTCATCCTCACAAATGCGTTTCCTCCCCATAGAGTAAGCATCTGGTTTTTATTATGCTGGTATAAATCCAGAATAAACCCACAGGCTGCTGCTGATTTATGCTAGGTTTATCCCAGCGCCACTGAGAGTTTAATCTAACCCCATACTGTCTGAGTGGCTTATGCGACACAGTACCTGCAGTATTTCACAACACTTGTATCCATGTTAAGCAACATGTCAACCTACATGTTAACAAGCAGGCAATTAAAAAGACATTAAAGATGCTCAGCTCTCCAGGTAGAGAGTGTGGTATGTTTTTAAAGAAATCTAAAAAATATTCATTCAAATGACTAAATACGATGCAGGTGTTCTCAACAGAAACATCTTCCTCATTTGGATAATTAATTACACTTATGATTTCCTTAATTATTTTTGGAAATGTTAATATTCCCCTATCTTGAATGTTTTCCTGCCAAAGTGATTCCTAAAGGGTTCTGTTTTGTAGTTCAGGAAGAATGGAGAAAATATATACACAGAGAGGTATTGGTTTCTGGTCTTCCTTGGTAAAACGTGGAAGGAAGGAAGCCCCTATAAGAAAGTTTTACACGGGATCAGCTTTCATAGGTTACGTTAAGAAAGCATGAGGGGTACACATTCTCACACTGTTTCCTGGGCCTGCCCCAGGTTTCACTCTCCGGTCATATCTCACATTTTCAGGGCGGCATGCATTTTATGTTTTCACAGACGTGGGGTGCAGAATTCAGCATCGGGGGGGGGGGCTAACTACATATAGCACATGAACATCCATATTAGACGTTTGACCTCATTTCCCTGTTTCAAATCACAATCATAGATTTCTCCCAAGTCACACATAAAACGAAGGTAGCCATGTTGGCCATAAGGAAAAATCCAAAATCCCTATTAGTGTAATACCTTTATTAGGAAAACCCAAAGGTCACCAAAAAATGTGCAAGCTTTCAAGTTCTCCAGATCTCTTCATCAGGGAAGATGTTACAAAAAGCAGGGGGGGTGAATGGGGGTAGTGGTGAAAGGCTGACCTGGTGTTGAAGTTATGATGGTAAAAGTCTTAAGATGAAACAGGGGGGGAGGGTTTGCAGACATTCAAGCTGGACTTTCTCAGGTCATCAACCTTGGTTGATCCCCCATTTTGACATTTCATTTTATGTTTTCAAGATGTTCCCATGCCCCTTGCCACTGTTGCTGCTACGCATTCACTTGCCTCTCCGTCCCTTTGGGCCAAATTGGTATTCCATACATCCTGCTACCTCTCAGAGAGAGAAAGGGGACAAGGCTTACACAGGTGACTGCGCCTTCTCCTCTCACTGCTCCGTCCGTCACTCAGAGAGGGCAGGTGATCAAGCAGCAACAGCAAGGAGGAGCAGGGCCTGGAGGCTCCAGAGATTAGCAGCAGGCCCCCAACTGTAGTGTGGGATTCAGCTGGTGCCCAACAATACCTACCCCTGTTGTTGGCCTGCATTGAATCATAGGGCAGAATTCAATGGGGCACTTGTGTCCCCTCTGATTCCTTTCCACCTCACCAATTTAAGCAGTATCACTTGTTTCTTGAGGGAGGCAGGTTGACTGAGCTCCCTTATGTGAGCTCTGCTGACCTGCTTCCTGCCAAAAACAAGTTTCTCTGCTAATTTTCGGTTGCCCCATAAGCTCTAAAATTAAATCATCATTGCACAAGCCTTGGGGGCCGCTTGCACAACAGAATTGGCAGGGGCGCAAGAGAATCAGCAAGGGCGTGAGTGCCCCGTTGGATTCTGCCCATCGCCTCCAAGTCTCATCTGGCTACCCACCAGGCTGCCTCTGAGAAGCCTCTGTGTCCTGTTTCTGTCAGAGCTGGGCTGTGAGCAGTAGTCTGCAGCCAGGGGAGGCTGGAGACTCCGGCCGGGTGGCCGGCCAGATGGGCGATTAGCAAATGTAATAAACAAATAAAATTGGGGGGGAGGTCCTTTTCCGTTAGAGGTTTTGCAGGTTTTAGTTGGAGCTTCATAGGAGCTATCCATGGCGCTGACTGAACTCCGTCCCCGAAATAAGTTCACCACCACAGATAGCTCCCATGAAGCTCCGAATAAACCCTGAAAAACCTGCAATGGAAAAGGAGCCCCACTGAAAGAGGAGTCACCAGCCTCCCCTGTGTGCAGCAAGACAGGAGCCGGAAACCAGGATCTGAAGAGTAACTGGGAGCAGAGGACAAACCAGAAAGCAGGATGAGAGAGCAAGGCCAGAAACACAAGACATGTCAGAGGTAGATAATATCAAGTAGACATTATATTCCTTCCCGCCCAGGAGGAACCAATGGCCAGTCTGGATGAAATAAGTCCAGAAGGTTCTTCACTGAGAAGTGATAGTGGCGCTACTCATCACATGGGGCAGTGGTCAGCAGTTCCTGACAGTTTCATGCATCCTGCTGTGGTGTATGAAAGTCCAGTTGCCACAGCACAGTGGCAACATCTACAACAGGCAATCACTTAGGGAAGGTGGATCACTTAGTAAGTTCCCACGCTGGCTGGTACCACTATCTCCAGGGGAGGCTGGTGACTCCTATTTTGGTGTGGCTCCTTTTCCATTGCAGGTTTTATTTGGAGCTACATGGCAGCTATCCGTGGTGCTCCATGGTGGTGAACCTATTTTGAGGATGGAGCTCAACACCATGGATAGCTGCCATGAAGCTCCAAATAAAACCGGCAAAACCTGTAATGGAAAAGGAGCCCCACCGAAAGAGGAGTCACCAGCCTCCCCTGACTATCTCCTGTCTTCATGTGGGGCTGGTGCAGGAAGGAACTTTCCATGTGATTCCACGTTGTTCCTGGTTGCAGATATTACTGCTGCTACATGGAGACCACCAGACCATATAGAAACAACAACACAGTGTAGCAGTACATATAAATAGGGCCTAAGTGTCTCCCCTACATATATACACACACATACCTGTTACACCAGCCAAGTCACTACCATGTGTCAGGATCACATGTTACTGATTAGACCAGGGCTCTCCAACCTTGGGTCCCCAGATGTTGCTGGACTACAGCTCCCAAAATCCCTTGCCATTAGTCATGCTGGCTGGGTATACTGGGAGCTGTAGGCCAGCAACATCGGGGGACCCAAGGTTGGAGAGCCCTGGATTAGACATTTACCTCTCTATTGGGGGGGGGGAGCATGTGCACCCAGTTCTCTTTTCCACAGTAGAATTCCTCTTAGTTTCATGCAGCTTACTACAGAGAAAGGGATCTGGTACCATGCTGCACAGTTCCAAGATGTTCCTAAGAAGTTCATTTGTTTCCCCAATGAAAGGGACAATAAGCCAGTGTGGCTGATACGATGCTGGCGTTAATCTGCATAGAGTGTGTAATACTCTCATTGCTACAATGCAATTATGCGGAGCATGAAATATTAATACACGGTGGCTTAATGCGGGTTTTTTTTTTTTTTTTACTTGTCACAGTAAAGGGGGCACTAAGTAGTGTGAAATTATTACAGACTATTTTTCACAAAAACTCTGCAAAATGTTCCAAAAAGGGGAGGACTTTTTTTCCCTAATGACTGACAGCCTAATCTATACAAGCTACTTTTTTCTTTCTTTCTTTTTTTACATTTCAGCTTGTTTCATGTTACAGGCCCCAGATGCTTTTGCGTATATATATCATTGCCCATTTTGTACTGCATCATGAGTTTTCTGCTGCATCAAACAGAGGTTCTGGTGCATGATATTGCAAGATTACGGAACTTTCATTGCTGTGGAACTAAAAACAGTCAAGGACTTCCTGGTGAATGCACGAAGAGAATATAAATTTCTATATAAATTCTATTAAAAATCTGTTTGGCCTGATAGAAAACACTAGCCTTAGATGATGGGGAAGTCTGAGCAGCCTGAGATCAGCCTGCTTTAGTGGCAGTGGGGTTGGAGGGGGCAGTGGGTTAGATCAAGGGTGAATTTAGTCCAGATTGTTCCATAGCACTCTTCAAATACTTACTAAAGGGCTGTCACACAGAAGAGGGCAAAATACTTGTTCTCTGCTGCCCCGGGGGCAGGACTAGATCTAATGAGCTTAAGGGCTTTTCTACATGAGGCATTTATTGTGCGCTCATCATTCCCTACTCATGGCTGTTTATGGGTTATTTATTTATTTATTTATTTATTTATACCCCACCTTTTTTCTTGCAAGGAACCCAAGGCGGCTTACATGATCATCATCCTCCTCTCCATTTTACTCGCACAACAACCCTGTGAGGTAGGTTAGGCTGAGAGTCTGTGACTGGCCCAAAGTCACCCAGTGAGTTTCATGGCCGAGTGGGGACTAGAACCTGGATCTCCCGAGTCCCAGTCCAACACTCTAACCACTACGCCACACTGGCTCTCTTTAGAATCAGAATCATAGAAAAGTAGAGTTGGAAGGGGCCTATAAGGCCTATTCTTTAGACCCTCCGGTTTCACTTCGGTGTCTAATGAGCACATTTGGAGAGGGTGGGGGGGATCTCTTCCAGAGCAGGGGAAATGTGGCATTTAATTGTGAAAGTGAAAGAAACAATTTTTTCACTTGTGCATCTTTGCTATTCCACTATACCACCGTGCCACCTAGAGGTTACATAGTGGAAAAGCAGGAACGGAAACCCTCTGCGTGTAGTGCTTAGATTTCAATTCTGCAATGGAACCAAAAGTAGATACAGTGGATTATCAGCTGATTAACAGCCTCATGTAGAAAAGCTCTTAAATTACAGGAGCATACACCTGCTCTAGCTCTAGGTTTCCTGCATCAAGCAGCAGGCTGGACCAGATGGCCTACAAGGTTCCCTCCAACTCTCAGATTCTATGGTCCAGCATTCTGTTCCCATCAATCCATCAGTCAAAGATCTGCTATCATCTCCCTTTGGCTTCTCATGGTTAATCTCCATTCGTAGACATTTCTTGTCTGAATTTGCCTTATCCTGTTATAAAAAACCATCTGGGTTAGTGGCTATCACCCAAATCAACCACCAAGCTCCAGTTTGGGCAGAGTTCTCCATCACCCTGCTTGACCTCTTGCTATGCATTGTTTTCAATGAGTTTGCAGCCAGTTTACCCACATGCTTCCAGATCAGAGCTCAGCATCCTGGCAGTGCTGATATTATTGTTTACAGCAAAGCCAGCTGGTCAGAGATTTGAGCTTTTGCAAATATCATTGTTCAGGGTCCATTAGAATTTGGGAAGCATTTAGACTAATAGCAGAATGAGCCTTTCTTAAGCTGGCACTTGAGATACTAGCATTTAAGTTCTTTAGAGGCATAGCATAGCGTGTGAAGCAGGACTTTGCTCATTTTATTTTAAAAGATGTTGAGATATTTAGAGGTCCCCCCCCCCATCTGCTTTTCTCAGGCTTAATGATAAAGATGGGAATTCACATGCCTGAATCTTTGAGAATAGCCTAGAGCAGAAGGATAAGAAGGCATTATTTGAACAGATGGGGAGTTAAAAGAAACCAGCATAAAATGTGAACTAATGAGAATTTAAACAACATTTTTGAAGGCCCTTTACCCTGAAATGTCTGGCCAAATGGATGTTAACACTTACCTGATTGGATGCCAGGAAGTGGTGGTGTGGTGCAGTGTGATGCAATGCAACTTTGATGTGTGTGGCAAATTTCACACACATAGCAGGTGGTTCAAGACTTCTCCAGTTCACATTTGTTGGCAAACCCAGTGCAACGCAATGCAACATTTATGTGTGTGGCCGGTTTCACACACACAGCAGGTGGCTCGAGAAAAGCTACTCTGGTTCACATTGTTGGCAAACCCAGTGCAATGCAATGCAACCTTTATGTGTGTGGCCAGTTTCACACACACAGCAGGTGGCTCAAGGCTGCTCCGGTTCACATTGTTGGCAAACTCAAGCTTGCAATTCAGAATCTCCTCTGAAATATCAGCTGCTGACTAGTGTAAAGAGTGAGGCTATTTAATCTAATCACAGGTCTTCTTCTAAATTGGCTTAGGAAGAACATAGGAAGCTGCCTTAGACTGAGTCAGACCATTGGTCCATCTAGCCCAGTATTGTTGACACTGACTGGCAGCGACCCTTCAAGGTTTCAGGCAGGAATATTTTCAGCACTACCTGGAGAGGCCAGGAATTGAATCTGGGACCTTCTGCATGCCAAGCTCTACCACTGAGCTACAGGTCTTCCACTTGGGGATTCCTGCACCAGTGGAGGGATGTCAGTGCCCAGTGCTAAATGCTGGCTATAAGTTAGACATGAAGAACCCAAATAGAGGGAAAGCAGGGGAAAGTCCTGAGAAATGTCTTATTGAAAATGTTTTCCCCCAGTTTTCTCTGGACAGCTCTTGAAAGCGGCTCCTTAGCAAAGAAACAGGGAAACATCTCTGTTTCTTCGCAAGTGTCTGCTTTAAAGAGCTGACTCTGACAAAACCGGGACTGAGGACAACAGCCCATGCCTGCAGGAGACCCTCAGGGTAAGAGGCTCCACTCTGCATCAGTGGGCTTTTGCCTTCCTTTCCCCAGCCTGTTTTCCTAGAGTCAGCTCTTCCAAGCTGGGGAAAGAATTCAGATGTTTCCAGTGCTCACTTCTCCTTTGAGGCGAACATTACGAAGCCCTCAAAGCTCATTCCAGACCTGAGCTGGGCAAACCTCTCTAACAACACTAATCTTTTCCTTGCTTTAGTACATTGAACCCAACTTACTCAAATTCTAAGGGACTGTAGCAAGTAAGAATGTAGTTTCAACTTCTTGGTGAAAGGTCTGATGGACAAGCCTTCAGCAGAAGGTCTGGAAAACAAGACATTGACCCATAACTTTCAGTGTTGGTTGTCAGGTTCAGATACAGAAAGGTGCCTTTCAGCGCCATTTCACACTTTTGCAGCAGTGAATCTCAGTTTGCCACCCAAGGTTTGAAAGGAAGCAGCAACCAATCCCAGCTCCCTGGTTCATGTATTTACATGATGGACATATTTGCATTATTCACATTCATGTTACGTTTTTAGCCACGTATCTGTTCATCCTGGTCTTGCTTGCCATCCGTTCAAGATTTGTCATGTCTGTGGGCAACAGCAATCTCACACCTGCAGCAACTCTTGTGAGGCTGAACATCATGCATGCATTGAACACATCATCATCATCAGGCGATCACTCATGACCGAGTAAGATTGTCTTCCATGATAAAAATTTACAAAAAGGAGATTTTAAAAGGAGGAAATTCTAAAGAAAATTGTGTAGACAACAAGGCCTGTGGCTTATGCTGGCTCAGCTTGTCTGAGTGTGGAAAGCTAAGCAGGGTCAAGCCTGGTTATTACTTGGATGGGAGACCCCTCCTCTAGTTTCCTGCAATGAACAGGGGGTTGGACTCGATAGCCTTGTAGGCTTCTTCCAACTCTATGATCTATGAAGATCAGAGTTCTGAATTGAATTGAACACAATGTCACAATGTACAAATGTAAAAGGTATTCCATTTCCTTCAGTGATTTGGACATAACTATTAAGTTTTCACCCATCTCATTCTCCCTCAATCTTATTACTCTAGTATAGTACCTACAGAAGATGCTCAGTGCCTGAGCTTAAAAGAGTAGGAGGTCTATATGGAAGAAGGAACCTCTTCCATAATATTTCCACTGGTGACTGTTCCCCATGTGTCATAATAGTGCATTGCAACTTCATATTACTATGTATGGAACTCAGTGAAGGTCACCATTCATCATATTGCCCTGGAATCAATTTTGCTGAAGGGTGGTATATCAATATTTTTTAAAAAATAAATAATATATCATACATCAAGCCCTGCTGACTCTTTCCCCCATCACTCCTGCTTGTGTCCCCTGATCAATAAAGAGGAGTATCTATCGACCTACAGTCCCCAAGACTTCCGCAGTATGAAGGAAACACTTTATCCACTTCTGGCTCCAAGTGATATATCTTGTCAAAGATTATAGTTGCACCCAAATTCTTCAGGGAGAGACAGGCTCTTTCCTCCTGCCCTCCAGCAATGCCACAGGATAGTTGACAAGAAAGTATAGCAGGGTAATAGAGAGCTCGCCTTGGTGGCATTCTTCCTGAACTGGAACTTTCATCAGGAAAATGAAAGATGGTTTAAAGATTTATTAAATAAGAAATAATAATATACAATTTGCATTCCTCGGCTGATATATTCCCCCACCCCTTTCCCCCTCCTCACTTTTTCTTTCCTGGCTTTGCCAAGTCTGTTGGGTCTCACACCAGGGATCTTGGCTAAACAAGCATATGTTCCCAGTTGAGTAATACCTAAATGGAGTATTATAACTCCTCACTACTTTGTTGCTATTCCCTATTGTCCCTACTGGCTGGCTAGACATACTCCTGCCAGATCAGCCTTTGCTGATGTGTGGTTGCTAAAACTACGGATGTGAAGAAATTCGTTCAGTTTGCATTTTAATTTTAATGCAAACATACCGAATTTTGCCCTTTCAAACCATTCTGTGAACCAAACCTCAGTTATCCTGTGAAATTTGCATTGCTCCAAATTTTACAGTGGAGTTCTCCAATCAAAAAAATGCATACAAAGATGTGTATGCCAGGGGAAATAATGTTCAAAAACCATTATATCAGGAAAATGCCATGCCCCAAAAAATGTGTATAACTGGCAAAGATTCATACAAAAAATATTAGAACATTAGGAAAAATGAGTACAAAAATTGGAAACCTTTAAAAAGAAAATTCTCAGCATTCCAGAAGAACCAGATTTAAAACTGGGGAAGTTATCAAAGTTTGAGATACCCAAATTTGAAATTGAAAAAATGAGAAACTGAGAGGAACCAAAACTGACAGATTCGTCCATCCCTATCTAACCCTTTCTTACCTTGACAAACCCTGTCCAGTTTGCTCTGGCCGTTATCCGTTTTCCAGCCCTTTTGTCTCCACTCCTGCCCTCCTGCCAAGCCCTGGCTTGGTTCAGACAACAGCATTAAGATCTCTTCCTTACAGGTTGCCCGCCTCCTCTCTACCAGACTGATTCATCCTCAGCCACCAAGCCTAGCAAAATGGCAGCATAAGGACGACCGTGCTAGATCTGGCCAAAGGTCCATCTAGTCTCTGCTGGATCCAGCCAAAGTTCGATCTAGTACAGCAACCTGTTTTTCTAGATGCCTCTGGGAAGCTCTTCAACAGTGACAGCATCTTCATGCTTCTGGTATTCAGTGATATACTGCCTCTGAACATGGAAATGTAGCATGTACCAAGCTCTTTAGAGCAGATCTTGCTATGTTATAGTGCTCCAGCAGAGTCAAAGCTCAGTGGCTCATCTCCTTATTCTGCAGCACCAATCAAAACCACTCACCGGGCCAAAACAGACATTACATTAAATCAGTGTCCAGCAGCTATCTCTTTTTTTTTTTTTCATTTTCACTCTAGAGTAGGCACAGAGGGGCCAAACCAGATCTTAAAAGCCCTCTTGCCCTCCACACTAGGGTCCTGATCGGGGGGGGGGGGCTATGATTACTCTAGAGTAAAATTGGGGGGGGAGTAGCTGCCAGACACAGATTTAAAGTAACATCTGTTTTGGCCCACAGCATCCTGGTAGATTCCTCCAGTAGCAGCCATGTGGTGAAACAGATGAGAGAGAACAGGACGCATTAAGCAGCAGAGCTGGATGACTCCCAGCTGAAGTAGTGAGAGAGCCCAGGTGGCAAGTTCCGCTTAATCAGAGCTCTGTTTTTAGTCAACAATCCACTCATCAGTTAATTACAGCAATTAATTGATTAATATATATTTTTGCATCTAAATAGATACCTCTGGCTAGCTGTAATGTCTATTAGGCAGTAGAAGAGATCTTTTTCAATCATAGTGGTTTTTCTGCCACTTATTGCTTGTTTGGGGAGATCAGGGTTTAAGTGGTTTTGTTTAGATGGCATGTTAAGTACTAGACAGTTCTCAGCACATGTAGATGAGATACAGCTAGTGCCTACTACACTGGAGAAAATAGATCTATTTATTCTATCTGACTGTGTGTTTTTGGAAGTAAGCAGCACACTGTTAACATATTCTTCACCATTCTAATTGGTGCTGACATGAAGAAGATTAAAATCCAATTGATGTAATTAAACCGATCCAATTCTTGAAGCATATTTTTCATCTCATTGAATATATTCCAAAAGCTCCAGTGTTGCCGTTTGGGGCATATTTTTAAGCCAGTTACGTCTTCCTGGTAGGATGCTGTGGTCAGTGGTGTAGTGGTAATTTTTGAAGTGCAGGCACTTATCATGACAGTCCCCACAGCCACGCCCCCAAGCAGTGTCCACAAATTCAGGCAGCTGTGTTGATCCATATCAACAAGCCAGTTCTAGGAGTTTTCATCTCCACCAGGAGCAGGTATTTTGCAGACCTAATGGGTCTTAATTGCCCATTCCAGACTAAGACCAAGCCAACCCCAAAATACTTTGCATTACAACAGGGAACAATATATTGTTGCTGGGAAAATTAATTTTCCCCCAGCTACTGTGAGGATTTTAGCTAAGCTTAGAGGAAACACGGAATTCTGAGGGAGGTGACAGAAGACATCAGTGTCCCTATTAATCAGGTGACTGTACTGCATCCCTATAAGCCAGGGGTCCTCAAACTTTTTAAACAGGGGGCCAGTTCATTGTCCCTCAGACTATTGGGGGGCCGGACTATAGTTTGAAAAAAATATGAATGAATGGATCAAGTAAAAAAAAAGGACCCGGGTCCCTTTTTTTTTACTTGATAGGGGTGAATTTTTTTTCCCCTTAAATGGAAAGTTATTTTATTTATTTATTTATTTATTTATTTCCTTTTTATACCGCCCAATAGCTGAAGCTCTCTGGGCAGTTTACAGCAATTAACAAGACAGTTCCTGCCCGCAGGCTTGCAATCTAAAAAGACACGACACAGAAGGAAAAAGGAATGGGGAGGGAAGAAGGGGGAATATGAATGAATACTCCTGGCAGGGCTGGTGGTATTTACATATATAGTTGCACAATTGTTTCATGCCTAACACGAATATACTTTTGTTTTTGCCATCACACAAATGAGCATACTTGACAAAAGAATCGGCGCTTGAAGCGAAAGAGTTAAAAAAAGTCTGCTTCCGCCGATCGGCCGCCAGGCCGGATAAAAAGGCAAGGCGGGCCGGATGTGGTCCGCAGGCCTTAGTTTGAAGACCCCTGCTATAAGCCCTTGCTCCTGGTTGGTTGCCACTGCTTGCCCCAGGCACTAGACCAGGGCTCCCCAACTTTATGTCCTCAGATGTTGCTGGCCTACAGCTCCCAGCATACCCAGCCAGCATGGCTAATGGCAAGGGATTCTGGAAGCTGTAGTCCAGCAACATCTGGGGACCCAAGGTTGGAGAGCCCTGCACTAGACACTGCCTTGGAGATTACCTGTTGAAGCAAGAGAAAGGGCAGTGGAAGCTGCTCCTGCCCGTTTCCTCTGTGATCCTGTCATCCACGCCACACCCTCATCCGCTGTGCAGCACACCTGGAGATTTGTTCACTTCGATGAATGCAGGAGAGCACTGATGACAGGGGCCATGAAGAGAAAGGGTGAGAGAGGCTGCCACCGCCTTTGGTTTCTTCCCCTACATCAACTGTGGAGATTTCAAGAGCCAGATAAGCTATGGAGAATAAATCAGCGGTCTAAACAGCGGAGCCAGTGTGAGTCTCTCTCAGTCAGGCTGCGTGTTTGCAATGTAATAGTGGCACCTACTGTTCAAGAGGAGACCCACAGCCACCTTCACAAGACGCTCTGAACTTTACATCGTAAGCGTTACAAGAGGCCAATTTAGACTAGCGATGCTGCTGAAACTTATAATTAGTTGATCCATACTTTGAGCCTCGTCTCTTTGTAATTCCTGTATGTATAATGAACCCTGACTTTGATCTACTGCAGTTGTAACGCTTTCATAGTTAAAACTGCAATTCATTACAAATTCATTTCTCTTTTCTGCACCTGCATGGCCTGTGTGTATGGCATGACGAAGCAGCCAGACTCTGCCATCTTGGTGCATGCTCAGATGTTGCTTTCCACAACCCAGCACCCTCCAGATGTGTTGGACTATAACTCCCAGCTGGCATGCTGGGAGTTGTAGTTCAACGCATCTGGAGGTCACCAGGCTGGAGATAGCTGTCATTCCCCCCCCCATTGGAATCCTAGGAGGAGGAGGAGGAGGAGGAGTTGGAGGCCCCAACAGGGGACGATGCCCAGTTCCTGCCAGGGCCCACACCACAACAGGGGCCTGAGCCCATGGAGGAGCCTGCTGAGGTCCCAGCTGCTTGGGAAGAGGGGGACTCTGCCTCAGGGGAGGCAGATGAGCACCCACCCACCCAGGTCCCAGGGAGTGACGGCATCAGAGGAGGCAGGCCCAACTCAGGGAGCCTCACTGAAGTGCCTAGGCTGCAGCAGAGGTCTACTTGGGAGGAAAGGGGCGTCTCATGAGTAGGGCTCGGACCAGAAAGCACTAATGCACTGTAGCTGAGCCCTGGGTGGGCCTCAGCAGGGCCTTTACTGTCTGCCCGGCCAGTGCTAGAAGCAATGTTGTTCTCCCTGCTCCAGTGTTTTCTACCTTGCTTCCTGGACCTTGTCCTGTGGTTGATACTCTGTGCTATGAACCTTTGGACACCTTGACTTTGCTACTGGACTGTGTAACATATCCGACTGCCTAACTGTTTTCTGACCTCTGCCTGCGAGGGTACCACTCCTACCTTAGCCTGAATCCCATTGGACTAAAACCTGTGTGCTTGAACATTGGCCTGCTTAGTACCATGCTTCTTCATTAGCCCTTCACCCAAAGTCAGTAGGACAAAGGCTGGCTTACTGTAACCTTTTAGTTTTATATATAAAGTGTGTGTGTGTGTGTATGTGTGTGTGTGTATGAGATTCCTGATGGCTTGTAGGCAAGCAGTAAAGATATTTCTGCTTCGCCTGGCTTTTATTGGTTTTTAATGTTTGAAGGTTTTAATTTCTTCATCACTCCCATAAGCTGTAAACCTCTAATCCTAATTGTGTTTTGTTATTTAAATGGTATCAGTGGTTGCTATTGGCTTAAATGTTATTGTAAACTGTCTTGGGGGTTCTTGTTAGAGCCAAAAGGCTGTCTAGAAATGATCTAATAATGGTGCGATCCTATGCAAGTTTAGACAGAAAAAGGGCCTACAGCTCCCAGCATGCCCCAGCCAGAATAGCTAAACTTGCATAGGATTGCACCCTAAATTATCTTATGAATGAATAAATGAATGGGTCATCTCATAAAATGGGTGTGGAGAACCTGCAGCCCTCTAAACGTGGCTGGCCTCTTCCTGTCTACTTTCTCCACACCATGCGTAATTTTTTTACACCTTTATCATGTCCCTTTCATGCCTTTTTTCTAAGCTAAACAGCCCCTAATGTTGTAACCTTTCCTTATAGGGGAATTACTCTAGCCCCTTGATCATTTTGATACAGTAGTACCATTCCAAGCATCCTCATACACCCCATGCCCAGCATGCCACATGTGATCTCATCCATTGGTTAAATGTTCCTTCCTAAATGCCTGATTTTTGTAAGTAAAGTATGGCTTGTCTCCTGGGTGGAATGCCTTCTGCTTGACCCATCATAGCCACTGCTTCCACCTGTGGCTCCATGTCAATCTACAATCTACTCAGTTTGTAAGCAAAGCACGTGTAATATCGGCCAATCAGAGAAGCATGTGTTATGACACATGATGTTATGACATACAGGAATGGAAAATGAATGTCATGCTAAGCACACACCATGTTCCCAAGGTGCACTTCACTGGCATGCCTGTGCTATGACTTGGCCATGTTTCAAAAGCTTGGAATATGGGAGAGTTTTTATCTGAGTTTATAACATTGGGCTCATAAATTAGCTGCCTTATCCCAAACTGCAAAGGAGTCAGTTCACTCATCACTAATTTAAACATTTTGTCTCCATGTTGAGATTATTGGGAAACACTTCTGTATGGAGTTCTTAAGGGTACCTACCACGTAGATTTGTTTGATCGCCTGTCAAGTTTCTCTGGCCAGGTTTCGTCCATGCTAATTTCCCACTCCAGTCTTACCTTTGTAAAGGTTGCAGAAGCCTTGACTTCTGATGTCCCTCTCCCTCCATGTAGGACCCTTCAAAGCTATATTTTCAGCAAATTTGTTAAAAATTTAAATGTGTTGGTCTCCATTCCAACTCCAAAGAATTAGGGCCTGCAATAACAAGCATTAACCTGTTTCTCTCAAGCTACACAATATGACCACTAAATTATTTATTTATTTATTTATTATTATTTATTTCATTTCATTTCATTTCATTTCATTTTTATACCGCCCAATAGCCGAAGCTCTCTGGGCGGTTTACAACAATTAACAAGACAGTTAAATCAGCCAATGGTAACAGGAAGGAGAAAATGTGATTGTATCCCACTGAAAGCACTAATATAGGCAGGCATATTCTGGGATACCGATTCTTTTCACTGGATAGTTTTAGCTGAATCTGGACTTTATGTAAGCCTTCCGGACTGCAGGCCTTGCCATTGCTTTCTCCTCCAGCAGTGAACTTCACCTTGTGTGGGTCAAACCTATTATCCAATGATGCCATGTTAGTTTTCACCTGTCATTATGTAGTTGAGAGTGCTGCTTCTCTACTTTAAGAGAAGCAGACTAACTTTTTTGGTTGGGTGAACTATAATTCATTGTGTGAGGGAGTGGAATGGAAACCAACACATTCACTAGTGCTTTTAACAAGTGACCAGAAGGTTTTTGCAATCAATCAAGTCAAGCCCTGATGAAAGCCGGCACTCCCGGAGTGAGAAATAACTCACTCCCTTCCGCTGTTCCCTTCCAGCTTGTCATGGGAATAGGAATGACAGGACAGAATGAAAAGATATCAGATGCTGAAATTCAGTGATAACTCACTGTTCAGATGGAGGCGGTAACTAGAACACGGTACCCAGGCCTGCCATGAAAAAGAATCGATGCAGCATCCATTCAAAATAGTAAAGAGCAGGACATCCATGACTGTATGGAGGTTAGCTCACTTGGCTCTTTGATGTAGTTGGTGGTTCTTTCGTCAGGATGAGGAAAGTCTGGGGCCAAGCTGAATGAACTTCTGAGACCAGACAGTAAAATCATCATCATCATCATCATCATCATCATCATCATCATCATCATCATCATCAGATGCTGATTCTGACCAGTAAAAGCAACAGGAACAAGGAGCAAAATGCTAAGGGAAGTAGAGATGCTTGAGGAATTGGATCTCTGGGAATTCCAGTATGAACTGAACTGATCCACACTTGCCAGACAAATATGTGGGTTGTAAATGTGGCTTCTTCTTCAGGTTTCACACTTCTCTGCATGCAACAATGCTGTTCTTGACTCAAAGAATGTATCAAAAGGAATCAATAAAATCTGTATATTGAGAGAAAATATGTACAGAATACATATTTTGAGAGAAAATACTTTAGTAATGAAGAAAATATGTTCAAGATGCATATTTAAATATGCATTTAAATATAAATTTTCATGCAAGGTTTGTTTTTTTTAAGTACAGGTTAATGCAGAAAATGGGATGGAACAGATGAATGAATGAACACATGTGAAAGTGACAGAGGCTGGAAATGGATGGATCCACTCATCCCTATGGGGAAGTGGTGGCTCTTAGCCACCTGGGAGCCTTTAGATCAGTGTTTTCCAACCTTGCATGCCCAGATGCTTTTGGCCTACAACTCCCAGCATGCCCCAGCCAGCATGGGAGTTGTAGGCCAAAAACATCTGGGGACCCAAGGTTGGAGAACACTGCTTTAGATTAATATTAGGTGGTTAGCCTTGGAGGGTGCAGCATTATGTTGAGGCTGTCAGAGTGAGATTAAATGCTATGACAAGACTTGTACTGCACGACATGCCGGGGCTCCACATTCTTCTTGGCTCCTAGACTATGCTTTTTCATCTCCCAGTATTTATTTATGCATTACATTTCTATACCGCCCAATAGCCGAAGCTCTTTGAGCGCTTCACAACCATTAAGTCTTCACATCATAGAGAGGCACAGGCAAATGACGCCCCCTGACATCAACAGAGCCCACTCCCTCCTGCGACCACATATCATCCATCCCTACCCTGAAATGTCTGCATGAACAGTCTCTTCCTTTCCCTTCTGCCAGACTGTCAATCATTTGCAGTTTTCTCTAGCTGTGAATATGATCACTGTACTTCTGCTTTGAGAAAAAGAGAATAGCCACTGTGTACTGAGTTGTAGGAAATTCTAAAGAAGCCTGGGTGGCACGGAGGGAGAGAGATACAAGATAAGTGTATCACTTTCAGTAATTATCAGCTAACAAACCATAGCAGAAGCTACAATCTGTCTAAGGTTTTGTACGGTGTTGTACTGCATGGGTGCAAAACCTGTGGCCCTCCAGGTGTTGGTGAATTACAACTTCCATCATCCCTGACCATTGGCCATACTGGCTGGGGCTGATGGGAGCTGATGTCCAACAATATCTGGAGGGTCACACATTCCCCACCTCTGGCATAATGGTAAATCTGGTCCATGTGATGCTGTTGTAATCACAGACGTTCCAAGAAGGAAGGAAGGAAGGAAGGAAGGAAGGAAGGAAGGAAAAGAGGAGAGGAGAATCATGGCAAAGCCATCATCATCATCATCATCATCATCATCATCATCATCATCATTTTTAAGGCTGTTGTGCAGTACAATTCTATGTATGTTTACTTGGATATGTGCCACTGACTTCAATAGGACTTACTCTCTAGTACACATACATAGGATTGCAGCCTTGTTTCTGATCAAGTAAAAGCAGCATTTCCTTTGGAAACATATCCAACAATATGTTAATGTTTCTGTCAATACTGTGGCCTACATCCATAGCACTTCTCCTATAACAAGCCTTTCTTGAAGCCGTATCAGTGTGGGGCTACTAATACAGTAGTACCATTACAAGCACCCTCATACATGCATGCACCAGCCTGTCTCACTGCACCTAAGGAAGGATTCCACCCAGGACAACTAGAAAGTTGGCATCTATGGGAAAGATGAGTAGCCAAGTCTGATTTCTACTGGAAGCCAAGCCCACTGACACTGGTGCTGTTGACATTGCATTGTGCGAGTGAAAATGGAAGCCAAAGACTGGCTCCGTTCTCTGTTTGGATTGTGTATGCAGAGTACAAATCTATTCTGATTGATCTGGGAGCATGCATAATTCATCAGGCATGAGAGCAGTGGGAAAGGTGAGTCTGACATGCCCAATGGTATTCCAAGGCCAGCACAGCTCTGCATACCGAAAACAGCATTCGGTCCTCCTCACTATGGCCGTGTGCAATCAAAGTGGCAGGCAGGGGAGTCTTACTGGAGAGCAGAATCTTGCTGCTATTTGAGCAAAGATTGCAAGTGCTTGGCAAGGAGTCAAATCAATATGAACATGGACATACATGAGAGGTGGCAGGGACTGAGCTACAGAGGCCTTGGCCCTAGGCCCACAAAATCTGGAGGAGGGCCACTTGGAACTGGCAGGGGAGAGGAGTATATTGAGAGACCAAGAGAAAGCAGCTCTCACCTGAGAAGCTAGAATTTGTAAGGCAAGAAGGAGAGGTGATTTGAAGAACAAGAGCTATTTCCAGTCTCAGAGGCAGTATGCCTATGCACTCCAGTTGCTGGGGAACATGGGCGGAAAGGTGCTGTTGCACTCATGTCCTGCTTGTGGGATTCCGTGGGCAGCTTGCTGGCTACTGTGTGAACAGAATGCTGGACTAGATGGACCCTTGGTCTGATCCAGCATGGCTCTTCTTATGTTATCCCTTCCACTGCAGTTGACAACTCTCTATTGCAACCTTCCAAGAAGGGGGTCCCACAGGCAGGAACAGGGGAAGCTGTGGGTGGGGGCAGTCAATGTTCCTTGACCGGGTTGCCAAGAAATATTGGAGCAAGCCTCATCAGTGTGCCATCAGTACAGCCTATTCTTCTTTCATTGTTTAGGACTCCATTTCTGGACTTTGACTAGAAAGAATTGCTTCTTGAAACTTTGGTTTAGGAGATGGTTTCTCATCTAAGATCCAAAGAAGGGGGGGGGTATCTAGGGTAGCAGTGGAGATACCATGGGTAGTGAATGCAAACATCTAGATTGCAAAGGAGGAGGTCTCTGTGCAAATTCTGTGTGTAGGTCCCTAATCTTAGGAGATGCTAATGAATGTTAATGTGTTTCCCAGTGGTGGCAGTCCCTTGGTGTGGAACATTCTCTCTTTAGGGCTCTGTATAGCCAATCCAGGATGTGCTTTGGATGGCTTGATTAGGTTAGGGACTGGACAGGAGGAAGACCTCTGTGTATTCCAGAGGTCCCACATTACACATTACAGTGGAAACCCCACCTGTTGTGTACACCAAATGAAGACAGCCCATGTGCATCTGATTTTTTGGCCCCGTGTGTCCAAGCGTTACTTGACATACTTTAGACCTGGGCAACATGGACGTTTCCAGAATCAAGGTGTTAGGAGTATACTTAAAGCAGCAGCAAGGCTGAGCTCCTTGGTAACAGCTCTAGTGAGGTTTCTGTGCCACAAGACTATTGCTTCTGGGGTTCTCCGAGGAATGATTTCTGTATGAGGAAATGGAACTTTGCACATCACCTTTGTTTCCTCCAGTACAAAATCCACTTAGTTCTCTGCAGAACCTGGATGGGTCATCTTTGTTCTAATCCCACATGGCCCGCATTGCCTCCATTTATGCCCCGCTCAGCTCAGGCTATTTTCTGTAGGATATCAGTGCCTTCCTGACCCTCCCTATCTTGCTTACTCAGGTGTCAAGATGTCATTGAAAGTGCAGACGAGTAACATCACAAACAAGAATGACCCCAAGTCCATCAACTCCAGAGTCTTCATTGGGAACCTCAACACAGCAGTGGTCAAGAAGTCAGACGTAGAGACCATCTTCTCTAAATACTGGCAGGGCGGTGGGCTGCTCTGTTCACAAAGGCTATGCATTTGTACAGTACTCAAACGAGAGGCACGCACGGGCTGCTGTCTTGGGGGAGAATGGGAGAGTACTCGCCGGGCAAACCTTAGGTAAGGTCTCCTCACTTCTTTCTCTAAAATCCCTGTCTGGAATTTTATGTGTGTGTCCTAAGAAAAAAAACTCTCAGAAAGCTAAAGGCCGCTTTGGAATTGTGGGAAGGTCTCTTCCCTGTAGGTCTGAGAGGAATATTCTCAGTCTTCATTTTTGCACTAAAATTTGCCCTCCAAGGCAGAACTGTCTGTAGAAAAAGTAGGCAACCTATACCAACACTGATGTCTTTGAGGCTGTTTAAAGAGAAGCGTATTCCCAGTTTTGGGGGCGGAGCAGCAGGCCCTACCTTTTCAGGAAGCATGAGGACGTCGCCTCAGGTGGCAGATGCTGGTAGGCGGCAACAAGGAGTTGGAGGGGAGAGTTGTGTGCCATGCGGCCTCCTCTGTGCCCTCTAAGCTAGCCTGCTGCATTGAGGTGCGGTGGCGGATGCTGTACCATCGCCAGTGTTGAAACATTGATCTGCCAGTCGGGTCGACTTTTGTTCATGGAATGGGAGGTGTGCCATCTTGTTCTTTGCCTCAGGCAGCAAAATGTCTTGGGCTGGCCCTGCATTGTGCTCCTGGTAAACCCTAAAGAGACATGCTTGAAAATGCTCCACAATCTCAGGTAAATAGCTGTGCAATCCCAATGTGAGCCCGGGAAGAACAAGATCGGGAAAGCGTGCAGATTCTGCTAAAAAGTGGTGACATCTCCAACAAGCCTTAAAGGAACACAGTGAAAGAAGCTGCTCACCCATTTGGGAGCTGTGAATAATGTGATTTTTTGCCTCCCCTCTTCCATGCAGCTCCCTGCCCCTAAAAAAAATCAGTTCCAGAGGAGGATCCCCCAACCCTCCATAGATTTTAAGGGCATGTGGGGAACTGCAGGGGGAGAGGAAATAGGAAATCACTCCCCTCCCGGTTCTGCCAACTGAAGTGATTCTGTCAGTAGGAAGACTTCATTGGATTCCACCCTAAGTTTCATTCAATTGAAACACGCAACTGTATAAAAGTTTTTGTTTCAGCCCTATTTCTGAAGAGCTCTATTGATCTGGAATGTTTTGATCTAAGAGATATCCCTCATATCCTAGGCAGAGAAGAATGTTTCCTTCATTTATTTTGCACTGTGTTCTCCAACCTTGGGTCCCAAGACGTTTTTGGCCTACAATTCCCAGCATGCCCCACCCAGCATAGCTGGCTGGGGCATGCTGGGAGTTGTAGGCCAAAAATGTCTGGGGACCCAGGATGGAGAACACTGATTTAGCGGCATGGGCAAGTCAGTAGTGCCAGCAGTCAAAGCCACAGTTTTCCTGAGAAAGTAAGTCAAAAGCTCATCCTCAAACATTCCCTGTTCAGGCCACAAGTAAAGATGGAAATTGGTGGAAAGGGCCAATATTCTTCTAGTCTGGGTCTTAGACAGGAGTATGAATTTCTGCTGATGCCTTCCCCCCCCCCACCCGAGATTGATCAGTAAGCACCTCTGTGAGAATCAACCTGCTGCCACTTATTACTGAGTCATTTCTCACGTACTCTGAAGCAAATGTTGACTGCTTGTCGGCTTTAATTTGCACCATTAGTCTGGATATATTTCCTTCTGCATGGGTGTTATTTTTTTATATATATATATTTATTTAAGAACTTTCTTACCTGCTTTTCATTATTAAACAATCCCAAAGTAGGTTACAAGCAATAAAACAGAGTAAAATAATACAAAACAAAACATAATCAAACATGGGACAACAGTAGTGACAGATAAATAACAGTTTACACTATGCAGCAACAGAAAAGAAAGGAAAATTCAGTCAAAAGTGTTCTGATTTTACAACTTTATACTGTGAATGCATGCCAATATATATATATATATATATATATATATGGTGTGACAGGAACAAGCACCATTAGTGTTTAAATTAGAGCTGTCAATCAACTAAAGAACGGATTGATCATCTGCCTTTAAACTGTTTAGGGTGCAATCCAATGGAGATGCCTGTAGCCCTCCAAACTCAGAGGATTACGGCATCCTTTGCAGAGCGGGAAGCGTGTGGAGGTGAAGGGTGCCTCTGCGCTCCTCCTGCTCTGCAAAGCAGCTAGACGGCCAATTTCAGCTGTCTAACTACGGTGCTTTGGGGGGGGGGGAGGCAGAGGTGCTGCCAGGATGCATCATATCTTGGTGGCGGCAGTCTCCACCCCGCCCCCCGCCCCACCCCCTAAACCCCTTCTCCAGGGTCACTCTTCCATCCTCGGAGATGCAGCTGGCGCAGTTCTTTCTGCAACCGCTGTGGGGGGAGGGTGTCCTGAGCGTGGAGTCCCAGCTCTAAGGTCATAGCTGTTTTCCGACATAAGAGCTGGGACTCCATAAAGTCCTATGGCCCTCTAGACGCTGTCTAGCGGGCCATAGGATTGCTCTGTTGATCAATCAATCAAGTTTATTCTAGGGATGTGTGAATCTGCAAAAATCGAGCTTGCCAAAGTTCTCTGAATTCCATCTCTAAGTCAAGTCCGTATCAGTTTGCAATCTTTGTTTTTTTTTTCTTTTCCGCATAAAAATCTGTTTGTATCTTTCTAAATGTGTGCATCGATTGTGCACAGCTTTGAAATGTACGTGTATTCTTCTACCATGGATTAAAGTGTATTTCTGCCCATTTTTCAAAAGTACACTTTTTTTTTTCATGTGCGTTTTTCATGCTGTCGAACACACTTTTTTTGGTCCGCGAATCATATTGCAAGCTGAGAAATGCACGGACTTGAACCACAGATTGTGTCTGAATCTGAGTTCAGTCCAGAAGGTATGAACTGGGTAAATCCTGATCAAAAGTGAGCTGAAACAAATTTCTCATACATCCCTAGGTACAAGGGCATGTTACCAAAACCTCAAAGTCACTTATATTGAGGGAAGTACAAGATTACAATATAATAAACAAAAGTTCCAGTTCAATATTGAAAGATGATAAAATTCCCCGTTATTAGAGTAATAATAGGGAATAGTGCCAAATAGGCTCAAAAATAGAAACCCGGCTGATGAGCTAACAGGCTGACTGATTACTGTGGGCCCTTGCTGATTAAGCAAGTAAAGTTTTCATTAATTAATGTACCAATTAAGCTAACTGCAGCCCTAATTTAACAGACATTGGAGAAGTAGGCCAACCTTGCTCACGGGTCAGCTATCCACATTCTTCCGCTGTAGCTCTTTGCAACTAACTTGTGCCTCATTGCTATAGATCTGTTTGAGACATTGTTCGGAGACAGATGTTCTAAAACCAGGTGTGTGGGTGTTGTTTAGTATTTGATTTTTTGCAGTGACGCTGCCAGCTGCTGAACACGAAGCCTTGGATTGATGATGATGTTTGCTGTAATGCGCTCTACAGCAGCACTGAGCGGTCCCAAATCAAATTAGGCACCTAATGTGGCACGCACTGTGAAAAACCCAAAAGGTTTATTTTCAGTGCGTTGGTACCATTATAACGTGACCACAGCCCCCAAATGTTCATATATTGCAAAAAGCCGCCTATCTACTAAACAGTCATGAATGATCATGCAGTGCGGTAAGGGTTTTTAATCATGAGCTACTAGAAATGTAATGGGAGAACACTATAGAGAAACCACAGGATTTCCTCAGGGATAATCCTGATTACCTCCACTGCAAACATAACATGTGAGCAAGCTGGCTGTGAAAAACATTTGCTGGTGGATATTGTTATTTCTTTCAAATGTTGTTTTGACTGAACTGTATGAGAGCTACATTCAATGTAGCTCATTCATATATCAGCTTTATTATAGCGGGTTATGTATGGTACCGTGTATAAGCCCTTGCTACAGTTTCGCAAGGGAATAGAACCTTCTGACCCAGATTACATCTACCGCATACACACACACACTCATCTCTGCAAACCTTTTAGAGTAGGTGTGGGCAACATGAGGCCTGTGGGCCACATGCAGCCCCCAGTGTGGCCCATGCCAAAATATGGGGATCCCCCCAAAAATGGAAGGGGATTTTTTTTTTGCAAACAAGATGGCATCCATACCTGCTGTGGAGTCCCCCAAAAGTTAAAATTGTCTTGCAAACAAGTTAATTTTGACCCTTTTGATACCCCATAGCAGCTCTAGATGCCATTCCCCTCCCCGCATTTTTGGCACCCGTGGGCAGGTGATGCAACCTACAGAGAACTCGGGGGGGCAAAAAATGCCCCCCAGACCTCCCAAAGTTGCCCACCCCGGCTTCAGAGTTCAGTAATGGGTCACATGCCTTCCATGCATAGGGTTAATTCTCTATTCCAGGGCTCTCCAACCTTGGGTCCCCAGATGTTGCTGGCCTACAGCTCCCAGCATACCCAGCCAGCATGGCTAATGGCAAGAGATTCTGGGAGCTGTAGTCCAGCAACATCTGGGGACCCAAGGTTGGAGAGCCCTGCTCTAGTATCTCTGGTTAATGAATCTCAAGTAGCACAGCTGGGAAAGCCCAGGAAATTTCAACAGGGTCCATGGTTCAGTGGCAGAGCACATGCTTTACATGTCAAAGGTCTGAGGTTCAATTCCTGGCATCTTCACTTAAAGGGTCTCAGGTGGCAGGGCTGCAACAGGCCCTACCGAATCATCTCAGTAGCCATTCAGAGTCAAAGAATACTGGGCTAGCCTTTCCCAACTGGATGCCCTCCAGATGTACTGGACTACAAATCCCATCATCTCCAGCCACCCTGGATGACCACCAGATTACACGTGGTATGGGAAAAGTGGATATGGAGAAGCTTTTCTATTTCTTTCATAAAACCTGAACCCAGGGTCACAACTTTATTGGATGACCCTGGGTTCAGGTTTTATGAAAGAAATAGAAAAGCTTCTCCATATCCACTTTTCCCATACCACGCGTAATCTGTTATAAATCTCTATGACGTTGCCCCTTACTTGCCTTTTTTCTAAACTAAAAAGACCCAAACATTGTAGGGAAGTTGCTCCAGCCCCCTGATCATTTTGGTTGCTCTTTTCTGCACCTTTTCTAGTTCCACAAAATCATTTTTGAGATACATCAACCAAAACACTACACAGTATTCCAAGTGTCACACCGTAGATTGTACACAGTATTCCAAGCATCACACCATCGATGGTCAACACCATAGATTTGTAAAATGCACACTTCCTCTAATGCTTGTAAGCAGTCCAACTTTAGGTAAACTGTAAACTCGGATAATGTAACAGCATAAAAAATGTATTTGCTCGATCAGACCAAGGACTATCTAATCCAGTCCAGCATTGAACCTTCAATGGTAGCCAGGCAGATTACTGAGAAGCTCACAGTCAGGGCATGTTGCTTATGGCCATGCTTTGTTATTAGTCCCCCAGCATCTGATTGTGATGTTTTCAGAAGTGTTGAGCCAACCCCTCCCCTCGTTCTTAGCCAAGATCAAGGCAGCTTTGAACCAGGCACAATGTGTCCACATAGCTGCAATTTAAAACATCTGTCAAGCCACACAGTTGCACCTTTTTGGCTAGGAATTCAGAATGCTTGCTCTGATGCAAAGTGGCTGGTAACAGCACAACCATGTAACTTGCGAGAACAGCAAGTTCAACTTGCCTAAATTGGGACTGGGTATTGTGAACATATTATGCCAGAACTCCATTGTCTTCACTGGCTCCTGATCTGTTTCCAGACCTAGTTCAAAGTGCCAGTTCTGCCCTTTAAAATCCTTCATCATTTGGGAACTCAGTATCTGAAGGATCACCTCTTTCCAGACACATCTCCTTGAACCTTGAGATCATCAGCTGAGGCTCTTCTCCAAGTGTCCCCACTAGGAATGTAACACCAGTGAGTGGCTACAAGAAAGAGGGCCTATATATATATATATATATATATATATATATATATATAGTTTAGTTCTGTGTTTTAATGCTCTCTGTTTTAACTGATCTGATTACGCTGGCTGGGGCATGCTGGGAGTGTAGGCCAAAAACATCTGGGGACCCAAGGTTGGAGAACACTGATCTATCTCAACACCTATTTTGCCTGAAACGAACTGTTTCTCGGTGTGACCATTTTTGCGCAGTGCTTTGAAATGTCACCTGCTGAGAAGCCTCTTGTCACCAGACATAAACTGAGAATTGTTGTTGAAGATAGCTTTCTCAATCAGAAATTGGCATTTTTGATCTCTCAGCAGGTGGTGGTGATATTGCAGGCAGCGGAAGTGCTAGACACGCCTGTGTGGTGACTCAAAAACCTATTCCCACCCTGTGCAAAGTCTGGTGTAACGACCTGAACTAAAGACTCCCAACATTGTGCCGTCCTTTGAAACAATGGGAATTGTAATTTACTTAGCAGCAATCTCATTTTGGGCAGAGGGGAGGGTGTTGTTACCCAGAATAATGCGCACTGCTCTCTCGTAGGGTTGTCACATTCTCCTTATGCAAAGGGGAAGCAGAACTGAGATGCAGTTTGTTCAGTGCCCCATGGGGCTGGTTTGTACATGCATATGCAGTCATTTGATTTTGCCACACTTGGCGTTGCAGCCAATGCTAGTCCTACTCAGACTAGGCCAGTTGAAAGGAATGGGACTGAAGTTAGACTAACATTGGAGGCAACCCTTGGTTATTCCTGGAACCGGAATGCTTGAACTGAATCCATTTATAATCATTGTGTTTGAGGTGAAATGCCTGCTTGGGGAACATCCAATATGGATGAGTGGATTTCTGCTGGTGCAGTTGGACTTCCCCTCCCTCTCCTTCTCCCTGCACCCCTCCCAAGACTTTTATGAATCTTAAGACACAATCCTATGCATATTTAGACAGAAAAAAAAGTTCTACACTTCCCAGCATTCCCCAGCCAGCATGGCTGGCTCGGGCATGCTGGGAGTTGTAGGACATTTTTTCTGACTAAACATGCATAGGATTGCACACTTAATCTCTTTATGAAGCCCTATCACTTTGATAGGGGAAAGAGGGCAGTCACTTCTGGCAAGGGGGAAAGAGCAATATGATTGTGCTCTTTCCAAAGGGTTTTGAAAGTTACCACTCATGCCTTGGGGTGGCTGTGCCTCTAGTCTACAGGCTGGGAAACATGACACTCTTGGACATATTTGTTTATTTATTATATTTATATTCCGCCTTCTTTCCTGCAAGGAACCCAAGGCGGCTTACATAATCCTCCTCCTCTCCATTTTATCCTCACAACAACAACCCTGTGAGGTAAGTCAGGCTGCGAGTCTGTGACTGGCTCAAAGTCACCCAGTGAGCTTCCTGGCCAAGTGAGGACTAGAACCCGGATCTCCCAAGCCCCAGTCGAACATTCTAACCCAATGTTCTCCAACCTTGGGTCCCCAGATGTTTTTGGCCTACAACTTTTTTGTAGTTGTAGTTTTTGGCCTACAACTACAACCAAAAACATCTGGGGACCCAAGGTTGGAGAATACTGTTCTAACTACTATGCCACACTGTCTCCCACTCCTATAGGCCAGGGGTGTCGAAGCTTTTTCAGCCTGAGGGCTGAATTCAATTTTGACATAGCTCTTGGAGGCCACACTCTGGTGGTGGGCAGGGCCAAAGGCAAAGGGACGGGGGCTAAGATGCAAAACAAATACCAGCATATTTCAGTTTAAGGCACTTACTGCCAGTAACTAAGTTTTAGGAGAAGGTCCCAGGGAAGGGCACATTCTCCCCTCAGAGGGCAAGTCTGGGACACCAGATGGGCCACATTTGGCCTTCAGGCCTGAGGTCCAGCACCCTCCTTGCCCAATGCAGCAGTACCATAAGCTCCAACAAGGTGTGCCAGGGGTGCTGCCAGGGCTGGACTTTGGGGCCAAAGTCTAGGGCCCCTCAGCCCAGGGGCCTCCACATGACCACCTGGAGAGTGTCAGGTGAGAGCCAGCGTGGCGTAGCGGTTTGAGTGTTGGACTGGGACTCGGGAGATCCGAGTTCTAGTCCCCATTCGGCCATGAAGCTCACTGGGTGACTTTGGTCCAGCCACTGACTCTCAGCCTGACCTACCTCGCAGGGTTGTTGTGAGGATAAAATGGAGAGGAGGAGGAGGATTATATAAGCCACCAGCCGCCTTGGGTTCCTTGCAGGAAAAAAGGCGGGGTATAAATATAATAAATTAAATAAATAAATAAATGAGGGCAGCGGAAGCAAACTCCATTTTATTCCTGTAGTCATGATGGTACTATGATTTTAAGTGAGTTTAAAATGCAAAACTACACTTGCTCAAAGTTCTGTTTTGTTTTTAAATCAGAGTTGACAAATGCTTTTGTTGCTGCTGTCGTTGTTCAGGAATGTAGAAGCCGTTTTAAAGTATGGAACGGGAGTTGGAAGGGGGCAGAAAGAGAAATGCGAGTTGTATGCTTCACAACTGAAAGCGAGTTGCGTGCTTCACAACACACGGCCCTCCAAAGGGGTCCCCCCCATAAGACCATTAATTCCAGGTTCTAAAATTACCCAGCTGCGCGACTGGAATGTACCATTTGTGGTGCCTGCCTTGAAGGCTGGCCACCCAAAGTTCAGTAGTGCACTGGTCTCTTTCTGCCCTGTGCTTCTGTAGAACAACGACTTCACCTCCTGGCAACCCCCTCTCTTGTGACATTGGCAGGCTCCTGTTTAATTTGTCGGCTGCCTTAGCTTGGAGAGGAAGAACATCTGTCATCTGTGGCGCTGTAATCTTGGTGCAGGCAATATCCAAAGGGGGGGGGAGGCAAGCAGGAAGAGCCTTGTTGAAAGCTCTGTCAAGCGTGTGATTTTTTTTCCTGCCTCCAGCTAGAAAAAGCAGGGTGGAAGGGTGCATCCCCTTTCCTAGTACATTTGCTTCTATAAAGCAGTGCCTTTGTGCTCAGCGTTACTTTGTGCAGTTTTCCACGCAGACTGTGAAAATTGGACGCGCTGCTCTATCCTCACGTTTCACTCACCCCTTCCGTATGGAGGCTCAGGGCTGAGATTTTCTTGGTAGATGAAAAAATCTCATTCTCCCCCATCGCTGGAATTGAAAACTGCCCATGAGGTCACATTGGGTGACTTCGGACATGCTTCTGCACCCAGCACAGCCTTTAGCATGGACCGAAGGGAAGAAGGATTTCAGAAGCATGAGCAGCCTTTTTGTGTGCTCTATAAGGAGCATGACCAAACTTTTCTACATTTCGCATTCATTTTGAAGTAGGAGGAAGGCAGACTATAATATCCCTCTAAGGGTGCTGAATTCTTCGCGAGCCAATTTTATGGAGGGCTGTGCTGATCTGATCTGAGGAGCTTGGAGGGGTGGGGGAGGGGGAGAGAGTGAGTGAGACCTGGTTCGGTCATAACAATGTACATGAGCTGCAGCAAGCCTCTGGCTGGTGTGCTCCGTCTTCCTTTTGCCCCCTTCTTTGCACATGAGGGGAGGAGATGAGATGCGTCCATACACAGTTTGCAACAAACCACAGTTTCCCATTTCAACTGAATCAAGAGAACTGGTTTGTATTTGTACCCAAACCAGGATATCTCCTGGTGCCGATTTAATGCTGCCTAATCTCGTAATCATGCTTAGAAGACCAGAACAGTGCCATAAATGCTCATGTTGCTTCTCCCCTACAATAACCCCTCTTCCCTTCCCAAAGCTAACCATAGGTAGCATGAGAACTGCACCAGTGCTTTCAGGAATCATGACTTGCAAATCTACTTCTAAGCACAGTCGCAAACTGTGATTTGGAGCTAACCATGGTTATTGCTGTTATTTCGGTTTTTGTTGTTTTAACTGTTGTTAGCCAACTTGGACTTTTATTATGGAATGGCCTGGAATAAATAAATAAATGAAATAAATAAATTCATTTAAATAAATGAAAAAGTGGTTACTGAAAATACTGATGCAGAAGTAACACTAACCATGGTTGATTTCAGAAAAGGAAAGTGAGGAGGGAATTTGCATGAAAGAGGGGAGGAGGGAATGGAAAAGAATGCACAAGCCCAAGGCGTGTTCCTGATCTCCTTTCCATGGTTAGAAGGTCAGGTAGCATTATAGCCACAGCGGTCCTAAGTAGTAGCTTTTGTTTAATAAACTGTAAGTCATCTCAAAGTCCCAGTTGAAAATCTTTGCATAAAACATGATGGCTTCTATACTTTTCACAAAAGAAAAAACACCACTGCTCCCTTGCACATGCTGATTTTTTAAAGGTATGCAAATGGCCATTTGCCTAGTACTAAAGCTGAAAAGCTGTATTACAAAAATAGAGCACCATGTCAGCTTGGATTACTCAACTTCTGCATTAGGGACTGAGAGGGAGTAATAAAGCATTAATTTCAAATTGTTATCCATTGCAGATATAAACATGGCTGGAGAACCAAAGCCCAACAGACCAAAAGGGCTGAAGAGGACAGCATCCGCCTTATACAGGTAGGTTCAGTGTTGAGATTTCTGCCTTGTGAAGGGAGATAGTGGCCTGGTTCGCATGATCACCGCAGCCCACTGTGGCTTATTTAAGCCATGATGGGTTGCAGCACATGCCAGTGTGTGTTGGGCAACTTTTGAGTATTCAAGCCGTGACTGTAGCTTGATGTGATGCCCAAACCTGGTGAGGATGGGTTGTTGGGGTGATTAACAAACCATCCACAACCCTAAACAGCCCATGGGTTCTGGGCGGCTTGTTATCAACGCCAACAACCCACCCTCGCCAGGTTTGGACAACAAGCCACAGCTTGAATATTCAGACTGGCCGTCTGCACATACCACAGCCCACCATGGCCTAAATAAGCCATGGTTGGCTGCTTGATCATGCAAACAGGCCCATTCTCTCAAACATAACCAGGGCTATTCATCATGACCATGCATTTGTCATGCTCTATGGCAGAGGGAGTTCCACAGCAGAGATGTCAGACACAGAACAGTTCTTGGTGAAGACAAGATCAAGAGAGTGCCTCAGGCAAAATGGAGTGCAGTCTAAATGTAGTTGTTGTTTTTCCTATTTAACAGGTTGCACCATTTAAGCAACAGGTTGGTTCAATGAGTTTGTGGAATTAAAAAAAATAAGCCAACATTTACTAAAAGTTGTTGCCTATCTAGTGTTAGATACCAACCGCCAACTTCTGTTGTACATAAGCCAACCAGCGTTACTTAATGTCAAGCATCAACTACTGTGGAATATCAAACATGGACAGAAAATGTACTATAGAGAGGAGGAGGAGGAGGATTATGTAAGCTGCCTTGGGTTCCTTTCAGGAAAAAAGGCAGGGTATAAATATAATAAATAAATAAATTTGATAAATAATATTAGAATATTCCAAAAGTGATCAAAATTCCTGGAGGACAGTTTTCAGGGGTACTGTTTTGGCAAATTCATTTCAGCTTGCCTCTCCTGCTCTTCTTTGCAGGGTAAGTTCTTTTTTACTCAATTCAAAGAGCATCTGAGAGTACTTACTGTATGGTTGCTGCTAAATGAACTGACACTACAGAGCAACAGAATCGACTTGGAGAACTGGTAGAGGTTGGCCATGTTGTGAAGCAAACCTTATCCCCATAGGGAAATGTGGACTAGTAGTGGCTTGGTAATATTATTTACTAACTTGCATGGCTGCATATACTACAGATGATTGGCTCCATTGTGGTTGCAGTCTCTCCATATAGGAATTATAAGCAGCCAACAAGAGGCAAACAGTTGAGGACTTGGATGTGGGGTCTCCAATGTGACCATGGGCACTTCTCTGGGCACCTGCCAGACTCCTTGCCCCTCTGGATTTTTATCTTGCTTCTTAGGATTTAAAACAAAACAAAACTGGAGACTGGCATGCTTCAAGGTGAAGGGCTCCCTTCCAGCACCATCTTTATTTGGATTCAAAACAGCGGCTTTGTGTTTTAGAGCTCAGACCCAACCTCTGCCTATGTCCTTGGGCAAGTTACTTTTCTTTTAGTCACACCAGTTTGCCTTCTGGGAGATGACTGTTTTGTGACCCGCCATGCCCACCACAGCAGCCATTTTATGTAAGTGCCCACAGGACTCTCTCAAAATTCCAAATGTGCCCACCACCCCAAAAAGTTTGGAGCTCCAACCTTGCAACCCCATTTCCCACTGAAGATTAGAACAGGTAGAGAGAGGGGGGAAAGAACAGATTGCAAGGTAGAGAAATATTTGGTGGTATAACCATGATGCTAGTTGTGCAAAGTTATTTAGGGTAAGAAGTGGTAGGTTTTGTATTGGGTTCTCCAAATGGCAGGTTATGCATAATTATGGATAGCTATGCGCAGCTAGGGACAAATTATCTTAAATTAGCCAGGGATAAATTATCTTCCCAGCTTCATATTGGTTCAAGTCGAAGAAACTCAGCAGGGAAATGTGCAAGCTTTTCATCCATTGCCCCACTACTTAATAGCACTATTGTCAATAATTTCTTCCACTCTGCCTCTTTCATTGTATCATTACTTCAGGTAAATCCTAGTAGCCCCTTTAGCCCAGCTCCTGCAACTTTGAAAAAGCCTGTCTGAAGATTAAAGGGAAGCCACACTTCTCTCGCTGTTATTACCCTGGGGCTTTCTTCTCTGCCCAGGCTGCTGTTTTGGCCTCATCTTTGTTATGTTACCTTCAAGCAACTGTAGACACACATCAAACACTCTAATGTAGCACTTGTATGATTAAGGGATGACAAAACAGGGTAATCATCTCTAATAATAAATAAGATGGCAACATTGGGAGCATTTAGAGAATGATGATGGGAGGGGCTTTAGCCACTTTCTAGGAGAACTCACTGAGATATCAACACAACACCTTCCATAGCCATAACAACCTGTTGAAGCAGAGTTTAATGTCCCTGAGTTTTGGTGGTAAGGGATGGATAGGTCTGTGTGTGTGTTCCACATGACCATTGTAGTTGATCTTATTTGTATTGAAATTTAATTTGATTGTACACGACCCTGCTGAAATCCTAAACGACAGGTGGTATAAACATATTTTAACTAGATAAATAAAATGTTGCTTGGCATACATTCCACATGACCATGTTATTTGGGTGTATATTTTGGGTTCCCCAAAATCTCAACTCCCATGTTCCCCAACCTCAGATATTGTTCTGGAAAGGCAATCAAGAATAAAAAGCCCACATTGTGACTGTGAAAGTACCACATGCACTATAGGGCTTTTCTACATGAGGCATGTATCGTGTGCTCATCATTTCCTACTCACGGTTGTTTACAGGTCCTTTGGGTGATGTTGTGACCCTCCAGTTTCACTTCTGTATCTAACTAGCACTTTTGGCAAGCTTTTTTAGAGCAGGGAAAATGTGGCATTTAATCGTGAAAGTGAAAGAAAGTGCATTTCCTCTTGTATATTTGTGCTATTCCTCTATACTACAATGCCACCTAGAGGTTTTGTAATAGAAAAGCAGGAAAGGAAATGCTCCTTATGTAGTGCTCAGATCTCAATTCTGCAACAAAACTGAAAATAGTTACATCTGATTAACAGTCCTGTGCAGAAAAGCATATATTCTTCGCACTCAGTGATCTCTCCTTTTGTTTGTTATTATTTTTTTAATTTTGTAACCATTATAAAACTTTAATAAATGTATATCAGCACCACCACCAGCTAGGTCACAGGTGGGCAACCTCTTCAGGGTCAAGAGCCGCATTCCCTCATGGGAAAGTGGTTGGGGGGCCACATACTGGCGCCAGCAGGCAGGGCAATAGACAAAAGTGGGTAGAGTCAGCTCCTCTCTCTCTCTCTCTCTCTCTCTCTCTCTCTCTCTCTCTCTCACACACACACACACACACACACACACTCCATTCATCTCTGCCCCCATCATTCATTCATCATTTTCTCTCCCATACCCACACATGCACCATCCATCTCTCCCCTTCATTCATCCTTCTATGCATTTTCTCCCCCGGTCTCTTGCACATGCACACACATGCACATTCAGACAAACACACATGTAACCAAGCACCCTCGTCCCCCACCCTTCATTCAGCCACCATCTATTCTCTCTCTCTCTCTCTCTCTCTCTCTCACACACACACACACACACACACACACACACACACAGATGCCAACCAACCTGCCTCCCTCTGGGGCCTCCCAGCCTCTACACACCCCAGCTGGTGGCTAGTGAGAAGAGCCCCTGAGGTGCTGGGGGGGCACATGGAGAGTGCTTTTAAAGTAGATAAGAGCAGTTTTGGGGAGAGAGGAGCCCTTTGAAAGTGCAGATACCACCGAATTAGCACTGGTCCTTTCATGAGGCCGAGTGAGACGACCGCCCCAGGAAACTGATGCTGAGGGGCAGGTAGTAGACAGAGCTGCCTGTGCCCCATGACCTGCCCTGTGCCCCCTAAACTAGCCCCCTAGACTGCTCTCAGGTGCCGTAGCTGACACGGTCCCATTACCGCTGTTGAAGTAACATTCCGCTGCCAGACTGGTCGGCTCGGCTGCCCTGTGTGGAATGGGATGGGAGGAGGAGACGCCATCTTGTCCTTCACCTCAGGCGGCAAAATGTCTTCAGCCAGCCCTGCGCCAAGTCCACAATTTTCAAAGCGCTCTTCTGTCCCTGAAAGTACTGCTGCCACCTTTGAAAGCGCTCTCCGCCATCTTCTGTACCTTTGATTGAGCTGGGGGCGGGGGAGAGAGACCAGCAAGACGTCAGTGAAGCACAAACCGCAGAGGCAGCAGCCACAGCGACTTTCCCCAACTTGGTGCATTCCAGATGTTTTGGACTACAAATCCCATTTGCCCCAGCCAGCATGAGATCTGGGAGTTGTCATCCAGAACATCTGGAGGATGCCAGATTGAGTAAACTGGCTTAAAGCATCCTCCCTAGCCTTAATGATTTCTAGACAGTTGTTTCTGTTTCCTTGTGATTAAGCCACCCAAAGGTACAGGAGATGCCAGCAGCATCCGGGGGGGGGGGGGCGGGCGCATGGAGAGGGGACCAGGGCTACATGCGGCCCTCAGCTGGCCCACATGGGAGCTAGGCACATCGTATCAGAATGCTCTCAAATGTGAGGGTCAGGATAGCAGGTGATGGTAACGGGTCACTGCCAGTCATCAGTTTGAGTCATGACAGAATACTGTTCCAAGGTTGTTGTTCGCCGTGCCTGTGCCGTTGCATTCATTATATTTAATTGCATGAGACACGGGGAGGAAGTGGATTTCTCCTAAGCTTCCACTTCTGATACAGTCCCAAATTAGTAGCATACTGGCAACAATTATCGGGAATAAAATGAGGAGGAACTCCATGAGAGAAAGAGAGAAGCGAGCATAATCGCATCTCATCCCATCCCATCCGTCAAGCGTTCGTTAGCCAGAGGGGGGAGGCAATGGCCCCCACCCCACTCAAGGAGACCAGCAGTCAGCCAGCTGTCTCATTCAGATCCCAGGTGGGGAAAGAGAAAGGCAAGAAGTGATTTCTCACGTGGTCGTGCCTGGCCTTTCAGTCAATTAGGGTGCAACCCTATGCATGTTTAGACAGGAAAAAAGGCCTAGAACTCCCAGCATGCCCCAGCCAGCTATGCTGGGAGTTCTATGCCTTTTTTCTGTATAATCATGCATAGGATTTTGCCTTTAGACTATTAGCACTGGAGTATAAAGGTAAATAGCAGCTCCCATTGATGCACATCCCAGCATCTACCTCTATTAATACCCTTCAACTGGTAGATGCCACAGGGTGGCAGCTATTCACCAGCAGCGCTCCTATCTGTGCTCATGGATTGTGTCGTTTGTACAACAAGCCTTTCAAAAGAGGATCTTAGATTTGGGAGGGACCACAAAGCCATCTAATCCAACCCCATGCCACGGGCCAGAGAGCAAGTGTGCTTCAGAAAGGTGCTCAGATGACGGATTGCTCGTGCAAGTGAGCCAAATCAGATACTGCAAGAAAAGGGAGGGGGGAGAAGTCCCTGCTGTTGGACTGCTGTTGTAGTCAGGACATTTTTCCTGCCACAGGACTTAAGCCCATCATCTTCAAAACACATTGGCCAAACAATCCAGTGTATAGTTAAGCTATACACCTTCTAATCATACTTACTCAGAAGCAAGTTCCAGTGCACTCTATGGGATATACTTCCTAGTAAGTGAGCTTAGGTTTGCAGTCTTTCCTGGGAGTAAGCCCCACTGAACATAGTGGTACTTGCTTCTAAGTAAAAATGCAAAGGATGGTGCTGGACTGCAGGCTATGGAATATTGAATGCACTTAATTCTGGGTTAGTAAACACCCCTCAAAAAAGGGCAGGAAAAAAGAGGGGGTAGAATTGTTCATCCAACTCATTGTCTGGGTTCAGACAACATGATAGCCCACACTCAGGGGTGGAATGTGGTTGTCATTGAACTGTGGGTTGTTGCTGAAACGTGGGTTATCGTGTTGTCTGAACCCAGCCAAGATAACAGGCCATGTCTTGTTAACCATGAACAACCCATGAAGAGAACCCACGGTTTGTTGTTGAGTTGTGAACTGTGGGTTGTTCACCATGGTTTGTCATCTTGGCTGAGTTCAGACAACACGATAACCCACATTTCCACAATAACCCATGGTTCAATGACAACCCGCACTCAACCCCTGAGTGTGGGGTATCGTGTTGCCTGAACCCAGTCAAATTAGTTGGATGAACAGTTCTTCCCTCTCTTTTTTCCTGCCCTTTATTGAGGGATGTTTACTAGCACAAATTCCAAGTCATGTTGACGCACGATGCTTCAAAATCCTCTTCAGAGCCCTTTGCTAATTTAAATAGTGGAAATTAAAATCAAACAAACAAGAGGCCATCATAATGATTCGTGGCATTTGTCATATCATGATTCGTGGCATTTGTCATATCAAGCCCACAGGGGATTGTTTATTGAGAGCAGTGATTTATGACTGGATCAGTTCCTGCCATAGTCTTGCAAATCTTTACATACAGCTTGGGAGTGGGTGGCATTACATTCTGCTGTCTGCTCTTAAGGTTAATTCCATGCAGAAGTAGGGGATGGCAAAGAGAAACTCAGACAATGAAGGAAGATACAGGGGTGAGAGTAGGTGGAATTGTGCAGTTACAGCACATTGATTTTTGAGCTATAAACCATAGAGGAGATCATTATTGCTATCAGCGGTGAATCCATCATCCCTTAACCACTAAAAAAAAGAGAAATTATTTATTGCCCAGCTGCTGTTTCTGATTAAAGAGCCTTACAGTGCAATCCTAAAGACATTTACTCAGAGGTATGTTATACTGAGTTCAATGGGACATACTCTCAAGTAAGCATGCATTGCAGCCTCAATGACTCCTAGTGGCACTTCTGTAGCATGCTGTGCATAAGGATTGATGTTTGAATGCTGTTGCCACAGTATCATCTGTGCATATGAAAAGTTCAGGTGGTGCAAAATGCAGCAGCTAGAGTACTGACGGATGCAATGGTTTCGGATCATATATTGCACCAACTACATTTGACCCAATTCACAGTGCTGCTTTTGACTGAAGCTCTAAATGATTCAGGATATCTAAAACATGGGTGGATAACCTTCTTGTAGTGGGGGGGGGTCAAATTGGCCCCTGCAGAACCCATTGGGGGCTGCACAAGTGGAATGGGCTGGTGGTGAGAGGGACAGCGGAAGGTGGAGCAGGACGGACACACACACACATTCACAATCACTAGAAGGGGAAATTAAAGACTATTCCCCCACCCCCATGATCCTGGTCACTGATAGCAACAGGGAAACAGCAGTCTGTTCCCTGGAGCCCAGCTGATGTCTGATCAGCTGGGGTTCAGGAAATAGTGGGTGGGGCTCGCCAAGCTGCCCAAGGAGCAGCCAAGGGCCATATGCTGCTTACGGGTTGCCCTTATGTGATCTAAAAGGAACACTTCCACCCATGTGAATCTACCCACATGCTTCAGTAACCAGAGGAGGTCCTACTCTATGTTCCAGTGCCATCTGAAATGGAACATGTGGGTACATGGCAGGGCTGTATCCAGAGAACGTCACTTGGCGGGGCCCAAGAAATTCTGCTGGGGCAGATTGTTTCTGGATAAAATGTGCATGCTTGTGTACTCCTGGATACCTGTTCTGAGTGGAGTCTAAGACATCAGGGCAGAACCTGACACTCCCAAGGCCTTCCACAGTGAATGTTCAATACCCAGCCCTTTTGCCTTGCTACATAGTAGGTCTTTTTTTAAAAAAAGAAAATTGCACCATGGTATGTGATTGTGATTCACATACTACAACACAACTACATTTTCCTTGTGTGTGTGTGCATGTGCGAGCATGCGCGCACACATGCATGCATGCTTTGTTGCTTAGGGTCACATTCATTCCATGACATTTAGAAGCCTACAAAGTGTGACAGAAAATCCTCAGAATTCGGAATTTGATAGCACTCAGAGCTTTTTTACACAAGGCTGTTAACTGGCTGTTAATCTGCTTATCTACTTTCGGTTTCATCGCAGAACTGAGACACAGGCACTACATGAGGAGTGTTTCCTTTTTTGCTTTCCTGCTGCATAACTTCTAGGTAGCACTGTGGTATAGCGGAATAGTTTCCCTACTGTAAAAAAAAAAAAAAACTTTGCCAAAAGTGCTCTTTAGATACAGAAGTGAAACTGAAGGGTCACTCACAACGTCATCTAAAGAACAATTAACAACCATGACAAGCACGTGATAAATGCCTCTTGTAGAAAAGCCCTAATGCAGAAGCATTTTATATTCAAGCTTCACACAAGAGGCATCATGAACTCCAACAAAAGTTGGAGTGGAGGATTCTTTAAAACACACACATACACACACACACACACACACACACACTTAAGAACAACCCATTTAGCCATTTAGGTATATTTAGCTAAAACGGGTGGGGAACCCACCCCCCTCCAGATGTTGCTGGACTACAATTCCCATCATTCCTGACCATTGGCCATATTGTTGAGGCTGATGGGAGTCCAACAACATCTGGAGGGCCACAAGCTCCTCCACCCTCAGCTAAAAGATAGTGACCAGCCCAAGGTCACCCAGTGATTGTCATCGCTAAGCAAAAATTTGAACCCAGGTCTCTTTGGTCAAAGTCTTAACATTTTATCCTATACAGAGTGTCTGGCAGCATAAGAGAAATGGGGTTTGCATCTGTGGAGCATGGTGAAGGCTGAGCTTTAAATCTCTGGTGGTTTTTATTGTCTTGAAATGCCACTTCAATGTCACTGTGAAGTCACAGATGTCAAGCCAAAATTAAAATTTTCACTTCTTTAGCCGACCTTTCAAATTGATATGTTGCTATGCTCCTTTTCAATAGGAAATGTCAAAGCTTTCAATTTCTGCTATTGGCTGGCTAGATTCATGCTGAAACTTTTCTTCTATGAAGGGTTTCAATATTATAGTTTCATTTACACTGTATAAAATATCACTCTCAGAAGAGAAAGGGAAATGGCAGGTTATCGAGTCAGCCACCGGCACTGTGACGGTAGTGACTACACCTAAACCATTCATGACAGGTGCTCATGCAGACTCTGCTGAAGTTCCCTCCCCACCCTGAACCCTCTGGCTAAGAACATTTTGCAGCATCCCTCAGAAATGCCTGCTGTAGTGCCCATTTTTCCTTTGGCAGCTCAACACTGCCGCTTGAGGCTGCTTCTGCACCTCTGTCGCATGGATAGGAAACAGTTACTGTAGCTCGAAGCAGTTACTGGACAGGAAGCAGTTACTAGAGCTCAAAGCTGGCTACTGCCTGTGGCTTACGCTGGCTCAGCTTGTCTGAGCGTGGAAAGCTAAGCAGGGTCAGGCCTGGTTATTACTTGGATGGGAGACCCCTCCTCTAGTTTCCTGCATTGAGCAGGGGGTTGGACTCGATAGCCTTGTAGGCTCCTTCCAACTCTATGATCTATGAAAATCATTTCCTGCAGGCCTTGTTGAATGCCTATTTGTGGTATATTACGTGTGCAACTGTGTATTTTGTGACAAAATGGTTCTACTTCTTAGACTCGGAAACACATCAAGTTAGAGCAGGGCCAGCGTCAAGGTTAGGCATGGTTGGGCACCTGCCGAGGGCCCACACCCCATCAAGGGCCCACTGACTAGAGCCCCCTGGAGTTGTTACTCCTCTTCACCATTGCAACCTGCTTTCTCACCTGCCTCTTACTTGGGCCCAGATAATGGTGGTGGTGAGGAGGAGGAGCAGTAGATGCCACTACCTACATGCTCACTGGCTCTCTGCCTGTCTAGCAAGCAAGTGCTGGCAATGATGGGAAGGATTAGGAGTAATAGCAGCTGGTGACGATGGCAGTGACAAGGTACTGTAGACCAGGGCTCTCCAACCTTGGGTCCCCAGATGTTGCTGGACTACAGCTCCCAGAATCCCTTGCCATTAGTCATGCTGGCTGGGTATGCTGGGAGCTGTAGGCCAGCAACATCTGGGGACCCAAGGTTGGAGAGCCCTGCTGTAGACTCACTGAGAAAGGGGCCCCATTGTGGATGTCTTGCCCAAGGGCCCTCCAAAAACTGGAGCCAGCATTGAGTCAGAGCACTTTTTTTCCTTCCAAATCTACAAGACTGAAGATCAGCTATTTCATAAAGGCTGCTCCAAAAAGACAAACAGTAATTGGTAGGGAAAGTTATAATACTTAAATCAGCTTTCTTTGGTTCTACAGTGGCTATGACTTTGACTACGACTACTACAGAGATGACTTCTATGACAGGTAAGCAGATGAAATGTGTTTATTAATTTATGTTTGAAATTGATAACCTGTGTCTTGACCCCAAAGGGAATCTCAGGGAGATGTACATAAATCAGGGGCGACCCTGCTGTAAGGAAGAGTGAGGCAGCCGACTCAGGCAGCAGATTCTGGGTGCCATGAAAGGGCAGCAAAAGGTTATTTATTTAATATGTTCTTATATTTTTACTGCCAGGGATGGGGATAGGTGTTTGTGGGATTTTTGGCCTCATGTGCCAAAATACCTTGCCTGACTTTGGGTGGGTGGGTGGGCGCCCTTTCCTGCGCCACCTCAGGCAGCAACATTTCTTGGCCCAGGTCCTGCATTCAGTACAATAAAAACAACACACAATCTAATGTACAGTGCACAATTACACTGAGAGGCATAAAAACTAGTTCAACTGGCTAAAAAGATAAGTGGGCAGCACCATCCAATGTGGCTGCCCGTAACCCTCTGAACTCAGAGGATTATGGGCATCCAATCGAGGACAGAAGGAGCGCAGAGGCGAAGGTTCCCTCTGCTCTTCTCCCGCCTTGCAAAACACTTAGATGGCCGATTATGGAGCCGCAGCCGGCACAGAAAGAACCGCACCTGTGTAGACAGTCTAGTGGCCATAGGATTGTGCCCTTAATTTTAAGAATGAATGAATGAATGAATGAATAATAAACAAATAAATAATAAATAAGAAAATGTTTTAACCTGGCCCTGAAAGGAGTACAGTGTTAACGCCAGGTGTGTGTCCCATGGGAGGACATTCCAAAGTCAGGATGCCACCTCAGAGAAGGCCCTCTGTTTTGTAGATGGTAAATGTATTTCTCTTATTGAAGGAATACAGAGAAGGATGTCCTGTGATGCTCTTAATGCAGGAATGGGTTCATATTAGACACAAGCAAGTGTGTACCTTCAGACTGAACAATGCTTCACATTTCCTTTGAAGAGAATAAAAAGCAACGCAGTAAGAAGAGAAACACTTGATAGTGCTTGTGCACACAAAATTTTGATTGCCCTGATCTTTCTGTACTAAGTCAACTCTACTCTCTATTAAGAAGGATGGCAGTAATGTAGCTATATTTTAATGGCCATTTTATATTGTTGAATGGATTGGCCTTGTTTTATGTAATACCAGAAGAAACATTTGCAGGAATTTAGCCAAATGTTTGAAATTGAAACATGAACATTTGATTTTCAAAACTGTCAGTATTTTATTTTAAATGCAGGTTTGGGGAACACTTTATATATTCAAAACAAAAACAGAAGCTTAACACCACACTCCTATATGTGTCTACTGAGACATAAGTCCAACTGAGTCCCAAACTCTGCCCTAAACAGTGCCTGTCCTGTGTCCAGAATATCCACCTCATTCAAGAATTCTTGGAGCTGTTTTGCCACTGCTCACTCAACTGCCTTGTGATCGTTTGACCACTTACGTATAAGCAGCACCTGTTTACAGTTCCAAGTGACCAATGGAAGCTCACAGCATGCTATGCAAAGGGATAGGAGGAAGGTATCCTGCCTGCATCACTCCACCTTTGCCAAATAATTGAATGGCCCTGGGTGCTATGCAGAAAGACGGGTCAAGTCCTAGCATGCCAGTATGAAGGGACAGGTGTTCCCTTCACACTGGGAATAATTGGCCCCTTCATGCTGGGGCTTAGATCCCTATGAGGGAGTCTGCATTCATTTTGGAGAAAATGGAAAACTAAACCAAATGGATCCCATTCGGTGTTAAAGGCCGACCTTCTCTCTCACTCCTTCCAGGCAGACACAGACAATGGCTTCTTGACTAAGCTTTATTATGTTCATGCCAGCCAGTCAGACTGACTTAAAAGTACAAATGAAGTGTATTGCAGAAGACAATAACAAAAGGAACAAGCACAGTTAGAATACTAGCCATTAAAGAAGGGTGACCTATAAGTAAGAAGTTGATTCTAAGGGACTGTCTTGTTAATTGTTGTAAACCGCCCAGAGAGCTTCGGCTATTTGGGCGATATAAAAATTAAATAAATAAATAAATAAATAAGGCAGATTCTCTTGCTTAAGGGCCAATTGCTTGGAACGTCTGACACTTCTCAGCTGGTCCTCTCACTTTAGCTGGCAACCACACCCTAGGATTATTGACACCTGATCCACCCTCCTCCTCATTAGCATGCTCAGTTTTGGTGTCTGGAGTTGATTCACTCCCAACTACTGCCTGGCAGGGCCGGTGCTACCATTAGGCCAACTAGGCGGCTGCCTAGGGCGCATGGCTAAATGGGGCGCAGAAACCACACCAAATCAGAAGCCTCCCTGGTTTTTCCCCCTTCGTTTCACTTCTTTCTCTCTCCGTGTGCCGGTCTCTTCTTCTGTTTTTGTTGTCCCCAGGCTTGCTTTCTCTTTCTGTCTTTCTTTCTTTCTTCCCTCCCCCTCTCTCCCCCTCCTCCTTTTCTTTCCCCGCTGCGGCTACTTCGGCTCTCTCCTTTTTTTCGCCGTCCTCCTGCTGCTGATGCTGCTGCTGCCGCTGCCACTTGCCCGAGCCTTATGCCGCTCCTGTTTCTTTTGAAAGTGGGTCTCTTTAGCAAAGCTGCTTTCTCATACAGCACATGGGGCGATAAGGGGAGGAGAAGAGGGGGGCGGTTAGGGAGGGAGGTGGTGGCAGCGGCAGCGGCGCTGGAGGAGGGGGGGGGAGGGAGGCAGAGAGAGGGGGGGTAACCAGAGTGAACTCTCCCCAAGCTGAGGAGCCCCCACCCCTAGCCAGAGAGAATGATAAAAGGAGTGGGGGAGGGGAGGAGGAGGAAGGGGGGACTGGGGGAGCAAAAAAATTAATAATACATTTTTATTTAATAACAAATATCAGAAGCAAAAAATAAACCAGAATTTTGCATGCACGCGAAAGTAGAAATTGGAGAGGGGGGGGAGAGGAGCTTGCAGGAGAGGAGATGGGGTGTGGGGGGGGAGGAGAGACAAATTTTGCACATACACACACAAAAGAAGGTAAAGCGGGAGGGGAACAAAAAGAAGAGAGAGAGAGAGAGAGAGAAGGGGTAAGAAAAGAAAAGGAGAGGGGGGAAGAAAGAGAGGGAAGACAGACCAGAGAATCCCAGTGATCAAATATTCTAAGGAGGAGGATAATAATTTATTATGCTAATACATTTTTTAGGTTTTGCCAATTGACTTTTATTTCATAATGGGCATAGGGCTGGAGGGAGGGAGGGGCTCAAGTGGGAAGGGGGGGCGCTAAATATCTGATCTTGCCTAGGGCACCAAACTGCCTTGCACCGGCCCTGCTGCATGGCTTATCTCTAAGTCCCCAGGCCTTGGCATCTCAGCCACGGATTCCAACCCCTCCTCCTCCTCTGACTCAGAATCAGTTCACAGATCCCTTGAAGGCACTAGTGCAGGCGCAACAGGCCCAATCCCTACATTCAGCTCAATTTCTGTTTGTCCCAAAATGACAATGGCCCTGGGTGCCCTGCAGAGAGACAAACGGGCATGAATGTGAGCCCCATTGATGAGGGTGGAGTTTACCTTCCCCATTAGAGGTGGCAGCCCAAGCTCTAGCTGGCTTTTCTTTTACACTGTGTTTTGCTGATGGTGATAGAAGCACACGCAGTTGACTTCTGTAGCCACTCCAGGTGTCCACCATTTTATTTTTCCCAGAATGCTTGAGATATCACATTCCAGGACATGATGTTGGGGGGAATACAGCCACCAGCTGAAGCTCCCATTTTTTATATTCCCCAAGAAAGATGCAGTGTTTGGATCATTGTAAGTGGGGGAAATGGTGACTTCTAGGAGTGGTTGCAGAAGTCAGCAAAACAAAAGCAGAGGTGCGGGGGAGAGCAGAAGACAGATGTGAGTTTAAGAATAACATGGATGCCAATGAATGTTTGTCAATGGAAATAGGATTTTGCCAAAGGAAAGACAAGCTGAACAAGGCTTACAGCAACAAAAACAAAGGGTATCCCAAAATGAAACAAAAAATTCTTGCACAGCCCTATATGAGTCACACCTTAGTACCACAGCTCATAGAATCAAGCTGTCAGGTATGGATTTGTGCAGGAGACCAAATGGGTTAACTCCTCAGAATCCAACTAATGGGTGTAGATTTCCAAACTGCATGAGAGGCAATCCTTAACTCTTTAAGGAGATGAGTTTTCCCCAAGGTTACTGAGGCAATCTGTGGTAGAACTGGGAACGGCCGTGCTTTGAAAATCCAGGCTCATGATCCAGATCCATGTACTTTTCACATTGCCTGTTTTCCCAACTTTCTTAAAGGCTTTCACACTCTTTCTCAATTTGACATTTTCCCAACAGGGCCTTGAGTCCTCGGGTCATCCAGGCCTTCTTAGCTTGGCTAAAGCCAATGGCCATTAGTTTTGAGAAGATTCCATTCAGCTGCAAGGGAACAGGAGGCAGGGGCTGAGCAACTGCTTTTCCCTGTTTGCATGTAGCTTGGGTAATATCATTGTGCCTAGGATGGCCACGTATCCTCCTTTAAAGAGGACAGTCTTCTACTTGAAGGACTATCAGAGGACAGTCCTCTATTTGAAGCCATCCTCTAGTTGGAGGCAGTGGAGGCTGGTGGTGCCACTGTCAGCGGGGCTGTGTAGCCACTCCGGATTTTACTCTGAACTTTTAGGGAGCTATCCATGGTGCTGGACCTAGGGTTCAGCACCATGGATAGCTCCCTAAAAGTTCAGAGTAAAATCCAGAGTGGATATACAGCCCCGCTGACATTGGAGCTACCAGCCTCCACTGGTTGAAGGTCTGTTCAGTCCAAGATAAGGAATCATAAGAAGGAAGAGCAGGGGCCATGAATCTGCCCATCGACAGCACCTGGACAGCAGACTGAGCAGACACGCAGGTCAGCTGGTCATAGTCTTCCCAAGTATGGTGAGATGTCTTGTATTTCTATTTAGATGATGATGATGATGATGATGATGATGATGATGATGTCTACATGTGCATCTCTCTCTATATAAATTAGCATATGCAAATTTTATGCAAATCTGTGTCCACTTCATCCCCTTATATTTCCTCTTTTGGGCCACTGTAGTTGTGCCAGCCTCTCTTTGCATCTCAAACCTCACGGTATAAAAAGGCACAACCTTCTCTTGCTGGATCCACAACATAAGCCCAGCATCTTAGATAGGGTGGCCACTTACGCGTTGCCAAAAAAGAGGAACTGCATCACCAAAAAAGAGAGCACCAATTGGCATAACATTTGCACATGCTGATTTATAAGGATAGGTGCACATTTAGAAATAATTACTGTAGTTTAAATAGAATTCAAGACATCTCACCCTGTCTGGGAAGACTGTGGCCAGGTGACCTGTGTGGTGTATGCCTGCTCAGGCTGCTGCTGTCCAGGTGCTAAGTGTTTGATGGGGAACTTCTAGGGCCCTGCTGCTCTCCCTTGTTTTGGTTCTTTATAGATTTCATAGATCATAGATTTCATAGATCACAGAGTTGGAAGGAGCCTACAAGGCTATCGAGTCCAACCCCTGCTCAATGCAGGAAACTAGAGGAGGGGTCTCCCATCCAAGTAACAACCAGGCTTGGCCCTGCTTATCTTTCCACGGTCAGACAAGCTGAGCCAGCGTGAGCCACAGGCCTGCATAAGCCACATCTTTACACCAGACTTGGATGGGACGGCCCTTCAGATGGAGGACTGTTCTCTGTAAAGTAGGACACTTGGCCACCCTAAGGATGGGCACTAAACTGATATAAGGGACACAAAAGGTTTGGCCTTATGTATCAGTCCTGAAGTCCTTGGGACTTCCTCCATTAATTCTAAGAGCAGCAACATTAAGGTGAGTGTTTTAAAAAGGCATTAAAAGTCACAGTCTTTCAGGTTATAGTGATTTGTTAAGTAAAAGGCTTCTGTGTGAGTTTTAACGGCATTATCTCACAGTGTAATGGCTTGGCGAATGTGTCTTCCGGAACCTTCACGATCAAATATCATCCCCAGAGGCTTTTACTAGCCAGGCAATAATGGTCATCGTGCATGGATGGAATGCGAGCTCCCCCTAGGGGGTACCTGTGAATTTTGTCTCATCTTCTTCAGAGCTTGGTAGTTGTTACTGATGTGCATGTTTTCCCCCAGTCCAGTTATGTGCGGCTGAAAAGTGCTTCCCCTACCGTAAGCTGATTTGTCTTATAATAATATTGTCTTGCAGACTCTTTGAGTATCGGGGACGGGTCTCTCCCATACCCAGGGTTGTTCCTGTGAAGCGTCCACGAGTGACCATCCCTTTAGTAAGACGTGTAAAAGCAGCACTCCCAGTCAAACTCTTTGCCCGCTCCGCCGCCATTGCAAACAGCTCTGCCAAATTAAAATGTAAGTTTCTGCATTATTACACAGACATATCATTCACACTTGAAAGAATGCAAGTCTGCTTTCAACTCATCTCTGTGTCACAGATGCACCATACATTAAGGACAGCTGTTTACAGGGGAAGCACAGTTACTGCCTGTACTTTATGTATTTATTTCCTATAAAAGTATTTATCCCCCACTTTCCAGCCCCTAAGCCCATAATCACAGGAAATATATAATTACGATATAATCATAAAAACAATTACAACAGCAAATAACAGAGAGCATTAAAACCAGAACTAAGTAAAAGTGAAGCACAGGGCAGAGAGAAAAACTCATCAAGCCAAATGCTTGGCGAAACACCACAAAGACTTTACAGCGCTGCGCAACTGATTGTCACACTACAGCAGAGCTGCAGAAGCTCTTTCAGAGCAAGGGCCAAATTCCATTTTAGAGAAACTCTCGGGAGTCTCATTCCAGTGGTGAGTGAGGCCGAAGGCAAACGGGGCGGGGCAAAGGCAAAGGGGGCGGGGCCAAACATACAAAGAATATTATTTTATTTATTTACAGTTATATTTAGGTCACTTCCCTGTCAGCATATTTTTAACTTAAAGCTCTTACTGCTGGTAACTAAGCCTTAGGAGAGGCATTTCAACCTTTTAGAATGGGGAAAGAACTGCACAAAAGCTGGGAAGCCCCCAAACTATTGGTGGTTGGGGGAAAGGGGGTGGGGCCAGGGAAGGGGCGTGCCCATCCGGAGAACCTCTGAGGTCTGGATGGGGACCCCAGGAGGGCCAAATTTGGCCTCCGGGCCTGAGGTTTTGCACCCTGCACTAGAGGGAGCCAACCAGGCCTGCCTAGGGAAGGAGTTCAGCAGCGTTCCACCAGTGTTTTCCACAGCAAACACGTTAAGACGTGAACAACATAAACACGTGGACGCATGCTTTTAAACATGGGAGCCAATGTGCTATGGTGGTTTGGATGTCAGACTAGGCTTGGGGAGACGGAGGTTCAGTTCCCAAATCAGCCATGAAGCTCTCACTGTGGGTAACTTTGGGACTCTCTCACGAGGATCTACCTCACAGGGTTGTTCTGACGATAAAATGGGAGGGGGAAGAATCATGTGTGCTGCCTTGAGCACCTTGGGAGAAAGGTAGGATAACACCACCCTACATGTTAATAGCAAACTCATGCGATTAGATCCTTACGTGGCCAAAAAGGCACCACCCACGCACAAGAGGGAGGTCTCAGCACGTCAAGGTTTGCAGAAGTACAAGAACATCTTCGGGGAGGGGGGGAGATCCTAAGGTGGGCAGAGCAAACCCAGAACAGCCCAATAAGACCTGAGCATGCCCATTGGGCATAAATTCTGGCTGACTGTTGGATGTTGAGGGAGGGAAAAACCAGAGTGGAAGGAAATGGAGTCTCCTGGAAGAGGACATGGCTGGTGGGGGAACCCTGAATAGGAGCACTCCACACTGCAACGTTTTGTTGCAGGTTCCACTTGTATATACCAGTAGCTATCTCAGGTGCTGAGTTATGATAGCTATGGAGCCAAACTGGGTCTACTGGGGGAAAAGAGGGAGATATCAACGGGCTCAAGGGAACCCAAAGGTTTGCAGAAGTAGAAAAAATATTTAGGAAAAACACCTAAGAGGGCAAAAAAAGAAAAGAGAGAAAGAGAGAGAGAGAGAGAAAGAGAAAGAAACCCAGCCCAATGAGAACTTAGAATGCTCAGTGGTCACAGAATGTTGACTGTCTGTTGTGTGGAGAACAGAACACCAGGGGCATAAGGAATGGAATGGAATGGAATGGAATGGAATATCCTAAAGCGGGCATGGCTGGCCGGCACACTGAACAGGAGCAACATTTTGTTGCAGGCCCCACTTGTGTTAAGGGGATAATAATTGAAACACGTACATACAGGTGGTGAGGGATCATGACCCAATCCGGGTTCCCAGAGGTATGTGTACATCACGCACCATTTTACACACTTGTTGTGGGAGGTCTCTCAGCACGTCAAGGTTTGCAGAAGTACAAGAACATCTTTGGGGGGGGCGATCCTAAGGTGGGCGGAGCAAACCCAAAGCCCAAGAAGACCTGAGCAGCCCAATAACACCGTAGGGTACACACAGTAAACATGTGGCCCACGTGAAGGGTAGGCCTGCCCATACGCACAGTGTGTAATAATACCTGGAGGCACTTTCTTAGCCACACTTATCCCAAAAACCTTGCTGAATAACATCATCACATAGTCGGACCTTGCAGCTTTTCCTCCCACTAAAGCAGTGTTCTCCAACCTTGGGTCCCCAGATGTTTTTGGCCTACAACTCCCAGCATGCCCCAGCCAGCTACTTTGGCTAGGGCATGCTGGGAGTTGTAGGTCAAAAACATCTGGGGACCCAAGGTTGGAGAACACTGCACGAAAGTGATTGTGCAGAGCATCTATGAAACAAATGTTTAAGGCAGTGGAATGGAAGAATGCTGGGTCTTGTTCTTGTTCTTTCATGGTCCGAAGTTACAAATCCTTGGTGACTCCTTGAGATATCTTCCTAGCAATGTCATCATCTTGTCAGAGTCAGTACAGTACAGGGCTCCATACCTTTAATTAGCTGTGTATGAGAATTTGGGCACTGGCAGCTTATCCCATTTATGGCACACTATGATGGGAGAAATTGTACCTGCCAAAATTCTCCTGTCTTCTTCACAGCTATGAAAGGCAAATGGGACCCTGTCCTATACTGAATCTCAACAACCTTATATTGTGATGGCTGCCCAGCAGGACCTGCTACTGAAAAGGTATATAAGGAAAATGGCTAAACCTCTGCTCAAGAAAATCGCTCATTTGCAAAATAAGGAAGAAGGGTAAGGCTTACTTCCAATTTCCTCTCTTTCAAGTGAAATGCAGTGAACTGCAGACAATTAAAACGGAGCTGACACAGATCAAATCCAACATTGACGCTCTCCTGGGCAGATTGGAGCAGATTGCTGAACAACAGAAAACATCGACAGGTCAGTTGGTTCGCTACAAATGTGCCCATCAGTGAGGCCAAGACGTGGGGATTCAGGTGCAGGGAGAAACTCAGTGCCAGCTGCCTCGCTCTGGCCAACCCTCCTTAATTTGCAGGGAGGGGAGCTGCATTCAGTTCAGTTCTTCTTCTGCAGCTAAATTCAGCTGCTGGTGCCACAGTGCTATTCCAAGGCACTACTGCTGTCAAGTACAAGTGATTGTTTCTACAGCATCTAAATGGTGGGGATATTTTGCATTTTTATCCTAAAGGCTGTGAGTGACAGCAGAGCTGGAGAGAACGGCCCTGGGGAATCCATGGTTTCAATAGACCACCTGCTTTCCGCAGGTTAAAGATACAGTGCTGGTTTTGTCTTGTCTCGTCTTGTCTTTGAGAGTATGCCTTCATGGGCTAGAGTGACCAGATATCACTAGGCCAAGATCCTGCTAGAAGTTTCTAGCTATCCATAGACCTTAATGGCAGTAAGCCAGCCTTATGGTTTTTGATGTTCACCTGTTGAGCCGTTATATCCAGAAGTGGATACTTAACCAAAGCAACAAGAAAAGAATCACGGTAATAAATTATTAAAAAATCGAAATCCAAAAGGTGCTCAGGCTTGAACTCACTAAGGAAGGGATGAGCAATCTCCAGCCCACGGGTGTTCCACCTCCAGCCTGCCAGCTTCTGTTCTCACTTCTAGGCCCTGCCCAATGCAAAGCACTAGAGAATAGCTGCCTTCCTCTGGCACTGAACAGAGAAAGGCTGTCCCGGTCTCCGTGCATGGATGGAGAAAGGAGACAGATGATATCCGGGGGTGGGGCTTCTGGTGCGGAAGGCCCCCCCTGATCTCACCTGTGCCCCCAGAAGAGTTCCCCACCCTTGTACTAAGGGGTTGTCGCTACTCACATCCCCTGGTACCAAATCACATGTAGACGGCCAGCCACTAAACCTTTTCCTCCAGCTCTCACGGCTGCTCCTATCCACTCACACCCAACATTACATGGGGGAGCTACATCCCTCGAAGCTCTCAGTCGCTTGTCCAGGCTCCTCCTATACTTTCTCCTCACTCTCCCCTGGGATAAGAGGCAAAATCTATCATGCAGGTAAAAGATCCCAGATCGTTGTTTAGTGTTAAATAGTTAAATAGCTATGCATGTAGTTAGTACATGCATAGTTAGCAAGGGTCGCATTTAGGGTGCAACCCTATGCAAGTTTAGACAGAAAAAAGTCACCTGGGGCATGCTGGCTGGGGCATGCTGGGAGTTGTAGGCCTTTTTTTCTGTCTAAACTTGCACAGGGTTGCACCCTAAATGCGATACAGATCTGTGGAATGGGATCTCTCAGAGCTGGCGTCAACAGCTGGCATACTTGGGCAGCTGTCGGGCCCTCAAGAGTCCTGGCTGGCAGGGCCCACTGGTGACATCTGTCCTGGGGGTCCCTTTAATTTTTTTCTGCTCTGGTGCTCCAAGCAGCTGGATCTAGCTGCCATTTAACTTCCCCCCCCCATGCGCCCCAGTGTAGTATCACACTGGACTGGAGCATTATGGGAAGTTAAAACAGCAGCTCCCAGCGGCCTAGTCGTGCTTGGGGTTCTGCTGCGCCCATTGCCACCAACAGGGAAATGGCACTGGCCTGCCGACAGAGGAGTGGGGGGCACCAGGGAGCATTTTGCCCGAGGTCCCCTCAGACCTGGAGCCATCCCTGGAATCTCTCTTTTTTCCTTTCCTCTTTTCTTTTTTGTCCTTTGCATCTTATCCTCCAGAGGTTAGAAAGAAAGCAGATGGAAACAAAAGTGAGATTTCCCAAGAAGACACAGCATCGGAGGCAGAAATGAACACAGAGGAGCCACTAAACGGGGAGGAGGGAGAAGAGGAAGGCCTTGTGCGGGACGATTGTGAAGATGAATTGGTAAGAGACCACAGGATAGCATCCTTCTCCCACCTGCATGGATTAATCAGCCGTGTGCTATTTTAACAACGCTCAGATTTCTGGGGAAAGTAATCTTCTTTCCCCCACCCTGCCCCTAGAATAAATAGCCATCTTTAATGCTCTGACTGGTCACAGCTGGGTTACCTCGGCTGCCCATTAGGAGAAGGTCTTCCAGGAGGCGCTAGAGCAGCACGCCATTCTGCCACTGTTACCATGGGGCTCTTTTGTTTTAGAGCTTAACTATGGGTTGGTGTGTCATCTGGGTTCGGACGACACACTAAGCCACAGTGGCCAAAATAAACCCTAGAACAAGCCGTAGCTGCAAAGGGTGACTTCATAAACTTTCAATAATGTGAGAACCAAGTAGTTTCCTTTTTGCAGGTTGCTGACTGCCTTCAAGGAAGAAAATTTTGTTTTCCAGAATGTGTCAGGATTGAATAAATTCTGACACTTCTGGGAACAGTTTCCCCCCTATTTAAATGACAGTAATTCTTTCTAAATGTGCATCTATACATATAAATTAGCATGTGTAAAGGTGCAACCCTATGCAAGTTTAGACAGAAAAAAGTCACCTGGGGCATGCTGGCTGGGGCATGCTGGGAGTTGAAGGCCTTTTTTTTCTGTCTAAACTTGCACAGGGTTGCACCCTAAATGCGATACAGATCTGTGCCCTCTTTTGGGTGGGTGATGCATTTCCCTTTTGTGTGTGTGGGGGGCTGGGATCCTTAAATAAGGATGTGTGAGCATCTTCCATCCCTAGATAAGCCTGTGTAGAAACCCCTACACTGAGGAATAATGGTAACAGGATGGCGTGAACTGCCCCTGGCTCCTAGCTGGAATATGAGGCCTGAATTGTAGAATGGGGCAGCTGAGTGTGAGAGCTTGGACTCTGAGCTTGTCTCCAGAATCCAGACAAAGGAGGGGGCTGCTACTGAGGCTATGGCCAGCAGGCAGAGCTGAGAATCCCATCTTCTACTGGGATCCCTAAAATTATCCTCTCTCCAGTCCATCTCACTCCATCCTGTTACTGTTACTCCTCTGAGTAGGGGTTTCAACACAAGCTTCTTTAGGGCTTGCGGAGGATGCGTATTTAGAACACCTGACTCCAATAGCCAAATAGCTCTGGGAGTTTCAACTCACACTGGCGGCTGCCAACCCAACCATGCACTATCACAACTGGGGAAAAGGAAGAAGTATCAGTTCTGGGTGTCCACCGCACCGCCCCAAAGACATTGAGTAGCTTCCGTGCAGATGCACACATGGGCTACAATCCTGTACACATGTAACATTGGGAGCAAGACCCTTTGAACTCAATGGCACTTACTTCTGAGTAGACGTGTATAGGATTGTAGTGGTAGGCTGCAATACGCTACACACTTACTTGGGAGTAAGCCCCATAGAACTCAGTGGGACTTAGTTCTGAACAGACATGCATAGGATTGTGCTGTTAGGCTTCTTTTCTTTCATTACGCCTAACCCTCATCCTAGCAATGACTCGAAGAAAAAAGAATGAATGAATGAAAGTATCCCTTTTCTTTTTTTCTCTCCTGCCACCACCCCCTTTCAGGAGAATAGCCATTACACAGATGTGGAGGACTCCAGCCTACAGTAACCAGGTATATTTAAGAGCATATAGAGCGGGTTTTGTTGCTGTTTTATTGCTGGTTTCATTGTGTTCTTACTGTTTTTATCACTTTTAATGTCATGTTGGTTTTATGTGTTTTCTTGCTGTATGCCGCCTTGGGAGGGCTTCTGCCCTGTAAGGCAGCCAAGAAATATTTCAAATAAATAAATAAATGGTCTTCTTTGCTACAGTGGCAGCACCCTGAGCAGCTGGGTCTAGCCACCCTTTATTTTCCCACAATGCCCCAGAGTTATGTTAGGTTTGGGCATTGTGGGAAAATTAAAGGGTGGCTAGACCCAGCCACCTGGGGCTGCTTGGAAATCCAGGCGGTGGGGGGGGGATAAGGTGGGCCTAGGACTAGGTAGACATCAGCAGTGGGCCTTGCCAGGGTGCTGGGTCCTTGACAGCTGCCCGTAGATGCCAGATTCTGGCCCTGGCCCTGGAGACAAGTGGATTCCATGGGGACATAGAAAGCTGCCTTACTCTGAAAGTTAGACCAATGGCCCATATAGCACAGTATTGTCAACACTGACTGGCAGCAGCTCTCCAAGGTTTCAGGCAAGATTCTTTCCTAGCTCTATCTGGAGATGCTCAGGATTGAACCGGGGACCATCTGCATGCATAGCATGTGCTCTACCCCTCAGCTCCGGCCCTTCCCTAAAAGAAATGCTCCCTTACAATTGAGCACGGATCACAGTGATTATGAGTCATTCCTCAGATGGTGTTTCTTTAAAAACCCTCTCTTTTTCTTCCTGCCCCTTCCATCTTAGCATGTTCAGCACAGCGGCAATGAAAAGAGGGAGGACAGCGAGAGGTTAAACCCTGCTTTGGCATGCTGAGCCAGACAAGCATCACACATGCAGGACTGCCATCACCTCTCTGCCTGGCGTTCAAAAGGAGAAACATGGACCAATCTCTCCAGGCTGTTTTGTAGTACACAGCAAACTAGTCATCCCAGTGGATCCTCACCATTGCCCACCCCAAGCAGCCCATCCTCTTGTACTACAGACTCAGAGCCCTGCTGCCAGCACAAGCATTGCTTGTTCTGTGGTCTCCAATAGCCAGATATTGGAACTGATCTCATAATGACAGAGGAAGATTTGAATTTTTCTTTCTAGCACCAGGAAAAGAGAGAGAGGGAGGGAGGGAGGGAGGGAGAACCAACATAAAGGGTCTTGTTCCTGAGACAGATGGGACTGTGATGTGTAATATGAAGAGAGAGAAAATCATGTTGCCATGTGCAATTTACAGTTTTCCTTTTGAAATCCAGATCATGACTGGAATAGCCAGGAGCGCGGTGCCTCCTACTAGTCTACTTGCCTCCTTGGAATAGTTTTGGTCCAGCGCTACCCTGCAGCTATACAGAGAGACTGTGGCATCTGGAGCATGCCTTTTGATGTACCGTGTGTGCCCTTTGGAAAGATGGGGCAGAGAACATGGCTCTTGACAGATCATTCTGTGTGGGAGTGACAAACCATCTTCCTCCATCCAGTAAAGGTTAAGGCAGGTGGTAGGTCTGCACTATAAAGGCAGGTGGGAGCACTGAATGAAGTTAGAATAGAAGCTATAGTAGGAGGCACATCTTAAACTCAAACATTTCAGAATGAGGGAGGTGATTGAAGTGATCACTTTACAACCCAGCCAGCGCCCATGCTGTTCACTGAAGTTCCATGAAGTCATTTATTGGCTGTTCATAATGATAAGGTTAGCCAAATCCAGCCCATAGGGAAGGGAAAAGATGAGATGATCACATGGCAATGGAGACCCCCCCAAAATCACATGACAACTGAAGCCAATGATAGGTGTGTGTGTGTGTGTGTGTGTTTCCTGTTTCTGATACAAGAGGGCTAAGATGGGAGGAAAATAAGGTTCTAGTCATTCTCATCTAAGGATCCCCTTCTCTGAAATGCAGGGTCTTTCGGCCCATTCACACTCATAAAGACAAAAGATAAGCAAGGTATGTTGTGCTGCCTATTGAACTGAAACATCCTGCAGAATTGCACTTCGTTTATTTGCAATGTTCCCTTCTCCCACTGTACAAGCCACTCCAAGGTAAATTGCTCCTAGTTACCAACCTCAGAAGTAGATGATGCGATGTATGAAGTATGATTTAGTCATACAGACCCCAACAAAGTGCTCAGAAAGGGAGGGTGAGTGAAAACCACATTGTATAGGCCAGTTCCAAAAGGACCTTGATTCTACAATTTTTGCAAAGGATTTCTGCTGGAAGACATACGCCAGTTCCTGACATCGTGGAGTTTCCCTTCCTTAGGACTTGTTAGGCGAGAATCATGGCTCCCAAAGCACAACCATTTACATCCATTTCTTTGTTGACAATAATACATCCTGGAGAGTAAAATTAGGCAAGTGTTTTGTTTTTCCTCTCTTTTTTTCTATTGCCTTTTCTCTGTTGGCTCCTCCTGCGAAGTTTGGCCACTTTGTTGTATTGAGCTATTTTAGAACTGCTTTCTAGGCTTTGTTTTGCTATGACCCAACTGTGAGACTGAGGTATGGAAGGAAAGAGGGGGCTTTGTACATAAAATCCTGTATAATAAAAGAAGGAACTTAATTCATCTTATAGTATTGAATTTTTTTCCCTCACTCAAATATGCTACATATTATTGCTGCCTTTGAAAAATTATAATATAGCTGATTTCAGCCTGTGCCTACATCACATAGGCTCTTGTTAGCACACATACGATTGTTTAAAGAGAACTATGTCTCTGCTAGGAATGTTGGAGAAATCGGCAAAGGATTCAAATGTGCTCAGATCTCTATGAATCCGACCTGCGGATTCCACAGTGGACCGACTTTTTCCAAGTCATGAGGACTTGCAGATTGTTTTTTCACTTTGGGGGGAATTTGCGTTCATTCACACATTAATGCAAATTAAGTAAAACGAAATCCTCAAAACACGGACTGAATGCATTTAACCAAATGCGATCATCCCTTCTGCAAAATGAACAGGCTGCAATGGTGTGCTTGATTTTTCGGGTGAATAGCATGGGACAAAATGCCTAAAACAGCCTCATTTGCAGAATTAGACATAACCAAGCAGCTCTCTAGCATAGCCACCTGGCATTTGTATTCCAATGGGACCTCCTTTCCCCCTCTCACACCAGAGAAAACCCACACAGATGAGACTGAAGTCTGCCACGGTCAAGCAGTGTGCCACAAGGGAGCCGATTCTGGACCTTACAAGACTTCATCTGGAGGCTACAATGCTGCTCCACCGGTATCCTCAGAAAACCTGTGTTGATAACCCATTCAGAGGCAACTTGCCTATGTGTGCCAATGGGATTACTCAAAAGTAATTGAGGAAAACGGAGCTGAAGTTAGTTCCTAGTTCCCAGCTTCTTATTCAACACAGAACTGCCTGAATAAGGAACTGACGTGTATATGCCCCTGTACCTCAAAATGAGCTTTGCACCACCCCAAAACACATCCACACCACTGGATGGCAATCCCCTATAAGTAGGGATGGGTGAGAATGTTTTGGTTCATTTTTTATAAGAATTTACCATAATTCATAAAGTTATCCATATTCAGGAGATGAAGAACTTAAGACTTAACAAGTCGGAATGCAGGAGAAAGCAAAACTGACAGGTTCACCCATCCTGCCTACCAGACAGACACCCTAGCATCGTGTCTGGACCGATACTTGGTTTTTGCACGAGATGTTGTCGAGTTGCCCAGTGGCTCCAGCCTGTGCCACTCTGGCAAAGAGCAGCCGCCCCAGCTGCTGCTCACTCCCTCACCAACCAGCTTGCTTTCTGGGACCGAGTGAGGAGGTGGCAATGGTGGAGAGGAGGAGCACACCAGCCACTGGATCTGGCCAAGAAGGGGAAGGGAAGAAAGTGGACGGCTCTCTCTTTTCGCTCCCCCCCCTTTCTTTTAAGCCAATAAACATTGCTCCAATTCAAGTTTCCTTCTTGTCGCTTAAAAAAGAGAAACAGTCCAAGATCTCCCATTCAGCCAGTGAAGGCTTCTCTACATGAGGTGTTTATCCCAGTGCTTCATGGAGGCTTCTTTTTCCGTTTTCTTTGTGGGAGAAAGAAAGTGTCGTTTACGTGTGGGCTTTTCCTGGGGTTTTGTGTTCTCTGTCTTCCTATATGCTGTATTACACAACCACAAGGTGGCACTGTGGGATAGCGCAATTGCTGAATTACACGAGCCTTTATTCCAGTTTGTCGTGCCTTTAAAATTTAATACCTCATTGTCCTCGCTCTAAAAAAAAAGCTACAAAAATGGCTACAAAATGTGGGAGGCCCTGGAGGATGACGACATGTAAAAGACCCGCCAACTTCCATGAGTGAAGGATCACGAGTGCACAATAAATGCCTCATGTAGAGAAAGAAGCCTTAATTCTCCAACTGTGTGCCGTGAGAGAGATGGAAGTGGGAGGCGAGAAATAAATGGAGTCTCCAAAATCCAAGACAAAAAATCAGCCCCAAAATCATACTTTGATTGATGTATTTCTTTATTTATAATACTTCTACACTGTGTGTAATACAATGAAATCTCTAAGCAGTTCGCACTAAAATGCATATATAACACAACATGAAAACCAATGTAAAAACAACCTAAAATAAATAATTAAAAACATTCCTACAAAGACAACAATAAAAACAGGGCAACGTCGTAGTCCCCTTATGTTACAGGTCAGGTAAAGCTCATATTCTTAACAGTTGTTGCTGATAACACAAACATCCTGGTACTGAGTAAGCCAATTAACACAAGAAGTAAGGATTGCGGGAGGAACACCTTTAACTCAGTTCAAGCTGCAGAAGATAGAACGACCGCTCTTGATGAATTGTAACTCTGCGGGTTTCTTGTTCCAATTTCTCTCTGAAGTTTCTTTGCTCAAGAATGGCCACTTTAAAGTCAGGAACAGAGCATCCTGGGATGTTTTCCCACTGTTTTCCCACTGTTTCCAAATGTTTTCCCACTGGCTTTTGAATATTGGCATTTCAGATGGCAGATTTGAGTCCATGTATTCTTCTTCATAAATCAGGAGTGGAAAACCCTTTTTCAGGCCAAAGGCCAAATTCCAATCTGGGAAGGGTCTTTGGGGGGAGGGTGCATTCCAGTGGTGGGTGGGGTCAAAAGAAAAAGAAAGACTCCATCCAAAAATCAACATCTCACAACACAATCCTATGCATGTCTACTCAGAAGTAAGTCCCACTGAATTCAATTCCTAGGTAAGTGTGCACAGGTTGCAAATAACTGTGAATAGCATCCCAAAATCCAAGACAAAAAATCAGCCCCAAAATCATACTTTCAGATAGCATTCCACAAATCAAGCTAACAATAAAACTCAACCGTGCACTTTCAGATAGCACCCCAAACTCCAAGACAAAATGTCAAATTGCAGTTCCAGCTATCACGCCACAAACCAAGCCCAAACCCTTGCACTTTCATTAATCCCTGCTGCCACCCCCAAGAGAAATCACTGAATCATCGAAGTTTACCAAAGTTTAGTCATGACCAAAGGAAGCATCAGCAGGCAAAACTTTAGACATGGCCAAAAGATATGCTGTGAACCTGCAGCAACAGCCCAGAAGAGCAAAGAGCTCTGAAGGGCAGTGAAGATTTCCAAAGAAAACTGAAGCACTCTGGAAATCCAGAGTAGGGACAGGAAGAACACGACAGAAAGAACACTTTGGGAGAGTTCCAGCAATGTCGGATCAATTTCAACTCAAAGAAGAAACACGGGCAAGGGGGATCAAAGGAGGAACGGCAAGAGGGCGTGGCAAGAGACAGGGGGCATGGCTGGCAGGGAGCCTCATGGGCTGGATTCAGAGGCCTTGCGGACCGGATTGTGCCCTCAGGCTGGAGGTTCCCCATTCTTGGCATAGAGACTGGTTTGTTTGTCCTACGTGGGATGGAGAAGGGCACTCTTGGCAGATGACGGCCTATATCACATTGGCAGAATGCACCCCTGACCTGATGTTGTGGGTGGCAGTATTAGGTCCGGTAACAGTGTTTTCAGAGCAGATATAGGGACAGAGTTGGCATCTGGGTTTGCTGCAGGATCTGGTCTGTGTTTGTATCCATGTTCTGTGGCCTGTTTTTCCTAGTGAATAGCTGTTTTAGGTTGGGTGCGGGAGAAGCAGTGCCTGTAAGCAAGTGCAGACCTATCACCAAAGGCCTGTGTGAGGGAGGTCTCATTGTCCAGGATGGGCTGCAGCTCATTGATAAAATGTTTGAGTGCTTTTAGCTGGGAGTTACAGGTGACAACTAGCGGTGTTCTGTCATGTTGTAAACCACCCAGAGAGCTTCAGCTATGGGGTGGTATAGAAATAAAATTAATAAAATAAAAGTATGGGCGATTAATAAATATAATAAATAAATAAATATTGTTGTTGTTGTTGTCATCTAGATCTGTCCTATAGTAAATTATTCCTGGGTGCCAGTCTGGCCTTGTCTGCCTAATAATGGGACTAGCCTCTGTTAGATTGCATCTAAGCTACTGGGACAAAAAACAATCATGGAAGATCCTCCATTTTGGGGGAAATATAATGTCTAGCTGTTACTTGGATCCATCCATCTCTAAGCAAAACACACAGAACATAAGAACATAAGAAGAGGCATGCTGGATCAGACCAAGGGTCCATCTAGTCCAGCATTCTGTTCACAGTGGCCAACCAGCTGCCCATGGGATCCCACAAGCAGGATATGAGTGTAACAGCACCCTCCCACCCATGCTTCCAGCAACTGGTGTAATAGGCATGCAGCCTCTGATACTGGATGCAGCATATAGCCAATCAGGACTAGTAGCCATTGATAGCCTTCTCCTCCATGAATCTGGCCAATCCCCTTTTAAAGCCCTCCAAATTGGTGGCCATCACTACATCTTGTGGAAGTGAATTCCGTAGTTTATGCGCTGTGTGAAGAAGTACTTCCTTTTATCTGTCCTGATTCTGAATCTCCCACCAATCAGCTTCATGGGATGACCCCATTGGGTTCTAGTATTATGAAGGAGAAAAATGTCTCCCTTTCCACTTCCTCCACACCATGCATAATTTTGTACACCTCTATCATGTCTCCCCTTACACGCCTTTTTTCTAAGCTAAACAATCCCAACTGCTGCAACCTTTCCTTGTATGGAAGTTGCTCCAGCCCCTTGATCATTTTAGTTGCCCTTTTCTGCACTTTTTCCAACTCTACAATATCCTTTTTTAGATGCAGTGACCAGAGCTGTACACAGTATTCCTAAGTGCGATCACACGATAGATTTGCATGAGGGCAATATGATATTGGCAGTTTTATTTTCAATTCCTTTCCTAATTATGCCAAACATGGAGTTTGACTTTTTCACAGCAGCTGCACACTGGGTTGACATTTTCATCAAGCTGTCCACCACAACCCCAAGATCTCTTTCTTGGGCAGTCACCACTAGCTCAGATCCCATCAACTTAAAGTTGGGATTTTTTGCCCCAACGTGTATTACTTTACACTTGCCTATGTTGAGCTGCATTTGCCATTTTGCCTGTAATTTCCTGGAACCCCCCCCACATCCCTTTTTAAAAATTGGTGTTACACTGGCCATTCTCCCATTCTCCAGTCCTCTGGTACAGAGGCTGATTTTACGGACATATTACATGTTTTTGTCAGAAGATCAGCAATTTCATATTTGAGTTAAGAACTCTAGGATGGATACCATCAGAACCTGGTGATTTATTAACTTTCAATTTATCAATAAGGTTGAAAACTTCATCTTTTGTCACCACTATTTGCCTCAGTTCCTCAGACTCCCTTCCTGAAAATATCAGTTCAGGCACAGGTATCTGTCCTGTATCTTCTGCAGTGAAGACAGATGAAAAAAATTTATTCAGCTTCTCTGCAATCTCCTTATCCTCCTTTAGTACTCCTTTAACTCCATTATCGTCCAGTGGTCCAACTGCCTCCCAAGCTGGTTTCCGGCTTCTGATATATTTAAAGAATTTTTTATTGTTGGCCTTGATGTTGCTAGCGATATGCTCCTGAAACTGCATTTTTGCATCTCTTATCTGTTTGCATCTCCTTTGTGCAAGTTTGTGCTCCTTTTTGTTTTCCTCACTTTGGCAACTTTCATTTTCTGAAGGAAGCCTCCTTCTCTCTAATAGCTTCCTTGACACTGCTCAGTTAACCATGCCGGTGACCTCTTGGACTTGGTGCTACCTTTCCTAATCTGTGGACATTCTATCTGACCTTCTGTCATTGTAGTTTTGAGTAAACTCCAAGCATTTTGAAGGGATTTAAGCCTCTTGACTCCTCCATTCAACCTCCATTCCACCAGTTCCCTCATTTTAGAGAAGTTTCTTCTTTTGCAATTAAATGTGACTGTGTTGGACTTCTTTGGCGATATATCTACTTAAATATATATCACATTTGATAGCACTGTGGTCACTGTTTCCAATTGGTTCAACAACATTTACATCTTGTACTAGATCTTGGGTGACACTGACACCACTTAGGATTAAATCCAGGGTTGCTTCCCCTCTGGTCAGTTCCATGACCAACCTTTCTAGGGCACAGTCATTTAGGACATCAAGAAATTTAACTTCTGGACCTGTGTGAGCCAGAGAACAGAAGTAAGAAAAAAAAATGTGGTAGTCTCTTAGATTAGCAGAACTGGAGGTGAATTTTAGGTAATGCACTAGATAAAATATCAACCGGAGCCAAATTTTACACACAGAGACTTGCAATCTTGAGGTAAGTGTTACACTCCTAACTATTAAGGCTGCTGCAAGCCTATGCACACAAACCTGGGAGCAAGACCTACAGGGACTCGCTTCTGAGTAAACGTAGGACTGGGCTGCACAGAAATTTTGTTCCTCATCTGCTGTACAACGATCTATTATTTCATGTTGCTTTTATTTCAAGTGTGACAATTCAGCAATTATGGTGTCTAACCTTATCTCCTTTTTTGATACCATTACTAGTCTGGTAGATCAGGGGAATACTGTGGACATAGTATATCTTGATTTCAGCAAGGCTGTTGACAAGGTCCCCTTTCTTGTTGGCAAGCTGGTAAAAGGTGGGCTAGATGATGCAACTGTTAGGTGGGGTTGTAGCTGACTGATGGACCATACCCAAGAATGCTTATCAATAGCTTCTTGACAACCTGGAGAGAAGTGACAAGTGGGGTGCTGTGCTGCACGGTTATGTCCTGGGTCCAGTATTGTTCAAGTTCTTTATAAATGAGTTGGACAAAGCAGTAGAGGGGATGCTCATCAAATTTGCAGGTGACACCAAGCTGGGTGGGGCAGCAGGGTAGGAAACCTGGTGTCATCTGGATGTTTTGGACTACAACTCCCATAAATTCCAGCCATCATGGCCAATAGACATGGATTATGGGAGCTCTAGTCCAAAACATCTGGCAGGGCACCACATTGACTACCCCTGCTTTAGAAAATAAAAACAGGGTTCAATATTATCTTGACAGGATGTAAAACTGGGCCCAAACTAACATGAATTTCAACAGAGATAAATGTAAAGTTCTGCATTTAGGTAGGTAGGATCAGTTATGCAAATACAGGGTAATTGATAACTGGTTTGACAGCAGTACATGCAGAAAAGATCTAGGGCTTTCAATAGATTGCTGAGTCAGCAATGTGATATGGCAGCTAAAAGGGCTAATGCAACTTTAGACTACATCAATAGAAGTCCAGATCGTGAGAAGTAATCTTACCACTCTGTTCTGTTTTAGTCAGAGCTCACTTGGAGTTTGTTGTTTTTTGTGGGTTTGATGAGTAAGAAAATTTGGGTACAATAGAAAAAAGAGAAATTTATTTGTAATTATAGACTAAGAGAAAATATTGTTACTTTACTTGCTGTGGAGAAAATCAGAAGTCAATTTAGTTTGGTCTTGTATGTGTAGTTGTTTGTAGTGTCTATTTGTGTTTTCCTTTATTTTTAATAAAAATTGGGGGGGGGGGGGAAACGTAAGAAGCATATTGACCAACTAGAATGCATCCAAAGAGGCGAAAAAAATTGAGAGAGACCTAGAGCCCAAGTCCTATAAGGAAATGTTGAAGGAGTTGGGTATATTTAGCCTGGAGAATAGACAATTAAGAAATGATATGATAGCCATCTCCAAACATCTGAAGGGCTTTCATAGATGGCACTCTAGAACGTAGGATCCAAACCACTGGGTTCAAATTATAAGAAAAAGAACTTCCTGATAGTATGTGCTGTTCAACAGTGGAATGAACTGCCCCAAAGGTGGCGGACTCTCCTTCATTGGAAGTTTTAAAGCGAAGGTTGGATGTGCAACTTTCAAGGATGCTGTACTAATGGATTCCTTGCGTCAGCAAGGAGTTAGGATGACCTCTGAGGTGCCTCTCAACTCTGATTCTAGCAAGGGTGGTCCATTGGCAGCTTGCAGGAACATACAGCCTTTAAGGATGTTTTAGGCAGCTACCGTGAGGTCACTTGCAAATACCTCTGCAACAGGAAGTCAAGAGCAGGGGCTGCAACCGGACATAGTCCTGGGTCTGCCATTAAAAAATAATTGCGCAGAGAATCTTGAAGTTTGCAGGTGTCTTTTAGTCCCACAGAAGCCTTATTCAGGTGTTCCTGGTCACATGGAGAGTTCTACTCATGTTCAAATGACCATGCCAGTTCAACATGACAAGGTCTGACTGAGGGGAAAGGGGTGGTAGGCCCAGAGACATAGGGGGCGAGGCCAGCACACTTTGCCCCTGTCCCACTACACACTTCAAGCTCTCACGCGTTCAAGTAAATGCTATACATACACATTGAACTTGGGTAGACACACCCATTCTGTAGCTTCCATTTGCCAAGATTACATGCAAATGTGAATAGGCAATAACTCATGAACAACTACATGTAGAACACTCATTCTTGGTGGCAAACTTTTTGTAATCCAACCGTTACCACCAGCATGGCCTAGTGGGACGAATGCCAGACTAGGAACAGGAAGACCCATGTTCAAAGTTGACCTTCCGCCAGTCACCATCTTAGCCTACCTACCTCTATTGGGGTGGCGATGTTTTATTAAGGGAAAACTTGTACACTGCCAAAAGTTCTTTAGAGAAAGGGTAGGATAAAAATGAAGTAAATATCTAAGTAATTGAAATCAGAAACATGAAAGTCACACCATACATTTTTAATGAACACACATTTTTGGACTTGGGGTTTATTATTTAAGATCCACTGCAATACAGCTTTTCACACCTGCATGAAGTATAAGTCATTAAGAACTTCTGGCATTTGCACATTCTTGCATGATGTTTTGCACCTGCACATCAGTTCTTCTGATTAAAGGCATAAGGTACTTAGTCAGAAAACTGTGTGCATATGCTTGTTTTAAAGAAAGGATAGATGTAACACTCCAGTATAAGGAATCCAGAAGGGCTTGCTTGTCACACGTCAGGGAAACAGTAGTTCCAGCAGTGAAATCTTGTTAGGAAAGGCAGAGGTTTTATATAGAGCATAATAGCGAGAAATTATTTTACATTCCAAGACATTCAAACCATGGGAGCATTTCAAACACTTCAGCTAGCTACAGTGTGAATTACTATTTACAAAATAATCAAATCACCTCTACATTGTGCTTACTTGAAGCAGATTTTAAGCCCTACAATATAAAGTGATTACACTAGCCTTTTAAAGCTTGCTACAAGCACCAAGGATCAAAAGATAGCCAATGTGTTTTGCTATCTGGAGCCCTTAAATAACTCTCCTCCACATTTTAAGCATAATGTTCAAGATAAGGGTTTTGCTAAAGTGTGCATGTGCACACAAAGTTATCCCTACATGATGTTTTTCAAATAAAGTTGGCTTCATTATAAATAGCTGCAACAACTTCGGTAATGGACATATGGGTACAAGTGCTGTGAAGTGGTCCTACTCTACTCACACCAGCTAGAATAGCTGAACCTTTAAACACAAAGGTGGGATCCCAAGTGCAATGCCCTCCTGAGCAGCACTCCGTAAGGCAGGGGTAGGCAAAGTGGCAACTGCAGCCACCACTGTGCACCTGGACACCTTTCTTGGCACCCAGCAAGTTGCTCTACCCTCCCACTTTTTTAAAAATTAACACATGTTCTTACCAGAAGCTGGGATTGCTGTAAAATAAATTTGTTGGGTGCTCAAAACGGTGGGTTCAAAGGAGTTTAATGTACTGGGGCTCAGATCCCACCTGTGTCTTGTACTCAAGTCTTTGGGGCAGGTTACCTGTCCTCTCCATGCCTCCCAGGACAGCCATTTTGTGATGCCCAGGACAGTTTCTAAAATTGCCAACTGTGCCCAGTACAAAAAGGTTGCCTACCCCTGCCATAACATATGGGGTCTTACCACTGGCAGGGAAAATCCGTACACAAGTGTGGATGCGCACAAAGAAACAGCACAGGTTTCTCAAATTCACAACCAAGAATAATGCAGCAGAGCAATTTTGCATTCTGTCACTGATCAGACCCAAATCTGTACTGCTTCAGCAAGCTTGCTGCATTATGTACCTTCAGACTATGCCCCAACAAGCAAAAACTATTTATCTGTGTTGTATCCACTTTGAAGACTTCAAACATAGCGTTTACTTAGGTTTTTGTGCTTATGTATACAGGGACTAGCTAGTTAAAAAAAACACCTCATTAACGAACGCCATATGGGGATCATAACCGTGTCTGCAAAGATAACCACAATGCCATAGTAATGTTATACAAGAGGCACTGATCCTGGCTTTATTCATTTTAAAAGATACATCCAACATTAGTTACAACTCAGATGCTATTAAAAACCATTTAGGAAACCAAGTCTTCAGTTTTACTGTTCTCAAGTAGCCTTTGGAGAGAAAATAAAAATGGTTTGCTGGCAAAACTGAAGTATGTTAGTATACATACAAATTAACATTTAAAAAGACATCTTCCAGTGTTAAACATGAGACAGCAAGTACAGTCAACCCCAACTTTTGTTTCATCAAGCTATATCAAACAAAACCAAGCACTTTGGTTAACTCCAGTACTATGCATATGTGCCATCCCTTCACAGCTCCACCCCCACCAACCACATTCTGCTTGTGGGTTTCCTGCAGGCAGCTGGTTGACCACTGTATAAACAAAATGCTGGACTAGATGGACCTTTGGCCTGATCCAGCACACCTCTACGTTATGTTATCATCATATACCTTCCACAGCTTTATCCTCTATCTTTCCCATTGGTAAGTTGTGAACCAAGACCCTGAAGTAGTAAAATACTGAAAAGACACTGTTCCCCAATCCATATGAATGCTCCAATTGTTTTTTGTTTTTTTGTTTTTTTCAACTTTTACTTTTTATGCTCCAATTGTTTTAAGCTTTATTTGTAAATTATCACAGCTTTAAAACCCTCAGAAGACAGCAAAGAAACAGAAGAGCAGCCTTGCTGGATTAGACCAAAGGCTTTTCTAGTCCAGCATCTTGTTTCCCACAGTGAACAACCAGATGCCTATAGGAATCCCACAAGCAGGCCATGAGTGCCCAACTATACACTCTGTGTAGTATTAGTTCCTTTTGCCTATCCTAGTCTCCCACCATTCAACTTCATTGTATAACCCCAGGTTCTAGAATGCAATGACCATACCTGTCACTGTATCCCAAGTGTGGCTGCATCGTGAACTGTAGGAAGGCATTATGGTAGTGCCAACTTTATTTCAATTCTTTTTTTCCACAGCTGCCAGGTCAATATTTTTTAATTGAGCTATTCAGCACAACCCCAAGACTCCTTTCCTGGTCAGTCACTGCCGGCTCACTGTATATGTGAAGAAAGAACCTTTTGCCCCAATGTGCACCACTTTACAGTTACTTACACTGAACCACATTTGCCATTTTAATGCCTATTCACCTACAGTTTGGAAAGATTCTTTTGGAGCTCTATGCAATCCCATTGTGTTTTACCACCTGGAATAATTTGATGTCATCAGTAAAAACTGTTCACCTTACTGCTCACCCCTAATTCTAGGTCACTTATGAACAAGTTTAAAAGCACCAGTGCCAGTCCAGACCACAACCCTCCATTGCGAAAACTGTCTTTTTATTCCTACTCTGCTTCTTCTTCTTTAACCAGTCACCAGTCCATAAGTGGACCTGCCCTTTTAGCCCATTACTGGTAAGTTTACTCAGGAGCCTGTGCTGAGGGACTTTGTCAAAAGCTTTTGGAAAGACCAAGTACACATCTTCCAGATTACCACTATCCACATGCATATTAACACTCTTAAAGAACTCGAAAAGTGTTTTGCCTCCTCAAAGGGATACAAGTGAATACAAATTAATGCATAAAGAAGACCAAGCTGTTTGGAGGGGGGAGTTATCAGTGCCCAATTCTGTTATACACTAGTGGGGGGGGGGGGGAAGACATTACACCACATATCTTGCAGGATGTGCAGAGGTAAGGCCAGTGGGGAGAGGAGGAGGGAAAAGACACAGGATTAATTGGGCATTAATAGGTGCGCTAACTTCTATAATTATCTTGTAACTGGATACTTTCATTTAAATTCACTTGCAACAAAGTTCAACTTTACAATTTAATTTTAAAATTTTGCATAAGTGAAAGTTAGCATTCCAGAACCCTCTAAATAGATAAGGCAGTGATAATGTGCATTTAAATTGTAACGTTTTCCCAAAACTATTCACGTTAACATGGTATCCTGATCTAATGATCAAATGATGTGATTTAATGACCCGTGTTGGACAACTGCAGCGCACAGATGAAAACAAGTCCCAGAATATGAAGGATAGCTGGTCATGGACAGCCAAATCAATTCTAGAAGTCAGCATAAATAACTGTGGGGCTGGTACAAATAATTAGAATATGGATGGAGTCATTCAACTGAAATCATTTTTAGGACAATATTTTTATGATGTATACCATTTCATTCATTAACTTTTCCCCCTTTACTCTTACAATATACTTATTCAAGACAAAGTATCTTTTTAGAACAAAGGGCAGTATCCAACTGGTGCAACCACTAATGTAAATTAATTTATGCCAGCATAAGCTACTCTAGTGCAACATCAACAGCATTTGCTGTGACATTGATTTCCCAGGACAATAGTTTACACTAGCATGATATAATTTATTGTTTGCGGTTGTGCCCCATTGCATACTGCCTAGTCATCTGATGATTTGGAACCAGTTATGATGTTTGCATGTATTCACAGTATTGTTGTTGCCAGAGAAACAAAGAAAAATTCAAATGGAAGAGTCACTGTTATAATAACTTTAATTTCTCTTGCATTTTACAGAATTCTATGAACAGATTAAAAAGCACCTCCTTTCCCATCACACTTGACAGTTGATAAAATATTCAGTTAGCAAATGTCAAACAGCTTGAGGATCTGCAGCTTGCAAGAATTTTCACAGACCAACCCAAAGCCAAGCAGCTTTTACAATCTTGTTTTAATACATTGGAACTCCACTCAGGTTGTAAGCCTGTCCAGCCATTTGTGCCCAGATCACTTTGCAAAAATCCAGTGTCAACCAACCAACTAGTTAGCTTTGGCACGGAGCTGCGCTCTCTTGCCCGTGACAGCCTGGAAACCAGTTTTGATGCTGGCGACAGAGCAGCGCGAATGGCAGGTCTCACACTGCAAAAAATATAATCTGGTGTCCTTCTGCAAGATTGTGTCTGGCGACCGACACGTGTGACAGGTGACATATTCCTCTGGGGGAACAATTAAACATGCCATATTAGCAACAAGAGATTAATTATGATAGTTAACAAAAAAGTTCACGTATTCATCCAAGCAGAATTTTTAGTAGCATTTAATTGTCTGGGCAGCATAATTGTCAAAGGAAGCTACAAACTGACTGGACTAGTTTCTGGGTCAAGGCATGCAAATCCTGTTCTTCGGCACCAGTGACACTGCTATAAAGTTCAAACAAGTATTTTGCCAAAGCAGCACTTCAAAAGTAAAGTACCTCTTTATCTGCCCCATAAATATGTTTCAAAGTTAATTACCTCATAAGCAGCATTGAATCCTAGCTTATTTATACATATTTTTAGTATGTAATTCAGCCTTAGTAGGAATGTACAAAAGAGTTAGCTCTCCACAAAAAGCTATACCTGTCAGCCCACTCACCATGTATGTCACAGGGTGAATTGAGTGATAGGTCTGACAAGCAGCTTGCATGGGGGGAAACCCAAGACTTGGCTCTGTGTATATGTGTAAGTTACAATTCCAATATTTTTCAATATTTTATCAGTGTGACACACACTGAGCTGTCAACATACTCTGAATTTAGTTTATAAAACAAATAAATTAAGCACACTGAGATGGGAGCTCGCCTGGCTTCCCTTAACTGGGAGTTCTGGAGCCTGGGAGCAGAGCCACCAAGAAGGCGGTCTCTCACATTCCCCAACATGTCTCCGATAGTGACAGGACAGAAAGAAGAGCCTTTCCTGAGAGTTTTAAAACCCAGACAGGTTGGTATGGGAGACTGTGGCCTTTCAAACAGTCCGGTCCCAAATTGGATAAGGCTTCACGGGTCATAACAGACACTTTGAATATGCTCCGAAATGAACTAATAGCCAGTGAAGCTGTTGTAACAAGCCCTGGTCAGTAGTCTAGCTGCATCATTCTGAACCAGCTGAAGTTTCCAAACACTTTTCAAAGGCTACCCAATCTTTTTAATTGGCGATATCAGAGGCTGAACCTGGGACTTTCCACATGCAAACATTTGCTCTGCTACTGAGCTAATTATTCTACTGTATGATAGCAAAAAGCCTACAGCAGAGCACACAGAGGACTACATATCATCTGTGTGTGTGCACAGAAGACAGATAGATATAATCTGCAAAATACCTTAACTAAAAAAGAGGTAGGAAACAATACAACTGAAATGTAGAATGACTATTTTGTTCAGTCTGTGGCAAAGATATCCAAGGACCACCTCTTTTCATATGTACTTACCCAAACACTCAGACTAACATCAGAGGTCCTGTTTTGTGTCCTGTCCCCAGTCCCCCTGCCTTCCAAGGCCTTTCAAGTTGAGGAATGCCCTTTGGAGTACCCGTCTACTCCAAACGCTTCCTGACTTTTGGCAATCAGCAGACACATGGTCATTTCAGAGGACTTTCACGAAAGTGCAAGCCGATTATTATAGTGCTACCTCTACTGTGCTTTGTACTCTTTTGAAGTGTTTATGATTTATAATTGTGTTTTATGGCTATTAGCCACCTTTGGGGTTTCAGAAAGGTGGCATATAAATATTTTAAATAAATAAATCCTTTAGCGAATATTTGAATTAAATACAGGATTTTGGAACATTTCCATGTATGCTAACTAGCAAGCTGTACTACTCATGTTTAAGTACTCACAGGACTAAGAAATCTACATTAAACAAAGTAGAAGCAAGCCTAAACACTTTTTTGAAAGTTGAGTAACATGTTCCTGCAACTGTACAATATACTTACTGATATATCTTCTCAAGACATTTTCTATCTGTTTTTGCTGGAATCTTCCTTTGATTACAAGTTGGTTGTTACCATCTATTGAGCCACTGATTTGAAAGAAGATTTTTATGGTTTAGAACCAAGACAGACACAAATTACACATAATGAAGAGAAGTTGCAAGATTCCCTAATGATCACAGCATATACAACAAACTGCTAAGAGGATCTCCATCGGTACTGAGACTGCAAACTTTATAGCTCCCTTCTAAGGCTGAACTTATTCCCAGAGTGCCAACAGCTTTGTAGCCAGAACAGGACCATCTGGCTGGGGCATGCTGGGAGTTGTAGGCCAAAAACATCTGGGGACCCAAGGTTGGAGAACACTGTGCTAGCAACACGATGGAAGCATCAGTAGGCTCAAGGGAACCTGGAGGTGTGCAGTAGCACCAAAAGAAAAGGGGGGGGGAATCTTTTTTAAAAAATGAGGTGGAGGGGGAACCCAATATAGCTCAATGAGAATTCAGCATGCTCAGTAGCCACAGAATTTGCATTGAAAAAGTAAACCAAGAAAAAGGAAATGAACTGTAGTGTCTGGGGGAGGGCACGGGTAGAAGTGGGGCAATCAAGGTGAGGGGGTGAGTGGCTGATGCTCTACCTTCCTTTCTGCTATGAATCTTTCTTACCGGGGCAGGGGTGTAAAAAGAAGGGAAGAAAGGAAAATGCAGATCAGCAGACATACAGGTAGAGTAGCTGAGAAAGAAGGCAAAGAGTGCAGAGGACAATGGAAGGTGAGCAGTTATATTTGTGTGCTTCTTCCCCAGTAGTCCTTTGCCCCCTTTCTTTCCTTCTCAGAGAGTAATGAGCAAAAGGGCGCAGAGGAAGAGACACGGATCTAAAAAGATGCAGAGAGAACCATCTCACTGGACAGGTCACTTCCTGTTTCACATTGAGAAGGTATTTTATTCCCAGGGATAGAACTGAGAGCTGCCCATTAAAACAAAAATCAATGAAGACATCTAAGATTTGAATGTTGCGGTGAATGGGCACCAATGCGTCCACCCACACCACAAAAATCCACAAAGATAGCAACAAAGATAGGAGTTCCTGTTTTTCTAAGTCAGGTCTTATTTAGCATGAAACATTTAAAGACAGCCCTGCTAATGCAAATTCCAAAGCAAATGCAGTTCACTCTCCTCATATCGCAGGTAGAAAGGGCTGTGGCTGAGAAAGAGTGGTTTGCAGCAACCCTGCAGTGTTCTCCAGAGATAGTATATGTCTATTGCAGGTTGGGCTAACCTGCAAGTACAGCTTATGACAACCCTGCAAAGTTCTCCAGTGCCATGATCCCCATGTTGCAAGGTGGGCTAAGAAAGCACTATACGACAACACTGCATTCTACTTTATTGTTATGCCAGATTTCCTTCTAGGCCAAATTCAGCAGTCGAATGCTCCAAATACTTTTACATGTTCAAAAACCAAAAAATATTTTGTACATGAAGACAGTCTTTGCTATGATCGTGTGTGTGTGTGTGTGTTCAGCCCCCTTTGCTAGATGTTCAGGAAACACAAGTACACCAGGGATTCACTGCAACATTTTGTTGCTGAGCCCACTAGTCCAGTGTTCTCCAACCTTGGGTCCCCAGATGTTTTTGGCCTACAACTCCCAGCATGCCTCAGCCAGCTAAGCTGGCTGGGGCATGCTGGGAGTTGTAGGCCAAAAACATCTGGGGACCCAAGGTTGGAGAACACTACACTAGTCCATATCTAATCCCAAACTGCAGGTAAGAAAAGTTAAATCAGCACATCAACCAACAAGCTAATCAATAGCAGACAAAACAAGGAACTTTGCTTGTCCTAGGGGCAACCATGTAAGAAAGATATTTGGGTACTAACTATATAGCTTTGCCCTACCTATCCTTAACTAAGCAGAAAAGGATACTGAAAAAGAATCAGTCAAGCCTGAGAACCTTGTCTTTGATTCCAAGTAGTGCAAAGTTACTTCCACTTGTGAAAAGGGGCTTTTCTGCTTGCCTTCTTGCAGCAGTCCACTCATTTACCCCAAGAAGTCTCTCATAAAGGTTGGGAGCCAGAGCAGCAGTTTTGTGATTGTGAAGGACTGAAGCTTGCAGGGAGGGGAGGCAGAATAAGCGGAGGATTCAAGCTTTTTGGATACATTATCTTTTAAGCGACAGAGCCTTAAACTTGAACAAGCAGGAAGAACTGGTTGTTCTGCAAAGTATGTTTCTTTCTCCCTTGAAAAATTCAATTACTTCAGTGTTTTAGTAGAAGCAATACACCACTGTGCAACAAAGAAAGATCTCCTACAAGCTTCCCTCAAGCACATGAACACTAGCAACTGTAGCATGGGGAAATAGTTCCCCTTGGAAAAAGCTTCCAACTTTCATCCTGTTTACATAGGATAAGTCCTTATTAGATAAATTATTAAATTTAAATATGCAAATACAGCAATTTAAAGTGTTTTTACTTCCAGAAGAGAATGAACTCATTTAAAAATAGTTGACAAAAACAATTTTCAAAATAGTGAAGTCTTCCAGGTCTGAGAATGTTTGAAACAGTCTATTTGCTGAATTGTTTTGCTTTTAAAATGTTCACACAACTCTTGCTGCCTCATCTAAAGGATGTATTCAGAAATCCACAGACTAAATATATTTTTGAAAGGATTTTTTTTAAGAAAAGATTAAGGTGCTTACCTTGTACCCAATTCTGCAAGCAAAAAAGCCAGGAGATGCTTTGGTTGACGATGTAATCTAAAGATAAAGGAGTTAAGATTTACCTAGTTACCATCACAAAATATATAAATTTAGGGTGCCTGTTTCTTAAAGCAGATACCTCAAAATAATTGCACAATGCAGCAATTACGTAAATGTTCAGTGTTATACACATTACCATTATTTCTGGCATGCAGTATTTACAGAGTACAGAAGCCATGATATAAACCAGGGGTAGGCAACCTGGTGTCCTCCAGATAATTTGGACTACAACTCTTATAAGCCCCAGCCAGCATGACCAAAATTCAGTAATTATGGGACCTGTCACCCATAACATCTGGGGGGCACCAAGTTACCTATTACCAATATAAATCTTGCAACAAAGACAGTTTAGACAGACCTCTCTTTAGGATATTTGAAGAGGCCAAGGCATCAGAATCAAGGAAAGGGGATCAAGGAAGGAAAGTTTATAACACAAGAGAGGACAATGACCTCAATGGGATCAATGCAAGAATCAGATTAAATCTCTTTCAGTAGTATGAACTAAGATGACAAACTGATCTAATATCAACAGCTATTTCAGTGTTTTCGGTGAAGTCTCACAGCAGTGCTATCAGCCCTTGATAAAATTCAAAAACACAAAGATGGTTTTAAATGCAAGGCTGCCAGGGGCAGCCAGCACCATTATGTGGATGAAAGGGCTAATTTGCTCCATCAGAACCTACCTGTTTTAGGGGAGCAAAGTGCAATGAGTTTCTCCCAACTTATCCCGAACTCTACATATACACGTGCACAGACACACAAACATGAAGATGCATTCTAAATAATAACCTTTGCCTTGATGTACTTTGTTGGATCCTCTAGCAGTCATTAGCCCTATTCAAACATTCAGCCAAACACATAAGGACACGAACAGTGTAGGGGGTACACACACCATCACCACACTGCCTCCGCCACTCTCAACCTTTGGGCAATTGGGCATGCAGCGCAGAGGCCCAAAGCTAGAGTCTAAGCAGGTTTGGATCGGACAGACAGAAGGGATTGGTGTTCTCTGGTGGCTACATTGTGGTGCACTTGAAGAGTCTTCAAGTATAGGATACTATGGGGCCAACCTCACTAGGAATTTCTGAGCCCACTAGTCCAGTGTTCTCCAACCTTGGGTCCCCAGATGTTTTTGGCCTGTTTTGAGCAAATTAATGAGGATTCCACAAGAGTACATACAGCACATTCACTTCACCGTAACTGGAAAAAAGGTTCCCAGTTGACTACCTTGTGAACCTTTCACCCTTGAACCATTTATGCTGAGGTAGGCCACTAACGTATTTTACACCTACAATTGAATGACCTGCCAGGGCTCGTCGTGGGTTATTTAACCCGCAACAAGCTACAGTGCCTGAAGGCACCACATTGAATATGCAAGCCCCGCTCAGGGGTTGTCGTGTCATGCAACCTTGGTGAGCATGGATTATGTGAGGGTTAAACAACCCTCACATAACCCTAAAACAGACAATGGGTTATGCAAGGGTTTTTTAACCCTCACGTAACCCATGCTCGCCGGGTTCACACAACAACTCCCAAGTGGGAGTTGCATGTTCAAAATGGCTCCCACATGTGCCACAGCCTCACCGTGGGTTAAATAACCCACAGTGGGCTGTTGTGTCGTGCGAAGAGTCCCAATAGTTACTCCCCCTCCAACTCACGCAACAATATACAGTGTACAACTGAAGAACCATGGTATCCCCCCATTCCTATTCACCACTTCCTTCCCCAGACCACAATATGGCGAGACTTACAGTTTACAGATATCTGTAAAGTTGACAAATGATGTTTTCTTGGTTCCTACTCTTACAACTTGGGGAGGTTTCATGACAAATTTTCTTTTTTCACCAGCTACCATATCTGGATTTTTTTCCCGCATAATGTTAAATACACGATTCAGCAACTGGAAACACATGGGAAACAATATTAATAAACTTCAATCATCTCTCAATCTTTCATAGATTTCATAGATCACAGAGTTGGAAGGAGCCTATAAGGCCATCGAGTCCAACCCCCTGCTCAATGCAGGAAACTAGAGGAGGGGTCTCCCATCCAAGTAATAACCAGGGTTGACCCTGTTTAGCTTTCCACGCTCAGACAAGCTGAGCCAGTGTAAGCCACAGGCCTATAAGCTATCTTGCATTTCTATACTTCTTAATAGCATGGGGAGGGGTTTGTTATCAGGAAAGCAAGATTTTTCCAGTGATCCCAAGACAAGCCAGCATATTAAAGTTGTGCTTTGCTTCTCTTTGAAATGCTTTAGCTCTTACACAAGAGGCTTCCCTCTGATGCTCCAGCCCAGGCATTCCATCAAAGGGGGGGGGGGGTGGAATTACCTCAGGGCTACTGATTGTGTGTATAGCAGTATACACAGAGCACTCATTCTCACATTCCATCCAATGTGCAGAGGTCAGAGGCACAGCAAATGGACACATGCAGTTTAGAGGCAGGGCGAGTAGCCATGATCGTAATCCCATCCGTATGTTGCACATATGGCCAATAGAGAATATAAACTTTTGTCTGAGCTTCCCTGAGGAAAAAACCTTACAAAATCTTCACAAAGAACAATTTATCTGGCGTTACTAATCACTCCCTCTTGCTTTGGACCCCAAGAAAGGCACAGCAGGGGGGGGAAAGCAGGGCCAAGTGTCATGAAAGCCCACAAAAGAGATCTGTAGTGGCCACCTACACCTTCAAATGTCATTAAACAATCAGTGACTTAAATGAGATGGTGTGTGCTCTGCCTACTGACTCAAAACTGAAATACAAGAGCTGAGACAAGAGGTTACAAGGATATTACATCACCATTTCCCTTTGGTTCCTGCCACTTTAGCAAGTCCCACTGTGCATTTTGAGAACCAGAAGCTGCAATATTGTTCTCTATTTTACAGGTATTCAACACTGACATAGCAAGTGCATCTATAACAACACAATTAGGGTCCAGCTCTTGCACAGTATCTAACAGAACTTTCTCCTCCTTTTCTCTTTATTATTCACTCGAAGCTGTGCTGAAATGAAGGGGAAAGGGCATGTAATCTGCTTTGAAGAGAAATGACGTTATTCTTGAACTTTTTATATGAACTTCCAAATTGTCTCTAATAGGAAATACGGCTACTTGCACTGCAGGAATTAGAAAGAGCTAATCTAGAATAGCCCACAAGTAGGGATGGCCGAGAATTTCATGGGGGGGTGGAGGAATGGAACGAAATCGCCCCACTCTCAGCAAGATTTACCTGGCCCCAGCTCATCCCAAGTTCCCGCGGGGAAAGAAGCTTTCAGGTCCCTGGCGCATCATTTCCGGGTCCCTGGCACTGCGTTTTTTAATGTAAATACCTAGGTAAACCTCCTTAAAACAGCCGCGAATAGCAAATCACAGCAGTTTTAAGGTAGTTTACCTTGGTATTTACATTAAAAACGCAGCGCCAGGGACCCGGAAATGATGTGCCACGGACCCAGAAGTCTGCCGAGCGCCGCAACTGCCAGGCGCCGCGGGACGAGCGGGGGGGGGAGGGGGAGTGGCCATCCCTACCCACAAGGCTTCACTACACATGATCTTCCTGGGAGAAGAAAGTATTATGGACTCCTATTAAAGTGTATTATTTATTTATTATTTGCATTTATTTATCGCCCATCTGGCCGGCAAACCTGTATGTAAATGCACAACTCATGACCTCATGCTTAACCTCTATAAATCAAACAACATTTCCCTTCGTTTATCCAATGACAGCTCAAGTTTAACAACATGTTCCAATCACTGTATATATTTAAAGTAATTCTAGAATCACTATATTTGTTAACATATCCCCACCTCCACCCCAAATAAGCTATAAATAAAAGACAAGACATCGTAACTAGTTAAGAGGTATAGAAATTATTTACTTCATCATACGTGTAGTCCCTCTCTGAGCCTGCCCATGCAGGTCCCAACTGAGAGCTAAAAGAGATTCCATCATCTTTTTTGCTGTCTTCATCCTCCAGTGCTGCAAAATAAGAAATATACTTGAGATCCCAGTTGTCTTTCACCATGTGCATGGCAAAAGCATAATTTTCTTTTAGAAATATGGGATGCAAATAAAACTATCAAACTAATAGTACAGAAGAAACCACTCATAATGGTCTATGTGTACTGGGACTTTTTAGCCAGTTCTTCCTACTGTACCCCTTGTTCTCCTCAAAGAGTTGTTCCTAAAAAGTGAGGGATTATACAGGTAGCATTCAGAATGCTGTGAGGAGCTGAAGCTAGAAGGAGAAACACAGTGCCTCCCCCATGGAAGTGCTTTGCACATGTGCTGAAGCCTCTTTGAACAAAGTGAGTCAGAAAATTCTGATGTCATAGATCAATGAAAATCAGATATAGCATGTTTGGATTATGTGTACTTTTGGTTTTAATTTACCCTGCTGTTTACAATAATACAGCATGTGTGGGGGACCATATGGGCTTCCTAGGGATAATCACTTGAAATAAGCTAATTACAACTTTGAAACTGACCAGTTTGAATGGTATTGTACCCATTTGCTGAGCTACTAATTAACTTCATGAAACAATGTGCTTTTGGAAATGGAAGATGTTCAACAGAAAAATATAACATTGAGAAAAAAATCCTCTCCACATTACTTCCCTTGGATCCTGGATATAGCATCCAGAAGATACAGTTTCACCATTAGTATACTGTGCAAGACTCCAGTAGAGGAGCAAATTTGATTTATACCACCTTAAAGTCATATGAAACCTCTTAGACCACAGCTGTACCATAAAGCTAAATCTGTTTAGGTTTTAAACAGAATGCGGGATAGGGGAAAACACAGTTGTCCTCCATGAGAATTTTAGTTCAGAGTAGGCTAGGGATCCCAAGAACAGTTCTCAACACACATCAAAGGACTCCAAAGATTTCCTGGAAAAGTCATGACAATTAAATGCCTGGTTTAGGTTTGCGGTTACCTTTGATCCAGGCTTTGGAGAAACGTTTTCCCACTGTTTAAATGACAATTCAACTGACATTACTGCTAACAAAATTTCCTGTATTAGTACTTTATTTCATGGGTACTACCAATCAGTGATTACACTGCGAGAAATCCTTTAAGAGCTGCAGCCTTCCTCTCAACTTATTTCTCTTCCCCTCACGCAAAAGTTTAGACAGAGAATGTTGCCCTACAACTCTCCCCACTTCCCTCGCAGTACTTCACTGAGATTTTGAGCAAGCAAGAAGCAGGAGGGGGAGAAAGTTATAGACTTGGACTCACAAAACAGCAAAGAGGTGGTAAGTAGAGAAAGTGGTTAAATAACTAAATGCTGGATGGGGTGGGAAAGTTGAAGCTGCTGTGGAAGTGCTCAGATACAAGACTTGAAAAGTTTTTTCCTCTGCCCTACACTAGTTATAAGGTTAAATTATGATATTTTGCTCAAACCTTTAAAAATTAATTTTCGCCCATACCGAAAAAACAAAGCAATTCAAAATTACCTTCATCTTTATCCAATACTTCATCCTCATCTGGAAACTTAACAGTCTTCTTTTTCTTCTTCTTTCCAAGCATGATATCAAGGTCATCTTCAGGTTCTACTGCCTCCTGCACATCACCCTCAATTTTCAGGTCCTTTAAAACAATGCGTTGGGACATAAATAAGCATGCATTGACACAAATAAGTGGCAGTAAAAATAAATTACCGGTACCCAGCATTTCTAAAACATGTAAGAGTATGTTGATCATGAAAACTGAACCACGCTTATATAGGAATTCTAGAACCAAAATGTTAAGTATCTAATGCTACAATCCTATTTACTTGGAAGTAAATTCCACTTAACTCAGTGGGACTTACTGTGTAGACATGCATAGAACTGTGTTCAAGTGTATTTAAATAAGCAGTAAGAATGTCCTCTTTTTTAAAAACAGTAGTTATGTAAGAGTGCTTTATTTTCAACCCTTCAACAGAATTCTCAGAATAGGTAGTTGGTACTAGTGTGTGACCATTTGACTCTATATAGTCCAGCCTTCTCCAATCTGATGCCCTCCAGATGTATTGGACTACACGTCTCATCTTCCCCAAACCCCAAGTCTGGAGGGCACCAGGTTGGAGAAGGCTGATATAGCTTATAGACACTGAAACATCACGCATCAGCTAGCCAGACACATACATATTACAGGATAGCCTGATGTCACACAATAGATAGTGCAGCTCATGGCAATGGCAGCAGGGGGAAAAACCCCAAAGTATATGTGCTTTAAAAAATAAGTAAAATCCTCAAGAGTTGAAAGTAACAGTAATGAAGGAACAAAACAAGATTTGCCCATTTCAAAGTGATCCCCCCTGCCCCCCCCCCATGAATGCGTACTGGGACATTTATATCAGCAACTGTTTTTCAAAACTGAGTAAGCCAGTCTTAACTGCACACTGTACAACAATCTTCCCCAACCTGGCGCCTTCCAAATGTGCGAGGATGATGAAAGTTGTAGTCCAACTCACCTGCAGGGCACCAGGTTGGTTAAGGCTGTTATAGAAAAGCACGTTAAGATACTGTCACTGCCTTCAGCAGAAGTGAAGACATTGGATACCACCCATTGGACTGTTGGCCTAGCTTCCTCCAAGATGATGCACTTCCCTCTCCTCCTCCAGTACAGCCACAAGGAGGCAATCAAAAGCTTCTACTTTAAACCCTAAATTGTGATTAATCTTAACTATGGTTAGTGAAAACAAGACATAACGGAGATTAAGCAGTGTTTAATCATCTTCAATCACTTCTTAAGGAACATCTACCTACGGAACCTCCTGACAACATTGAGGACCATTGGTCTAAGCTGAAAACCTCCATCACTGCAGCTTGTGAACAAACTATTGGATATGAAACTAAGAAACATCAGGATTGGTTTGATGAAAATGATAATGAGATTAAATATATAATTGACCAAAAAAGAAAAGCCTTCCAAATATGGCAAAATGATATTAACTGCACTGCCAAGAAAAAAATCTATGCTAGCGCAAAGGCTGAGGTCCAAAGAAGAACAAGAGAACTTAAGAACGCTTGGTGGAAAAAGAAAGCTGAAGAAATTCAACAACTTGCAGAATCTCATGATGCACGGGGCTTTTTTAAGGCCACAAGGGCCATTTATGGACCAAAAACCTATGGTACAAACCCTTTACAATCAAAAGATGGCACCAAACTCTTAAAAGACAAAGAGTCTATTGCACTACATTGGAAAGAGCATTATTATGACCTTTTAAATTGGCTGCCCCAATAAATTTGTGAATATCTTGCGACTTCTCCATGACAACTTGACAGCAACGGTTTTGGACAACGGCTCTCATGGTGCTCCATTTAAAGTGGGATCAGGTGTTAAACAGGGATGTGTTATCGCCCCAACATTATTTGCTATTTTCATCGCCATGATTTTACATCTTGTCGAGGGGAAACTTCCCACTGGTGTGGGAATTATATATCGAACAGATGGGAAGCTTTTTAATCTCAGCAGGCTGAAAGCAAAAAGTAAGGTAATTACAACCTCCATTGTGGAACTTCAGTATGCTGATGATAATGTGGTCTCCACACATTCAGAGGATGATCTCCAAACTATCCTAAATGCTTTTGCAGAAGCATACGAAAAACTTGGTCTCTCACTTAACATCAAAAAAACCAAAGTGCTTCATCAGCAAGTGAAAGCTAACCCTTTGGTGATGCCATCTATCCAGCTTGGCGGGACAATACTGGAAAATGTCGATCATTTTCTCTAACATCGACAGTGAAATCCAGCATCGATTGAACTCCGCAAGTGCCGCGTTTTCTCGAATGAAACATAGAGTGTTCGAGGATCGGGATATTTGTAAGAAGACCAAAACGCTGGTTTATGAAGCCATTGTATTACCAACTTTATTGTATGCCTGCGAAACATGGACTATCTATAAACGTCACCTCCAACTCTTTGAAAGATTTCATCAACGTTGCCTCCGGAAAATCCTGCGAATTACTTGGGAAGATAGGCGAACAAATGTCAGTGTACTGGAAGAAGCAAAGACTACTAGCATTGAAAAAATGATCCTTCAACGCCAACTTCAGTGGACCGGTCATGTTGTTCGAATGCCTGACTGCCGTCTCCCAAAGCAGTTACTTTATTCCCAACTCAAGGATGGAAAGCGGAATATTGGTGGTCAATATAAGAGATTTAAAGATGTTCATAAGGCTAATCTAAAAAAATGCAATATAAACATCGAAAACTGGGAAGCTCTGGCCCATGAACCATCTAATTGGAGGTTGGCCTTTCACAAAGGTTCCATGGACTTTGAAGAAGCCCGAGTGCAAGGTGAAAGGGAGAAACGTGCTAAGCGAAAAGCACGTCAAACGAATCCTTTACAGGACCATCTTCCATCTGGTAACCTGTGTCCTCACTGTGGGAAGCTGTGTGGATCTAGAATTGGCCTCCAGTCACTTACGGACCCATCGCTAGAGTCTACACAATCTTCTTTAGAATTTCCTCCTTTTATCCTGGAAGACAATCTTACTCGGTCACGAGTGATCGCCTGATGATGTCCAGGTTCAGATGACCCAGGAAGCTTGCAGTTAATCAAAAAACAGAGTTGCAAAAAATCATGATTTTTTACAAAAAAAATAATAAAAAATCAATGATTTTTTTTTATTTAATCAATTCCCTCCCCCTCCAAAAAATTAGAAAAATTAATTTCAAAGTTTCAGGCAACCACATGTACAAATAGCCTACACTTAATAGTTAAGAACACCAAATTATACAGAAAACACTTTCCTCATTTATTTATTTTTACATTACCAGTATTATCGGTTACTAGGCTACCTACACAACAGGGTTGCAAAAAATAGAAAAAACCGATTTTTATTGATGATTTAATCAATGATTTAATCATTGATTTAAATCATTGCAACCCTGTCAAAAACTAAGGCAAAGGTTTCTACACTCCTCATGACTGTGCCAGAAATGGGGGAGGGGGAATGCACAAGCCCAGGGTGAGACTAGGCTTGTTCTCGTAACACTAAGCTATGGTTTAGCTTTACGCCCAAACCACCCAAATGGGCAGTATCCTATATTTTTGCTCTGTGAACAGGAAATGTAAGTTCTCAGAAGGATGCCTTGAATGAACAAAACTTTCTTCTTCAGAGTGAAAACACTGCATACCACCAAATATCATGGACTATTATATGATATATGACAAGACATGAAATATGATGGGACATGGCCATTTACCCTCATCAGTACTAATCAATGACATGAAACATTTCATGACATGAAACATGAACCCATCTTATGAGCATAAATTGGTATTTGTTGCATGCGCCTCCAATTTTAGTCCGTTGGTGTTGAGAGTAAAGGGTATGCTAGGAGCTTTGGGAGGCTCTTATGGTTCTTTGTTACTATAATGGCAAATGAAAGAAAATATTAAAGATGGTATTTCCATGTAACAATGAAAGAGCGCTTTTATTTTATTAAGTTGTACATTCTTATACTTCCTACAGTAAAGACAAAGAAAGACAGCGGTTTTGACAATGAGAAAATTTAACTGATCAGCTAGTCAAGCACATAAGTCACCAAAGAATAAGAGTTATTTAGTTGAGCCACATCCCAAATATACACCATTTAATCCTGGTTCTTGCTTTATAGGTGATAATGATAGGAAGGTTGAAATGCTAGAGAGTTTCTTCCAGTTTTAAATGCAGAATGCAACATGAGCATCTGACAAATACTGAAATGGATATTCCCCACATCACAAAAAAGCTGGCAAGATTTAAAAATACAAACATGTTGTCTAACCTATTTCAACTGACCTTTATACCCTCTTCTGCTTCATCTATATCAAATATCTTTTTTGTTTTCTTCTTTTTTTTCTTTTGATTGAAGAAGGTTAAATCATCTAAGTCATTTGACGCATCTGAAAATCAAAGGTAATATATTACAAAGTAGTCTTAACATTAGCAATTATGATACAAGTATGGAAGGAAGACATCTGCAGCATTGAAATGTATTCAGCAATACAATTTAAGCAACCTGACAGTATTCAGGGCTGATTCTCAGATCTTTTCCTGCATCCAAGAGCCACATTTTAAGATCAATGCATAATGTTGATCTATGCTGACTTTTGTACATGGCACAGCATCTAGCAACTCAGCTAAAAGTCAAGGTATGCCAACTAAGAATCAGAACTGGTTCCCAGTTTAAATGTAAGAGCTTACATTGTTTCACAGAGGGTAGGAAAGTGGAACTGTAAGTTTATTTTCTTTTAAAGCCAGATTATAAAGTGAAAATAATATGAGCAGTCCAACTAGTTTCCTCATGAAATAAACTAAGAGCCAAATCCTAAAACATTCTACAAAAGCAAAATGCTTACAGAAGCAGGTTCAGACCGTTGGCATGTACAAATGGGTCGATGCAAGGAAAAACTTTTACCAGTCCTATTCAATATCCTAAATGGATGTAGCAAATAAGGCCATTAAGGCTGCAATCCTATCAAGTGTTAAGAGTGCTCAAACCCATTGATTTCAGTACGTTTTAGCGTGTTTAATTTTGCACAGGATTGGTGCTCATGTAGATGTTTTATTTATGATATTTACATCCTCTCTCCAAGGAAGTCATGGAAAGTATGGTTACCAGATTCAATGCTCACTACAGCCTGGTGTGGAGGGTTAGGATGAGCAAGAGAGTGACTTGCCCAAAGGCACCCAATTAGCTTCATGGCTGAGCAGGGTCTGAATCCAGGCCTCCCCAAAGCCTACCACTACACTGCTTAACACATGGGGCTTTCTTGAAAAAGCTCCAAAAGCACAAAGCAAATGCCATGCCTTTTTATATCCAAGCTATCATTTGAGAAGTAAACTTAAAAGGTAGTGTTTCCAACAGATGTATGCCATTTTACCTTTTCTCCTACTGTCCTCTTCATCAGCTTCTGTATCTTTGTCTTCCGCTGGTTCTGGCTCCACTTCTTTTGTTTCTGATAACTGTGTTTCTTCTGTCTGTGCGTCGCCTCCTTCTTCATCAAGCATAAAAGGCTTCTTTTTCTTCTTCTTCTTCTTGCTCATTGTAGGATCAAAAATCATCTGCAAGAAACAACCGTATTTTCCTTCAGCACCTTGACAATTTTTACAAGACATTTCTCCAACTTTAAGGCAGTCAACCAACATTCTGTTCAAATTAACATTTCCATCTCGACCATCACAGTAAATTAGGATAAAACTGAACACTTAATATAGATAAAATGGGGAAAGGAGTCTAAAAATTTGAGAAGGGAAACGCTCTTCAGATTCCACAATCCCAAGGTTGATTTCAGAGGAATTTTTTTAAAAAATCTAACTTCATTTGACACTCAAGGAAAGTTTCAGCAGGAAGGGTTAATGCCTGCAAATTTTATTATCAGGCGATACGTCTCACACATATAATTATTAATTTGAAAAGGAACACATGTTCAACCTAGAGAACTGACTGGGGTTTTTTATCAGTAACTACAACAGCTGCAGTATTGAATTTTGGGGATGAAGGCTGCAATCCCATGCACTTACTTTGAGAGTAAGTCACACTGAACTGAATGGGATTTACTTCTGAGTAAACATGCTTTATGCCAGCCTTTTGCCAGAATATATATTTTTAACATAGGTTTTCAAAGGGTTCTGAAAGGAGACAATATAAAGGTTACAATGATAAGCATTTTAATTTTAGCCCAAATAATACATTGACAATTTAATTACAGTCTTGCACTTTGAGATTAGTAGGTAATACAAGAGTCTCTCATCATACCAGATGGCTAAACAGGATTTGTTAAGAGCAGAGACACAAGCTAAAGTTTCCTGAAAGTGCAGCATGCCAAAAACAAAAATACAATTTATATTTAAAGACAAAAGGTAACCAAATCTTTGGGCAGATTTAATATGCAAAGTTATAGATTCATAGATCATAGAGTTGGAAGGAGCCTACAAGGCTATCGAGTCCAACCCCCTGCTCAATGCAGGAAACTAGAGGAGGGGTCTCCCATCCAAGTAACAACCAGGCCTGACCCTGCTTAGCTTTCCACGCTCAGACAAGCTGAGTCAGCGTGAGCCACAGGCCTCACACTCTTTCACAGTGAACTGAAATCCCAAGACAGCCTCCATAATACCATACAAATGTGAATACTACAGTAATACCCTGGATTACAAGTAACTTGGTCTGAGAGCATTTTGCAAGACAAGCAAAACATTTTAAAAATATTTGACTTGATAAACGAGCAATGTCTTGCAAGACAACCACTCGCCTCGAGCAGGCGTAGCGGGCAGAAATCAGCCCCACTCACGCCGGCAGAGATTCGCTTTGATATAAGAGTGTTTTGGATTACAAGCACGTTTCCGGAACGAATTATGCTTGCAATCCAAGGTATTACTGTAGTTTCATTGAGACTACTTCTCTCCCCATGGTCAACTTAACCAACTAATGTTAGCCACATGTGCTTCTGAACTTAAGAGCCATGGTAGATGAGACCAAGGGTTCATCTAGTCCAGCATTTTGTTCACAAGGTGGCCAAGCAGCTGCCTGTGGAAAACCCTCCTGCTCATATTCCCAAGCAACTGGTATACAAAGGCATACTTCTGGATTCCTTCCCTCAGCATGCACTGTAATCCTTAGAACAGGGATAGTCTTTTCTCTTAGTATCTGCATGACACTACAAATTTGTTCTAATTCTAACATTACTGGAAAATATGCAAGCCTCGTGCAGAAAGGTCTGCATGTGCATACTGCACAAGAGGCACAGGTATTCTCCCAAAAGATTTCAATGTTCTGCCAAATACATCTATCATAAACAGGCATGAATGTAATCCTTGTTGCAACGTTTTGGCTGGTCCCAATAAAAATATTATCCTAGGGGGTACAATACCTTTCCATAAAATATATTTAAAATGTAATGCCATACACAACTCTTGATTTTGCAGCTGTGGTAAGTCTAGGGTCCAGCGGGGATAATACAACAGTATGTGGCTCACATGTACAATTCCTATCATTGTTTTGTTGTATTAAATTTTGTACAATCCCTTGGGAGGGTTTTCCCCTAAAAGCTAGCTGAAAATAATAAATAAATATTTACCCCAGGAAATTAGCAATATAAAAACAGTGGCAATGATTAGTTCCTCAAGTATTCCCCAAAACTATAGGATAAGGCACATCAAACTGGAATGAGAATTCTTCTGGCTGGAAAAAAAGTTACCAAGCAGCCAGACACAATTCTTTGTTTCTTGATCATGCATATAACACCACCTTAGTACATTGTGGATATGCATTTTAGGCTTAGAAACATGCAATAATCTAGCACGCATAAACAGGTGTTTGCAAACAATAATAATGGGATAAAGCCACAAGAGGCTCTATTCTTGAAAGAATAATATTTTGAATGAGGTCATTTAATCTGGGGTTGGTAATACATTATTATTATTTACAGTATTTGTATACCACTCCACATCAAGCAGATTCCGGAGCGGTGAACAATAAAAAGACAAAAACAGATAAAAGAAACAAAAACAATATGTTGAAAACAAACTAAAATTACAATGGTGGTTGGACAACAGAGAAGGCTTCCCGGAACAAGGTGATTTTCAGCAGGCGCTGAAAGCTGCACAATGTTGGAGCCTGCCTGACCCCCAGAGGCAGGGAGTTCCACAGAAATGGAGCCGCCACACTGAAGGCTCTTCTGGTGGACTCCAATCGGGCCAAAGGTCCATGAGTAACCACCAGGAGCAAGCCATCTGATTACCTCAGTGGCCGGGCAGGTTGGTATGGGAGGAGGCGCTCTCTCAGGTAACCTGGTCCCGAGTTGTTTCGTGCTTTGTACACAAGTACCAGAACCTTAAACCTGACCCAGTAGTGAATAGGTAGCCAGTGCAGTTCCTTCAGCAAAGGAGTTGCATGCAGGCCACATGTGTTAGAACACCAGAAATTATCTGAACCAGTAAGTTCCTAACCCAGCCTTCCCCAACCTGATGCTCTTCAGATGCTTTGGACTTCAACCCCCATCAGCCCAAGATAGCATGACCAATAGTCTGGAATGCTGGGAATTGTAGCCCAAAACATTTGGTGGGCACCATCTCAGGGAAGACTGTCCTAGCCATTGTAACCGTGATAGTAAAACCTTATTAGGGCGCAATCCTATGTGTGTTTAGGCAGAAAAAAAAGTCCTACAACTCCCAGCATTTGGGAGTTGTAGAACTGTTTTCCTGTCTAAACACACATAGAATTGCGCCCTTAATGACTCAGAACAAAGGAGGGAAAAAACACAGGTGTCTAGAAATCTAGTGCTCTCTCATTCCTGTGCAGGAATGGTGTTTAATACCTGCTCCTAAACAACTTATTTTAACCTAGCACATCCAAATTTTGTGCTTGCAGGTTTTTGATGGGCTAAACTTTAATATCTCTGTGGGTCACAAGTTGTGTAATGCCACTGCTACAAATACTTTATTTGTATTTTCTATTTACTTTTATTTAAAATTATGTTCAGGCCACATTTTAGGGGTAGAACCCTTGGCCTAGCACAGCAAGAACTGCTACAACTGAGTCATCCCATCAAACCTAATCAGAAACAAACCATAAATATTTTAATAAGTCACATGAGTGCATACAACATTCTGACTACCTAAAATTGGTTCAAATAATCCAACTTGCCTTGGTCAGAACTTAAGTTTAAGTAAATGCTGTTGTAGGGACAGAGGTGGCCTCCTGCTAACTCTTACAAATGGAACAAAAGCAGAACTACCCCCTATTACACATTTTGGGACGTTCGGATTGTGGGCACACTGTTGGTGTACAAAGTGAACATGCTATACAAGTAGAATCCATTCCCATGAGGATGGAAGCCAGGATTAACACACACACAAAGCATTCCAATCCACACATGATGCTGTGGCAAACGCAGGCCTGCCATCAAGAATACACTTAATCAGGACCCACTCAATCCTGGCTCTCCAAAGCACGTTACACGTGTTGGCAGTCCACGTTGGTCGCATTCACACTTGCCATTTTTAGAGTAAGCGTTTTAAAAGGTGAGCCCCCACCCCACCGCTCTCTATTAAGTGCACAAACCGCAGTCGTCCCGGGTTTGACACCCCGTTACGCGCGAGGGGGCTCTAACCTCTCCCTTATTTCGTAGGACTAGACGGGAAGGAAAGAGCGGGGACGACGAGCCAGCCTCTTGCCGCCCATTAAGAGACAAGCCAAAGCGCACCCTAAAAACGACTCGGGTGAGGAAGAGGACGGAGCAGCCTTCGCTTAGACCAGGAGCCCAAGGCGGTACGCAGCAGACCACCCTCGCCGGTCTCTGAGCTAGGCGCGGGCAGGCCTGAGGCCCGGTTGCTCACATGGCGGAGGCGGCGGCCACAGCCCAAGCCCCGGCCTCGCTCCACCTTCGGCCTAGTCGCGTCTCTGCTCTCACCTCGTCACCCGACATGGCTGCGGCTCTTCCCGGCCCTCAAGACAGAAACTCAGACGGGCAGGTCTCCGGTGTGCGTGGCCGAAACACCGCTCGGGAAGTCGCCTGGTCGGTCACTCAGGCGCGCTCACTCTCCTTGCCTCGCCGCCGCGCTCAGCTCTTGCATCAGCAGCAGGAAGGCCGGTTATCCCGGATGAACGCATGCGCCGTACTCTCGCCCTCGGGCCCCTCGGGAATTGTAGTCCAGCGACTACGCAAGCGCAGCAGCCATCGGTGGTTCGGGACTACAACACGTGTTGCTTTGGGGATGGAGAAATGAGGTCATAGGGAGGCCGGGTAGGGCATGTGTTAATGGGATGCCAGGGGCGTCACGCACTGGCTGGCCCGGCTGATTTGGAATGGGGAGAGGGATGTGTGTGTGACAGTAGTAGGCGATCACTCGTGACCGAGTAAGATTGTCTTCCAGGATAAAAATTACAGAAAGAAAATTATAAAAGGAGGAAATTCTAAAAACACAGCAGGTGGGATGACTTGCCGGTTTTGATTGTGGAGAGATTAAGCACGAGGCGGCGGAAGCCATGAAGGCGGCTGGACTTAACTTTTCTGGGAGAGGCAGGTCGGAATGGGTGAGAGTAGCCAGGCCTAAAAAGGGAAGTCAGGCCATAGAGAATACCGTTTCATATCCTCCAGCATTTTACAGATTAAGATAAGAGGCACTCTTGTGGGCTTGAATACCCCTTAGAGCAGTGTTCTCCAACCTTGGGTCCCCAGATGTTTTTGGCCTACAACTCCCAGCATGCCCCAGCCAGCATAGTTTAGCTGGCTGGGGTATGCTGGGAGTTGTAGGCCAAAAACATCTGGGGACCCAAGGTTGGAGAACACTGGATTAGAGAGTTGAATTAATGCTAAGGAGACCTGAGCTCAAATCGCTGCTCATCATAAAGCTCCCCTTTGGCTGTCACTGTCTCTCAACCTAACCTACCTCACTGGGTTGTTGTGAGGATAAAATGGGGGACCGGAGAACCATGTATGCTGCCCTGAGCTCCTGGGAGGGATAAAAAATAGTCATAAAGAATAATTCTTACACACAGCTTGAGTCTCTCCAGTGTTATATGTTGCTGAAGATGCATCCCTTTCTGCTATATGTTATACGTTGCCCTGTGCTTCCTTTTGAAGCAGGGTATATGAATAAGCTGGCCATGTCAGAAGGGGGAAAAAAACCTTAAGAATTTTTCATAAAATGTTGAATCTCGTAATGGATCAAGTTGTACTTACTATAGGATAGCTGCAATGCAAACATTCAGCAATGTTTGATATCTGAGTAGGCACTTATGGTGAGGAAGCTACTTCATTCTCATGCACATGTGTGCATACTAACCGCGCAAAGTTAGTGTTGTCTGGAACATGTTAGTCCCTTATTGCAACAACTTCCATTTCTGGGCCCAATTCAAGGTGCTCATTAGGACCTTCAAAGCCGTGAACAGCTTAGGACTGGAAAACTTGGAATTATAGAATTGAAGGGGACCTTGTCCAACCCCCTGGACAATGCATGAAATCCAGAGCCTGCACATCCCCAACAGATGGCTGTCCAGCCTCTGTTTGGAGTCATCCAACAAGGGAGAGCCCACCAACCCGTCTAGGTAATTGGTTCCACTGTTGAACTGCTCTTACTGCTAAGACATTTCTCCTAATGTTCAACCAAAATCTATCCTCCTGTAACGTGAGCCCTTTAAATCTAGCCCTCTCTGGAGCAGCAAAGAACAAGTCTTTGAAGGCTTCTGTGTAACAGTCCTTCAGGTACAGTCATGCCTTGGATTGAGAGCATAATTCGTTCCGGAAACGTGCTTGTAATCCAAAACACTCTTATATCAAAACGAAATCTCCCCCCAAAAAATTGTACAGCAATTTTTAATTTAAGCCGTACTACAGTACTTGTATTGCAAGACGTCGCTTGTATATCAAGTCAAAAAAAATTAAATAAATATTTAAAAATTTGCTTGTCTTGCAAAACGCTCTCAAACCAAGTTACTTGCAATCCAAGGTATTACTGTATTTGAAGAGTCCTGTCATGTCCCACCTCAGTCTTCTCTTCTCTAGGCTACACAAATGCATTTCCTTCAACCTTTGCCCGCAGAACTTGTTTTCCAAAGCACTGACCATTTTTGTTGTTTTCTTCTGAATCCATTACCATTTGTCTGCATCTTTCTTAAAGTGAGGCACCCAGTACTAGTCATAGTACTCCAGTTGAGGTCTAACGAGTGTGGAATAAAGAAAAAAAACTACTGCTTCCCATGACTTGGACACTATGGTACCTTTAATACTCAGGCTAAAATCACATTAGTCTTTTTTGCAGCCGCAACACACTGCTGACTCGTGTTCAGCTTGTAATCAACTACAATCCTGAGATCCTTTGCACATGTACTAATGCCAAGCATGCCTATCCTATACCTATTTGTTGGATTTGTTCTTGGTGTTGCAGAACTTTGCATTTGTTTCTGTTGAGTTTCATTTTGTTTGTTTTGGCCCAGTATTCCATTCTATCAAGGTTATTTTGAGTTTTATTCCTGTATTTTGAGGTCCTTGCTATGACTCCTAGTTTTGTGTCATCTGCAAATTTGTTAAGGATTCTCTCCACCCCTTCATCTAAGTCGGGTGCACAGCCTGTGGCCCTTGGCCAGTTTCTGTGCAGCCCCCAAAGCTGGTACAACCCCACCCACTTTTCCTAACAGTCCACCTGATAAGCAGGGCTACGAGGGGGGATTGCTGTTCCCTGGCTTCTGAGATCACTCTCTTCCTGATGCTAGCAGTGGCGGGGAAGGGAGAGGCTTTCACACACACACACACACACACACACACACAATAATCCCTAGATCTCAGCAGACAGGAAGGGGAGTTTTAAACTTCCACATGCCTGTGTGCTGAGATAGCGGGGCTTGGGGAAGAATAGTGTGTGTACACATGTGGAGCCCCCAGCCAACGTCAGATGCACCCCTTGGAGCCAAAAAGGTTGTGCAATTGTGATCTAAGTCATTAATAAAAATACTGAAGAGTACCAAGCCCAGGAAAGAGCCTTGTAGTACCCAACTCAAAACTGTTCTCCAGCTTGATGAGGAATTATTGTTGAGTATTCCTTGAGTACAGCTTTCCAACCACCTGACAATATTATCTTCTAGACTGCATTTTACCAGTTTGCTAACCAAAATATCATGGGTGACTGTCAGTTGCTTTGCTGAAATCAAGATAATTACATCTGCAGCATTCCCACAATTCAGCTAGTACAGTAATACCTTGGATTGCAAGTAACTTGGTTTGAGAGCGTTTTGCAAGACAAGCAAATTTTTAAATATTTATTTATTTATTTCTTGATATACAAGCGACGTCTTGCAATACAAGTACTGTAGTACGGCTTAAATTAAAAATCTCTGTACAAATTTTTTTCGGGGGATTTCGTTTTGATACAAGAGTGTTTTGGATTACAAGAACGTTTCCAGAACGAATTATGCTCTCAATCCAAGTCATGACTGTAGTATGATTTTAAAAAAAGAGGGATGGATTAGTCTGCCAGAATTTATTCTTGACAAATCCATACTGGCTCCTATTAATCATTGCATTGCTATCAAGATGCTTACAGACTGACTCCTTTGCATCTGTTCTAGAGTCTCACATGATATGTATTTATTATTTTCAGGATTTATATCCTTTTCTACGTCAAGTAAGGTTTCTAAGCAGTGAACAATAAAAAGGAAGAAAAGGAATCAAAGGACAGAATTAAAATCTTTGAAATTAATTATGCCAATAAAACTGTGGCTGGTCAGTCAGAGGAGGCTTGTTTAAATAAAAATGTCTTCTGCATGCACTGAAAACAAAACAATGTTGGTGTCTGCCTGACATTGGCAGGCAGGGAGTTCCACAGAGAGGGAGCCAGTGCACTGAAGGTTCTGCTCTTGTGAACCACCCAGAGAACATCGGCTATTGGGTGGTATAGAAATGTAATACATAAAGAATAAATAAATATTTATGAATGGACTCCAAACAGACTGCAGGTGCATATGGAACCACCAGGAGCACCTCATCTGATGACCTCAGTGACCAGGCAGGCTGGTAAGGGAGAAGGCACTCTTTCAGATATCCTGGTCCCAAGTTGTTTAGGGCTTTATGCACCAATAACAAAACTTTAAACCTGGCTCGGTAGGAAATAGACAGCCAGTGCGATTCCCTCAGTAAAGGAGTTACATGCTGAAAAGGGGCAGCTCCTGACAGCAGCTGAGCTGCTGCACTCTGCACTGGCTGCAGCTTCCGGACCAACTTTACGGGCAGCCGCGCACACAGCATGTTGCAGTCATCCAGTCTTGAGGTTACTAGTGCCTGTGCCACTGTGGTGCAGGTATCAAAAGTCAGCCTGACTGGTCTAGTTTCCTGGATGTTCTTTTTTGTCCTTTTAAAAGATTGTATGTCTCCAGTCCTATAGCACCTCACCTGTTTTCCAGGATTTCTCAAAGGTCATAGAGATTCTGAGAAAACATCAGCAAGTTCCTCTAGGGCACAATCCTATGGGGATGCCTGTAACCCTCAAACTCGGAGGATTATGGGCATCCTATGCAGGGTCGGAGCAGTGTGGAGGTGAAGCTTGCTTCCACGCTCCTCTCACTGTGCAAAGCACGCAGACAGCCAATTTCAGCCATCTTAAGTGCAGTGCTTTAGAGTGGGAGGGAAGGAAGCTGAGGTGCCACCAGGATACGTTGTGTCGTGATGGTGCCAGTCTCCTTCCTTCCCCGCCCCTCAGAGCTCCTCTCCGAGGTCACTCTTAAAACCTCAGAGAAGCAGCTAGCGTGGTTCTTTCTGTGTCAGCTGCGGGAGGGGGAGGATCTGAGCGCAATTTTCCAACCTCATAGCTGGGAATCTGAAAAATCCTATGGCTGTCTAGCAGCCATAGGATTGCTCTGTTACCATCCTAGGATGACATTTATCTGTCCCTGAAGACCTGAATTCATTTAAGGTACCAATGTATTTCCTGAATAACTCATTTCTCAGCTGCAGTCATGACCAGTCACACTAGTTATGTGAGGCTGCACATACAGTAATACCTTGGATTGCAAGTAACTTGGTCTGAGAGCGTTTTGCAAGACAAGCAAAAAAATTAAAAAAATGTTTGACTTGCTAAACAAGCAAGGCCTTGCAAGACGAGTGTAGGGATGTAACCGCTCACCTCGAGCGCGCATAGCGGGCTGAAATCGGCCCCGCTCACGCCCGCCAGAGACTCGCTTTGATATAAGAGTGTTTTGGATTACAAGCACAGTTCCGGAACGAATTATGCTTGCAATCCAAGGTATTACTGTAGTTCTCCTTGTGTGAGAAGAGGCAAAATAGTACAGCAGTTCCACCTTATTTTTTTCACTTGTTGACACATTTCCCCCCAGTCTTTGTGAGGTGCAGCCCATAAGCCAAGGGGAGGGGCTGTAGCTCTGTTGTAGAGTATATCTTTGTATGCAAAAGGTTCCAGGTTCAATCCCGGGGATCTCCAGGTGGAGCTGGGAAAGACCCCCGCCTGAAACCCTGGAGAGTCAATGCCAACCAGTGTACACAATACTGAGCTAGATGGACCAATGGTCTCTCTCAGTATAAAGCAGCTTCCTATGGGCTACATCCATCCAATGTCATGCTAGTGGACGTCCACTCATACAACAAGCCTTCCCCTTTGGAACAGATTTGGGGGTGCACAGGCGGTGGGGGGGGGGAATCCACCAGCGGTGTCCATTTCTCTGGCAGATGGACACCATTGGATACAACCCAAAGGACATTTTAACCCGCCTCCCTCATGTGAATAGCAACTGAGACTCCACCAGGGGCTGGATGGGAAGCCTTTGTGGGCTGGATTTGGCCTTTGTTACCTAAATGTAGTTTGGGGAATATATATGGCTCTTAGAGACTAAACCAGCCTTCCCAACCTGATGCTCTTGTGTTGGACTATACCCCCCATCATCGCCAGCCATCTTGTGAAACACATTGGGAGAGAACCAAGTTGGGGGAGGCTAGACTAGACAAATGTGACCCGTTAACTTGCTCCACCTCTTTTAATTAAAATATTTCCCCTCTAAACTATAACTGAATTGGTTCAGATGTTTCATGCCATCTGCAAAATCTTTATTGGCCAGAAGCAAACCTCATTTATCGCTACCTCTGGAACCAAACATATAATGGTTTCAATCAAACCATTTGATTCTCTGGTTTAAAATGTTCATTTCTCCCTTTGTTCACTGGCAGAGGGCGCTCTTACAAAAGGATTTTTTTTTTAACTTTCTGAAATTTCCCAAACACAAATGTGATACAGACGTATCCTCAATGATGAATACGTAAAGCATTCCAAAATCAATTATCTCTATCTGAGCTCTCTCTTATTATCTTCACACATTTCTTTAGGATCTCATTCATTCTATATTTAGGTAAAAGATTTATAGGCTGCCATTTCAGGGAAAGACTTAATCTGCTGTCAAAAGGACAGCCATTGAAGACTGAAGAGAAAAATAATAATAGTCCAGGTTCAAGTGATTCAAACTCTGAATAAATTACAGGACAAAGATCTAGAAAGCCCATGCACGTACCTCAGTCACTCTTCACAATCTCAGTACATAATACTGTACTTAGCATTTATTTAGCACTTTTTTGCAGTCTCAGTACATAAGGTTTAGCATTTACAGAATACTTTTTTGAGCGTTCAATGTGCTTCATGGTAATTCTCAGTAATTCTAGCAACAACCTTATAAAGCATGCTGATATTAATATCCCCATATAGCAGGTAGAAGGCTAAAACTTAGAGAGGCAAGATATGAACCCAAGACTTCTCAGCCCACAGTTAACCACTCTGTTACACCAGCTTACATTATGGCTATTATGTGGCTGATTAGTAATATTTGTGGTGTATAACTGACCGCGTCTTAAGGTGAGTTGGTGCTAATTTTACCTTTGTGAAAGCATCATATCTACTAACTAGCTCCACTAAGAGTAGTGAAAAAGGCTACCTCATGTCAAACTCTAAACCCCACCCCATTTCAGGCCAGAAGTCCCACCTTAGCCAGAAGTCCCACCTCTTGAAGTCCTGCCCCGTATGTAGAGATCACTTGATGGGGGCATGTGATCCTTCTACAAATTCATCATGCCACTGTGGACCAATAGAAAAAGCTTTTAGAGCCCTGCCATACTCGGGTTGGAAATGACCCCTGCAGGGGTCATTTCCAACCCCACCTGGATTGGCCCAGTGAGGTCATGTGATGTGACCCCTCTATGAACGTGCCCCATCACCAATAAGTGATATCAGACCCTGATACAACTCCAGCCTTGCACTGTAGCACAAAGTAGAAACTAGCAAGACATTTGGGCCTGAATAATTTTTTTTAATTTACAGGCCATCAATTCAGTCCTGGCCTAACAGTATAGACTCCTTGGTCAGACATACAAACTTCCACAGGGTTCTGTTTTAAAGGATGAGGTTTTAAATGTTTTATTCTCTGGAATTGAGGCTTTGCAAAATTTTAAGTATTTGCACAGGTTTGTGGCTAAGAATTTAGCACCTAAATACTTCTGGCCTCACCATTGTTAGTTTATTTTTTGACTCCCTGGGAGAGGAATTTTACTTTCTTTTTACAATGATGCTGTGAAACTTTTAAGCTTCAACACTAACTCCACAATTATCTGTGGGATATGTTTTTAACAGCTTGGTTTCTAACTTATAACTGGCTTTTACACATGTAGTCCTCCTGATTTTAAACATATCATGTGCTTTGTCAATTAGTCCCTCCGTCAAAACATTATAGTTATACTGGAGTTGCCTGCAAACAATTACTTTTAAAAAATTTATTATAATCATAGGGCATTTTATCGACCAACATCGATTTATTTGTGACTGGTTCGGGAGGGGACAGCAGGACAGGGATTCTTGGTTGTGGACCATATGTCACGGGGAGCTTTTTGCAAAATCTCTACAGGAGCCAGCATCCAACCTTCTGTGAAAATTAAAATTACATACAATTTAAAATTACATACAATGTAGCAACACACAGTCTGTTTTGTTACTTCTTTGTAGCTAATTCTGGAAAGCAGAGCCTAAATCTTATTTTGATCAGAATAGCAAACTGCATCTGTGCACCACCTCGTTTTTAATTGTTTCTTCCTGATTAGCTCAGCACTACCCAGCCCCCCTGAAACCCAAATCTGCTGGAAGCGCACCATCCCACAGGCCACAATCTTTGGCTGTGTCCCAGCCAAAGACCAGAAGTTTGGGGGGGGGGGAATCATGAGCCTCCCAGTATTGTTTTTGTATAGTAGTTGCTACTCAGTCTATACAGCTTTTGCTTCCACCTAAACAGCTCAGGGGAAATAGTATTGTTTATCATAGAATCATAGAAAAGTAGAGTTGGAAGGGGCCTACAAGGCCATCGAGTCCAACCCCCTGCTCAATGCAGGAATCTAGGTCAAAGCATCCCTGACAGATGGCTGTCCAGCTGCACCTTGAATGCCTCCAGAGTGGGAGAGCCCACAACCTCCCTAGGTAGTTGATTCCATTGTCTTATTGCTCTGACAGTCAGGAAATTTTTCCTGATGTTTAGGTGGAATCTAGGTTCCTGTAACTTGAGCCCATTATTCCGTGTCCTGCAAACTGGGATGATCGAGAAGAGATCTTTGCCCTCCTCTGTGTGACATCCCTTCAAATACTGGAAGAGTGCGATCATATCTCCCCTCAGTCTCCTCTTCTGAAGGCTAAACATGCCCAGTTCTTTCAGTCTCTCCTCATAGGGCCTTGTTTCCAGTCCCTTTATCATCTTTGTTGCCCTCCTCTGAACCCTCTCCAGTTTGTCTACATCCTTCTGAAAGTGTGGTGCCCAGAACTGGACGCAGTACTCAAGATGAGGCCTAACCAGTGCCGAGTAAAGGGGAATTATCACTTCCCGCGATTTGGAAGCTATACTTCTATTAATACAGCCCAAAATTGCATTTGCCTTCTTTGCAGCCACATCGCATTGCTGGCTCATATTCAGTTTGTGATCTACCACAATTCCAAGATCCTTCTCACTTGTAGTATTGTTGAGCCAAGTGTCCCCCATTCTGTAACTCTGCATTTGGTTTCCATTCCCTAGGTGCAGCACTTGGCATTTATCCCTATTAAATTTCATTCTGTTGTTTTCGGCCCAGCGCTCCAGTCTGTCGAGATCGCTTTGAATTTTGTTTCTTTCTTCCAGAGTATTAGCTGTTCCACCCAACTTTGTGTCATCTGCAAATTTGATAAGCATTCCCTGCACCTCTTCATCTAAGTCATTAATAAAAATGTTGAAGAGCACCAGGCCCAGGACCGAGCCCTGTGGTACCCCGCTCGTTACCTCTCCCCAGTTTGAGAAGGAACCATTGATAAGCACTCTTTGAGTCCGATTCTGTAGCCAATTGTGGATCCACCTGATAGTTGTTCCATCTAGCCCACTCTTAGCTAGCTTACTAATCAGGATATCATGAGGCACTTTGTCGAAAGCTTTGCTGAAGTCCAGATATATAATGTCCACAGCATTCCCACAGTCCACAAGGGAGGTTACCCGATCAAAAAATGAGATCAGATTAGTCTGACAGGATTTGTTCTTGACAAATCCATGCTGGCTTCTAGTAATCACTGCATTGTTTTCAAGGTGCTTGCAGACTGACTTCTTTATAATCTGCTCAAAAATCTTCCCGGGGATTGATGTCAGACTGACTGGCCTATAGTTCCCAGGTTCCTCCTTCTTGCCCTTTTTGAAGATGGGAACAACATTTGCCCTCCTCCAGTCGTCTGGCACTTCACCTGTCCTCCATGATTTCTCAAAGATAATAGACAGTGGTTCTGAGAGTTCTTCTGCCAGTTCCTTTATTAAAATGTTTATTTGTTTTGTTAACAACATCTGCCCCCAACGTTGTAACACTTGCAGTTGTTTGTAAGACTAGAGCCAGATTGCTTGGAAGGGCTGGTTCCAGTGCTGATGACCAGAAAACATAGTTCAGGTAATTATGGGGCTTGCCTAAAGGAGCATGGGGAGTTTCCATTGAGAAACAGGCGGAGGCTTTGATGTCCCTGCAAAGGTGCTAAAAAAGGCCAATGTGCAGAACCTCTTGCAATGCTTCTGGCCTAAGCAAAACCTACTTTTTATGTATTATTTTGTAAAGGCTGCCTTTCTACAAGCACGTAGTAATAGTATTTTCTCAGCTACAGCAATGTTCAAGGTGTCTGATTCATGCAAATACTGGCAAAATGCCTCCAAAGCAAAACGGGCAACCGTTTCAGGCACAAAACCCAACTCATGACAGGGAAATGGGTAACGTGTGATGCAAAAGCAGCATGTGTTCTATCATTCTATAATGGTGGATGTGTAATGTGTATACTGTCATTTGAAAAGGAAGCCTTTAGCCCTGCTCTGGAAAAACCCAAAGCACCAAGGGGATCATTTGCCTCACCACCTTGGGAAAACATTACACAAACTCAAGAAGTTGAGAGTTACCCAGCAAAGCTGGCTAAAGCAAACAAACAGCACATACCGTACGTCACAGGTGACACAGAAAGCATCTGAGAAGCCATAGGATTGCTCTGTTAATTAATAAACAAGCAATAAATAAATAATTACGTGTGCATGTCAGTATGCATGTAGGTCGGATCCCTTCTTGCGTTTGCCAAATGAACAGCCTTTGTGCATTTGGGGGCGAGGTTATTCTGTATGACCCCACAACCTCCTCATGTATTTTTAGCACATGAAGAGGTTTCTTTCTCTCCCTCTCCCTCTCTCTCTCTCACACACACACACTCACACCAAACAAAAAGCACAGGAAGCTTTCAGCAAAAACATATTCCCCACCTAGAGCAAAAGATAACCAATCAGACAGCTAGGTAGCAAACAAGTCAACGACTAGTTTAAAACTCTGAAGACATTTTGGTTTCTGCACTGGCAAAGGTTTTGCCTAATGTGCATGTTAGATTCCATTATACTTACTTTTGTTCAAAAACGTTTTGTCTGGGTTTAGCTGACCAAAGTATATAAATCTTTCAACTTTGTTTTCCATATTTAAAACTATTTTAAATATAGATCCATGCATCCTTTCATAGTAAATGAAAAGCAGAATCCTCTCATTTATACTGCTAATCCTCCCTCCATGTAAATCTCAATTAAACAACCAGAGGGAAATGTGATTTATTTCAACACACCACATCACTTTAATTGAAAAAGAAGCACTTGGAAAATATTCTCACCATAATGGGACACAAATATTCAATTTAAATACATTGTCTATTAAATTTAATTTAAATGATCAGTCATTATTGATTGGCATCCCAGAATGTAAATATCAGCAGGTTCCTCCACCACCACCACCCAAAAAAAGGAGTGGAAACTTTTTTTTATTAACTTGAAAGTGAATTTTGAGCTTCCATAACAATCATGACAAATCAACACTGAATTATCAGTATGCTCAGTAAATTTGTGTTATACAAGACCTGCCTTCATTTAGATGGAAATTTACTTACCGTAATTGGTTATGTTATGTGGTTTTGGAGTCTCCAGTCAGTTCATATGTAGCCCAGTGCAAGAGTCTGTTGGTTTCCCTTGGGGTAATGAACATAAAATAAACGCAAGTGAACATTAACACACACATACTGGGCTGGGTTCAGATGACACTTTAAGCCCACAGTGGCTCTGAGGCACTTCGCACTTAAAGTTGCCTGCCCCCCACCCCGTTACGCCTGACTAATGATCAGGCACAGTGGGGGTCCTGACGCACCTCTTCTCTCCTCAGTCCTCCCGCCAGTAACCCAGGGGACACCGTGGGCACCCATGGGTGCTGCACCGAGCAAGAGCAGGGGGCGCGCTTCTCTCTGCAGGAGGAAGCACGTTCTCTTGGGACTACTCCCAGGTAGCCCCAGGAGAACACGCCCAGAAGGTAGACCCATTGGGTGATCAGCACAGCAGGCTGGTGGGAGGAGGTGCATTGTCTTGGACCTACTCCTGGGTAGACCCAGAAGAATGCGCCTCCTCCCTCCCCCCGCCTGCTGCGCTGAATGACCCACCCACTTGGCAATCGGTGCGGCAGGCAGGCAGGCGGAGGTGTGTTGTCTTGGGCCTACTCCCGGGTAGACCCAGGAGGACATGCCTCCTCCCCCCCCCCCACCGGGTAGTGTGATTGCACTGCCCGGGAGGGATTGTTTTTCCCCACAGCCTCCTCCCAGGGACACAGAGGAGAAGCACCTCTTTTCTCCCCCGCTGGGCAGCACAATTGCATTGCCCAGCAGCGGGGAAAGGAGGCTCTTTCCCACTCCGCCTCCCTGGGAAGAGGCAGGGGAAAGCAACCTCCCCGACAGGCAGCAGCGCGGGGGGGAGGGGGCTGTGTTCAGACGACATGCTAAGCCACCGTGGCTCTGCATGTCATGCGAACCCAGTCATTCTTAGCTAAGAGTTCAATAGGCTGTGGTAAAGGTACCGGTATATATGTATATGTGTGTATATAGGTTAGGGGTAATGTGAGTTGAACAGTTCAAGTGCATAAAAAAAACAGCCATTATGCATATTCACTACACCTCATGGAGAATGTGCATATAATCAGTTCACCGGAGAGCGAATTTTGCACATTCTCTGGCCATTGTGCAGAATCCCCCACAGGCCTTGGGGAATATGCATATTATCTCAACTGCATTTTGCACTTTCTCCACCCATTATGCATAATCTCCAACAGGCCTTGGGGACTGTCCATATCTTAACTGCATTTCTTACATTATCCAGGCAATATGCACATTCTCTGGTAAATATGCATAATTCCCAACAGTTTTTTACGTTTCTCTATATCTTGACAGTGTTTTGTACATTCTCTGGGCAATATGCATAATCTCCAAGAAACACTGGAGAGTGTGCATGCTTTAGCATAATCTGATCATAATTTTGTAATTTGTTCATGCAGTAAGCATGGTCTCCAAGGAACCTCAGAGAATGTGCAGAAATCAGCAACGTAGGGAAGGAATTTTGTACAGTGTTCATTCAATATACTTTGCAAGTAATGTTAAAGTATGTTTATAAATAACAAGTAACTGTGAGATTAACCTGAAAGATTAATTCTACACACTGGTGCCATCTAGAAATCAGTCTGGCTCTAAACACTCGCAGACTGAAAATAGAGTTGATCTTTGAGATTATAGAAAACAATGGGTATGGGTGGTGCCTTTTTGGCCACGTAAGGATCTAATCGCATAAGTTTGCTATTAACATGTAGGGTATAAAGGCAGTATGGGATAATGAATTTGAAGAGGTGACCTCGAAGGCGGGCTGGAACAATATATGGGATAGACGGATTGTGAAAGTGATGTCAACTAGGATAAAGGAAAATTTTTATAAACTAGTTTGGAGATGGTATTTAACTCCAGTAAGATTAAATAGAATAGATAATAATTGTTCTGCATTTTGTTGGAGAGGATGTCAGGAAAAAGGGACATATGCTCATATGTGGTGGAGTTGTAAAAATGTATTGGCTTTTTGGTGAGAGGTTTTTACAGAAATATCGAAAATTATTGGTATTAATTTAGAGGTCTGTTCAAAATGAGCATTGTTATCAATAAAGGGGGAAACTTATTTGCGACCAAAATATGAAGCAGTTAATTGTAAATTTGTTAACTGTGGCTAGGCTATGATAGCGAGAAAATGGAAAGTACTACATGTTTTCCTAATAACAGACTGGTATAAGGAAATTTGGGAGCCCTAAACGATAAACTAACTAGTAGTATCAAATGCAAAAAAGGATTGCTAAAGAAGAATAATTTTATGGATATATGGAATCAATTACTAGAGTACGTATTAATAAAGGGGAAGTGGAGCATGCCTTGTCAGGATATGTTATATTTTTGGAATTTGGAATGCATTTGATTAAGCGGATAGAAGCATATTATTTGGTCCCTTGGATGGTGGGGGGGTGCACTTTATGATTTACTGTATGCTGTTGAGGTTATATTTTTGTGATGTTCTTGTATTTTGTTTTGAAAAGTAAATAAAATATTTAAAAAAAGAAAAAGAAAAGAAAACAAAGCTCAAATAGAGGTCTCTCAATGGATCTGAGGGTCAACTGGTTTCTCTCTCATTCTGTGCTCAGTTTATGGCCTGGTCTGTACATGCAGCAGAATGAGTGGCAGAGTGCAGAAGTGGTAGAACGGGCTGTGCCTTTAAGACTGCAGGTGATAATTATATTTTTGGCTGTTCGCCTGTGTAATTGTGTAATTCTGCTATTCTTCCAGAAGTGCTCCTGGCCACAGCAGCAGCCTGTCCACCAGGAAGACCCCTGCTGGATCAAACCACAGGCCTATCTAGTCTACCATGCTGTTCACACAGTGGCCAACCAGACGCCTATAGGAAGCCCACAAGCAGGACTTGAGTGCAGTGGCATACTCCCACTCATGTTGCCTCATGTGCAGGGCCGGTGCAAGGCAGTTTGGTGCCCTAGGCAAGATCAGATATTTAGTGCCCCCCCCTTCCCACTTGAGCCCTCCCTCCAGCCCTATGCCCATTATGAAATAAAAGTCAATTGGCAAAACCTAAAAAAAATATTATCATAAACATTGACAAACATACATAAAATACATGTTATATTTGTTTAAAAAGAAATATTTGATTCTCATTATTTTTAAGAAAATGTTTTTAAATGATTTCTATTCAGAAGCAGAATAAAACCACTTCAAATAAATTAAATATTTCAGATAAAGTTAAGACATGCCCTCAGCTCTTAATACGCCCTTATTCCTAATGCGTACAGTAGACAATTGTGCGGTCCCTCAGAAGTGAGGGAAATGCACACTTGGCATGTGCTCAGAGGCACGCTTCCCACTGATACGGGCGTCATGTTGTCCAGGACTGAAGGCTGGCATTGTAAACAGATTCTGGGGGCTACCCCTCCAGAAACTTTGGCTGGAGTTCAGCCTCTTGTGCCTCTCTTGTGCCTCTCTAGCGCCCGTGGAAAAGCCACACTACTCTGCCTTCCCCTCGCCTTTTAGACGTATGTTGAGCCGCTCGTGTTAGCTCAGTGGGCATTCTGCACAGGCTCAGGGGCACTGTCTTCTTCAGCCTGACTCTACAGGGATTTCTGTTCGTCCCCCCCCCCTCCCCACTTCGACTGACGCTTGCTGCCACACGCAGAATTTCGGGTGCCTTTTCCCTCTTTGCTGACTCTGAGCGGGGTGGCTTTACCCGGTTGGACTGGGGTCGCCAGCCTGTCGCGCGACTGCTTAAGAGTCAAGCCAGAAAGGGGCGGGGCTTCTCGTCGAGACTCTCGAATGAAGCTTTGACGCGCGTGCCCCACCTTCGTCTCCCTATCCTCTGGTGGAAGAATCAGCCCCACTGAACTGGACGAGGGACTTACTCCCGAGGAAACACGCCCAGGCTGGGGCTGGAAGGAAGAGAGGCATGGTGGTTCTGGCTGGCCGGCGTGGGCAGGAAGGCGTGGGGGGGGAGCGGCTGGGTTGCACCTTCACCATCTATCCAGGCGCGCGCCTCCTCCCGACCATTTCCGGACCACCACCCCCTGGAGGGGAGGTGCCAGACGCCTGACCTTTGCTGCCTCCTCACCCAGCCTGCTTATAAATGCGGGTCAGCCGGCGAGGCGAGAAGCAGCACCGCGCTCAGACTCGGCAGTCGGCAGCAGCAGCGAGAGAGGAGATGGAGCAGAGGCACCCCTCCCCCGGCCCCCTCCGCAACAACTGCAGGGTGACGCTCCAGGCCTGGCAGCGGCATGTGTGTGTGCGGCCGCGTGGCCGCATCTGCCTCTCTCCTCCTTCTACACGCCTCGGTGGCGCCCCGCCCCCTTTAACCCTGCACCCTAGGCAGCTGCCTAGTCCGCCTAATGGTAGCGCCGGCCCTGCTCATGTGGTGTAGTCATCATCTCATGCATGGTTCCAGGAGCTTGTAAATTCCTCCTTGAGAGGGGGTGGCACTGGTCTCCTTAAAGGAGGTGATAATCAGGCCACTCCTGAAGAAGTCTGACCTGGATCCAGAAGATGTTAACAACTATAGGCTGGTCGCCAACATCCCCCTCCTGGACAAGGTGCTCAAGTAGGCGGTTTCTGGCCAACTCTAGACACTCTTGGAACTGATTATCTCGATCCATTTCAGTTGAGCTTCAGGCCTTGAACTTGATTGCCCTGTGGGATGACCTTTGCCAGGAAAGGGACAGGGGAGTGTGACCCTCTTATTTCTCTTGGACTTCTCAGTGGCTTCCCATACCATCAGCCATGGTATCCTTCTGAATAGGTTGTCTTGAGTTGGATGTTGGAGGCACTCCATTGCAGTAGTTCTGTTCCTATTTCAATAGCCAATTCCAGGTGGTGATTGCTCTGTGCCCTGGCAGTTAAGCTGTGGGGTTCCGTGGCGTAACCCCGCAATTCAGTTCCCTGGTGGCGAACAAATGTCAGTGTACTGGAAGAAGCAAAGACTACTAGCGTTGAAAAAATGATCCTTCAACGCCAACTTCAGTGGACCGGTCATGTTGTTCGAATGCCTGACTGCCGTCTCCCAAAGCAGTTACTTTATTCCCAACTCAAGGATGGAAAGCGGAATATCGGTGGTCAATATAAGAGGTTTAAAGATGTTCTTAAGGCTAATCTTAAAAAAATGCAATACAGTAATACCTTGGATTGCAAGTAACTTGGTTTGAGAGCATTTTGCAAGACAAGCAAATTTTTAAATATTTATTTAATTTTTTTTTACTTGATATACAAGCGACGTCTTGCAATACAAGTACTGTAGTACGGCTTACATTAAAAATCTCTGTACAATTTGGGGGGGGGGGGATTTCATTTTGATATAAGAGTGTTTTGGATTACAAGCACATTTCCGGAACGAATTATGCTCTCAATCCAAGGCATGACTGTATAAACATCAAAAACTGGGAAGCTCTGGCCCATGAACGATCTAACTGGAGGTTGGCCTTTCACAAAGGTTCTATGGACTTTGAAGAAGCTCGAGTGCAAGGTGAAAGGGAGAAACGTGCTAAGCGAAAAGCACGTCAAATGAATCCTTTACAGGACCATCTTCCAACTGGTAACCTGTGTCCTCACTGTGGGAAACTGTGTGGATCTAGAATTGGCCTCCACAGTCACTTACGGACCCATCGCTAGAGTCTACACAATTTTCTTTAGAATTTTCCTCCTTTTAAAATCTCCTTTTTGTAAATTTTCTTTTATTTTTTTTTTATCCTGGAAGACAATCTTACTCGGTCACGAGTGATCGCCTGACTGACTGAGTGTGTGAGACATGTTCCCCAAGCTGACCCAAAATGAACAATTACCCTGACAGTGCTGGGAACTGATGATGAATAAATAAAGCCTCATTGAAACCATTCATGGCCTTCTAAAGTCCAGAAAAACCAATCTGCTACTATGCTTATTCTGAAGAGCGGAGGCTGGGGGAGACTTAAGTGGTTGTTGTTGTTTTTAAAAGGCCTCTTTAGCATTGCCAGATGACCTGCACATATTGCAGAATTGGAACTTTATTACGTTTTCCAAAACCAAATCTCCTTTGGACAAAGAACAAACACAAGAATGTTTTCCATCCAATATATCTTGTTTTTCTGACATCTGAAAGCTGTCTTCTAAGTAAGGTAGCTCTCCAGTTGGAATGTCAAAGGAATGCCTCTGTGATACTGGATTAGCAAATGGTTTCCAAGATGCTTTCAGTGTCTCAGAAAGAACATGAGAGAGAACATTTGTTTGGAAAAGCACAACAAAATCCTAGAAGTCACACTGGGGAGGGTGGTGGGGAGAGGACTACAACTTGATTTGATAAACTCTGGCCATTTTTTTTCAGGCCGGTTTAGCTTCACTCCCTTTGCATTCAGCTCCAGACCCTAGCCCAATGGAAAATAGCAAGACCTGGATCAGGTGTAAAGGAGAGATAGGAACTGTGCATCAGGATGATGGTTTCAATGGGGTTTCAGATCAGAATCTCTGGTAAGTTCACAATTGCAACCCTGGTGTACTGAAAGGAATCGTGATGTACCAACTTCCTTGAATACTGTAATATTATATTAGAATGACATTTGATATGACATATGTTTCAAAAAAATTTTTTTAAGGGTTGTAGTTCCCCCACTTGTTTTCACTTCTCGATCATCCCAGATTGCGGGACACGGAATAATGGGCTCAAGTTACAGGAAGCCAGATTCCGCCTGGACATCAGGAAAACTTTCCTGACTGTTAGAGCAATATGACAATGGAACCAACTACTTAGGGAGGTAGTGGGCTCTCCCACACTGGAGGCATTCAAGGTGCAGCTGGACAGCCATCTGTCAGGGATGCTTTGACTTGGATTCCTGAATTGAGCAGGGGGTTGGACTCAATGGCCTTATAAATGCCTTCCAACTCTACTATTCTATGATTCTATATGGTTCACCTGAATGTGTAGCTCAGCCCATGGCTTCTCCCAGCTTGTTTTCACTAGCCATGATATACATCTGTCAAATGCATACATGATTGCTTGTATTCAGACAACTGCAACTATTACTACGACAGTCATGGGTTAATTCCAGGTATTACGTAGACCTAGGAAACATGTTGCATTAAATGTCATGGTCTGCATCCTAACAGTACTTCTTTTGTTTGCTAAGCCCTTTTAGGATCACCAGCCTAGCCTGCTGATGTGCCTAGAACACCTTTTAGTTTTGGGTTATGGAATGAATTTCAGTTATTGCAACTTGAGGACATGGACAAAGTGCTTGAAGAAGTGCCAGTCAGTCAGGCAATCACTCGTGACCGAGTAAGATTGTCTTCCAGGATAAAAAAGAAAATTTACAAAAAGGAGATTTTAAAAGGAGGAGAATTCTAAAGAAAATTGTGTAGACTCTAGCGATGGGTCCGTAAGTGACAGTGGAGGCCAATTCTAGATCCACACAGCTTCCCACAGTGAGGACACAGGTTACCAGATGGAAGATGGTCCTGTGAAGGATTCGTTTGATGTTCTTTTCGCTTAGCACGTTTCTCCCATTCACCTTGCACTCGAGCTTCTTCAAAGTCCATAGAACCTTTGTGAAAGGCCAACCTCCAGTTAGATCGTTCATGGGCCAGAGCTTCCCAGTTTTTGATGTTTATATTGCATTTTTTTAAATTAGCCTTAAGAACATCTTTAAACCTCTAATATTGACCACCGATATTCTGCTTTCCATCCTTGAGTTGGGAATAAAGTAACTGCTTTGGGAGACGGCAGTCAGGCATTCGAACAATATGACCGGTCCACTGAAGTTGGCGTTGAAGAATCATTTTTTCAACGCTAGTAGTCTTTGCTTCTTCCAGTACACTGACATTTGTTCGCCTATCTTCCCAAGTAATTCGCAGGATTTTCCGGAGGCAACGTTGATGAAATCCTTCAAGGAGTTGGAGGTGACGTTTATAGATAGTCCATGTTTCGCAGGCATACAATAAAGTTGGCAATACAATGGCTTCATAAACCAGTGTTTTGGTCTTCTTACAAATATCCCGATCCTCGAACACTCTATGTTTCATTCGAGAAAACGCGGCACTTGCGGAGCTCAGACGATGCTGGATTTCACTGTCGATGTTAGCTGTAACAGAAAGATAGCTGCCAAGATAGAGAAAATGATCGACATTTTCCAGTATTGTCCCGCCAAGCTGGATAGATGGCATCACCAAAGGGTTAGCTTGCACTTGCTGATGAAGCACTTTGGGTTTTTTTGATGTTAAGTGAGAGACCAAGTTTTCCATATGCTTCTGCAAAAGCATTTAGGATAGTTTGGAGATCATCCTCTGAATGTGTGGAGACCACATTATCATCAGCATACTGAAGTTCCACAACGGAGGTTGTAATTACCTTACTTTTTGCTTTCAGCCTGCTGAGATTAAAAAGCTTTCCATCTGTTCGATATATAATTCTCACACCAGTGGGAAGTTTCCCCTCGACAAGATGTAAAATCATGGTGATGAAAATAGCAAATAATGTTGGGGCAATAACACATCCCTGTTTAACACCTGATCCCACTTTAAATGGAGCACCATGAGAGCCGTTGTTGTCCAAGACCGTAGCCGTCATGTTGTCATGGAGAAGTCGCAAGATATTCACAAATGTATTGGGGCATCCAATTTTCATAAGGATAGTCCAGAGAGCTGTTCGGTCTACAGTATCAAAGGCCTTAGCCAGATCAATAAATGCCATATAAAGGGGTTGATTTTGCTCCCGGCATTTTTCTTGGAGCTGACGTGCAGTAAAAATCATGTCTACTGTCCCTCTAGAGGGGCGGAAACCATATTGAGTTTCAGGGAGGATCTCTTCTGAAATAGATAGAAGACGGTTTGCGAGAATCCTGGCAAATATTTTACCTGCGGTAGCTAAGAGAGAAATTCACCGATAGTTTCCACAGTCTGTTCTATCACCTTTCTTAAAGAGGGTGATAATTATGGCATCCCTGAAGTCTTCTGGGATCTCTTCTCTTATCCAGATTTTTTCGATGAGTTTATGAAGATGTTGTACAAGTTCGGGGGGGGGGGGCTTCTTTAAAGATTTCAGCAGGAATCCCATCTGGTCCACTAGCTTTATTCTTCTTCATTTGATTAATGGCTTTTTTTACTTCATCCAAAGTGGGGAGTATTGCAAGTTCCTCTCTAATTTGTTTTTGCGGGATTTGCGAAAAGAATCTCATTATCCACCTTAGATTGATGATTTAAAAGGTCATAATAATGCTCTTTCCAATGCAGGGCAATAGACTCTTTGTCTTTTAAGAGTTTGGTGCCATCTTTTGATTGTAAAGGGTTTGTACCATAGGTTTTTGGTCCATAAATGGCCCTTGTGGCCTTAAAAAAGCCCCGTGCATCATGAGATTCTGCAAGTTGTTGAATTTCTTCAGCTTTCTTTTCCCACCAAGCGTTCTTAAGTTCTCTTGTTCTTCTTTGGACCTCAGCCTTTGCGCTAGCGTAGATTTTTTTCTTGGCAGTGCAGTTAATATAATTTTGCCATATTTGGAAGGCTTTCCTTTTTTGGTCAATTATATATTTAATCTCGTTATCATTTTCATCAAACCAATCCTGATGTTTCTTAGTTTCGTATCCAATAGTTTGTTCACAAGCTGCAGTAATGGAGGTTTTCAGCTTAGACCAATGGTCCTCAATGTTGTCAGGAGGTTCCGTAGGTAGATGTTCCTTAAGAAGTGATTGAAGACGAGTTTGCTTAATAGGGCTTGAAGGGCGTGGATGTTCATTTTACGCCTTGGTTTCCTTCCTTGAAGCCTACGTTGGGGAGCAATGTTGATAACCATAGTGGTCCGGATTAGTCGGTGGTCTGTCCAGCAGTCGTCGGCACTCACCATGGCCCTAGTAAGAAGTACATCGCGGCAATCTCTAACACGGACAATTACATAATCCAGAAGATGCCAGTGCTTTGACCGTGGGTGCTGCCATAATGTTTTAAACTTATTCTTTTGTCGAAAGAGCGTGTTTGTGATAGTGAGATTATGCTCTGCACATATAGACAAAAGTAAGATTCCGTTTGGGTTGCTATTACCAACTCCGTCTTTTCCAATAGTTTCTGGCCATAAATCAAAGTCACGCCCGACTCTTGCATTAAAATCACCCAGGAGGATAATTTTATCCTCCTTAGGTATCTCTGACAGGAGAGTGTCCAACTGGGTATAAAAGTTTTCCTTGATGTCTTCATCAGCATCTAATGTTGGCGCATAAGCTGCAGGTTATTGGCGAGCTTTAATCGAAGAGTTATCAGGCGTTCGTTAATGCCAGTAGGAACTTCTGACAAAGAGTTCACTAGCTCATTTTTGATGGCAAAGCCTACTCCATGTATTCGTCGGTCCTGCTCAGGTAGTCCTTTCCAGAAGAAGGTATAGCCTCCTTTTTCTTCCTTCAACTGTCCCTCTCCTGCCCTTCGAGTTTCTTGAAGTGCTGCTATGTCAATTTTAAACCGTCTCAGCTCCCTTGCAATAATAGCAGTCCTACGCTCAGGGCGTTCACTATCTATGTTATCCAGCAGTGTCCGTATATTCCATGTTCCAAAATTCAAATGTCTTTTTCGACCGCTAAAATGGTGACCCCACTGGATGCGGTAATCCAGTCAGGGGAGAAAGAGGTAGACTATGTTTAGGGCAATAAACTCCTTGTTAGGATCCATTTTCTTTTGGGTTTTCATGTGCTTACTCGATCCTTGCCCTTCTTGGCTTATTTATTCTATCTAGCAGAAGGGTGTTGACTGGTTATGGTTATGTCTAAGAGGCAATAAATGCCTCATTACAAGTGGGGGCAGTCCCATCTGCCTTGAAGGAGGCAGCTGTGAGCCTGCTCTGGGGGGGACACACACACCTCCTTAGATACACACACACACACACACACACAAACTGTTATAGCTATCAACTGGTCACACTCACAAATAGCCCCTTATATACTGGGAAACATGTATTGCCTACTACTTTTCCTTCAACTAATGATGTTTTGCTATGATGCTGGTTGAAATGTGATGCCACATCATTATTATTATTCCTAAAATTCCAGGTGCTGTGCAATATGTTCTCCAGTACAATCACTGGGTACATTCCCAGCCACTGTTCTGTGGTAATAGCCACATTTCCTTGTTTTCCCTTTTGGATCACCGTCTTCCTTTCAGATCACCTTTTATTTTACTTAATGTTTGCCTTTTCTACTCTGTCTCCCCTCTGTCCATATGTCAGGATTGTTTTTTCTGCCTCTTTGCTTCTTTCGTTTCTTAGACCTCTTTAATCCATACTGTCAAGCACTGTGCTTTATCTGTATAGAATGGGAATCTCAAAATACACCTCTATGGCTGCACATAAGATAATGTGAACATTTTTTTAATGACAAATTGCTGGGTTGCAATTTTAGAAAGTATATCCATGTTGCTTGTAAGTACAACTCATTTTCTCTGATTTTTCTATGCCTATCAATACAAAGATACATAGTAAATGAAGTTATAAATGTGAGAAACCGTGTGGTGCAGTGGTTAGAGTTAAGAGATCTGGGTTTAAGTCCCCACTCAACCATGAAGCCCATTGGATGACTCTGGGCCAGTCACTGACTCTCAGCCTAACATACCTCACAGGGTTGTTGTGAGTATAAAATAGAGAGGAGGAGGATTGTGTAAGCTACATTGAAGGAAAAAAGGTGGGATATACGTAAATGTAATAAGTAAATAAAATAAAATTCTGACTTCTGAGTAGTCAGTCCCTCTGCTTTCATGGTCCATTATTGCTATGCACTGTATCTCTTTACCTTCCTATCAAGTCTTTCTTCTTTCTACATGAAACCGCTGAGTGGGGTCATCCGGAGTTTTGGAGTGCGTTGCCATCAGTACGCTGATGACACGCAGCTCTATTTCTCCTTTTCATCTTCTGTAGGTGAGGCTGTGGATCTGCTAAACCGGTGTATGACTACAACAATGGACTGGATGAGGGCTAACAAACTGAAGCTCAATCCAAATAAGACTGAGTTGCTGTTAGTGGGTGGTTCCTCTAACCGGATGGAGGGAGTTCATCCTGTTCTGGATGGGGTTGCACTCCCCTTGAAGGAGCAGGTCCGTAGCTTGGAGGTCCTCTTTGAGCCATCATTGTTACTTCAGACTCAGGTGGCCTCAGTGGCAAAGAATGCCTTCTACCAGCTCCAGCTGGTGGCCCAGCTATGCCCCTATCTGGACAGGGATAGCCTGATTTCAGTAATCTATGCTCTGGTAATCTCTAAGCTTGACTACTGCAATGCACTCTACATGGGGCTGCCCTTGAAGACTGTTCGGAAGCTGCAGCTGGTGCAAAATGCGGCAGACAGATTAATAAATGGGGCCAAGAGGTCTGAACATATAACACCTGTTCTGGCCCGCTTGCATTGGCTGCCTATATGCTACTGAGCCCAATTCAAGGTGCTAGTTTTAGCCTATAAAAGCCCTACACGGCTTGGGACTGCAATACCTGACGGAATGCCTCTCCCAACCACAATCTACCCAAACACTATGCTCAGCATCAGGGTCCTTCCTCCAACTGCTGTCCCCAAGGGAGGCTTGGAAGGTGGCAACAAGGGGAAGGGCCTTTTCTGTGGTAGCCCCACAACTGTGGAACAGCCTCCCCATTGACGCCTGCCTGGCGCCAACTTTACAATCTTTTCAGCACCAGGTTAAAACTGCCTTCTATGCTGAGGCATTTAATAACTGCAAATAGCACATGGGGTGGTGGTTATGTCATCTTTTTAAATCCAGTCTATTTTTTTACATCTGTCTTAGTTATTTAAGTAATTTTAAAAGTGTTTTTAAAATGTTTCTGTAAATTTTTTGATGTTTTTATTGTTTCTATTTATTTTATTTTTTATACTGTATTTTATTGTAAAATTGTATTTTTATTGTATAATTGTATTTTATTATGTAATTTTTATAATTGTTGTAAACTGCCCAGAGAGCTTTGGCTATTGGGTGGTATAGAAATAATAATAATAATGACCAGTGCAGTTGGCGCAATATAGGTGTTATATGATCTGATCGCCTCACCCCCACGAACACGCGGATGGCTGCATTCTGTAGAGGCTGAAATTTCTGGACCATCTTCAAAGGCAGCCCCATGTACAGCACATTACAGTAGTCCAGCCTGAACATCACTAGTGCATGGATAACAAGGTCAGGTCCATCTTCTCCAGATAGGGCTGCAGCTGGTGTACCAGCCTAAGCTGATAAAACACACTCCCAGACACTGCAGCCAACTGGGCTTCTCCAGTTAGTGGGGAATCCAGGATGACTCCCAGACTATGCACTTGGTCTTTTAGGGGGAGTGCAACCCCATCTAGGACTAGTTGTAAACCTTCAGCCAGAGTAGCTGGTTTCCCAACCCACAGTACCTCCATCTTGTCTGGATTAAGTTTCAGCTTGTTCACCCTCATCCTAAAACAGCCTCCAGACACTGGTTCAAGAGTTCCATAGCCTCCCTGGGATGCGTAGATGGAAATGAAAGGTAGAGCTGAGTATCTTCTGCATACTGATGACACTCCAGCCACCCAAACCTCCAGATAACTTCCCCCAGTAGTTTCATGTAGATGTTAAAAAACATAGGGGATGAGATGGAACCTTGTAGCACCTCACAGGCTAACAGCCATGGGGTGGAGCAGAAATCCCCCAGCACCACTTTCCGAGATCGCTCCTCCAGGAAGGAGCAGAACCACTTTAACACTGTACCTCCTAAACCCAACCCAGATAAATGTCCAGAAGGATATCATGGCTGATAGTATTGAAAGCTACTGAGAGGTCCAGAAGCACCAACAGGGTTGCACTCCTCCCACATCCAATTTGCATGTCCTGCCACATATATGCATGTTATATGTTTTGTGATTTGATGTGTAGCCTGTGGATGTTGTTCATGTGCTTGAATTATCAGCTCTGCACATATTTCTAGTTCATGTTTGGGCTTGTGGCTAGTAGTCTGTATTCTCATAGATCAGCCTTCCCCAACCTGGTTTCCTGCAGTTGTGTTGGACTACTAGCTGGGTGATGAGACTTGTCGTTCAACACATCTGGAGGGCAGCAGGTTGGGAAAGATTGTGGTAGATCGATAGCATGTGATGGCCTTTTGTCATCTGTGGGCCTATGTTCTTTATGAGTTAGAATTCGACCCCTGGTTGGAAGATATGAAACAAATATTAAGAAAACATCCTGAACCTTTAGTGCTCTCTGATTTAAAGGAAACTAAACCCTCTTGTGTTGCCCTGGAAAATCTTGCCCTGGAGTATCTTGTGTACATCAAGTGGTAACAATGCCAATTAAATCCATTTTAATTCCAGGTTGTAACACAACAAACTGTGGAAAGGTCAAAGGGGGGGGTGTGTGAATGCTTCTGCAAGGCACTATATGTACACAAAAAATACAAGCTATTTGTAGCACAACGGTTGTGATGGTGAAGATGTGCTTTCTGTCAAGCTGGAGACAGACACTTTTTTTTTTTTTTTACAGAGAGTTAAAGGCAGAAAGATTGTTGCATGTGATGGGTGCACACACATCAGGTGCCACTTATACATCTAGTAAACAGGTTTTGCAGTGTTTTACATTGCTTAAAAAACTTGTATGACCAGTGAGACAAAAGAAGTGTGTGTACATCATGGGAAGCAAAGCCTCTATCAAACTATTTTCAACCTGCTTAAAAATGATCATCTCTCCATAATAACCTTCATGCTGCTATTATCTTGAGGACAAGAGGAGCCCACATGGTACAAAGGATACCTTGAGGGTGGCAGCACCTTGGATAGCTCCAAGCAGACCACTTGCTCTGTCCAGAGTTCAACTGAAGCCTTTTATCCCTCTTCCATCAGACTAACCCTCCCACGCTCTACCACAGGGGTTCTCAACCAGGGGGGAATTCCCCTGGGGGGGGATTTTAGGGTTTCGGGGGGGGGGACTGGGACCACAGACTCAAACTGTTGGAATACTGCTCTTTCTACAAATTACAATTCTACAGATTGTACATAATCTACAGGACATCACACCTTATTGTATGGCATGGCACAGATTAAATTAAAAATAAAGATAAATATTTCACTTGTTATCTGTGGAAATATTCCATTTATAGTTATTATATGCATATTATTTGGAATGCAACTTTTGAGTCAGACGATCTTGGAAAGGGGGGAATGACATCCTGACGTATGGTGAAAAGGGTGCATGGGGCAAAAAAGGTTGAGAACCACTGGTCTACCACCTTTCCTTATCAGAGGAGAGTCTCAAAGGGGTGGTACTCAGGCCTAGAGCCTAACACACAGTCAGCACCCAATTTGCACACTGCCTGCATTGGTAAGAAGGCCCCAGGGAGCATGAGGCCCTTGGTGTAAAGAGGGCTAGTTCTTCAGGGGAATCTGACTCAGGGGGAGCTGTCCCCAAGGGTCTTGGTATGGGAGACTCTGGCTAAAGGGACTCCCCCTAAGAAGATGAAAATGCAATATCCGCCCACCCCCACCCCGGAATATTGGGGAATATGCAGGAGAAGCCACTTTGAGGAGGCTACTGCTTGCAGAGGCCTGTTCATTAGGCTTTCTCCTGTATTGTTCCCAAACTGTGGAATGCCCTCCCTTCAGAGTTACAATTGCCCCCACACTCTCTCGACTTTTTGATAAAGTGTTTTTAAGACATATCTGTTCAGTCTGGCCTTTTAAAGTGCTTTTAGTGGTTGGGCAGCGCGATCCTATGAGGCTACCCGTAACCCTCCAAGCTTGGAGAATTATGGGCATCCTATTGAGGGCGGGAGGAGCGCAGCGGATAGGATATCCGCCGTGATCCCCTCACCCTCTAGACATCCGATTTCGGCTGTCTAGATGTTTTTCCTCTCCTCATGAGGAGGAGAGGCTAAAACACCGCCTGGATTCCTCTGAATCTGGCAGTGCCTTGATCCTCCCCTCCCCGCACCTGGGAACGCCCCCCCCATGGGGGAACTGAACACAGTCTTCTGTGTTCGGTTCCTTGCTCATGCGGAAAGAACCATGCTGGCTATGAGGTGGGGCCCAGTGCTCTATGGCACTGCAACCTTGGAAGGAATTTCCAAGGTTGCAGGAGCTTCTATGACACCCCCACCCCCCACCCCCACCCCCGGCAAGGTCTAGGGACATAGGATTGCGCCCTTAATGTTTTAATGTTTACATTTTTATATTGTTGTTCTTGATTTGATGTACACCCTCTTGGTAACTCCTGCAGAAAAGTGGTATTAAAATATTATAGATTAATTAAATTAATTTAAAATGCACTTGAAGAGTGAAAAAAGACAGTTGTGTAGAAAGTCTCGTCCTCCCTCAGAATAGATCAGGTCAGAGAAATCTGACTTAAAAAAAAAAAACTTTCATCAGCTGAAAATGTTAACTGATGTTTGATTCATGGCAGGGTGCTTCTCAGTGACATAATCTGCCTAAGGGTCCCTGTTAGACAAGATGAAGAGTAAAAAAGTTAGTTCCAAAGAGAGCTGCTAGGCTAGTAACTAGGACTGGCCGATATGATCATGTGATGCCAGTGATTTGTCAGCTGTACTGGATTCCAGTCCATTTTTGAGCCCAATTCAAAGTGTTGATGTTGACCTTTAAAGCCCTAAATGGATTGAGACTAGAGTGTCTAAAGGAACATCTCCAATATGTGCATGCTTGGACCCTTAGGTCATCTCCAGAGGACCTCCTCCATGTGCCCCCACCAAAGAAAGTTAGGCAGGTGACTACAAGAGGGGGGGCATTCTGAGTTATGGTGCCCCATTTATGGAACACCCTCCCCAGGATGGCCCACCTGGCACCTACATTACAGTAATACCTTGGATTGCAAGTAACTTGGTTTGAGAGCGTTTTGCAAGACAAGCAAATTTTTAAATATTTATTTAATTTTTTTTACTTGATATACAAGCGACGTCTTGCAATACAAGTACTGTAGTAGTGGCTTAAATTAAAAATCTCTGTACAAATTTTTTTGGGGGGATTTCGTTTTGATATAAGAGTGTTTTGGATTACAAGCACGTTTCTGGAACGAATTATGCTCTCAATCCAAGGCATGACTGTATTATCTTTTCGGTGCCAGGCAAAGATCTTTCTTTTCTCCCAGCTATTTTAGAGGCTTAATTTTTCGATTGCTATGGCTGTTCATACATATTTTTATATTTATTCATATATATATATATATATATATATAGTGTGTGTGTGCGTGTGTGTGCTGTTTGTCATTTTGTATTGTACCTTATTCTTCTAACTATCTGCATTGTATTTTATTCTTTTAACTGTTCATAATCCACCCAGAGAATGCTTGTTATTGGGCAGTTTAAAATAAATGAATAAATAAATTTAGCAAACAAACAAGCCTTTAAAAATTCCCTATAAAGGAGTAGTAAGAGATTTAAAGCACAACATGAGAAGGGGTGAGAGCCAAGCCATTCCCCCCATACTCATGATTTTTCTACAACTGTTTGTTGTCCTCCTGAGGCTTCATGACCAGAAGCAACCCTCGCCAAAAGAAAAACTTCTGAGAAGTGGGGGGGGGGGGTTTGGCGGGGCAGGGGGTAACGTGTGAGCACCAGAAGAGTCCTGGCACAGGGAATGCAATGCTGCCATGCCCTGACACCATTGCTAAGGGCACAGTTCCATGCATGTTTAGACAGAAAAAGTGCTACAACTCCCAGCATCCCCCAGCCATGGAATTATTTTGTTTAGTCTAAACATGCATAGTATTGTTAATTTGTGCCCTTAATCTACCACCCTGGGGGATACCAGAAAAAGATTAAGAGCATAAGAAGAGCCTGGTTGGATCAGAAAAAGTGATCTCCTAATCTAACGCACTACATCTAACAGAAGAAACCAGAAAACCCTGGAAAGCTGAGAGATAATGGCTTTTGACATCCCTTGTTGCTAGCTTCCAACATCTGGTAATCAGAAGTATATTGTCTCTCAAAGCAGAGATTCCATTTTTAGCAACTGTGACTAATAGCTGTGGATCTAGAAATCTTTCATGAATTTCTCTAATCCCTTTCTAAAGCCATCTAAGAGAGTAGCTATTGCCACAGCTGGCATTAATAAATTCCACAAGTTGAGTATAAGTAAGTAAGGGTGCAATCCAATCAAAATTACGATCATCCTATGCAAAGCGGGAGGAATGGCGGAGGTAATCTTCGCCTCTCCGCTCCTTCCATTCTCCTTTTCTGGTACATGGCTGTTTTCGGCTATGTAGCTGGGGTGCTTTGGAGTGGGAGGGAAGGAGGCTGGAGCACCGTCAGGATACCTCGTATCCTGGCCGCTGCAGTCTCCTCCCCTTCCTGCCCCCTTTATCCCCTCTCCGAGGTCGCTTTTCTGACCTTGGAGAGCAGCTGGTGTGGTCCTTTCTCTGCTGGCTGTGAGGGGGAGGGGGAGGGGGACCACAGCTCCGATCCCCAGCTCTGAGGGCACAGCACTATCTCTGACCTCTGAGCTGGGAATCCAAACAATCCTATGCCCCCCTCCGATGATATCTAGGGGGCATAGGATAGCTCCCTAAGTTGCTTTGTGTAAACCACTGACCACAACAAAACAAACAAGGAGTGAAACTGGCACCTTTTAAATTACAAAAGCAGAATACAGTAATACCTTGGATTACGAGCATAATTCGTTCCAGAACCATGCTCGTAATCCAAAACACTCGTATATCAAAGCGAGTTTCCTCATAAGAAATAATGGAAACTCAGCAGGGAGCTGCGCTGCGCCGCCCCTCCACAGGGCTCCCAGCCAGGGAGCCGGCTTGCTTTGCCTTTAGACAGAGTATCTCAAAGCAGCTAATGAAAATTTCAGAGAGAGAGACAGAGACAGAGACAGAGAGAGAAGGGGGAGAGAAGGAGAGAGATGTGGAGGATCAATAACCTGCAGAGTGAGCGGCGGCTCCCTGCCCTTAGGCAAAGCAGTAGGAGGCGACAGCCAAGCAAGGCGACGGCAGAACATGTGGCTCGTGTTGCGAGACTTGCTCGTCTTTCAAATTTAAATTTATGCTAAAATTTTGCTCGTCTTAAGAGAAGCTCGCATACTGGGTTACTCGCAATCTGAGGTATTAGTGTAAAGCCAATTCTAAAAAAACCCCCACAAATATAAGAAGTACAAGGGGGGGAATATGCACTTGGAGATTAAGACCAACAGTTAGAGTCATAAAGTGAATTTCATGATGTGCGATGAAGGAATCACTACCTATCAGGGCCAGTGTTAGCAGCCAGCATTTTTGGGTAGCCGTTGAGGCTTCAGCACAGTCAATCATTAACATCTACTGTGAAAAAGGCAAATTCCATGTTGGGCCTAATTAGAAAAGGAATTGAAAATAAAACTGCCAATATCAAACTGCCCTAATACAAATCTATGGTGCAAACTACACTTGAAATACTGTGAAAAGTTCTGGTCTCCACACCTCAAAAAGGATATTATAGAGTTGGGAAACCTGCAGGAAAAAAAGCAACCAAGGTCCAAAATGATCACGGGGCTGGAGCAGCTCCCCTATGATGAAAGGTTACAAGGAGTTTAGGCTGTTAAGTTTAGAAGGGAGAAAAAAAAGAGGCCACTATGGGGAGACATGAGAGAGGTGTACAAAATTATGCATAGCGTGGGGAAAGTGGATAGAAAGGTTTTCTCCCTCTCCTGTTATCCTAGAACCTGGGTTCATGAAGCAGAATGGTGAGAGGTTCAGGACAGATAAAAGTACTTCTTCACACAGCACATAATTAAACTATGGAATTCACTACCACAAGGCATAGTAATGGCAACCAACTTGGATGGCTTAAAAAGAGGATTAGACAAATTTCCGGAGGATAAAGCTATCAATGGCTACTAGTCATGATGGCTATATTTAACCTCCAGTATTGGAAGCAGTATGCTCATCAGCATGGCTTTTCGTAGGTTCTTACTGTGTGTTTCTCTCCCCCCCACCCCAACTAAGGAGCCTCTCCGCTAGTTCTTTGCTGAAATCTGTCATCCAGTTTCTCAGACATGTTCTTTCCATGTGGAAAGAAGGTTTCCATTTTTCTGCCTTATTCTCAGAGAATTCTTTAGGATTTATTTATGTGTTGTTTTTGAGCTTACCTTATTATTGCTGAGAGTACTGTGTGGGTTCTCTCCCCCCCTTTCTATTACATGGCTATCACTCTGCAGCCTCCTTGGCTACCCACACTTCCTGATCTGAAAATGCCCCATCATAATGTCTTCCCAGGGGTTTTAATTGACCCACGAGAAGCTGGGGAGGCTGCAGACCACTGAAGAGATGATTGCACAATGAAGGCAGGACACTCACAAACACCCTTCAGCCACCTCATAACTAAAGTATAAGAACTCCACACTTCACCTGCAAGAGTTTCTTCTCCACTGAAAGGTTTCAAAAGCAATTTCTTTTCTATCACATTGAATGAGAAAGGCCAAAAAAAGAAGTGGAAGAAATTGTTGGCACTAACTTTAACCCCTTAAGCTTTTCTTCACAGGGAAGATGCAATTAATTATTTTAATTGCCTTATCCAGCTCTGCAATAGCTGTTTTGAGATGGATTATCAGAAGTGCACGCTGTATTTATAAATGTGGGAGCCACATTGATACAGTGAGCTGAGTCCTTCAGTGAGCTTTCTATTATGACTTCCCCCCCAGCTTCCTCCTCAGTCTCTTTCGTGGGTGGCAACACGACACAACTCAGTTGGACCCCATCAATGCATATGTGGGGCTGGGGATGATCGTTCCAATCCAGTATAAGATGTTTAAGCAGGAGAACTTGATTTTAAGTTAGCTTATGCCAGTGGTTCTCAACCTTTTTTGCCCCATGCACCCTTTTCACCATATGTCAGAATGTCATTCCCCCTTTCCAAGATTGTCTGACTCAAAAGTTGCATTCCAAATAATATGCATATAATACTGAAAATCTTTTTATTTTTTCTATATTGGTACATATACATTATAGTATAAATGGAATATTTCCACAGATAACAAGTGAAATATTTCTCTTTATTTTTAATTTAATCTGTGCCATGCCATACAATAAGGTGTGATGCCCTGTAGATTATGTACAATCTGTAGAATTGTAATTTGTAGAAAGAGCAGTATTCCAACAGTTTGAGTCTGTGGTCCCAATTTCCCCCCAAAAAAAAATCCCTAAAATTCCCCCCCTTGGGGAATTCCCCCCTGGTTGAGAACCCCTGGTTTATGCATTCCCCACTTCACTAAGGAACGAGAAGTTCCAAGGGCAGCACTTACTTGGATTTGACTTCCTTTCAAAGGAGCGATCACTGGAGACCTATGGCATTTCTGTTATATTTCATTTATTTACAAATATACAAGTTGAGTATAGGCAGATAGGAATGGGGGAGAAATTCAGTTTGCATTTTAATGTGAACTTGCCCCATTTTGCACGTTCGAACCAATATGCAATCCGAAACTCGATTATCTTTTAAAATTCGTACTTCTCTGCGGTGCAGTTCTCCAAACAAAACAAACATACAAAAATGTGTATGTTAAGAGCAAGTGTGCACACATGTGTGCATAGTACTACTGAAAAATTATTGCAAAAAAATATATATCTGGCAGAATAGCACACAAAAATGCTTGCATTGAGAGAAATGTGCACAAAAATGCACACACACTTCCATGCAAGCTTTTCTAAAACTTCCCAAAATTTAGGGTGAACTGAACTTAAAACTGGAAAAAATGCAAAGCAAAGAGAAACCGAAACTAATAGATTCATTCATCCCTCACAGACAAGCAGCAAGGCCACTGACCTACACCAGATCTTCAGAGACACATATACAGTAATACCTTGGATTGCAAGTAACTTGGTCCGAGAGTATTTTGCAAGACAAGTCACTTGTAGGGATGTAACCGCTCGCCTCGAGCAGGCGTAGCGGAACGAAAATCGGCCCTGCTCACGCCTGCCAGAGACTCGCTTTGATATAAGAGTGTTTTGGATTACAAGCATGGTTCCAGAACGAATTATGCTTGCAATCCAAGGTATTACTGTACCAGTACTTTAGGACACCTTCCAGCTTCCGTTCATTCTTTCTGTCCCTCCTTCTCAAACTGCAGTTTCTCATTCTCAATGTGTGTCACCTTCCTCAAACTGTATTTTCTCAAGGCCTTATTTCCTATTCAGAACCTTCCAGAGAAATTTCTGTATCTCTCCTGTTGAGCAAGCATCAGGCGCCCATTCTGAGGGCTAAAGGACATGCAACATTAAATGCGTAGCATGCAGCTGTTCCTCGCTCTTATATTTACTGTCACTATGGGGGTGGGGCTGTCACTTAACACAACACCTGGCCAGTCTGGAACTTGATAAAGGAATGCTGATGGCTCAGGGCTAAGCAAATGCCACATTAAATACGGTGCAGCGTGCAGCAGATCCTCGCTCTTTTATTTACTTCTGTGTAAGCACATAAGACCCTGATCTGGAGTGGGACCACCATGCTCAGATAGGGGAAGTTTAAACCTTCCCACTCTGCTACTTTCTTTAACTTCACACCACCACCACTGCAAGGGGTAAAATAGAGGGGGAAACTCAATTGGTGCCAATGGAGGTTCTCTCTCTCTTCGTTAGCCCCCATTGTGTTTCATTTTTACACTGCTTTCAGCCAGAAAGGCTCCTGGTGTGACTTACATACAATCAATAAAAACAAGACCATCCCTACCTGCAGACCTACAATCTAAAAAGGGGAGGGAAGAAGGAAAATGATTTCTCAGCAGGTTGATTTCAGACTGTGTTCCAAGGGACCCTATGATTCCTTGGAAACTCATCAGGTGGTTCTCAGTGGGAATATTACTTATAATGGACAAGCTTCTGTGATAGCTTGCTCATCACCACCAATCTTCCCCTGTTGCGTGCACCCAAGGGGTGGGTTCAGGGATGCCTAGGTACCCCCTAAGCACCAGCAAGTTCCTACAGGCCTGGCCTATATGCCCCTACAGTGCAGAACAGGAGCCTTTGCAGCAATCAGGCCTTCAGCATATAAACAGGGTTACCTCAACAGATAAACTGAGGAAGATTAGTTTGACCTTTTGTGTGAGTCAAGAAGGCCTCTTCATATATCTCTACTTTTCTTTGCCTGATCCTGCTCTCATTTGCAGGACTGGAAGAATGACACTGTCCTCATTTGTACCCGGATGCAATTTACCAGAAAAGAATTCCATTCTTTGGGAATAAAAGACTACTGATCTGCTTGGGGTATCTCTGAATGATTGACAGGCAATTCCTAAAGCAGAACAGCTGCCAGCAGCTAACCGAACATTTACAGGAGCAGTAGTCTGACTATAGAAAATCTCAGGAGCAGCAATTTTATAATCAATATAATTACATTCTGTATCACTATTGACCTCCCCTTCTGGTACACAGCTGGTGTTTTCCAGATTTGCACTCAAGAAGCCCAGAGGCCTCCTGAGTTCAAAGTCAGTTCAAAATGACAGGTCTGAACTTATTATTTAAAAGCATCTTCCTTTTTTAAATCAAGAGATCAAAGCTACATACCCGGCACAATAAATCTTCCAACTAATGTTAACATATCCAAGCCAGCTTGCCTGCTACATTTCCAACTGAATAAAATTAGCCCTGCACAAAATCAAAGTGGGTGCTTCTTGCCTCTGCTGTGAAATCCTGTACCAGTGTCACTCATCCAATGTAACTCTGCCTTCAATGGCTGGGATTGATAACCTAGATCGGTAGCAGGCAACATAAAGCTGCTTACTGGGACTGGCCATTTTAAACATATTACTCCAGTGCTGTGTCAGTTGCACTGGTTGTCAGTCAGTTTATGAGCCCAACTGAAAGTGTTGGTGTTGACCTTTAAAGCCCTAAATGGCTTAAGAGCACCTTATCCCATATATTCATCTTTGGAGGATCTTCTCTGGGTGCTGCAACCCACATTGATGCAATGTTCTTAATGGGTGGCTACCAGGGAGAAAGTCTTCTCTTCCCCATCTATGGAATGCCCATCCCAAGGAGAGTGGCCTAGCATCTTCACTATTTATGTTAGACACCATCACAACCTTCCTCTTCCAGCCAGCATCCAATCTTTAATTTGTTTCTTTGGTTATTAAAATTTACTGCTAAATTTATAAAGATATAATATTTTTAATGTTTAAAATTGTATTTTTAAAATACCTATTAAGCTTGCATAGTATAACAAATATCAAACATTAAATAATCTGTCATATTTCAAGAGTCTGAGCCTAGTCATTGCAGGTTCAAGGGTCCAGGAGTTCCAAGGTGATCAGTACAGAGATCAAGCAAAAGGCAAGGTCTCAACAGGCAGTTATCTCAGCCTTATACTGCTGTTTTTATGCAGAGGCTGTCAGAGCCACACCCAAGCCTCAGCTGTTAGTAACTGAAGATGAAAAGGTCCTCCTTGTGAGCAAGCCTCCTATATGCAAGTAGACCTTTTCTCACAAGGAGGCCTCTGGCTCAGTCTAGCACGCCTTCTGAAGTTCTGAGTGCCTGTCTTTTCAGGTGGTGTCTCTCCCAAGGGCTTGGGGGTTTCTCTGTCTCCACCTCTGAAACAGGCGCCTTGTCCTCCACAGGTGACATCCTCATCGTAGTAACCCTTCAGGGCCCAGGCTCCTCCTGGTCCACTGCCAGAGTCTGGGCATTGCTGGTGGTGAGTGATTCCTGGATCAGATTTTTCAGATTCTTTAAAAACTTGTGACCAGAACTGGTTTACTATTGGACATGTCCACCACCTGTGTAGGTAAGTGCCTTTGTCCATGCAACCCCTCCCTCCAACATGTTTGCACTGTAAAGTAGGAATATAGCTAAACCTCAGAGGTGTGAAGTACTACCTATGCACTAGTTTAAGGAATTGGCGGGGGTGTAAGTGCTCCATTGGATTCTGCCTTGTGTGAACAGAATGCTGGACTAGGTGGACCCTTGGTCTGATCCAGTATGGCTCTTCTTACTTTCTTAGAACATCAGACATAACATATATCCTCTCTTCATATTAATGTATATTTCTGGGATGTGATGGTAATTTGGCCATTAGTAGCTGGTTAGACTATAACTTCTTATTATAGTCTAACCAGCTACTCATCAAGCTACTCATCAACCAGCTACTCATCAATTACATCATCAAGCTGGTGTAATAAAAAGCCCTAGGACTCAGCTGAATATTCAAAATCATGATTTACCCTTCTGAAATCATGAAGTCTGAAAGTGTAATAATACAACTTGGTGGTAGTGCCTAAGACTTCTGTGGTCTACTCTCCCTTTTTTACAGTAGGGTCCCCATGGTTTACCAATGTGTTTTAAATTTGCAAAGCAAGAGTGAAACAGAAGTTATCTTAACTAGTATGTGTAAAATGTTCCTAATTATGTTCCCTTGTTTAAGACTTTAAGGAACTGATTACACCAAAGTCCACGTCATCTAGCATTCTTTTTGCAAGAAACCAAGCAGCCAGCACTAGGTGGTCAGCCAGAAACTGGCCAGTGGTCTACCAATAAAACTCAGTCTGGACCTTCTGTCCATCCCTGCCTTGTATTATCTAAAGTGTTTCACATACTTTACCTCACCAATTCTTATAACAACCTTATAAGGGGGGGCTAGTATTACCCATATTGCATGGGGTGGGGGGCATGCTATGGCTTGCCTATCACCATGTTCATGCTAGAGGAAGATTTGAAATGGAGATGTCTGGGTTTATAGTTCACATTGCAATCCTATACAAACTTACTTAGGAGTAAATCCCATTGAACACAGTGGAGCTTACATCTGGGTAGAAGTATTGGCCATGCTAGCTTGGGGTAATGCGTGTTGCAGTCTAACATATCTGGAAGACACCAGGTTGGGGAAAACTGGAATAGAGGAGCTCTGAAGTCTATGCCTTGGGACCCATAGGTAGCCTATGGGCCTAATGCTCAGTTTCTTGAGAACAGACAGAATGGGTTCAGAGAACACAATAACCCACACTCAAGGGTTGAGTGTGGGTTGTTGTTGAAACATGGGTTATGTATTATTTTTATTTATTTTATTTTATTTCTATACTTCCCAATAGCCAAAGTTGTCTGGGTGGTTTACAACAATTCATAAAATAGAATTTAAAATACAAACAATAAAAATATCATAAAAATCTCACTACTAAAATTTAAAAACCGAATTTTAAAACAATTTAAATAACTAAGAACAAGTTAATACAACAAGACCTGTTAAAAAGCTGCCATAATCTCTCCCATGTACTATTTAAAGCTGTTAAATGCCTCGGCATAGAGGGCAGTCTTAACCTGGCGCTGAAAAGATAGTAGAGTTGGTGCTCGGCAGGCCTCACTGTGGAGCTTGTTCCACAATTGGACTGAGCCTCCCTCGGAAGTGGCAATTAGAGGAAGGCCCCAGATGTTGAGCATAGTGTCTGGATAGATTGTGGTTCGGAATGGTGTTCCAAAAGTATTGTGGTCCTAAGCCATGTAGGGCTTTATAGGTTAAGACCTGCACCTTGAATTGGGCTCGGAAGCATATAGGCAGCCAATGCAAGTGGGCCAGAACTGGTGTTATGTGTTCAGACCTCCTGGTCCCAGTTATTAGTCTGGCTGCCATGTTTTACACAAGCTGCAGCTTCTGAACAATCTTCAAGGGCAGCCCCGCGTAGAGTGCATTGCAGTAGTCTAGTTTAGAGATTACCAGAGCATAGATTACTGGAACCAGGCTATCCCTGTCCAGATAGGGGCTATCTGGGTTAGGTTATTGTATTGTCTGAACCCAGCCACACTAACAAGCCACGGCTTGTTAACCACAAACAACACATGAAGAGAACCCATGGTTTGTTGTTGGGCTGTGAACTTTGGGTTGTTCGTTCACCATGGTTTGTTATCTCAGCTGGGTTCAGACAACATGATAACCCATGTTTCAACAACAACCCAGGGATCAACAACAATCCACACTCAACCTATACTCAACCCTTGAGTGTGGGTTATTGTGTTGTCTGAACCCAGGCAATCACAGTATAAGTTGAAAACCAGACTAATTGATCAGGAGCTGGCTTCAACATTAGAGTGATGATAATTTTAACATAATGGAATCAATTTTTGTTTAAAAGATGGATATGTTTAGATGGAGGTTCTCAAATTTTGTTGGAGTAAATCTCACCATTTAGAAAATAATGGTTGAGTTTACTCAAGTAGAAATAATGCAAAACAGAGGCAAATTGCTAGCAAAACTCACTCTAGCCCTAGACAATTAAACCACCTGGAACAATGGAAAAGGCAGGACAATCACATGGTTTTATGGCATATTTTAAAAGTCTACCAAAAACTGGAGTCTACAAATGCAGCAGACACCCTAAAGATGCTAGTGTTGGCTCCAGGTTTTTCTGGAAATTAGCATTTTTTAAAAAACAAACAAAAATACACCTATGTGCATGATTTACTTTCTACTGATGCTCTGCTGTGATACAGCAACATGAGTCTGTTTGTCTAAATAATGGGATTTGAGAGAACACCCTCTCTCTGTAACTATGGCTAACAGGCATTGACATTCCAGACTGAACAACCTTGTGAAGCAGGGGTGGGCAATACTCAGCCCACATGTGGCCCCCTAGGGGAGTGTTGTGGCCCTCACCAGGTCCCTGCCTCCACAGCACAGCCCCCACCAATGCCACGCTGCTGGATTTCCAGAGGTTCTTCTAAGAAACAAGGCGTGCAGGAAGCACGCACCATGTTTCCCAGCAGAAGCGCACTCCCCCGCCCAGCTTGCCAAACAGCTGTTTCTCTGCAGAATCGCACTGCCCCCAGCCCACCAAGTACAAAAATAGAGAACTGCTTTCTTGGCCTGCAATAGTAACATCAATCACTGCAAAAAGGGAATCCCACTATTGGCTATGCTACACACATTTGTTCATTACTTATTCTCTAGCCAAATCAAGAAAATCTATTCTTCTCAGTCAATATGTGAGGGAAAAGGAGGGTTCAGGAAGAATATTTTGGCTCACTTAGCAACCGCTTGCATTCCATAATGAAGCCCAGCTCATATAAATCACAATCATCATCATCATCATCATCATCATCATCATCATCATCATCATCGAACATTTAACTCAAATAACTTATTTGGTCTGTTTTATATTTAAATTACTGTTAATTTTAAACAAATAATTATGTTGGAGGTTGAAGCCACATTTTAATCCCCATTTTGAACTGGACCCAATTTGCATGTATGTATGTTGCATTGTTTGGTTAGGCTGCCAGGACCAGATAAAATTCTAACTATTATATCCTACTGGCCCCACTACCCCACCCCTCCACCGGCAACTCTCAGCATACCTGGGCCAAATGCCATTTTTATTTTCCCCTCTGTTCTTCTAACTTGCCCATTTAATAAGATTGAATAAGATTCTGCGTAATGAACTGGAGAGATAGAACCTGTTGGTCATGTTCTTTTATATTGCAGTTTGTAAAAGGAGCCCAGAGAGAGGCTGATGTTTCCTTTATGAAGAACTCTAGCTGAAAGACCCACTGAAACTCTGATATCTTTCTGGGCTTCTCTACATGAGGCTTTTAACCCGCCACTTTATTGATGCTTCTGCTTCCATTTTCTCGGTGGGATTAAGAGCAGGTTCTTTACACATGGTTTTTTCCCCTGAGGGTTTTCTTTCTCTGCCTTTCTATATATTCTATTACACAACAACAAGTTGGCATTGTGGTATAACTGTGACACAGCGGAATTGTGAAAATACACAAGCTTCTCATAGTGTGTTGTCTCAAGATTAGGAAATAATACTGCACTTTCCTCGGTCTAAAAAATGTTGCGAAAATGGCTGCAAAACATGGGAGAGGCCCTGCAGAATGACAACGTTGTGTAAAGGTCCCGCAACCCACCATGAGTGAGGAATCACAAGTGCACAATAAATGGCTTGTGTAGAGAAGCCCTCTGTCCAATTGAGAACTCTGTTTATGTCACTGGTAAGGTAGCTAAATTCCTTCTATCCCCACTACAAATTGGAAAGCAGATGAGATAAAATAAGAACTGCCTATTGGTCCTTCTGTAAATTCACTTGTATTCTTTTAATCATTTTTATTGGTCGGTAACTACAAGAAATCTATGCATTCATTCATTCATCTATCATTGGGCTCTTCCATGATCCCAGAACTACCTCCATCTGCAGAAATTCCACCTGGCTGCATCAAAGGGAGAGGTGAGAGAGCAATACCTGTTTGGATTCCACATGCCATTTGGTTCCTCTCTTCCCAGAACTGCAGTGACTGTTCATATGGTCATTATATTTATATTATATGAGGACCATTGGTCTAAGCTGAAAACCTCCATTACTGCAGCTTGTGAACAAACTATTGGATATGAAACTAAGAAACATCAGGATTGGTTTGATGAAAATGATAATGAGATTAAATATATAATTGACCAAAAAAGGAAAGCCTTCTAAATATGGCAAAATGATATTAACTGCACTGCCAAGAAAAAAATCTATGCTAGCGCAAAGGCTGAGGTCCAAAGAAGAACAAGAGAACTTAAGAACGCCTGGTGGAAAAAGAAAGCTGAAGAAATTCAACAACTTGCAGAATCTCATGATGCACGGGGCTTTTTTAAGGCCACAAGGGCCATTTATGGACCAAAAACCTATGGTACAAACCCTTTACAATCAAAAGATGGCACCAAACTCTTAAAAGACAAAGAGTCTATTGCACTGCATTGGAAAGAGCATTATTATGACCTTTTAAATCGTCAATCTAAGGTGGATTGCACTGCGTTGGAAAGAGCATTATTATGACCTTTTAAATCGTCAATCTAAGGTGGATAAAGAGATTTTCTCGCAAATCCCGCAAAAACAAATTAGAGAGGAACTTGCAATACTCCCCACTCTGGATGAAGTAAAAAAAGCCATTAATCAAATGTGAAGAACAACAAAGCTAGTGGACCAGATGGGATTCCTGCTGAAATCTTTAAAGAAGGGGGCCCCAAACTTGTACAACATCTTCATAAACTCATCGAAAAAATCTGGATAAGAGAAGAGATCCCAGAAGACTTCAGGGATGCCATAATTATCACCCTCTTTAAGAAGGGTGATAGAACAGACTGTTGAAACTATCGGGGCATTTCTCTCTTAGCTACCGCAGGTAAAATATTTGCTAGGATTCTCGCAAACCGTCTTCTATCTATTTCAGAAGAGATCCTCCCTGAAACTCAATATGGTTTCCGCCCCTCTAGAGGGACAGGAGATATTATATTTACTGCCTGTCAGCTCCAAGAAAAATGCCAGGAACAAAATCAACCCCTTTATATGGCATTTATCGATTTGGCTAAGGCCTTTGATACTGTAGACCGTTCAGCTCTCTGGACTATCCTTACGAAAATTGGATGCCCGAATAAATTTGTGAATATCTTGCAACTTCTCCATGACAACATGACGGCAACGGTTTTGGACAACAACGGCTCTCATGGTGCTCCATTTAAAGTGGGATCAGGTATTAAACAGGGATGTGTTATCACCCCAAAATTATTTGCTATTTTCATCGCCATGATTTTACATCTTGTCGAGGGGAAACTTCCCACTGGTGTGGGAATTATATATCGAACAGATGGAAAGCTTTTTAATCTCAGCAGGCTGAAAGCAAAAAGTAAGGTAATTACAACCTCCGTTGTGGAACTTCAGTATGCTGATGATAATGTGGTCTCCGCACATTCAGAGGATGATCTCCAAACTATCCTAAATGCTTTTGCAGAAGCATACGAAAAACTTGGTCTCTCACTTAACATTAAAAAAACCCAAAGTGCTTCATCAGCAAGTGAAAGCTAACCCTTTGGTGATGCCATCTATCCAGCTTGACGGGACAATACTGGAAAATGTCGATCATTTTCTCTATCTTGGCAGCTATCTTTCTGTTACAGCTAACATCGACAGTGAAATCCAGCATCATCTGAGCTCTGCAAGTGCCGCGTTTTCTCGAATGAAACATAGAGTGTTCGAGGATCGGGATATTTGTAAGAAGACCAAAACACTGGTTTATGAAGCCATTGTATTACCAGCTTTATTGTATGCCTGCGAAACATGGACTATCTATAAATGTCACTTCCGCCTCCTTGAAAGATTTCATTAACGTTGCCTCCGGAAAATCCTGCGAATTACTTGAGAAGATAGGCGAACAAATGTCAGTGTACTGGAAGAAGCAAAGACTACTAGCGTTGAAAAAATGATCCTTCAACGCCAACTTCAGTGGACCGGTCATGTTGTTCGAATGCCTGACTGCCATCTCCCAAAGCAGTTATTTTATTCCCGACTCAAGGATGGAAAGCAGAATATCGGTGGTCAATATAAGAGGTTTAAAGATGTTCATAAGGCTAATCTAAAAAAATGCAATATAAACATCAAAACTGGGAAGCTCTGGCCCATGAACGATCTAAATGGAGGTTGGCCTTTCACAAAGGTTCCATGGACTTTGAAGAAGCCCGAGTGCAAGGTGAAAGGGAGAAACGTGCTAAGCGAAAAGCACGTCAAACGAATCCTTCACAGGACCATCTTCCATCTGGTAACCTGTGTCCTCACTGTGGGAAGCTGTGTGGATCTAGAATTGGCCTCCACAGTCACTTACGGACCCATCGCTAGAGTCTACACAATCTTCTTTAGAATTTCCTCCTTTTATCCTGTAAGACAATCTTACTCGGTCACGAGTGATCGCCTGATGATGATGATGATAATGATGATGATGATGATGATGATATTATTTATTTATTTATTTATTTATTTATTATATTTATTATATTTATACCCTGCCTTTTTTCCTGAAAGGAACCCAAGGTGGCTTACATGATGGCGCGTGAGTGACAGCAGAGCCCCGTGTGTGCGAGATGGGAGATTAAAAATCCTGTTCGAGTGTAGAGGCCCATAAATCCACACACAGAAATCCAGATCTTTCTCCCCCTCTCTCTGCGCAGCGTGCAGCGTTTTGGTTGCAATCAGCATGCCAGCTTTCCAGCATGTAATCCGACTCCAGCAGCCAGCTCCCCCGTTTGCAGATAGCAAGGAAAAAACTCTGTAACTCCACAGGTCTATTCTACCTGTTTATTTACTTAGCAAAGTAATATTCTACAGAGTATACATTTCCTAGTTACAGTCCATGTGCAGAGTACAATGCATAGCAAGCATTTATTCCAGTGGAGCAAGCAAGTTGAGCTTTACCCCACCTCAGCAAAGACGCTACATTGTTGCATAAGTCCAGCAAGCAATAGTCAGAAGAAAAGAGTGAAGGAGAGAGAACAGTCCTGCTCCTCTCTAAAATGGCTCCAGACAGACAACAAGTTAATACGTCACCAGAACATACAAACGATGTGACCAGCTCATATTGTTCTCACACTTTAGTAACCCCTGCGAAAACACGAGATTCTAGAGAGACATAATAAACTTGTTTACCCGCCATTCTGTCCCTTCCATGTGTAAACAATGTGCTCCAGCTTGTGAATGTGATACATATCACAACTCCTCCTCTCCATTTTATCCTCACAACAACCCTGTAAGGTAGGTTAGGCTGAGAGTCAGTGACTGGCCCAAAGTCACCCAGTGAGTTTCATGGCTGAGCGGGGACTAGAACCCGGATCTCACGAGTCCCAGTCCAACACTCTCACCACTACGCCACACTGGCTGTAATGTATATGTAATGAATGATATGACATTATGTCAGAGGTGGTCTGTGGGAGGCTTTTGTCTGGGTACTGCTGCCCACAATGGTGCAACGGGTGACTAGGGAAAGAGCCTTCTCTGTAGTGCCCCCACCCCGTCTGAGGAATACCCTTCCCAGGGAGATCCACCTAGCATCTTCACTGTTTACATTTAGATGCCAGGTTAAGACCTTACTCTTCCAGCAGCAAGAGCTTGAAGGTTGCCAGGAATGGGAAAGACCTGAAAGATAGTGGGGGGAGGAATTACCTAATTACCTGTATGTGTGTCTTCTTCTGACTAAATTAAGATGAGGTGCCACCATGAGAACTCCAGATACATGCAAGAGAGCTTTGGCTATTGGACAGTATAGAAATCTAAATACATACATACATACATACATACGTCTTCTGGCTACTATGTCACCACCCCAGGCAGACAAGGGTACAAGAGTACCTTTACATTGGCCAGTCCAGAGCTTGGAGAGAAACATTGGTCCCTTTTTAACTTTTTTACTGGTCACGTTGCATCAACTTGTCTCACTATTTCTGTCATTTTAAATTTGGTTTTAATTTTTTTATAATGTTTTTATTGTGTATCTTTTATATTGCATTGTATTTTTAATTGATTGTTGTAAACCACCCAGAGAGTTTCAGCTATTGGGTGGTATAGAAATAAAATTAATCATCATCATCATCATCATCATCATCATCATCATCATCATCATCATCCTGAAGCTTCCTCACCACACAAAATAGATCAGCAGGCTGAAGCACCCACCTGGGCACCCCTTTTGTTCTGTATACCTCTACCTACATCGCAGATGGATGCAATTTATAATGTTGTTCAGTCAACTAGCTTTAACTCAAGTATGTAGCCAGGAACTTCCATGAGGTTCTCTTTCGTTCCCCAGAGTCAAACTATGTATCCCTTTGTTCTATCTGCTCCTGAGCCATTGTTCCGTGTCTGTCCTTTGTTCTGAAGTCTATAACAGCCCTTGAGTTCAGGCACCCAGCTGCTGGCTTCTTCCTGTGATTTGGGACTGAGTGTGGACAGACGTGCTGCAGTAAAGCTCCAAGATCAGCCCAGGATTTCCTTGGCTCTCGTGATCCTTCTTAGCACTCTCCCTCTCCTACTGTGGTTCCTCGTCAGGGCCAGAGTTTCTCTCTGTCTCTCTCTCTCTCTCTCTCTCCTGCTTGAAACCGCTTTGCTCCCTTGATTGCTCACAAAGAGATGTGTCTCATGGGAGGCTGTGCCACTGCTTATGACTCACTGACTTTAAGACCAGTGGTTTATCTTTTTGGCGGACAAGCTGGGAATCTTGGACATTTTGCTGAAGTTTGTCATAGTTTCAAGTCAAGCTCAAGCACCTACATACCCACACTCTTAGCTATTTTCGTCCCTTGCCTCCTCTTCCCTGACTGAGTTCCCTTGCTTCTCTCCAATTTTCTTACTTTCCCTGGAGTAGTCAGGGTCCAAGGAGAGACCTTGTTTTTAGACTCTGCAAATTCTATTTTTGCAAGCAAATAATTTTGATTCTAGAGTCCCTAATAACAGCTTGTCCAGCCGTTCAGTCTCTCCATCATTGCCTTGAGCTCAAGGGTCTGGCTGTTTGGCCGTTCCTGGACAACTTGATACTCCAGTGTTCCAGACAGCCAAGGCAGCTATCCTGTTTTTGAATTTGTGAGCAAAAGACTTTGTGCTGGCTAGAGCTCCTTAAAATTATTTTTCTTAAGATGTCCCTTTTTACATTTGATACTACAGCCCTTTGGATTTCAGCTATTGTTAGAATTATTTCTTAGAAATGATAATGTGTTTCTTGATTAAACTAGCTATGTAATTTATATGATTGATGTGGAAATGTGTAATAGCTGGTTTCATTTTTCAGTTTAATTTGACTGTGCAAAAATATAAAATCTATAATAAAATAGATTTTTTAAAAAAAATGGAGGGGGGAGTTATATCAGAGGTGATGTCATAGGAATTATCCAATTGGTTTCACACGGCAAAGGTAGTTTTGGTCATTCCTTACTCGGGTTCAATTTTATTTTATTTTTTCCCCTTCTGACTATAGAATAATTTGAATGTGTTCCAAACTGAGTTCAGGGCTGGTTTGAGGACAAAACCACCTTGGTTGCCTTTGTGGATGAGCTATGCCAGGAACTGGATAGGAATGCATCCTTGTTGGTTCTGCTGGACTTCTTGGCAGCATTTGATACCATCCATCATGATATCCTTCTGAGATGATTGTCTGATATCAGACTTGGGGACACTATTTCATGATGGTTCCAGTCATATTTGACTGAACATTCCCAGAAGGTGGTACTGGAGGATTATTGCTCAGCCTTGTGGCCATTAGCTTATGGGGTCTATTGGGGCACTATATTGTCCCCTGTGCTTTTAACATCTACATGAAACTACCGGAAGAGGTCATCTGGAATTTTGGGGTTGGGTCTCAATCCCTATGCTGATGATGGCCCAGCTCTATTTTTTCAACTGATACCAAGAAGGCTGTGGAAGTCCTAAACTGTTAAGAACATAAGATGAACCATGCAGGATCTGACCAAAGGCCTATCTAGTTCATTATTCTGTTCACACAATAGCCAACCAGATGCCTATGGGAAGCCCACAGAAGGACATGAATACAATAGCAGCCTCCCACTTGTGGTCCCCAGCAACTGGTATACAGAACAGAAGCATACTGGCACTGATCCTAGAGGCGACATATAGCCATAGTGACTAGAAGCCATAGATAACCATTGTCTAGATGCGGTGAGGGACTGCATATGGATGAACAAACTGATGCTTAATTCAAACAAGACAGAGGTTCTTTATGTCAACAGAAAAGCCAACCTGGGATTAAGGGTACAGCCTGTTTTCAGTGAGTTGTGCACCCTCTGAATGACCTGGCTTGCAGCTTGGGGGTGTTCTTGGACTCAGCACTGCTCCTAGAGGGTCAGGTGGCTGCTGTCGCTGGAAGTGCTTTTGCCCCACTTCGACTGGTGTGCCAGCTGCACACCTTCCTAGGGAAAGTGAATCTGGCCACATTGATCCATGCCTTAAGTACCTCTTTTTTCCTTTCTTTCTTTTTTAGACTATTGTAATGTGCTCCACATGGGGCTGCCCTTGAAAAGGGTTCAGAAAAGACAGCAAATGCAAAATGTGGCTTCCACATTTTGGCTAAAGGTCAGTTACGGGCAGTAAGAGGTTTAAGCTACAACATGCTGGTGGTTTTGTTTGTATTTTTGGCCTCATCCATTTTGCCTTTGACCTCACCCACCACTGTAATCCCCCCACCCCTGTCACCAAGCTTCTCCAAAATTGAACTTGGCCCTCAGGATGGAAGAGGTTCCCAACTCCTATTGTAGGACTTGCAGTATTTCTCAAAACCCTTTTGTCCACTTTTAAGGACATGAAACTGCTGCCACTGTAAAGTGCACTGTGTTGCTTCCACTCTTTCATGCCAGGACCACCAATGGCAGAGCACTTTGAACATTTAAAACACAAACAGCTTGTTCTAGTTTTAAGGGAAATGGCTCCCAGTCTCCCTTTGTTACATACAAATCATCACATTTCCTCACAGCTTTCTTTGTACATAACCTTTTATTTTTTAAAAAAATAGATATCAATAATCCCAAATGTTTGAACTGTTCCAGTTTGTTGTGGGTGGTACTTCTGGGTAGGATTCACATGAATAATCAAGGCCTTATTTGCAGATCATTTGCAATTAATGCAGGATGTTTCCTGGTGAAGTTATAAAGTAAACAGGGTTGCCACTTAGGACATGTAACAATAGATGTTCCTCTTGTACTGTGGGGTATTAATAATTTCAAACAGGCAGCATTTGAAAGAGATTCTATGCAGAATCTAGTCAAGTGATTCTGAAACTTTGTGTTGTGGCTGTTTGCAGGTGGTGGTACAAGGAAGACTGACACCCAAATCAGATTTAAACAGGTCCAAGCTTTATTAAAGGGCTAATAACAAAGAACTGGGTCAGTGCAATCTCTGCAGTTGTTAAAGCAGGTAACAAAATCATTACGCCGCTTTGAATGGAAACACTGCAAGCAGCCATGATGCTCCCTGGGGCTGAGCATGACAGATTGGAAGCAGAAACTCTTGACTGTATACTTGTAAGCAGGACGATTTAAGCAAAACAACATGAAATTCAAAATAGGCATATGTATGCCAAATATGCATGCCAAATCATCATCATTAATAAAAATATTTATAAATTCCTTTTCTCCCCACTGGAGCCCTTAAAGCAATATATGATTTCAAATACCGGTAATACAATAAAAATACAACAAAATAAAATTAGAAACAAACCATTCTTTAAGACAGGTCAAAGCAATATTACGATTCATCAAAGTCCTGGTCAAACAGTACAGTTTTTCCTGCTTGTCAAAAACCCAGATAGGATGAAGCCAACCTGACCTCCCTCTGGAGGGAGTTTCCACAGTCGGGGTGCTGCTACAAAAAAGACCCTGTCTTGTGTACCCACCAACCTAGCCTCTCTTGGTGGTGGGACGTACAATAGAGCCTGATGAGGATCACAAATGATGAGCAAGCTCATACGGAAGGAGGTGGTCTTTCCAAAATCTTTTTTGGTTTTTGCCCTCAAACCAGCCCTGAACTCAGATTGGAACAGACTGGAGTGGAATTTGTGTGCTTATGTGTGAATGAGTAAAGCCCTGAAGACCTGCAGCCCAGCCAGCATTTTGGGCTTCTCCAGGGAGGGAGGTAAGCTGGTGACTACCATCTGCAGCCAGCTTTTTCCCCTCCCTGGTGGTTCCCTGCTGGAATGGGGCCCTGCCTCTGCAGCAGCCAGGAGGAGCTGCCCCCTGGACTGATTGGGGAGTGGTGCCAGCCAGGGCCGGCGCTACCGCTAGGCCAACTAGGCGGTTGCCTAGGGCGCGTAGCGGAAGAGGGCGCAGAACGCTGCGCTCCTCTTCGCTGCCGGCGCGCTCCTGCCCTGCCCGCCCGCCCTCCTCTCCGAGAAAGCCAGGTAAGTGCGCCCGGAGTAGTGGTGGGGCCGAGCCTGGGTGCCTCCCCCCTACCTTGCCTCGCCTCCGCGCCGCCTCCCACCTCGCTTCGCTTCGCCTCTGCGCCGCCTCCCCCCGCCTCGCCTCGCCTCGCGCCGCCTCCCCCACCCACGCCGCCTCCCCCCGCCTCGCTTCGCCTCTGCACCGCCTCCCCCCGCCTCGCCTCGCCTCGCGCCGCCTCCCCCACCCGCGCCGCCTCCCCCCGCCTCGCTTCGCCTCTGCGCCACCTCCCCCCCCACCTCGCCTCGCCTCTGCGCCGCCTCCCCCCCCGCGCCACCTCCCCCCCTCGCTTCGCTTCAACTCTCCTCCGCGCCGCCTCCCCCCCCGACACCTACCTTCTCCGTGCTGTTTCCGGAGCCCCGCCCGCGCTCTGTTTTGGTGGGAAGTACCAGGGCAACAGGGCTTAAACATCCCTGTTGCTCTGGTTTCCCCCGGCGAAAAACAGAGCGAGGGGGTCCCTTTTCGGAGGAGGCGTCGGACTGGGAAGGTAGGTGGGGGGGCGGCAGCAGCAGCGTGCGGGGGGGGGGGTCCGGTGGAGGTTGCAGAGCAGGGCTGCTTTCCGGAGCCCCCCCCACGGCACGAGGGGGGGCGCTAAATATAATGTAGCCTAGGGCGCCAAACTGCCCTGCACCGGTCCTGGTGCCAGCTGCCCCAGCAGAGCCAACTGCTACATCTGCCGGCCTGCGGAGCGGGGCGGCGACGCCCCGGCGGCGACGTCCCCGAAGGGGACGACGCCAAAGGGGTTGCCCCTTTGGGGGAGCCACTTGGGGGGTGGCACGAGGGCGAGGGCCTACCCCCCTGTCTGAGCTGGGTTGGGGGTTTAGGGATTTTAGGGGTTGGTTTTAGGGGTGGGTCTCCCGCCTGATCTGCAGAAGCAGGGGGGGGCATGTGTTCATCTCAGGGAGATGATGGGGGGAGTTCCGGGGGGCAAAACATACCATTGTTGAGCAGCAGACGCTGGCAGAGTGCTAGGGGCAGGCCATGCCGATTAAGGGGAACAGGGGATCGATGCTTAATATCTATCCCTTGTTCCAGGCCTGCCCAGAGCCAAGGGATAACTGGGGGGGTGGCTCCTTCCCCACCCTTGCATTTGCTGCTGTGTAATGCCAGGTCCGTTACCCAAAAAACATCTGTAATCCATGACATGATCCTGGATGAGGGTGCGGACCTGGCATGTATTACGGAAACCTGGCTGGACGAGGCCACTGCTCCAACTCTGGCGGCCTTGTGTCCGGCTGGTTTCTCGTATGCCCAGCAGCCAAGGGTTGGGGGACGGGGAGGGGGAGTGGCTGTTATCTACCCGGAGTCCTTGGTCCTCACCGGACTCCCTCTCCGGGAGACCAAGTTTATTGAGTGCATGTACTGGAGGTTGGGTCCAAAGGGCAGTCTGGGGATTCTGCTCGTGTACCGTCCACCCCGCTGCACGACAGACTCCCTGGCCGAGGTGCTAGAGGTGGTCTCTGATGTGAGTGTCTTGTCCCCCAGGCTATTGGTGTTGGGGGACTTCAACGTGCATTCGGGGGCTGCCCTCACGGGGGCACCTCGGGACTTCATGGAGACCATGGCTTCCTGGGAGCTGCACCCTGTATTAACTGGACCTACCCATGTAGCCGGTCATGCACTGGACTTGGTTTTTGTTTCTGGAGAGGGGGGAAATGATCTGGAAATCGGGGGTATATCCACCACCCCCTTGTCATGGTCAGATCACTATCTGGTGGGGTTGGATTTCTCGGTGCCACAACCCCTCTGCAGGGGTGAGGGACCTATTAGGATGGTCCGCCCCAGGCGTCTTATGGATCCGGATGGATTCCTGAACGCGCTTGGGGAATTGGAGCACACAAACGGTAGCTCGGTCGAGACCCTGGTGGATGACTGGAATGTTGCAATCACCAGGGCATTAGACCGAGTTGCCCCGAAGCGCCCTCTTCGCCTAAACAGAGCTCGCACGGCGCCATGGTTCACTCCGTCGCTGCGAGCTCTGAAACAAGAGGTGAGAAGGCTAGAGCGCCGATGGCGAAATTCCCGCTCCGAAGACGATCGAACACGGGTTAGAGCTGCATCTTCAGCCTACCGGGTGGCGGTGAAGGCAGCAAAAAAGAATTTCTATGCTGCCTCCATTGCGTCTGCAGAGTGCTGCCCCAGGAGGCTGTTCCAAGTGGTCCGGAGTCTGGTCGGTCCAGTCGCTCCGGACCCACTGGAACAGTCAAAAGCCTCCTGTGAGGCTTTAGCAAAGCACTTCGCAGATAAAATCGATCGGATTAGGAGTGGGATATCGTACGTCGTGGACACAGGGAGTGAGCGGGAGGAGGCCAATGGCAGACCGGTTTTGTGCGATCGGTTTCGGCTTCTTCCTTCTGATGAAGTGGACAAGGTGCTTTCATCTGTGAGGCCGACCACCTGCTTGTGTGATCCTTGCCCGTCCTGGCTCATCATGAGCTGTGGGGAGAGACTGGGTGAGGGGATCAAGGCAGTGGTGAATGCCTCCCTCGAGGAGGGAGTGATGCCATCAGCCCACAAGGAGGCAGTAATAAGACCGCTTCTAAAGAAGCCCTCCTTGGATCCCCAGGATTTAAACAACTTTCGCCCAGTCTCCAATTTACCATTTCTGGGCAAGGTGATCGAGCGGGTGGTGGGTGCTCAGTTGAAGGCACACTTGGGTGAAGCCGATTATTTAGATCCGTGCCAGTCGGGCTTCAGGTCTGGACATGAGACGGAGACGGCCTTGGTCGCCTTGGTGGATGATATGAGGAGGGCTTTGGATAGGGGCAAATGCTCCTTTCTAGTCCTCCTCGATCTCTCAGCGGCTTTTGATACCGTTGACCACGGTATCCTCCTGGACCGTCTGGAGGGCTTGGGCTTGGGAGGCACTGTATTGCAGTGGTTCCGGTCCTTCTTCTCTGGAAGGTATCAGAGGGTAGTTCTCGGGGAAGAGACTTCGGACCCTCGGCTGCTCACTTGTGGAGTGCCACAGGGTTCCATCCTCTCCCCGATGTTATTCAACATCTACCTCAAGCCGCTGGGAGCTATCATCAGGAGGTTTGGGGTGCAGTGTCATCAGTATGCGGATGACACGCAGCTCTACCTCTGTTTTAAGTCCTCACCGAGGTTGGCCATTGAGACCCTGTCCAAGTGCCTGGAGTCAGTGGCTGGCTGGATGGGAAGGAACATGCTGAAACTGAACCCCGACAAGACCGAGGTACTTCTGGTGGGGGACAAGGGAAGGTTAGGGGATGTTGACCTGGTGCTGAATGGGGTACATCTACCCCTGAAGGACCAGGTCCGCAGCTTGGGGGTCATTCTAGACTCCCAGCTGTCCATGGAGGCTCAGGTGGCAGCTGTGAGCCGGGCGGCGCTGTATCAACTCCATCTGATACGGCAACTGCGCCCCTACCTTCCTAATCATCTGCTCCCATCAGTGGTTCATGCCTTGGTCTCCTCTCGCCTAGACTACTGTAATGCGCTCTACGTGGGGTTACCCTTGAAGACGGTCCGGAAGCTTCAGCTGGTACAGAACGCGGCGGCTCGCCTGATTAAGGGCAGCCGCTGGCGTGATCACATCACGCCAGTGCTTAATGAGTTGCACTGGCTACCAGTTGCTTGCCGAGCCGAATTCAAGGTGTTGGTTTTGACCTTTAAAACCCTACACGGCTCCGGCCCAGCTTATCTCAAGGAGCGCCTCCAGCAACATCAAGTAGGCTGCTCAACAAGGTCTGCCACGGACGGCCTTCTCCTTATCCCATCAGCCAGAGCAGCCAGGGTGGTGGGGACTAGGAAGAGGGACTTCTCTGTGGCGGCCCCCACATTATGGAACTCCCTCCCTAGTGACCTTCGCCATGCCCCCTCCGTGATGAGCTTCCGCCGTGCATTAAAAACATGGCTGTTCAGGCGGGAATATGGGGTGGGTTAGGTTTTTAATAAGAATTTTTTATATTGTTTTAATCATTATATTTTATTGTGTTTTACTGTATTTTAATTGTACATTGCCCAGGGTGGCCGGGTGGCCGGCCAGATGGGCGATTAATAAATATAATAAATAAATAAAGCCAGCCCAGTACAGAGCCAGCATTTAGTAAATGCTACTACATCTCCCGTGGGCTCACACAGCCCAGTGCACTGATACCCAGCATGTCAGCGCATAGAGCAACTGATGTGCTGGTTAACAGTGTGCTGGCGTGCAGAGGAGAGAGGGAGGGAAGGGGAAGAAATAGCAACTAATCTTTGAAACTATAATGTGTAATTGCAAATATTAAACCTGTGCAGCCTCATACTCTATACCCAAGAAGGGGGGGGGGGATTACAGGTGTTTTTTTAAAAAAAAATGAATGCGGGTAGAAATAACAAATAAGTGAATGCAAAGAATGCTGTTTTAGAGAAATGTACATAGATTTCATAGATCATAGAGTTGGAAGGAGCCTACAAGGCTATCGAGTCCAACCCCCTGCTCAATGCAGGAAACTAGAGGAGGGGTCTCCCATCCAAGTAACAACCAGGCTTGACCCTGCTTAGCTTTCCACACTCAGACAAGCTGAGCCAGCGTACGCCACAGGCCATTTATTGAGCAAAACATTTTTTTCATTATTTTACAATTGCAAGCATTACAGAATGAGTTATATATGTCTGTAGCTAATGAAAGAAGTCACCTGTACTACATTATCACTACCAAAATGCCTGTCATCGCCGTGTGTGTGTGTGTGTGTGTGTTGTATGCATGGAGGGATGCACTTCACTCCCCTAAGGCTTATCTAGTGTCAGCAATGGGAGGCCAGTTTTGTCCTCATCAAAAAACAGTCTCTCCAAGTGTCTTGCTTTATATTTTCCCCATAGGAATGAGTGGCAGCCATTCACTGGTAGAAAGAAAGAATATGCATTGGGCCAGTGTTGATTATTCCATGTTTTTGAGAGCATTTGGGCAAAACTCTCTCAATGGACCCCTCCCTCAGTCAGTCTACCTTCTCACCACTATTGTCAACAGCTGATATTGCTCCTCATCCTATTTCTCATCATTGTTACCACATGCTTAACCGGCAGAAAGCCAGTGAGCAAGTAGGCAGCAGCATCTTCTGTTCCACCTTCTCACCACCACCATTGTCTGGGTCAGGGCAAGAGGCAGGTGAACAAGTAGGTTGCAATGATGAAGAGGAAGAGCAAGTCCAGGGGGCTCTTGTCAGTTGGCCCTGTGGGCCTCGGCAGGTGCCAGACCTTGCCTACCGTTGACACCAGCCCTGATTTGGGGACACCAGCAGTGTGGCACCCTACTCGATCTGCTGTCTGTCTGTCCCTGGTGATCCCAAGCCTGCTTCTGTTTGCCTACTACCATCCTGAGTTCTGCTTCTTGAGGTGTTGTAACTTAAGCAATCATGTGTAAACTCTACACACAAGTTGAGGGAGTGGGCACAAATGTGCTAGCTCTGCCCCCTGCCATTGTTCTCATTGCCCTCTACAGATGGTGACCAACTTTGTGCAGTGAAGAGCTTCTATGGAGACTTCCCCGTGACTTAGAGCCCTGGAAAATCAGGGCAATGGGAACAACAATGGAAGGGGCAGAGCTAGCACACTCATCCTACTCCACTCCTCACATGTAGAGCAGAGCTTGCACAGTATTACAAAGCCTGAACAGGACTTTGGTCATACTAGTGTTGGGATGGAATGTTGGAGAAATGAGATGAAATGGTGGGAAATAACACTTACATGTACCGAAAGGTGTAGGGACAGATGAATTTATAGCAGTATGGTAAGAGAACACACACTTGAATATTTGGCAAAAACCTACCACAACTGCAAAGCTATCACTGTGGGTGCCAGGGCATGGTCTGAAAGCACATAATGCACCCATCCGCCTCGCTGAAACTAAGCAGATCTGGGCCTGGTCAATACCTGGATGGGAGACTTCGGACGGGCAAGTGAGTGATATTCAAGATTGCCAGGATTCTCTAACCATTGTCTCACCATTCATCTCACATCAAATTCCCATTTGTGTTTGTGATCACTGCTCGCTTTGTGTGAACGGGAAACTTGCGCAAATTGAGCAGCGATCGAATGGGAGATTTGCACAAACCTCCCCAAATTTGTGCAAATCTCCTCCATAGGCTAAACTGGGGCTGATTCAGTCGACTGAGGAAATTTGCGCAAATCGAACTGGGAATCAGGAATGAGACAAATGCAAGCATGTGTTCAACAATTTATGAATATTTTCGGTGGATACATGCTCATGCTTGCGTTTGGGGCTTCGAACAGGGCAGACTCACATGTTTTGCGAGCAAAAACCAAATTCTCATACATCCCTAGCTAGCAACTGTAGTTGCCTTGAATTCCAAAGAAAGGCAGGGTACAAATCTGCTGCACTAATTGTACCTTTAAAAGCCCCACACGGATTCTAGCGGTGCTTCCAGATTAGGTTTTTATAGCACCATCACCCTGCCCCATTTACAGAATTGACAGGGGATCCAGACAATGACATCTTCCACTCATAAGCCTCCTGCCTTTCCTCGACACTTCTTCCAACCTTTTTCTTACTTACCACAGAAAATCCATCAAGGAGAATAGCTACACCATGTGTTCTAACTGGCAGCACTAGGAGCCCTTCATCTGGAAGCACTGTTCAATTGCTCTCATCAGTTGCCAAATTACGGTTTTGGCTGGCACATAGGCACCTTATACTGAGTCAGTCAATGGGTCCATCTAGCCCAGTACTGTCGACACTGACTGGCAGCATCTCTCTCCAGGATTTCAGGCAGGAGATGCTGGGGATTGAACCTGGGGCCTTCTGCATGCAAAGCATGTGCACTGCCACTGAGCTACAGCCCCTCACTCTGAAGATATCTATTTAAAAACTTTTTTTTTGCATTTTTCAACAATAACAATCCCAAAAACTAACAAATAACTGCAACAATATGTTAAATACAATCACATACACAACATTGTTCATAAATCTGTAAATGATACAATTAAAATATTATATCTATTATTAATTGGTCTGAATTCTATGCCAGATTAGAATCTACTACGCCAGAAATCCAGCTGATTAATTGGATTAATATGAGCCAGCAATGCAATGTGGCTGCAAAGAAGGCAAATGCTATTTTGGGCTGCATTAGTAGAAGTATAGCTTCCAAATTGTGTGAAGTGATAATTCCCCTTTACTCGGCACTGGTTAGGCCTCATCTTGAGTACTGCGTCCAGTTCTGGGCACCACACTTTAAGAAGGACGTAGACAAACTGGAGAGGGTTCAGAGGAGGGCAACAAGGATGATAAAGGGACTGGAAACAAGGCCCTATGAGGGGAGATATGATCGCACTCTTCCAGTACTTGAAGGGATGTCACACAGAGGAGGGCCAGGATCTCTTCTCGATCATCCCAGTTTGCAGGACACGGAATAATGGGCTCAAGTTACAGGAACCTAGATTCCACCTAAACATCAGGAAAAAATTCCTGACTGTCAGAGCAATAAGACAATGGAATCAACTACCTAGGGAGGTGGTGGGCTCTCCCAATCTGGAGGCATTCAAGGTGCAGCTGGACAGCCATCTGTCAGGGACGCTTTGACCTGGATTCCTGCATTGAGCAGGGGGTTGGACTCGGTGGCCTTGCAGGCCCCTTCCAACTCTACTTTTCTATGATTCTAGGTCCATCTTCACCATTCAGTTCTGGGAGAAACTTTAAGAAGTTGTTGTTGTTCTTCTTCTTATTATTATTATTATTATTATTTATTTACATTTATTTATCATCCATCTGGCCGGCAAACCGGCCACCCTGGGCGATGTACATCAGATAAAAACAGGATAAAATACATGTAAAATAGTATAAAATTTTAAAATCTTAGCCCACCCCATATTCCTGCCTGAGCAGCCAAGTTTTTAGTGAGCGGCGGAAGCTCAACAGAGAGGGGGCATGGTGGAGGTCACTCGGGAGAGAGTTCCACAGTACGGGGGCCACCACAGAAAAGGCCCTCTTCCTCATCCCCACTAATCTAGCTGCTCTGGCTGAAGGGACAAGGAGAAGGCCGTCCGTGGCAGATCTTGCTGAGCGGCCTACTTGGTGTTGCTGGAGACACACCTTGAGATATAGAGCCATATAGGGTTTTAAAGGTCAAAACCAACACCTTGAATTCGGCTTGGCAAGCAACTGGTAGCCAGTGCAGCTCCTTGAGCACTGGAGTGATGTGATCCCGCTGGCGGCTGCCTTTAACCAGGCGAGCCGCTGCATTCTGTACCAGCTGTAGTTTCCGAACCGTCTTCAAGGGTAACCCCACATAGAGCGCATTACAGTAGTCTAGGTGAGAGGAGACCAAGGCATGAACCACTGATGGGAGCAGGTGATTAGGGAGGTAGGGGGGCAGCTGCCGTATCAGATGGAGTTGATACAGCGCCGCCCGGCTCACAGCTGACACCTGAGCCTCCATGGACAGCTGGGAGTCTAGAATGACCCCCAAGCTGCGGACCTGGTCCTTCAGGGGTAGATGTTCCACATTCAGCACCAGGTCAACATCCCCTAACCTCCCCTTGTCCCCCACCAGAAGTACCTCGGTCTTGTCGGGGTTCAGCTTCAGCATGTTCCTTCCCATCCAGCCACCCACTGACTCCAGGCACTTGGACAGGGTCTCAACGGCCAACCTTGGTGAGGACTTGAAACAGAGGTAGAGCTGCGTGTCATCCGCATACTGATGACACCGCACCCCAAACCTCCTGTTGATAGCTCTCAGCGGCTTGAGGTAGATGTTGAATAACATTTGGGAGAGGATGGAACCCTGCGGCACTCCACAAGTGAGCGGCTGAGGGTCCAAAGCCTCCTCCCCAAGAACTACCCTCAGGTACCTTCCAGAGAGGAAGGACCGGAACCACTGCAATACAGTTACAAAATTATCTTTCTTTATTTCTCCTCTAGCCACATGAAAGTGGCTGGTTAGTTTCTCCGCCCAGCACAAGCACTCTGAAGATACCTTGGTTGCATAAGAATATAAAAACAGCTCTGCTGAAGGACTTTTCCTCCACGAATTTGTTTAATCCTATTTTAAAGCCATCTAAGAGAGTGGCTATCATCACATCTTGGGGCAGCAAATTCCATCTGTTACATGTGCTTTGTGTAAAGAAGTGCTTCCTTTTTTCTGTCCTAAATCTCCTCCATATCAATTTTATTGGATAACCCTGAATAGGGGTGGGCGACCCACCCGGCACTTGACTTGCGGTGTGCAACCCGTGCGCAAGCACCAGCTGAGGCACTTGCTGGACTTCCGGGGCCCCAGCTCTACGTTGTTTACATTAAAAAATAGTGTAAAATACGTTAGAAACAGCTATGATTTGCGCAACTTAGGCCGTGATTTGCGCAAATTATGCAAATTGCGCCCGTTTTTAACGTACCTTATGCCATTTTCTATGTAAACAACGTAGCGCCGGAAACCAGAAGTCGCTTCCCTGGCTCGACTCGCAAAACCGCGAGTCGAGCCAGGGAAAAGGTAGGGCGAGTGGAGCTTGGGGGGGGTCGAGGCTGCAAGTTTGCCGGACTTCCACTCCCCAATCGAGCTCCGCACACATCCCTAAATTGAGATCCAGTATTAGACGTTTTCCCAGTATCCCTCTCTTCTATCTACTTTCTCCACGCTATGCATAATTGCTTCACCCTTCCCTGCAAGTAAGAACACCTGTAAGAACGTTGAAACTAAGAACTGGTGCCTGAGTTCTGCTTTTTTTCCTCCCCCCTCCCTCTCAATCCCTTTTCCTTTTGTCTCGTATCTTTTAGATTGTAAACTCAAGGGCAGGAACTGTCTTATTATTACTCTTTGTAAGCCACTTTGTAAGCCACTCTTCCTTTTTTCTAATTGAAAAAGTTTTAACCGTTGTGTGACTACCTCCACTACTGTTTTATGCCTATATTTGTATGTGGATTCACTTTAGGAAAAAATTAAGAGAAAGACGGGGGGGGGGACCTAGAAGCCTTTCCAAAATTAATTAATTGCCTAAATCATCTATTCAGTGGATCCAGATGGCATGAGCGAGCATCTGCAATGTTTAAAGGCCAGAAAGTGTTTATAAGATACCACATTGCTTCCTGTCAGCTTTGTATTAGGACAGACATTGTGAGAGTGTAATTTTTTCCAAATGTCTAAACTTCCCAGAAAGTCCAAGTCCTTTGAAATTCAATTAAAAAAAAAAAAAAAAAGACAGAAGAAAAATGGCTTCCCTTTTACCCCAGGCATTGTGACAACTTTCTTTCATAGGTCACCATCTCGTCTATCAACTGGGCAAAGGTGTGAGTAATTGAACACCAGCAGGAATTGACAGAGACTAGTAACAGTAATAGTGAGTGCCTTGGACAATCAGTCTTCAAATGGCCTTTGTTGTGTTCCCACCCATTTTTAAGGTTCATTAGTTAGTTGACAATTAAGTAAAATAAAGCTTTAAAGAGCTGAATATGTAAGAAGCAACATACAGAACCTGTAAAACTGGCATTCAGTTATGGTATGGTGTCTAGCTGCAAGACATTTGGAATATATTCAAGGAATTAAATTAATAGCATGTAACCAGCTGATCAACACCATTAATACTCCAAAATTCATATACTTAGTTATCAGAGTTCAAAAAATAATTATTTATGTGTCTACAAATACTATGTGAAGTTAATCTTTCTAGCGCAGAATGGGAAATGGTTTAGGGTGCCCTTTGAATCCTAGGAGGAAAATGGACACACGTGGGATATTTATTCAATATAGATCACAAATGAGTACTGAATCATCAATCAGTTCTTGAATTGTCTCCAGGAATGTTCTCAATCATTACTACGGTCTAATTCCAAAATATGGAATTTTGGACTGGCTTTCTGTAAAGTGAAGAGAAAGTGTAGCATGTAGAGGAATCATTTTTCTTTTCAGCACCGTTCTTGTCCATGCTCAAGGGGTCATTTCTCTACTTCACCACTTATTTTTATTCATTTATTTCCTGCCATATCGCCCCTCTTCAGAACATCTCTACTAAACTCATTTTAAGCCTCCCCTTGAGGTGGACATATGCTTAACACTTTGCACGAGTTCCCTGCTGTGTGGCAGTCAACCCAGCCATGTGCCTGTGCACTGCCCCTTTTAGCATACAGTATTTTTCCATGTATAAGACTATACTTTTTCCTAAAATTGTTAGACTAAAAATTGAGGGTCGTCTTATACACAGAAGTAAGCCGAGGAAAGAACCGCACGGTTGCAAAACTGCCCAGTGGGGGGCGTCTTATACATGGGGGCGTCTTATACACGGAAAAATACGGTAACTCAGTCTACCGTTTCTCCCCCTCCCTCTTTTCCCTTGGCCTAGGACAGGGGTGGGCCACATTTTCAGCCCTAAGGGCCACATGCAATGCCAGGTGGTGGGTCAGGGGCCACATGCATGTACGTACATACACACACACACACACACACACACACACACGTATGCATGCACAAACACACACTAATGTCTCCTCCCCACCCCAGCAACCACTGGCAGCACAGAAGCAGCAATTCCAGCAGCTTGGGAGTCACACTCTCAGTGCTGCTAATAGCAGCAGTCTTTTCCCCAGTGAAAAGTGGGTGCCCCCCCCCAGCTTTCATGGAAAGTGGCTTGCTTATGGCCCACAGCCTGCTGGTTGCCCACCCCCTAGCCTAGGAGATACCCTAGCACAGGCCTGCTTTAAGAGCCCTGCCACATAGCTGTATAAAACCATGTTAATAAACAAGTTACTGATGCCTATGTGAAGTCTGAGTTCTGTAGACAAGTTTCAACAGACAGCACACCTGTCATTTCTTGCATTAGCTTCCTTATATTTAAAGATTTTCATGGTACTGTACTGTCCATTGCTCTATCACTTCCTCCACCATCATCTGATACACCCATTTGTGTCCCTTTCTCTCTGTCTCCTTTCCCTCATCCATCTTTCATATCAGGACCGGTGTAGGGCAGTTTGGCGCCCTAGGCAAAGTTATATTTAGTGGGGGGGGCTCTCGTGCCGGGGGGGCCCTCCGGAGCAAAGCAGCCGGGAAATGCCTGCTTACCCAGCGCCCACCCGCCCACCCGCCCACCCGCCGGCCGCCTCTGGCAGCTGCTTTCCCTGCTGCCAAGCCGGCCTCGCCCACTGCGCAGTATCTTCAGACCGGTCGCCGCCGCCACGGCGCTCCTGACCCGGCCTAGCTCCGGGCGCCGAGGAAAGCCGAGCGCGACCCCAAGCCCGCCCGGCGCCGCAATCCCCCCCGTACTGACCTGGTGGTGCCTTTGTCGACGAGGCGGCCAGGTGGGGCAGGAGTGCGCTGGCGGCGAGGAAGAGTTGGCCGGAAGGAGCGCAGCATTTCTGCGCCCTCTTCAGCCACGCGCCCTAGGCAGCCACCTAGTTTGCCTAGCGGTAGCGCTGGCCCTCTTTCATATGCCATTTCACTCTCCTTCTTTAAACCCCTCCTTAGAAATTTAGGAAACTGCCTTATACAGAGTCAATCCACTGCTCCATCCATCTAGATCCATCTGACTGGTAGCAACTCTCCAGGGTTTCAAATGGGAGTCTTTCCCAGTCTTACCTGGAAATGCCAGGAATTGAACCTGGGACCATTTGCGTGCAATGCATGTGTTCTACCACTGAACTACACTCCTTCAGGAGTCATAGAATCATAGCATCCCAAAGTTGGAAGGCGCCATTGCATCCAAACACCAGCTCAGTGCAGGAATCCAGTTTAAAGCATTCCTGACAGATGGCTGTCTAGTCTCTGCATAATACCTCCAGTGACGGAGAGCCCACCTAGGCAGTTGGTTCCATTGCCTGACTGCTCTGACCGTTAGGAAGTTCTTCCTGATATTCAACTGAAATCTGCCTTCCTGTAATTTAAGCCCATTATTTTGTGTCCTACAGACTTGGATGATAGAGAACAGGTTGCAGCCCTCTTCTGTGTGACAACAACCCAATAGGTACTTGATCAGTACTATCATATCCCCCTCAGTCTTCTCTTCTCAAGGCTAAACATGCCCAGTTCCTTCAATCTTTCCTTGTAGGGCTTAGTTTCTAGTCCCCTGATCATCTTTGTTGCTCTTTTCTGAACTCATTCTAATTTATCAGAATCCTTTTAAAAATATGGTGTCCAGAACTGAGGACAGTATTCAAGGTGAGGTCTGACCAGTGCAGAGTACAGTGGAACTATCACTTCCCATGATTTTGAAACTATACTTCTATTGATGCAACCTAAAATTGCTTTTGCCATTTTTGTTGCCACATCACATTGCTGACTCATATTCAGCTTGTAATCAACTACAACAAGATCCTTTTCACACATGCTATTGCCAAGCCAGGTATTCCCCCATCTTATACCTGTGCATTGTGATCACTTGTCAAAGGTCAGTGCTTGGCCTGCTTTAAATTTGTCTGCCTATTTCCCTATACTGTCACCTAGTGCAGGATTTGTAGCTCAGTTGCAGTCGTCAAGCAATTTTAAATGTATATGTATTTAAATAAATTACTACATGCAAATGAGCAATTGTCACAGAAAGAACTTCCCTGGCTGCAGATGTGGTAAAGGAACTAACTCAGACATATGCACCATGCAGAATATTCATACATTCTGTTATACAGATGTTATCTTACTCCTGTCTGTAAACCTATAATGCAGTGATGGCAAACCTATGGCACGCGTGCCACAGCTGGCATGCAGGGACCACTCTGTGGGCATGCGAGCCATAGGTCGCCAGCCCTCGAGCGGCTTTGGGGACACAGAGCTCGAGAGCAGGAGGGCGAAGCCACTGAAGGATGGAGGTGGGCGGAGCGACGGCTCCTGCCCGCTGCCCGGCATCCCGCAGGCCACCGCCTCTGCCAGGGAAGGGCCGAGAAGGTCCTCCCAGGGCGGGGCGGGCAGGCCTGGAGAGCTGCTGTTGCCCTGGCGACGACGTCATTGGGCGGCGCCAACGCTCCCCGCCGGCGGTGCGAGGCCATGACACGGCAGGCAGGGCCGATGGGAGCGGCCGCTCCTGCCTGCTGCGCGTCGCCCGACATCCCGCAGGCCACCGCCTCTGCTGGGGAAGGGCCAAGAAGAAGGTCCTCCCGGGGTGGGGCGGGCAGGCCTGGAGAGCCGCTGTCACCCCGGCGACGATGTCACTGCGCGGCGCCAACACTCCCCTCCAGCGGCACGAGGCAGTGTCACGCCCCACGCGTGGGCTCAGGCCGTGACGTGGTGGGAGGGACCGACGGGAACACCTGTTCTTCACAGGGCACGCAGGGGGCTTCCCCACAGCCGGCACCGCCTCCGCAGCCCGTCCGCAGCCCGAGGTGCAGCCCCTCGGGAAGTGAGCTTGCAGGTGCCGCAGGGCTCTTCTTCAGGGCATGGTCAAGTACAAAAGTTATTAGAGGGAACACACAAAATCTTATATATTATAATTATGACATTATTATATTATATATTATTTTATTAGTGGCTTTTGTATTTTTTTAAACCTTACTTAAACCCTTAATTGTTGATATCTGGTGTTTTTCATGGGGGGGGGTGTCAGTGCTTGCATGGCAATCTCTTTCTTTTTGTTTTAAAATTGTCAGGATTGGTCCCGCATTTTCAGGACAGTTGGAGAAGGAGAAGAAAAGGAGATGTGGAGGAGGGGGAGCTTTGGGGTAGGGGAAAATACAAAAAGACACATTGGGGTTTTGATCCCCTTCAGCGTTTTGCTCCAGCACCTCTACAGCTCTGGTTTTTAAGCACAAGGAGTAATTTTGAGGGACTGAACAGCTTTGTTGTTGTTTGTTATTGTGGAAAGGCCCCAGTTTAAAACACTTTTGTGTTCTATTCACACCATTTAGATTTAAAGAAACACCCTGCGGAGGGTGGCCCGGGCATGCCGGCAGCAAAGAGGCCGGAGCGGCCAGAGGGCTGCTGGGCCAAGACCCACCTCAGGAGGCTCTGCAGGCATCATCGCGGCGGGCCAGGAGGCTGACCGGGTCCCTGGAGGAGGGCAGCGGCGAGGAAAGGCAGGCCGCGCGTGCGTTATTTTTATTTTATTATATTTGTTAATCGCCCATCTGGCATAAACACACATTGAAGGTCTCTCTCTCTCTCTCTCTCTCTCTCTCTCTCTCTGCTACACACACGCACACACACACACACAAGTTTAATTGCTGTGTTTAAAAACAGGTTTAATTCAGGTTTGATTGCAGTGCTGGCACTTTGAAATAAATAAGTTGGTGTGTTTGTGTGTGTGTGTTTTTTTAATTTTTTAATTAAATTTTCCAAAACAACAACAAATCATATTTGGCTTCCGCCTCATTGTCTGACAAACATTACCAATCCTTATCCAATCTAAGTTTCCTCTATTTTCACAAAAATAATTTCTATCTTACCAATATTCAAAAATCAAAACCCAAAGTTATTGAATCACTTTCCCTCCTCCCCAAGAAGTCCACCAGAGGTTTCCAGTCTTTCTTAAATGAAGATAGATTCTTTTCTCTAATTAAACAAGTCAATTTCACCATCTCTGCTAAGTCCAACATTTTCAACAGCCAATCTTCTATAGTTGGTATTGTTGCTTCTTTCCATTTTTTAGCATAGATTATTCTTGCTGCTGTCATCATATATTGTAATAGTGTTCCATAGTTTCTCAAGCTGTAAATCCATTATACCCAATAAGAACATTTCTGGTTTCAGTTTAATATTCACTTTTAAAATCTTTTGTATCCATGTGTGTATTTGTACCCAATACGTTTTCACTTTTTTACATGTCCACCAAACATGATAAAATGTTCCTTCCTGATTTTGACATTTCCAACATACATTTGACACATTTTTATACCTCTTAGCCAATTTCACAGGGATTAGGTACCAACGATACATCATCTTGTAAAAATTCTAAGATCAGAACACAATGTAAATTTTATACCTTAAGTCCACATACGTTCCCATTGTTCCATCATTATATTATATCCGAAATTACCCATTAATCATACCCATTTAATCATACAGTCCTTAACTTGTTCTTCTTCTGTCCCAAACTTCGGAAATAAATAAGTTGGTTTTGTGTTGCAGCTTGGGCACTCGGGCTCAAAAAGGTTCGCCATCACTGCTATAATGCCATACTCTCCAATTGCCCTGAATTTACGGGACAGTCCCGCAAACACTTAAGCCATCACAGCTTCTTACTTTGTTATGCAGAGTCCCGATTTGTTATGCAGAGCCAGGAATTCCCATGCCTCCTCCCACAAGCTATTTAGCTTAGCTGCAATTCTGCCCATGGACCCTTTAAGCAGGAAGGGAACAGACCGAGAATGTGTGTGTGTGTGCTCTACCTGCTACCTCTGACCAGGCCCCCTGGTAAGTAAGTAAGACCCACTGAAGACATTTGTACTTACTTCCGAGTAACTGTGCGTAGGATTGCACTGTTTCTTTTAACTTAATTCAAGTTGGTTAAATTCTGTAAGATTATTCCAGTTTAAGTGTTTCTTTAAATCTAAATGGTGTGAATAGAACACAAAAGTGCTTTAAACTGGGGCCTTTCCACAATAACAAACAACAACAAAGCTGTTCAGTCCCTCAAAATTACTCCTTGTGCTTAAAAACCAGAGCTGTAGAGGTGCTGGAGCAAAATGCTGAAGGGGATCAAAACCCCAATGGGTCTTTTTGTATTTTCCCCCACCCAAAAGCTCCCCCCTCCTCCACATCTCCTTTTCTTCTCCTTCTCCAACTGTCCTGAAAATGCGGGACCAATCCTGACAATTTTAAAACAAAAAGAAAGAGATTGCCATGCAAGCACTGACACACACACCCCATGAAAAACACCAGATATCAACAATTAAGGGTTTAAGTAAGGTTTAAAAAAATACAAAAGCCACTAATAAAATAATATATAATATAATAATGTCATAATTATAATATATAAGATTTTGTGTGTTCCCTCTAATAACTTTTGTACTTGACCATGCCCTTTGGTTGCCTGGCCATACCCTTGGCCACGCCCTCATGTTGCCTGGCCATGCCCTCTTGATCACACCTTCATGTTGTTCAACCATACCTCTTACAAATTCACATGTGTGTCTCCATTTTCCTCTGTGAAATGTTGGAGGGTATGGAATGCAGAAAGAATAATAGTGTCCCTGAGTGTTGTTGTGTGTGTGTTTAAAGCTGCTGCGGTGTAACTCTTCTTTGCCAAATAGCCTTTTCTTGCTGGAAAGTCATAGTTGACAACCTAAAGGCAGAAAATGGCTCCTCAGCCTAAACAGAAACAGTAAACTTCTTGTGTAAACAGAAAAGCTTGTGCCCTTGATTTACAAGGGACCGGAAATGAATCCAGAAGGCCTATGAATTTTACTGCAAATTAGAACCAGGAAAGAGATTATAAAAAAAACGATGCCACATTTCATCTAGGGGAAGGAAAACTTTAAGATGATCTTGTGCTGGCATTCTCACTCCCCCCCACCCCCCTTCTCAGATGAATTAGGTTCCAGGGGGTAGAAGCATGATGGATTCAAGGTGCAGGCAATATTTTGAATTCTGTTCCTTTATTGTATGGGCTGATTCCTACCCCCACTCCGGTGTGCTCTTCCCCTCCCCCTACTTTCCCCCTTGTCTTTTTGCCTCCCCGCCCCCCCCTTTTAATAGGCGTTTGTGCCAGATTTTTTTTTCACTTGCTGTGAACCCACAACTTAATAAAGGGGAAGGCTAATCCAGATAACTAGGGAGAATCTGGAGGTTTTTGTTTGCCAAGGTAGAGGCATATTCTTTTCAGGTAGGAACAGACCTTGTCACGCATTGTCTTAAATTTCAAACAAAATCCTTTCTCTTCTAGCCCCTCTTCTGCTGTTACCGTGTACTTTACCTCCCCACTGATTTTTTACAGCTTTCCTTGTAAATGTCTCATCTGTTCCTATTCCCTATGGCTTGCTGTTTGATTGTTTAAGTCTTATTAGCGATTACAAATGTAGTCCGCCAGAATCTTCCAAGAGCCATGTAAATGGCTGTGTTAGGTATGCTGACGTGATGAACTAATAATTTTTTTCAAGGTCACAATTGTTGCGGCTGTCTGAAATTCCTTCAGCTTTCAGTACGCTCATTTTGGTGGGACGGAATGACAACCCCAACACCTACAACTATAGTCTAAAATATAACATGTGTTTACCTTGTGTTATGCTTGTTGAATGACCATCCTTTTGTTGTTTAGAAACAGCTTGCAGTCTGAAAGTTGTTAAGTGGGTGATACTGAAGCACCTTGGGGTGCAAGGGGTCCCTATAGGGATCTGCTGGCTGCTGAGAGTGTCTGCTTGCTTCCAATGTACTCTGCTTGTATATTTGTAAAAAGCGGGGGGGGGCAAATTTTTCAAAGACACTATAAGTCTTCAGCTCATTCTAATCCAAAGGAAACAAAACCCTATAGCATTGTTCTTGGAATTTCCCACTGCTCAGGGAGAGCCTAAGTATATTTTAAAGTATCCTTGTTGACCTAGAGGCTTTGAATGTGATAACACTTTATTTTTGTTGTGCTAGCATTAAAAGCATACATTTGTGCTCCTGTTATTTGTGTCTATAATTCTGTGCATCTGTAACATGGCCTACTATTTTTAAAATCCATTTTTGACCATTAATGACACAGATATTGCAGATGACTGAAATACAGGCATGGAGAAATGGGCCTTTTTATTAATCCCTGCAATGACTTTTGACATTTCAATTACCGTAAAATGAATGCTGTTTTTCCTCATTAGTTTTCGAATGTACACAAATAAGTTATAATGTTCTTTTTAAAATCTTTAGCAGTAAACCAGTTACTATGTGCATATCCTATTAATACACTTTTTTGACAACTCAGTTCTAAAACACAACATTTTACTTGGAAGGAGTTTTATTGATTTCAACTGAACTTACTTAGTAGTAAGTGTGCTTGACACCGCAGCTCTAACAATAAAAATGTGGAGATAGAACATCAAATTGCAGAGCATTTTGAATTTTTTTTTAAAGACTTTTTTTTATTTTTTTTGCCGACTCTTTTGGTCCGGGAATGGCTAATATGTTGAGAATGTGTATGAAATTGTAAACTCTCTGTGTGATCTAGGTTATCATTTAATCAGCAGTGTTTGAATAACAGAAGAAACATTTCCCATATGGAAAAGAAATATATTTTTTAATTGTGAACATATTTCAGTTCATTGTAAGCAGTAAAAAATAATCCACATTTGCAATAAGTAATTGAATCTATTTTTTCCAGTAAAATTGTAAATTGCACGCATTCAGTTCAAATGCTGATTATCATGAATGGGTCAACAATGATCTGAGGAATGTTTAAAATTCTCCTTATGATAGCAAAGCGCTTACATCAAATCAAAGAGACAATTGGCCCTACTAATCCTGAAGATTTCCTAACAACAGGGACTTTTTCTAATTTTTCTGACCGAATAAGGCACTTTGCTAGTAAATTGCAAAATCTTAGTTCTGTAGTTACTTACTGAACCGTCATTTTAATCATATGCATATATATATATATATATATGCTTTTCACATCCAGACTGATCATAAACTGGTAGCATACAGATATGGTGATCAAAGTATTAAGATTAATCATATTTCAGATTAAAATATTAAAATGGATTACATTAATTTTTGTTCTGTACACTTCTGACATTCTCTTCAATTGTAATTGTAAATTATTTGATATGTAGAAATTAATTAAAAATATATAGTTATGAGTAATAAATATATACAGTGCACCAAAGTGTACACCATGTGTAGCAAAGATCTGATGACACTCAAATATATTCGTTGGGCTTGTCAGAAATAAATAAATAAAACACCTTTTCAAATCCCATAATTTAAGCTACAGAAAATGGATACCACATACTTGAAATTATATAGGAATGCATGTGTATCTAAATACATAATTTTGTCATTTATCATTCCAAGGTTTCAAAACTAAATTAAAAAAACTTCAACCCCAAAACCTTTTCTTACAAATCCTTAAAATATCTCTCCTACACTCCTGCATGTGTTGACTTATTATTTATTTATTGAAACTACAAACACCTAGTCCAATACATTATATGATCAGGACATTTTGTTCGTAGGGCATATAAAATTATTTCCTTAAGTTTTAAAGGTGTGATAATTAAAGTTAATAAAGAACTCACTGTGAATTTTGAGTTTCCTCACTTAACAATGACCCCAAGGAATTCACACCAGGCATTTATTTGGTAATTTAAGACTGTAGCTTGTCTAAATGACAATTTGGGATGAAATTCGATTTCCTAAGAATCATAAATCATAGAACAGTAAGTTGGAAGGGCCACAAGGCCATCGGTCCAACCCTGTCATTGCAGGAATCCAGGTCAAAGGGCATCTGACAAGAGCTGTCAGCCGCACCTTGAATGCTCCAGACTGGGGAGAGCCACCACTCACTAGGTAGTTGATTCCATTGTCTTATTGTCTGACAGTCAGGCATTTTTCCTGAGTTAGGTGGAATATAGGTTACTGTAACTTGAAGCCCATGATTCGTGTCCTGCAAATTGGCGTTTACTTTACCACTGATGAAACAGAGATTAAGATTTCAGTACTAATAAGGGAACAATCCTATAGCCCCTAGACATTGTCGGGCAGGGGGGGCATAGGATAGTTCAGATTCCTAGTTTCGAGGACAAAGACAGCGCTCTACCCTCGGAGTTGGGAATTGGAACTCCGATCCCCCTGCCCCGCCCCCTCGCAGCCAGTGCAGAAAGAACTCTGCTGTTTCTCCAGGTCAGAAAAGCAACCTCAGAGTGGGGTGAAAGGGGGTGGATAGGGCAGAGGGGAGGGGGCGGGGAGGGGAGGAGACTGGAGCGGCCAGTATTCGAGAGGTATCCTGAAGCTGCTCCTTCCCTCCCCTGCTGAAACGCCATCACTAGATGGCCAAAAACAGCTATCTAGCAAAAATGAAGAGCGGGAGGTGATCACCTCTGCTACTTCTCCTGCTCTGCGTTTGATGAGCATGCACCTCCGAGGTTGGAGGCTCCTGCTCACTATGATTGGATTGCGCCCTAAGAGCATCTTGCAGCTAGAGCAGGGCTATCCAACCTTGGGTCCCCAGATGTTGCTGGCCTACAGTTCCCAGCATACCAGCATTATCAAATTTGCAGATGACACAAAGTTGGGTGGAACAGCTAATACTCTGGAAGACAGAAACCAAATTCAAAGTGACCTCGATAGGCTGGAGCGCTGGGCCGAAAACAACAGAATGAAATTTAATAGGGATAAATGCCAAGTGCTGCACCTAGGGAGAGGAAACCAAATGCAGAGTTACAGAATGGGGGACACTTGGCTCAACAATACTACAAGTGAGAAGGATCTTGGAATTGTGGTAGATCACAAACTGAATATGAGCCAGCAATGCGATGTGGCTGCAAAGAAGGCAAATGCTATTTTGGGCTGCATTAATAGAAGTATAGCTTCCAAATCGCGTGAAGTGATAATTCCCCTTTACTCAGCGCTGGTTAGGCCTCATCTTGAGTACTGCGTCCAGTTCTGGGCACCACACTTTAAGAAGGACATAGACAAACTGGAGAGGGTTCAGAGCAGGGCGACAAGGATGATAAAGGGACTGGAAACAAGGCCCTGTGAGGAGAGACTGAAAGAACTGGGCATGTTTAGCCTTCAGAAGAGGAGACTGAGGGGAGATATGATCGCACTCTTCCAGTACTTGAAGGGATGTCACACAGAGGAGGGCCAGGGCCAGGATCTCTTCTCGATCATCCCAGTTTGCAAGACACGGAATAATGGGCTCAAGTTACAGGAACCCAGATTCCACCTAAACATCAGGGAAAAAATTCCTGACTGTCAGATCAATAAGGACAATGGAATCAACTACCTAGGGAGGTGGTGGGCTCTCCCAATCTGGAGGCATTGAAGGTGCAGCTGGACAGCCATCTGTCGGGGATGCTTTGACCTGGATTCCTGCATTGAGCAGGGGGTTGGACTCGATGGCCTTGTAGGCCCCTTCCAACTCTACTTTTCTATGATTCTATGATACCCAGCCAGCATGGCTAATGGCAAGGGATGCTGGGAGCTGTAGTCCAGCAACATCTGGGCACCCAAGGTTGGAGAGCCCTGAGCTAGAGGAATGTTGGAGCAATTTTGAGAAAGATCAAGGAATCCTAATAATTTTCTAGAGCACACTGTTCTTTGAAAAGATGAATGCATTTTAGAACAGTTGATAAACAAGGGTCTCAAAGTGGTTTTAAAAGTAACATAATTGTTCATCATCATTTGTTTGGATGGGAGATTCTTTTAATTGTTTCCTGCGTGTTTTACAAGATAATTCATTCTATTTAATGGGTTGGATCTAGGCTATTAATTATGCTTTAATCCTATTGAAATCAATGCGACAGGTTAGTCATGACAAATTTAACTTCCATTAATTTCAATGTGAATAAACAGGGCTGGCCCTCCCGTGAGGTAGGGGGAATCCCCCACCTCGGGCAGCAGTGTGGGACGGAGCAGCAAATTGCATGCTCCACACCTCCGACCATCAGGAGCAACACTCCTCCCTCACACTGCTGCCTGCCCAGAAAATGCCACAGTGGGAGAGTGGTCCAGTGGGGCTCTCTGGAGCAGCTACCTGCCCTCTGGCTCGCTTTGAGAACCTCAGAGGAAGCCACAGGGCAGATAGGCAGGTTCTCTGTAGAGGTGCATCAGCAGAGAAAGCATCTGGCTCGGCTCTTCATTGAGCTGGCCAGGCCCGAATGCCTGGTTCTGAGGGGGTCCTTCCTCAGAGCCAGGCATTGTGGGGGGGGTGTGTCTGCGACGACACAGTCCTTACACTTTAGGACCCGCCGCATAAACCCTTCTCAGGCTAAGCACCAACCCTTAAAAACCTGAGGGGAAGGTCAAATGAAACCTTTCCCCTACCAATGAGGGAAAAGATTAATACTGGTTATTAAGGATCTATTTTAAATCTATGATACTGTGGGTACAAAGGTGTGTGTGTGTGTAGATTTAACAGTAATGCAGGTTAATAACGCCAAGCTGACACGTAGGATTTGGATAGCAAAAAAATAAAAATAAGTTTATTTTAATTCTCAAAATCTTAGTTCCAGAAAATAACTTTAAACCTGCCTACACCAAGCACTTTGTAATTAACCTAAGTCCCTATAACTCTAAATACTTTCACTCCTCAGACAAGCACTGATTCCTCTCAAAACTTCTGACAGACAAAACACGAATAATCCAACTAACCTAACTCCCCAACTCCCAACTCTCCCCACACACACTCCCTCTGATATCACTCACACACTCCTTATATACTCCTCCCCCCACCCTTTCCAAGACATCACAACCCACACCCCCGCAGTTCAACATTCTATACTCACTAAACATACTAATGCAGACATACACCAGGGAACTGAATTGTGGGGTTACGCCACAGTGTCCCATGAGATCACCTATATTGCAGTACAAGCAATCTCCTAGGGCACCCCTCCCATAATGCCTTGCTCTGAGGAAGGGCCCCCTCAGAGCCAGACATTTGTGCCTAGCCATGGACATCTCTCTGGCCAGAGCAGCTGGCACAGCTCTTCAGAGGGTGTGTCATTGGCCCTCTGGCTCTGGGATGCAGGGGTGGTGATGATGGGGACATAACAGCAACAACGGGGTGACAGGTGCAGCAATGGGAGGCATTGGCATGTGTGTGTTCAGGACCAGCCCTAGGATAAATAGCACCCTGGCTGAGAACATATGAAAATAAGAAGAGCCATGCTGGATCAGACCAAGGGTCTATCTAGTCCAGCATTCTGTTCACGCAGTGGCCAACCAGCTGCCCACAGGTTCCCACAAGCAGGACATGAGTTCAACAGCACCCTTCCACCCATGTTCCCCATCAACTGGTGTACATAGGCATACTAAGGAGTGCCTTTGGTGCCTGCCCCCGCCTGCCCACCCATCCAGTGGTCAGCTTTGAGGGACCACCCAGAGGGTTTATGGGGCCTGGTGCAGGTGTGATGTTGGAGGGCCCTGCTGCTTCCCCCTACAAAGACCCATGCATATGTGAACAAAATTGGTGGCCACATGCGAGAATTATTGCATATATTGACTACATCTGAGAATTCTCACCTGCAGCTCCTCCTTGCCCTGGGATCAAGCAGAATGATATATGTGCTTCATTTTTTTCTTACATAGGGATAAGGGAATAGGGATTGGGAATAGCATCTTGGAATTGTGGTAGATCACAAACTGAATATAAGCCAGCAATGTGATGTGGCTGCAAAGAAGGCAAATGCTATTTTGGGCTGCATTAATAGAAGTATAACTTCCAAATCGCGGGAAGTGATAATTCCCCTTTACTCAGCACTGGTTAGGCCTGAGTACTGCGTCCAGTTCTGGGCACCACACTTTAAGAAGGATATAGACAAACTGGAGAGGGTTCAGAGGAGGGCGACAAGGATGATAAAGGGACTGGAAACAAGGCCCTATGAGGAGAGACTGAAAGAACTGGGCATGTTTAGAAGAGGAGACTGAGGGGAGATATGATCGCACTCTTCCAGTACTTGAAGGGATGTCACACAGAGGAGGGCCAGGGCCAGGATCTCTTCTCGATCATCCCAGTTTGCAAGACACGGAATAATGGGCTCAAGTTACAGGAACCCAGATTCCACCTAAACATCAGGAAAAATTTCCTGACTGTCAGAGCAATAAGACAACGGAACCAGCTACCTAGGGAGGTGGTGGGCTCTCCCACTCTGGAAGCATTCAAGGTGCAGCTGGACAATCATCTGTCAGGGATGCTTTGACCTGGATTCCTGCATTGAGCAGGGGGTTGGACTCGATGGCCTTGTGGGCCCCTTCCAACTCTACTTTTCTATGATTCTATTATTGTGCTTGTCCTGAGTTCCTCCTCCAAATTCCAAATCCCTTTTGCAGAGCTTCTTTCTGCTTCCTGGGGTTCAGTCTCACGGGACTTCTGGTTGTGGCCTGCTGCTGGCCTTCTCCACTACCCACTCAGGAAAGCGTCCTCCGTTAAGGCCTGGCCTCACACCACTGCTACACCTTTCCCTGCGGTAATTGCCACAGAAAATTATTCTCCAGTGGCACCTTGCCTGGAAATCTTGGGTGATGTTCACTCACTCACTCACTCACTCCTTGAACTCTTTCTCCGGCAGGCCTGGAGTTCTTTCGGTGACAAGAACAGTCCGTCTGCTCTGCCACAGAATCCCTCCTTAAAGCCTTCCCAGTTCCTTCTCTCCTTACAACAAACTCTGTAACCGCAGCTATTTGGCCTGGGCCAGTCTTAAGCCTGCCTGACTAACCTTATCTCTATTGCTGCCTAGACATAAAGATTTTACCTCACTGTGATTGGTTTAGACTCCTTTGCAGACAGACTCCTAAAGACTCCTTTAGGCCTGCAGACCTAAACTAATAGGCAGGCCCCTCCCTTTCAGCCTCCAGAGCAGTGTTCTCCAACCTTGGGTCCCCAGATGTTTTTGGCCTACAACTCCCAGCATGCCCCAGCCAACATAGCTGGCTGGGGCATGCTGGGAGTTGTAGGCCAAAAACATCTGGGGACCCAAGGTTGGAGAACACTGCTCCAGAGGATACATTTTACAGCCAGATTAAGCCTCAAATTAGCATCTATTCTGTTTCATACACAACTATGTAAAATATTTACTTCATCATGGCCAGGGAGAGGTCCCATTATGTCACGATTACATGTTGAGATTCAGTGTCATAATATACCATTTCCTCTTTTTATGAAAACTTTAAACGAAATACGCAGAATTCTGGTGAGCAATGTGGCAGGGTCAAGGCAGGGGCCAATGGCACACACTGGAACTGAGGCAGGTGGACTCTTGCTCTGTGGGGGCCTCTGGGGCAAATTGCCCGAGTTGCCCCCCACCCGCGGGCAGCCCTCCAGCTTTGCAGTGTTACCAAGTTGTATGGCTCATGCAGGATTGCAAAACATTGCAGTGTAACTGGCCCTGCTACTCCCAGCCTTTTCCCCAGCAATTTGCTGCTCTGCTTTCAGTGCACTCCTACTAGAATCCCAATGAAGTCTCTGTCATGTGGTGTGGGCGGCTCTCAGAAGATGACTCTCATGGAGTTGTAGGCCTATACTGTGTATTCTTTATTATATTCAGGACACACACACAAAATGGCTCCTGCTGCAAGCTCTCCTCCCTGAGCTCCCTCCTCAGCTACAAGACGTAGGCCCTCTTTTGGAGTGGTGTGCAAGTGCACACTTACAGATGTCCTAGCCTTGCCTTGTCAATGGCCTTGTAAGTTTCAGCTGTCAAAGGGAAGTGGAGTAGGTAACAGATTGACAAGTTGAGACAGCTAGGCAATTGACAGCCTGCAATTGTGTGCAAATTAGCCTATACTGTATGCAGTCTCGCCTTGTCAGTTTCTATGTATGTTACTGACTCCACTTTGCTGCTCTATTCGACAGCTTACAAGACCATTGACCAGGAAAGACTAAGTGCACACCTGTGAAAGACTGACTCTCTCTCACCCTCTCTCCCTCTCTCTCTCTCTCTCTATATATATAGAGAGAGAGAGAGAGAAACACAGTTGCGCAATTTTCAGGGAACAAAACAAAGTACAGCCCGAATCACACTTTTTTGAAGCTCCCCCTCCCCCAAACTAGCAGTGAACAAAAAGGGATAGCAATTGGAGCAGGGAGGGGGAGAGAAGACAGGTTCTGCTATGAAGGACATTTGGATACCAACTGGAGTACTGAGGATGAAGGAGTGGGAAAACAAGCCACTGTGAGCCCAATTGTCTGTCGGGTGCACCGTGGGTTGTTCCGCAAACAACCCACACTGTGTAGCTTATTCATAGGGTGGCTTAGCGTGTCATGCAAACACACCCTTTGTGGGGCATTGTTTCTAATATCTATATTTCTCGGACTGTCCTTGTGATTGGTTAGCTATACACTTAAATGCATACATAGCAATAAAAACCTATATCCAATTTACATAGAGACTTGGATAATGGAACCTCAAAATGAAATTACATATTTTGGGTTTTACACCAATACATTTATTGTGGAATTATATGATAAGTGGATATAATTCACATACAATTGGGATAAATTGCCACATGTATCATTTCTTTTTGTTTTGGTGCTTGCAAGTTGCAAACATACAATTGATCTAGTTATTGGTGTTCCTGAAATATCAACAATATACGGTACTGTTCTCAGAGAAGATCTCTCTCATAAAGGAAAGTGAAGTATGATAAAAAGGTTTATAATATTAGTATTGACCTTTCTACAGTGAAACATAGGATTTTTCTCCCATTTTCCATCTGGAGCAATTCTGATTTATAGAACCAAAGGTCCAAGTTGTTGTTGTTGTTATTTTACTGTGTGCAGAGGTTTTTCTCCTTTAACATCTGCTTTCCTTGACTGTTTTGTCTGATGATTAGAGGGAATTTAGATTGATATACACTTGCTAAGTAAATATCAAATAAAGTGCAATTTAATTTTCTCACCCACCAAAATTCTGTCACCCAATGTACACATAGTTGAAAGAAATTTGAAAAGGCTTTTTAAAAAATCAGCCCCATTTAAGTATATGAAGACATGGGGTTTACAACAATAATATTAATTTGTAACTTGAGATTTACAACTTTTTAGAAAAAGGATCCATGTCCCTTTCTGCTAAAAGGTCTATAAATCCCTTATGTTCATTTGAAAATACAGCTCCCCACTTACTGGAGGGCAAGTTGTGGAACACACGGTCCCAGCATTGCAGAGGGGAGCAACTGAAGTGAGCAGCTACTCAGCCACAGCGTTGCCAAACTTCCAGTCAGCACTGGGATACCTGGGAGCCAATCAGGACATGGATTGGCTCACTGGGGTGGGGGGCAGAGCTCTGGAGCTGACCTGAAGTAGAATTATGTCCCTCCAGTCCACCCATGGCCTATCAGCATTCTCACTCACAGAAGCCATGGTCAGCCTTTAAAGTGGAATCTGGGGAGGTTCCAGGAAATTAATGGAAATCACTATTAAAGCTAGAATAGTTAAACATATAGAAGAACAGGCCCTGCTGAGGAACACTCAGCATGGCTTCTTGAGAGAGCATTCTTTCTTCAGCAAACTTTTTGGAGTTCTTTGAGAATATCAACAAACATGTGGATAGAGGTGATCTGATAGACATTATATACTTGGACTTTTAAAAGGCTTTTGACAATGTCCTTCATCAAAGTCTCCTGAGTAAACTTAGCTGTCATTGGATAAGGAACTGGTCTTTGTTGGAAATTGTAGTATTGCCTGCTTAAAATCAACAAAGTGATGTAACCACTGATTAGAGTGGGAGGAATGGGTTAACTTACTAAAGAATCCCAGAGTGCATGTCTTTTGTAACCTCTCCTCCCTACTTTTGGCCACTCTGGCCAGAGCTCTGCAGCTCTACTTCCAGCTTCTTTGTGGAAGTTAGGCCGCTCTCTGCTCTCCCTCTCCTAACATGGAGGACGCAAGTCAGAGCTGGCTTTCAGCCAGAGATCTTCTATAATGAAACTATATCTGCCTATATGTATCCTGCATATATGTGAGTGATCTGTAAGTAGGAACCGATAAATGTCTTTAGTTTAAACCTTGTGTGGACATTCCATTCCTTTTAATAGCCTTAAGAGACAAGAGTTTAGCAACTCACATGATGAAACCAGTTTCAATAAAGCAGGCTGCGCTTAAGGAGGAAACTCTGCTTTGTCCTAATCAGTTTAGGACTGACTCCTTTTAACCATATCTTCCAACAGTCTTATGGATCAGTAACTAATTAAAGAACAAGAAGCCGATGACAGGAATAAATACACATTTTTGCAATGAAGTAAGTAGTGAGGTCTCCTTCTTCAGTGGTAATCCATGTAGAGCAAGTTGTGCATGCTGTTCTACCCCTGACCTACATGTGTTCATTTTAAGATCAGCTATGTATGCCCCTAAATTATAGGTAGGGAGCCTTTGGCATGTGGGCCAGATGTGGCCCACTGCAGCTTTGGATCTGCAGCCCATTGCCTACCCTCCCACCCCATGTGACTATTAGGGGGAAGGGGAGATCTCATTAATGTGAATGGAACCTTTTTTTATAAGCCTAATTACCGTGTGTGTGAAATTTTCAGGGGGTCATAACTAGGGAGGGAAGGGCTAACCTCTGCCCACCCACTGACTGGATTCAGACAACATGATAACCCACACTCAGGGGTTGAGTGTGGGTTCCTGTTGAACCGTGGGTTGTTGTTGAATCATGGGTCATCATGTTGACTGAACCCAGATGCACTAACAAGCCATGGCTCGTTAACCACGAACAACCCATGAAGATTGTTGTTGGGTTGTGAACTGTGCATTGTTCACCATGGTTTGTTATCTCAGCTGAGTTCAGACAACACAATAACCCACATTTCAACAACAACCCATGGTTCAACAACAACCCACACTCAACCCTTGAGTGTGGTTACTGTGTTGTCTGAACCCAGTCACTGTGTAAAGTGTGTGTGTGTGTGTGTGTATGAGAGAGAGAGAGAATATGGGTGAATGGAATATTGATGAATGGGGGGGTGCTTTTGTGTGTGTGCTTGTGAGTGCATGTGTATGTGTGTATGGAGGGATGGGAGCATGTGAAAGAGAATGAACTGATTATAGATGGATGTGGTGTGTGCTTGTGTGTGTGAGAAAGAGAGGGGGTAGCTCTGGTCCCGCACATGGGTGGCATGTGGATCCCAACAGGTTAACCCTGAGGAAATGCAGTCCTCAGGTGAAAATGTTTACCCATCCCAACCCCCAACAATTGCAGTGTGTTACCCTGTACTGAAGTTGATAGTAATGTCTTCTTATCTCCTTTCTAGCAGAGTAATGATTTTGTTATTTGATTTAGATCTACCTTGATGCATTATATGATTTGTTCTATAAATGTGTGCCTTGTCCAATTCCCTAATGGCCTTTTATCAGTAACGCAGCAGTTTGTTGTTTGGTTATTGATAGAGATGCCTCTGAATTAATTAGTTGACTCATTAGTTGAAACTTGTCCATTCGTAACACTCACCTTTGCAGCGAACTGGGATCAGTGTATTACTAATTCACTATTAAGTTCAGAATTGATTGCATGCTTTGAAGCATGCAGGGTAAACTAGTACACAAACTCCCCCAAAAAATTTTTTAGTCCCCCCTACCAGCTAGACCCCCAAAAACTTACTTGAAGCAGTCTCATTAGGTGTCTCATTGTCACTGCTGCTGCCACAGCTCTCAGTCACTCCAAGTAGGAGGACGACTGCAGGTCCATCTTACTGGCGATCAGCAGCAGCGACTAAACATCACATGAAATCATCATCTAGGCAGGCCACGTGAAAACTACCAATCAAAAAGGGGGCACACAACACAACATGGTGATGTCATGCCGCACTACAAGATTCCAAAGTACAGCTCCAAAGATGTACCTTGATATTGTGCATGAGCAAAAACACATATACGCAGAATGAGATTTTGTATTAAAGGAGAACTCTCATCCAAGCTCACATGTATGAATCTGTTACTGTCATGAATCTGTTACTGTCTGAAGAAATAAGAAATTCACTCAGGGTAAGTTCACTCATCACTAGATTGGTTTTGAGTAGTTCCATCATTATTGCGTTAGTGTTACTTTCCTTTCATGGAGAAATCTTTGTCTCAATAAAAAAAATAATGTCTGAAGGAAAAAGAAACCCTGCTTTTTCAGGGTTCCCAATTGTATGAAGATTATCCTAGGTGTGTATAGTTGTATGCATGTAGCCACGATTCTGACCTTCAAGTGAATGTGCATGTGATGGTCCCTGCTACCACAATACAATCCTCCCTATGTGTTCTATCTGCACCAGAGGTAGGCAACATGCACCAATGCACCCCAGGGGACCTTTTCCTGGCACCCACGAAGGTGCCCTCCCCTCCCTCTTCTTTTTAAAAATCAACACATTTTCTTACCGGCAGCTGGGATTGCTTTGAACTAAGTTTCTGTTGGTGCTGAAAACTATGGGTTCAAAGCAGTCATTTGGGGTGATGGGGCTCCGACCCCATCTCTGCCTTGTACTTTGGGGCAGGTTACTTGTCCTTTGCCATGCCTCCCATGGGAGCCACTTTGTGATTGTGCCCAGGACAGTTTCTCAAATTGCCAGATGTGCCCACTGTCCAAAAAGGTTGCCTACCACTGATCTGCACTGACTGAATGTCTAAAAGGATTACAAACAAATACAAATGAAAAGGAATGGAGCCTAGAATCACCAGCAAGATGGCTGCTAGTGCTTGTGTTCCCTAAGGACACCTGCAGATGGAGAGTAACCATCTGCTCACCACCTAGATATTACAAATTCCCTAAAGCATCATCTGCTAAAAGTCCAAATAGTTGAAAGACTTCCTAATGCTCTGGCTGGAGAGGTTTTTGGTTGGGGCAAAGCCCTCAAACAAAATGACAGCTCCCAGAAGCCCTGATCCTAATCACTTACCTAGGCAGAGTGATAAAGCACGGGAGATATGATCATACTATTTAAACAGTTTGGAAATGTGTTAAATCTTAGATTTCAGTGCCACTCAATTCCATCAAAGAGCAGCTACCTTCTTTAATGACTTATATTGGTGGGGTAATGCAAACTTGTAACTTGGCACACTGAGCATGCCTATAGACTCAACTGCAAAACCGAAGGCCACCCCACCAAAAAATGGTGTTTTGCTGCAAGGCCAATTGCCTTTAACATTGCTGCTGTTCAAAAGCTCCATAGGGGACAGGGGTTTCCTAATGGCAGGCAGGGCCGGCGCTACCACTAGGCGGACTAGGCAGCTGCCTAGGGCGCATGGCTAAGGGGGCGCAAAAACGATCCCGCGATTCCTCGCCCTCTCCCTCGCCACCGGACAACGACGGCCCTTCCTCGAGGCACCTCCTCCCCTCTCCGGCTGCTGGAATCGCCTCGCCTCTTCTCGCCGCTGGCCCGGGGGCTGTGCGCTATGCAAGGCCGATGATCAGGCCACGAGACCCCTCCGGGCCTCCAGGTAGGAAGGAGGGAGGGAAGCATCATCTCCCCGGCGTGCCCGTGCCCGCCCGCCCGGATTCAGTAGATATGCGCGCTGCTCCCCCGAGCGGCTGGACGGGCTCCAGGCGGCCCCAGGAGAGGCCGCGCCGGTGCCTGCATCGCCCGTGCTGCCCACCCACGTGCCCTGTGCGGCGGCCACCGCGCTCAGGCCCAGGCCGGGCGGGGCGGCCCCAGGGCGTGCAAAGGCACCTGGTGGTCTGCTTGGCCGGCCGAGCCGAGTCCCGAGCCACACGCCGCCTCCGCCTTGCTGTGGGGCCGCCGGGTAGAGGCGTCGCAGCTCCTCCGTCGGGCGGTGGGAAGGAGCTGGCCTTTCAGGTCCTGGCCCGGGGCGGCGTTCCTGCGGCGGCTGAGGGAGGTCACCTGGCCCTTCGAGGACCTCCTGGCCCGGCCTTCCCCGACCTGGTGCTCCTCGGCTGCGTGGGACTGCAACCCCCATCATCCGCAAGCAGCCCAGAAGCTGCGGCCCAACCCAACTGGAGGGCACCAGGTTGGGGGAAGCTGTTCTAAGGGACTACAGCTCCCAGCATCCTGTGGAAGCGGTAGTTTAAAGCGCCTGGGGGGCCCTGGCTTGCCTGCCCCTGCTGAAGCCCGCCATTGGACTGGCAGTGGCAGCTCCCCAGGGCCCCGGGAAGAGAGGGGGCTTTCCCTGTCTGGACATGCTGCTGGAAAGAAGATCTCCCTTCTTGCCTGGACGTGCTGCCGGACAAAGTAGGCACCCTGCCGGGGGCTCTTGCCAGGGGAAATCCTCCGGAGCTTTGAGTCAGGAGCAGGAAAACGAACGCTGGCGGGTCCATCTCTAGCTCGGTTGTTTCTCTCTATTGGGCTGTCTTGCTCCCATTCCTCCTCCTCCACCTTTTGGCACTGGGCCTTTGTCAGCATCCTGACCAGCAGGGTCTGGAACTGATCAGCTGTAAGAATGCAAGCAAGCTCCTATGGACAGCCATCTGGCCACACATTGGCACCTGAAGGGTGGTCAAACCCTCCTGGCTGCTTGGTAGGATGATAGATGAGAGCGCTCTACCACCAGCAGTTTGGTCATGTGTGTACTTACAGCAGCCTTCCCTAACCTAGTCCTTCAGATGGTCAGATGGGTTGGACTGCGGTTCCCATCATTCCCAGCCAGCATGGTGATGCTGGTTGGGAATGATGGAAGTTGCAGCCCAACCCATCTGGGGAGCACCAGGTTGGGGGAGGCTGACATAGGGATTTCTTTCTGTTTCGCACCAAAGTTGGAGGAGCTTTCTAAATGTGAACTTTCTATATAGTTCCAGAAGAAACTGTGTGCAGTACCAGAAGAAACTTAGCTGTATTTAGCCTGCAGCACAGTGTTTGTAGGAGCAAATTCTCTACTCCTTCAACTTCTGCTGTATTAAAAATGAGTCCTGTGTTGAATCTGCATTAGCAAAAAAAAAGGGTTTGGTTTTGTGCTCTTTTTTCTATTTGAAAATCAGTTTGGCTTTTTTCCGTTGTCCCCATTGCCATACATTTTGTGTGTCTACCTCCCCCTTCGTATTTATTTATTTATTTATTTATTATATGTATACCCCGCCTTTCTTCCTGCAAGGAACCCAAGGTGGCTTATACAATAATCCTCCTCTCTGTTTTATCCTCACAACAACCCTGTGAGGTAGGTTAGGCTGAGAGTCAGTGACTGGCCCAAAGTCACCCAGGGAGTTTCATGGCCCAGTGGGGACTGGAACCTGGATCTCCCGAGTCCCAGTCCAAGACTCTCACCACTACGCCACACTGGCTACGCCACATATGCTATTTTTAAATGTTTATTTTCTTTGTACTTGAAAGAACAAAACAAGCATCATGAGCACAGTGAGAAATGGGCTGTCCTCTTTGTTCCAGACAGGATGGGCAGAGGCAAAAGTAGTCTCAAGGGACAGCCACTTGACCCATCCCATATTAGCCAAGTACGAGGTGAATTTGCCTTTCTTTTGCCCACTTTGTGGATATGCTTGCTCCTTTTGAGTGAGGTACAACTTGAGCTATGCACACAGGTCCTGAGGACATCTTCTCCTCTTTCCAGATAATTATTTACAGCTTGCTATATCGTATGTGTCAAGCCTGGTTATTACTTGGATGGGAGACCTCTCCTCTAGTTTTCTGCATTGAGCAGGAGGTTGGACTCGAGAAAGAAGTTTTTCCAAATTAAAATTAATAAAAAATTATCTGCGTTCAACAATGTGCCAAGAAAGACTGGTTGGCTTGGCAACCATTTCAATTGAATCTGAGTTAGCATCTCCTTTAGACATTAAAGAAATGGTTTGCCAGTTTGCCAAGAAAAAGGCAAGGAAAATGAAGTTTTAAACATTAAATGTAGTTTCTGTCACACTTCACTAGGAATTTTTCTATATAGCAAATTGGTACTACATCAACATGTTTTTTATGTATGTTTGTCAATGTTTATGTTAATAAATTTTTTAGGTTTTGCCAATTGACTTTTATTTCATAATGGGCATAGGGCTGGAGGGAGGGAGGGCTCAAGTGGGGGGGGGCGCTAAATATCTGATCTTGCCTAGGGCACCAAACTGCCTTGCACCGGCCCTGATGGCAGGGGTAGGTCAGACCCCAAAACTTTCCTGGAGAGATGCCATCTGTGTGTTCCCTGAATTATCTGCTGACATGCTGGGGGGGGGGGGGGATCTCATTGATTCTGCTTACCTCCATTCACCAACACCATTGTGCCATAAGATACTGTTGCTTGCCTTTTGCTTTCAAAGACCCAAGGTCAGGAAATTATGTCTGTTGACTTCAGTGCTGTGTTTGATAGTTCGTTCAACAGAACTTCCAGTAATCTAATGTTTGGTGCTAACAATAGCACTTGCATCAATAATGTTGCAGCAATGCATTATGTACCTGTGCCTTTTAGGGCCAAATTAGACATGATATTTGTCACCTAGTTTGGTCCTGTGCAGTTGCTTTTTCTCTCACAATGAAAGGAAAGCTCCCATGGCTGGATATCTCCTCTAGTTCGGCCCTTAGATATGTGAACACTTCTTAACTGTGAATACACCTATTATTCCCTTTAATTATTTAGGTCTTATTTATTCCACAAACATTTCAAGCTTTTCCAGTGAAATGATACTATCCAGATACCAAAATATGTTTTTTTACATTTACAGGTGAATTTTCCTTGGAGAGATTTCTCTGTTTTCACTGAGATTCTGTATGCATTTGTATATGTTCAGTAGCTGGAATACATGGGAAGAAAGCTGAAGTGGGGAGCCAACGAGGAGTGAAAAGATGCTATGCCTTTTGAAGTTTTTCCACATTGCTTAGTTTCATGCAAGACATGTAAAAATAGAAATGCAGCATATGTTCATATTTTGTAGGCATAATCTGTTTTAGTTCTCCCATTTTCAACAGTCTTTTCACATGTATGTGAAAGGATAAAAGATGCCTCGTGCTTCTTCACATTTGGAAAAAATTAACATACTTAACTCTTTAAACCAGTAGTGGGCAGACTTCAAGCTTTGCTTTTTACTAGAACCCTGAGATTCAGCAGACGGAACCTGGTGCAAAAGATTCATGTAGAATTAAAGAATTCCGTGCTCATGAATTTGTTTTGAGTACCAGAACTGAATGAGTCCACATGAAAAACCATGCCTGGCAACACACACACACACACCCCGTGCTTTTCATTTCAGCAGTATAATTTAGGGTGGTGGGTGTGTATGTGTGTGTGGAGTATTTTGTTACTGTTATTGTTAAATAACTGGGAGTCATAAATCTTGGCCAATCTACTGCAAATCACCCAGACACTACCAGTAGATCCAGATCTGCCTTCTGTCTATGCCTGCCTTAAACTGCTAGAAATTCTGCAAACTGCTGCCAGTTGCTGCCAAAACTTGCAGCACTTGCTGGAAACACAGGGGGGTTGTGTTGGGGCCAGAAAAGGCCCAGTAAGCTACAAGAGTGGCTGTGTTTCTTGGACACATCTCCAATGGGAGCAAGACAGGAGGCTATATGTCAGGGTGGACTACAACTCCCATCATCACTGACCACTGGCTATGCTGGCTGGCTCTGATGGGAGTTGGAGTCCAACAACATTTGGAGTACCTCCAGTTCTCACTCCTGTTGCATGAGATTACCCATAGTTTATTTATTTACAGGAACATTTCTAGACTGTCTCTTGGCCCTAGCAAGGACCCCCAAGGCAGTTTACAATAACATTAACACAACCACTAATACAAGTTAGACAACAAAACACAATTAGGACAAGAGATTTACAACCTATGGGAGTGAAGCAATTAAAACCTTCATATGTTGAAAACCGTTAAAAGCCAGGAGAAACAAATGTCTTTACTGCCTGCCTACAAACCATCAGGAATGGGTCAGTCGAACTTCTTCCAGGAGGGAGTATGCTTCCAAGCCTAAATTTATTTTATTCTCATCCCAACCACCAGCAAAACTATTGTTAATAACTTAATAATAATGATATTTAGCATATCTATCTACAGTATCTATCTATATGTATGCTTACTTACTATGTATACAATCCTATGTATGCTTACTAACAGTAAGTGCCACTGTGTTCAGTAGGGTAAGTGTACTTAGAATTGTACCTTACAATGTGATCCTATACATCAGCTATTCAGAAGTACCAAATCCTATTCTACTCAGAAGTAAGTCCTATTAAGTTTGTAGAACTTATCCCCAGTCTTGCTATAGTCCTATAACAACTTGTCTTGGGCTAAGTCCCATGGAACCTAGTGGGTCTTATTTCTGCGTATCAGTAGACATATATAAGATTGCTCTGTTAAGCTGCAATCCTATACACACTTGCCTGGGGGTAAGCCCCATTTAATTCAACAGGACTTACATCTGAATAGGCATATATAGGATTGTGCTGTTAGGCTCTTAGCCACTATGCTAAACCAGCTCTTTTACCCTTGGTGGGTAGGATCTAAGCCAGAAATAGCCATGACATGCCCAGCTTCACTTTGAATGTATGTTTGCAAGCATCTTGAAGAGCAAACATTATACAGAGAAGAAATTTGTAAAATATTTTTAAAGGCATTATTGGATCATATTTCACATACAGAATTAAGCAACGGCACACCCAATTCATCACTTGCTGATTCAGTGTGGTTATATTCTGGTTGCATTGGATCAGATCTGCTGATCTTGTAAGACACGAGGTTGAGCTTCATAGAAACTAAAGCCAAAGTCTTCCCTGGCAACAACATGACAACAAATATTTTGCTATTAAGTTAAGCAGTAAGTTAAGGAATAACTTTACAAAAGGAAGATATTTATAGTCAGATTGCCATTTGTCAGATCTCCCTCCTGCCCACAAGGTACCTAGCATGAAGTAACTGGATGCCCCAAAGACCTCCACCTTTTCAGAGAGGCTTTGGGAACACCTTATCCCTTCACTTTATCCATTGACTAAAGTGGACTATAGAACAGGGTTTCTCAAGGCCACTTTCAAACTTCCAATTTATTCATAGCAATTAAGAGAGAAATCCAGAAGCTCCCATTAGAAAGAAGCCTCCAATCTCGGAGGCTTCCAACTATCCAATGCCCTGCCAGGCTGCTTCCTGCAGGGCAGGAGGAGCGACAGAGGCCATTTTTGCCTCTCCGTCCTCCTTTTACGAAGAGAAGCTAAGAAGCATTCAATAATATCACACACACACACACACACACACACACAGTCTGTAGCGGTACAACCCGGACTTAGTTTTACCACCTCAGAGAACTATGCTTTGGTGACCCAGCAATCATCAAAACCAGGATCAGATCAGACATTCTTAAGAGAAAACCCTTTTGTGAAGGGGAAGTAACTGAAAGACCTACAGCTATGACCTCATAGTTAACCTTGCCCTTTATGGACCCTTGGTGCACTTACCACAAAATATTTTAAATCCCTACAGCTGTGTTTCATGTGGCATATGGTTCCCAATATATAATTTAAATGGCTTTTCCTCAGTCAGAGATTTTATTTAAAACAGATGTGTCTCAGGAAGCCCTTTTCATAAAATCCTAGAGTTTTATGTTTTAGAGTGGAGCTTGTAGGCCACCTAATCCAACCCCCTACGCGACACTGCTATAGTGGAGCCAGGGCTCATGGGGACACTGTGCTGACACTTTTTGATTAGCAGGGAAGCTGACACTCCCACCAGACTTCCCTGTTCCCTTTGAGCTTAGCTGCAATCCTCACAGTAGCTGGGGGGAAATATTTTTTCCAGCAAAAATATATTGTTCCCTGCTGTAATGCAAAATATTTTGTGGTGGCTTGCTCTTGAATGGGCAATTAAGACCTATTGGCTTTACAAAAGACCAGATCCTGGTGGAGATAAAAACTGCTAGCACTGGTTTGTTATAACACTTCCATGTTTGGAGGCCTCCCTGATTTCATTTTCCATCTCAAGATCACCTTGCCTGTTCTGATCTGGGGGACAATAGCATGCTCCTAGTACTAAATTCATTTTGGAGCCTGGTATTGTCACCACAGTGCTTCTGTGGAAGAGTCTGCCCATTTTAGGTTTCCTAGTCTGCTCAACACTATGCCCTCTTTGATGTATTGAGCAACACCTCCTCCAGTACCCCCTTCCCTGTCCTTCCTATAGAGCAGTGGTCCCCAAGCTTTTGGTCAGTGGTCCCCAATAATTTTTTCCACGGACCGGGTGTGTGTGTGTCGCCCACCGCTCACCTGCTGTGTGGCCCGGGCGGCAGCGCCGGAGAACCAGGAAGTGATGTGACGGGAGACCTGTCGCGTCACTTCCGGCTTTAGAAAATGCTCATCGGAGAGGCAAGCAGAGGGACTGAGCGACGGGGGGGTGCTTGCCGGAGCTCGCGAGCACCCCGAGAGCCAGGACGGGGTGCTTGTCACGCAGCGCAGCGGCCGGTCGTGGTGCGCGGTGCCCGCCAGGACACGCCGCGAGCACCCCACCTGACTCTCGGGGTGCTCGCAAGCTACGGCGAGCACCCCCCCGCTGCTCGTCCCTCTGCTCGCCTCCCCAAGCGAGTGGCGTGGCGGCCGGTCAGCGTGGCAGCTGGGCGGCGCCAGTTCTTAACAGGCCACGGACCGGTAACGGTACCGGTCCGCAGCTCGGGGGTTGGGGACCCCTGCTATAGAGTTTATATCCGGAGATTACCATATTCCCTGGTTCTCTCCATTCCACCAGGTTTCCATACTGCCCACTATATCTAGGTTCTCCTTTAGAACCACTCCAACTCTCCCATCTTGGCTCAGAGACTTCTAGCATTTACATAGAAACACCTATACCTGGTGTCCCTCCCCAAATGTGTCTGGCATGTGCATCTTCTGCTATGGCGCTTAGTCCTCTTTGACTGGCTATTATGTTTCACCGTAAGCTCATGCCCTATTTCTACATTTGAGCAATCAGAAACATTTTCATCTTTATCTCTTACAGATGATGCAACCCAAACCAGATGCTTCCCAGCTCCTGTCAGCTTCCTCCCAGGGTTCAGTTTAAAAGCCACCCTTTTTATGTTTGGCGCCAGCAGTCTGGTTCCATTTTGGTTCAAGTGGAGCCCGCCCCTCTTATTCAGGCCTGGCTTGTCCCAGGATGTTCCCCAGTGCCTAACAAATCTGAAGCCCTCCTCCCTACACCACCATCTCATCCACGCATTGAGACTCCTCATCTTCGCCTGTCTAGCTGGCTCTGCATGTAGAACAGGTACCATTTCAGAGAAAGCCACCTTGGTGGTCCTCGATATCAACCTTCTACCTAGCAACCTACATTTGGCTTCCAGAACCTCTCAACTACATTTCCCCATATCATTGGTACCAACATGGACCACAACCACTGGTTTCCCTGGTTTTTACGCTAAAATTGCAGTGCAGCGAGAGTGGGTGGTGGGTGCTGCAGGTGCTGCAGCTTACCCCTGAGAGCAGGTAAGCTCCCGCTTGGTTTACATGCCTACTCCTCACACTCGGACAGCTGACTCCCTTGCAAGTCTGCCTCCTTATATAGCTCTTGCTAGCTTGGCCCAGCTGTTGCTGCAGCTAATCTGATTGGGGGGCTCATTTGAAAAGCAAGGAGGCTGCAGCTGAACTACTGGTCTGCACTAAGTTCCAGTGAGTGGAAACGTAAGTCAGTTGAGCCCCCTAGGAGTGCAGATTTTCTATTTAGGGGAGAGGACAATAGTCAGTGGCAGGACCACCAGTGCAAGGCAGTTTGGTGCCCTAGGCAAGATCAGATATTTAGCGCCCCCCCCCCTTCCCACTTGAGAGCGCTGTGTTTTTTTTTCAAGGCGTTTCTGGCGCCCCTTTAGCCCCGAGCCCTAGGCAGCTGCCTAGTTGGCCTAATGGTAGCACCAGCCCTGGTCAGTGGGTCATTGGAGGGGACAACAGACAAAGGGTAGGTGATTTGGAAGGGTTGTCATTCAGGTTACCCTGGGGGTGCAAGGGGCTGACACTGGGTATCTGATTTAGGAAGGGGTGTGGTTTGCAAATGCCGAGTCCCTTTTTGTGGTTCAAAATGAAATGATAACCTGAACTCTCAAATTTGGGATGAGTCTATTTCTGAGCTTCAGTTTATGAGCTGCTCTAAAAGACCTAAAAAACACCTGAGCCTACACTGACTGAACCCCAAACTGAAGCTAGCCTACACTTTTTTGTTTATAGGCAGACTCTTCCTCTAGCTAGGCCTACACAGTGGCTCTTGTCAATATAGAGCTATGTATTGCTTTTATTGCCCCTTTCTAAACTTGGGTTTGTTTAAGTATGTGGTGGTTAACGTTTTCTTCAACCACTTGGGAATGTCTGTTAGAGCAAGGCTGCAAGTTCCTGCTGGATTTCTCCCCTGGGATTTAGCTCCCTTTGCTGTGCCATTGTTTTGGTTTCAGCTGATGATTTAAGAGTTTAAATGAGTTTTAAATGATTTCCTGAGGTAATTAAACTGATACATAAGTAAATAAGAAAGCCTCCTTTCTTAGAGAGAGAGAGAGAGAGAGAAACCAAGAGGTCAAAGCCTCCGAAAATCAAATAAAGGGTTTAGCAAAATGCCATAAAGGCGGGATATAAATATAATAAATAAAAATAAATAATAAAATGAAATAAAATAAAATAAAATAAAATGTACAAGAGGTTATTGATGGTAAGGAAACAACTAGAATTAAAGAATGTAAAGGAAACTGAAAAATCTTTGCGGTTTCTCAAGTGGAGAATGTTTGGAAAAGCAAATAAAACTGACAGATTATTAGCACATGTATTAAGAGAGGGTCATTTTTTAAATTAAGATGATTAAAAATTCTCTTAAGTATTTCTCAGCAGCTACAAATCACTTCCATGACTGCATGTGCAATGTGGAAAGGATTTTAGGATTTATGTGTGTGTGTGTGACTAATGAGCACACATACAAATCCTTTCCATGTTGCACCTTGCACCTCCTCCCATATCATCCTATGTATCAGGGATGTTGAAGAGTCCTTGGTCTCGAGACACGAGTCTTTGGAACCGAGTCCGAGTCCTTGGTCCAAAATTGTGACTGTGGAACTGGTTAAGAAGAGACCAGGCAGGCAGAGGAGGCTGGGAACCCCAAACAGGCAGGCAGAGGCAGCCAAACCCAAAATGTCTGAAAGGTTACATTTTAGGAAAATGATTTTAAAAAATAAAATCTTCGCCGGCGATCACACTCCTCTCCACTCCTTCTGGCACAGCCCAGGGATGTTGAAGAGTCCTTGGTCTCGAGTCCCGAGTCGAGTCTCGAGTCCCATTAAAAATATTGGGACTTGAGTGGGACTCGAGTCAGAGGGGGGACTCAGTCCGTCTCACGAGTCGAGTCCTGGAGTCCGAGTAGTCCCCATTCCTGCTATGTATTAAGATCTTCAGAGGAAGCCGTTCTTCAAGTACCAGCAGTGGGAGAGAAATACAGTATGTACTTAGAGAAAAGAGGGCCTTCTCCCTGGTGGTACCATGACTTTGGAATGCCCTCCTTAGGGAGATACTATTGGTACCAACTCTGTTTTCTTTTTGGCACCAAATCAAAATGTTCATTTTTGCTGAGACATTTTAAATTTTTAAATATTTTTAATTGATTGATTTCATAGATTTCATAGTGTTGTTTTGCTAGTTGAATAGTTTTTGTGCCTCATATTTTGTAATTTTATTTTTTGTTATTGCATGGTATTTGTCCTTTAATAAGGTTAGGTATGCTGCCCTGGGATCCCTTGCAGATGAAAGGTGACTTATTTTTTTAAAAAGAAATAAAATTAAAAACAACTTTGGGCATGCTGGCTTCAGCGCTAATAATTTTACATGATGATCCCATGCAGTACAGGCTCCTCCTTTCTGGGCTATACACTCACTGCTAGCACCAGGCTGAGCCACCCCCCCCCCCACAACTATGATCATGCAGGGTTCCTGACTGCGCGGAAGTCTTTGTGCATACGGCTGTATGTACAAAGGCTTTCCTGATGCAGACGTCCATGCTGTATGTGCAGGGGGCTGGGGGGCAGCAGGGGCAGGGCATGCTGGGGGTGTGGTGTCAGGGACGAGGGTGGGGCTAGTCAACACAGTCCTGCTCACACAACGATTCAACACATGGGCATTGCTTCTAAAGAGGATTTAAGATTCCATGAAATTAGGGGAAGATCTACCGGTAATAAGATTAGGAAATATGATGAAAAGTGATTTTAAAAAGTGAAAAGTGAATTTTCTTCAATGAAAATTGAAGAAAATATGATGAAAATTGGAATCGCGCTTTCTGTCCTACTGGAATGAACGTTTCAATCCAAATGTGCCCATGGAAATTTTAGTATTTTCATTTTCATGAAATAAAACTCTTATTAAATAGAAATTTATTCCTGATAAATTTAGCAATATGTCTTACACCATACAAACTGAAAACAATCAGGATCAACAATAGGATAATCAGTCAAAGCATTCTATAGTTCTTTCAGTCGGCTAATGCTTGAATTACTGTAATATAAGCAGCAGTGATCAGAAACCCTGTAGTGGAAGTGTTTTTAATTTTTTGTGGTATTGGCCTCTCTAAATTATTTAGTAGAAGAAAGGTGGGATGTGCATGTTTAAGATTAAAATAATAAATAGTGTCCCTATGAAACAGATAGAGGAATATGTTAATTATTCAGTCAGAAGCCTTGGTTAATCTATTACAGCTCTCAAGTCAAGCTCATCATTTTGACTAAAATCCATGCTGGATTCTACCAAGCTGTATCCAGATGACTGCTGCTTTGAAAATAATTAAACTGACATCCCCAGGAAACCAGTTGATTCAGGTTTGAATGACGGGCATGACAAACCATCTGTAATGTATTAGCAGGGTTTTAAATCTTTGAAGCTTACCTCCTCCTGTGTGATACCAGGTAGGAGGCAGGGATGTTGAAGAGTCCTTGGTCTCGAGTCACGAGTCGAGTCACGAGTCTTTGAACCTGAGTCTCGAGTCCGAGTCCGAGTCCTTGGTCCACAAATGGTGACTCACGAGTCACAAGTCACTCCCAAAGCTGACTCCACGAGTTCCTATTAAAATCAATGGGGGTTTTTCCAACAAAATAAGGCTACTTCAGATGTGTGGCTTAAATAAATTCTAGGCACGTGTGCCTTTTTATTTCAAAACTCTGCAACTGATTTGACAAGAACAGACCAGGCAGACAAACCCAAAATAAAAATAACCAGGCAGGCAGAGGAGGCAGGAAACACCAAAACAGGCAGGCAGAGGCGTTTGTCTTGGACAATTCAAACTGTGGAACTGGTTAAGAAGAGACCAGGCAGGCAGAGGAGGCTGGGAACCCCAAACAGGCAGGCAGAGGCAGCCAAACCCAAAATGCCTGAAAGGGTGCATTTTAGGAAAATGATTTTAAAAAATAAAATCTTCGCAGGCGATCGCACTTCTCTCCACTCCTTCTGGCACAGCCCAGGGATGTTGAAGAGTCCTTGGTCTCGAGTCCCGAGTCGAGTCTCGAGTCCCATTAAAAATATTGGGACTCGAGTCCGAGTCGAGTCAGAGGGGGGACTCAGTCCGACTCACGAGTCGAGTCCTGGAGTCCGAGTCCCCATCCCTGGTGGGAGGAGAGCAATATTTCTATTCCTTTTCTTCTAGGTTAGTAAAATATATATATAAAAAACAGCTTTTCATAGGCAAAGTCTATTTGAATACATGTGAATACTGTTTAGGGTCACATATACTCAGAGTTATGTCTATCACAAGTAGTAGGCCTGTGATATCCTTGCTGAGAGAAAGAACAGGGTGAAAAAATAAAGAGAAGAATTCCCCAGATGTTCATGTGGGTATCTGGGGATCATTTCAACATCTGATGCCTTCCTCCAAGTGCAACCTCCAAGGGAGGCTCGGAGGGTGGCAACAAGGGAGATAGACTTCTCAGTGGTGGCCCCCAATTATGGAACGATCTCCCCACTGGGGCCCACTTGGAGCCAACTCTGTTATCCTTTCAGCGCCAGGTTAAGACTGCCCTCTTCTCTGAGGGCATTCAATGGCATTTAATGGCATAGGAGGGGCATTTATGTTGGTCTTGTTGTATTTTAGCTGCTTTAGCTGTTTAAATTTTTGTATATTGGAATTTTAAGCCATTTTAATTCTATTTGTGGTTTGTGTTTTTTATGAATTGTTGTGAACTGCCCAGAAAGCTTTGGCTATTGGGTGGTATAGAGATGATGATGATGCATAGTGGTTAGAGTGTTGGACTGGGACTTGGGAGATCCGGGTTCTAGTCCCCACTCGGCCATGAAACTCACTGGCTGACTTTGGGCCAGTCCCTGACTCTCAGCCTCACCTACCTCACAGGGTTGTTGTGAGGATAAAATGGAGAGGAGGATTATGTAAGCCACCTTGGGTTCCTTTCAGGAAAGAAAGGCGGGGTATAAATATAATAAATAAAAAATAAATATAATAATAATGATAATAATAATAATAATAATATCTTTATCTCCTACAAAACCCCTGACTTTGCTACAGTCACATGGAAAGTGAAGGTTGGATCTGATTTAAGGAATGAAAAGGCTGTGCAGGTAGAAGTGCTGAATCCTTCCCCACCTCTTCGTTAACTCCCTGCAGCTCATTTCTGAGAGCATTTCTTTTCCCAGATATTATCAGAGCAGAGCCTGCCTGAGGGGAAGTGTTTCATAGATCATCGAGTTGGAAGGAGCCTACAAGGCTATCGAGTCCAACCCCCTGCTCAATGCAGGAAACTAGAGGAGGGGTCTCCCATCCAAGTAATAACCAGGCCTGACCCTGCTTAGCTTTCCACGCTCAGACAAGCTGAGCCAGCGTAAGCCACAGGCCTGTAACATCAGGCCTGTAACATCAGGGGATGGACTCCAGGGAGGTAACCCATGTGTGCCTCACCTATGCAGCCCTTTCACTCTTAAAATCATCCCACCTGCTTTGTACAAGATGCGGGCAGTTCTTTGTTTAACCTATGGATCTACCACCATCCCGTTTGTTTAGCTGTAAAATAACCACCTATTGCTGTCAAACTAAGTAGAAGTACAGCTCGCAGTTTTTAAGAAGACAACTTGATCCATTCAAAAGTTGAGGGGCTGAAGTGAGGAGTGAATTCATTCTGAACAGGTTGTTGCGAATTAGAAGTCAGGATGTAAATCAACAGTTACCCTTCGATGTGAATCCTTAATTTAAAAAATCTGGAAAGAAGATATATTAATAAGCTCTCAATTCCAGTGGAGTTACTTACCCAAATGTCCCTGTTGATTTATATAACAGCAGTGAAAATCAAAGTGATAGCTGCTGCTTAAACTCATGGTGTTTTTATATTTTAGCCTCTTAGGGTTTTTTCATGTCTTCCAAAATTTTCATGTCACACTTAGATTATAATAGCATACACTTTCATGGACTAGAATCCATTTTATCAGATGTATGAAGCATTGACACACATGGGTAGAGAGATAAAAAAAAATGTAAAATAGGCCATGAAATAGAGTACGCAAGCCCTATTCAGAAGTGCGGTCTATGGTTTGACTGCACACAAGGAAGAAGAGCAAGAAAGAGCACACTAGTTCCGTCCTTCCTCTGTCACTGTTATCACCCTCTTCATGTTGAGGGCAGCTGTCTCCAGCAAACATATGAACATAGGATGCTGCCTTATACTGAGTCAGGCCATTGGTGTTGTGCCTCCAGTAGGTCAGACAGAGACCAGCCGTGCCGGAGTGTGTTTGGGGTGGGGCCAGGCTAAGTGCAGCCTGACCCAGCTGGGCAGCCTTACCAATCAGCGCCTGCTCAAAAGGCAGATCTCAAACACACTCAGAGGCTGGAAGCAATTGTTTGTTACTACAGCCAGACGCTCCTGACATTCCCGACCTCAGACTTGTACCTTTGAACCTTGGAACAACCTTGACCACGACTTTGCCTGATCCCGAACTGGTTTACGTTTGCTGTATTTTGGAATGATATATTTTGCCTTCGACCCTCGGACTGTGATAACGACCACGGCTTACCTTGGAACTGGACGGATTTACGACAATTGGTCCACCTAGCCCAGTATGCAGGGCTGGATTAAGGCCGGCTGATGCCCTAAGCACAGCCCAATAATGGCCCTTCCATTGCTTAGCTGGCAAGACATTAAGACTCAGTAAGTGCTGAAGGTGAAATAAGACAATTAAAACTCAGTTTTCTTCAAGGCCATCCCCCACACCAGAACACACAACTATATTAAATATAAACTGGTTTTTATTATATTTATTTAACACTAAATAGCAGCAAGCAATATAAGCCAATTACTTACAACTAGGGCAACAGAAAGAAATACAAATTTTCATCACTGTTTTATGCGTTTTTTAAAATAAAACTGTTATAAGGGGAAAAATGCAAATACAAAAAAATTGTGGTACTCTGGTACTCTGTGGTGCCCCCCTTCCCTTGGTGCCCTAAGCACGTGCTTATATTGCTTAATGGTCAATCCAAGGCTGCCAGTATGGCTGACACTGACTGGCAGTGACTCTCCAGAGTTTCAGGCAGGATTCCTTCCTAGCTATACCTGGAGAGGCCAGGAATTGAACCTGGGACCTTCTGCATGCAAAGCATGTGCTCTACCACTGAGCTGTGATGATCCCTTTGTAGCCATGGAGGGTTCCCCCTTGATTTAGAACCCTGATTTTCCAGAGTTCTAAATCTTAAGAAGAGTATCCACGGGTAGAAAAGACTTTTTTCTGCAGACAGTTGGCATCAACTTATGGAAGGGTGACAAGTACAGCGACAGCAGTGTGGAGCTAGCATATTCAACCTTGCTCTCCCTCCTAGCCTGTTAATTAGAGCCCTGAATATACAAGTAAGCTTTACCTTGAATTGTCCCCAGATGTCTCTCTTGCAGTTTAAAGCTATAATCCCCCACAGTGTATTGTTTGTTTATTTATTTAAAACCCTTTATATTCGGCCCTTCTTATTCAATGGCTTATTCAATTTGTCTTCAAATTGTGTCAGAATTTGTACCGACTGTGGACTTCCACATCAAATCGAAGAAGGAAGGGCAGGGCAAAGGGAACCAAACAACAATGAATATATCATGAGGGGAATCTGCAATGTGGCTCTCAGCACATGTACATGTGGCTATTTCCACATGTGTAGGAAAATGGAGAGCGAGCTGATGGCTAACACATAAGTTCCAGTCCACAAACACAACCAGCTAAATCCCCAGTCCTGGGGAGCATTTCTGAACTATCCCTAATAATGTGTGGTGGCCTTGAAAGGCTGGAATGCATCACAGTCTAAGAGCTTCCAGAGGGATCGCCATGTGAGTGTGTTGCAACAAAAAGAAAGAGTCCCATGACACCTTAAAGTAGTGATGGCGAACCTATGGCACGGGTGCCACAGCTGGCACGCAGGGACCTCTCTGTGGGCACTCGAGCCATTGGTCGCCAGATCACGAAAAGACCGTCCCCTTTCCATAGTAACCCCTCTCCACTCATTCCTCGCTGGCCTCCACAGGCAGGCACACTCCAACATCTCCACCCCCAGAAGCGGACTGCGCAGACACCCAGCCCTCCTTCTAACTGAACAGACAGCTCAGAAGCACAGCGTGCGCGTGCCCGAATCTTGGCGCGCCCAGTGAAGAGCCATGCCCTGAGAAAGAGCGCAGCGTGATTAGCTAGTGCCCCCTCCTCCTTCCTGCCAAATTTAAGGCACTTTGAAATAAATAAGTTGGTTTTGTGTTGCAGTTTGGGCACTCGGGCTCAAAAAGGTTCGCCATCACTGCCTTAAAGCCTAACAGACCTATGCGGCATAAGCTTTCATGAACTAGAGTCTGCTTCATCGGACTCTAGTTATAGAGTCTGGTAACACACACACACACACACACACATTCAGAGGAAAATCAAAAGATGGAAACAATCCTGCCAACATTTGAGGCTTGGTACGTAGGAATGCATGATGGCCTATGCATGGCAACAGAGAAGGTCTATCAAGGGAGATCCATTTGGTTCCCTCCCTGATGACATTCAGATCAAAGCTAAAGAGGTCTGGTTTTGACAGTGTTTTGGCCACCTGGATATTTGACTGTGCTGATTGGGGGGCGTGGTGTCTGGCCCTTGAGTCCCTTCTATAGTTATTGGTACTGCCGTGTCCTTGTATTATCACTTCTTCCTTAGATTTGGTTAGCGCAATTGATATATAGGTCCTCCCAAGGCTTCTTGGTAGTAACATAATGGGCATGCTCAGCATTAAGATATGTTAAAGAGAGCCAGTGTGGCGTAGTAGTTAGTGTTGGACTGGGACTCAGGAGATCCAGGTTCTAGTCCCCGCTTAGCCATGAAACTCACTGGGTGACTTTGGGCCAGTCACTGACTCTCAGCCTAACCTACCTAACAGGGTTGTTGTGAGGATAAAACGGAGAGGAGGAGGAGGATTATGTAAGCCACCTTGGGTTCCTTGCAGGAAAAAAGGTGGGGTATAAATATAATTAAATAAATAAATAAATGTTTCTGGTATGCATATTATCTGTGCTTTGCACTCCTTTATTTGTTTTCTCACTTTCTGCCTTTTTACTGGGTCATTTAATCTTTTAACATTCCAACTCAAGGTAATAAAATTATTCATCTTTGATTATATTTGATTTTTCTATTACCCAATTAAAATATACATATCTATTATTTCTCTATACATTCAGATTATGCCACTATCTCATACTGATTTACTTAGTAGTCTATTACCTCTCAGGAGATCCTCTTACTGGAGGGGCAGAAGTTTAATATTCCTAGTAATGAACTTTTTCTATTTTTAGGGGTTTTACATGGATAAATTTAAACCTTTAACTCATATGGCCTCTGAGTATTTTTCTTCTCCAAATGTGTTCTCTGGTCCTCATACTCTAACTCATTTTCAAATTGTTCTGCATCATCCAGGAAGGCTAATGCTTCTTACTTTGTTTTTCATCACAACCCATTTGTGTTTAATTCGAAATACAATCCTAAATGGTATACCCCTTTTATAGTTTATGCCTTGCTTATTTAGCCAATCCATTAGACATTTAATTTCCCCTTTTCTGAATAGATATAAAACTCAGATTTGTCAAAAATTTATTCACCTCACCATCTACTTGAAAATCTGAATTACCTCTCTGTGCTTCCATTATTATCTCCTTTGATCTACCATTTTGAAACATCACTAGGATATCCCTATCTAATTTGTACTTTTTTTTCTGTTTCTTTTTTTGCAAACACTGAGTTTATGCTCAGGACTTTATCTATACTAATATCATCTGAATTCATTCCTATTATTGAGGCAAAAAGATCACTAACATATGAAAGTAAATCTCCCTTTTCTTCTTTCTCTTGGATCCCCCTAATTTTGCTGCTATTAAATCTTTGTTTGCTATTGATTCCCTCTATATCACCTCTAACTGGTTTATCTTTTTTGCTTGTTCTGCAATTACTGATTCTTGTACCTTTAAATGCAATTGGACCTCCTCTACCTTATTAACCATTAGTCCTTGTTGTTCCTGTTCCATTTTAATTTTATCTAACTGATATGTTTAAAAGTTTTGGGTCTGTTCTGTTTGTACAAATCTCTGATCTCTCAATTTACTTTCAAGCTCATTTGTTGATTTTTGTATCTTGTTAATTACTCTAGATTCTACAGCATGCAATTTCTTATCAAATGCATTAAATTCAATAGTGTACAGGGCCGGCGCTACCGCTAGGCCAACTAGGCGGTTGCCTAGGGCGCGCGGCCGAAGAGGGCGCGCGGCCGAAGAGGATCCGTGGAGGCCAGCAGCGGGGTGCGCGCGGCCCAATGGGGTGCGCGCGGGGCCAGCGTGGCTGGCGGGCGCTCCAATGGGCAGGCGCCGCGTCCGGGCTGGAGGCGCCGCGGAAGGAGGCTCAGCGCCGCACAGCACTGAGGCAGCGAGCGAGCTCGATCCTGATCCGTGGAGGCCGGCAGCGGCGAGGAGAGCCAGCCAGCCCTCGCCAGACGCCCTCGACGGGCATCTCCTCCAGCTGCGGGTGCGTTCCCGGCTCCGCTCCCGGATCGCTCGGCGTGGGGTGGGGGCCTCCCGCCCTCGCTCGTGGCTCTTCTGCCGGGCCGGCGCGGCTGCCGAGCGCCACGCGGGGCACCTGCCTCCCTTCCGGCCGCCGCCGCCGCCGCAGGAGTTGCCTCGGCCGGGCCGTGGTCGGCCTGGCTGGAGCGCCGCGGCTCCCCAGGCCCAAAGGGCGGCGCGTCCCTCCCGCGGGCGGGCGGTGGTGGGCGCGAGGCGAGGGTCGCCCACCCAGCCGATATCCTCGCTCGCTCGCCCGCCGCTGCGCCTCCACCCGCCCTCCGCCCTCCCGCTCGCTCGCTGCCGCTGCGCCTCCCACCGCCATCGCCACCCCCCCGTCACCCCCAACCCCCCCGGCACCTACCTTCGTCGCGGGCAAAAAACAGCGCGGGGGTCGCGTCGCGTCACTTCAGGAGCAGCAGCCGCAGCAGCAGCAGCAGCCGCCACCGCCGCAGCCAGGGCGGGGGGGGGGGAAGGTAGGTGCAGGTTTTTTTTTTTTTTGCTTTGGAGAGGGGGGGGCGCTAAATAGTTTTTCACCTGGGGCGCCAATCTGCCCTGCACCGGTCCTGATAGTGTACAGTTTTTTTCATTTCATCCAACAAGATATTGGTGTTTCATCTGCTGATTGCTTCCGTCTCGATGGTCTTCCTTACATCATTTAATTCTAAAATACTGGGGGTCACTTCCTCTCCTCATAAAGCAAAGTCTAATTGGTCTTATGAGACCCTTTCATTCTAACCCACATGTTTATTCTAAGAACATTTCTATCTAAAACTTGATTATACTAAACTAGGTCTTTCTTCCAACTGGAAATGAAATAAAGGCAATAGTCCTGATCATTATCTTCTCAGAATCTTAAACCTTTAACTCACAGTCCCCTTAAGTACACTTCCTCCAGCATTTCCTTCCTTGCTCCCCTCGCCTCTCCAAGACAACCCAAAGACGATGTCCTTGGCCACATCCTTCACCATGCTCCTGTGGTGCATGCTGTTGGCGCAGCCTCTGGGTGCCACTTCTGTTTTTCAATTGGTACTGGCAGAAGTCTGGCTTCAGTCCTTCTTCTCTGAGCCCAGGTGGTTTCCCTTCCTGACCCCACTGCCTCTGCAGTGTGGTATCAGCAAACTTCCAGGTGTCGATAGTTTGTAGATGCATCTGCTATCAATCTCTTTCCCCAGCGTCTCCTTTGCATATGCTCATTTATATGTATAGATGCAAATTTAGAAAAAAATATTGCAATTTAAATAGAAATACAGTACATCTCACCATAGTGTAGAAGACTGTGACCAGGTGTGTGTGTGTCTCTACATTCCACAGTTCAGTGCTAACTGTTGATGGGCATCAGTTCTGACTTATGGTTCTTTATCTTTAAACCAGAATTGGACAGGGGAGCCCTTCAAACAGAGGACAACTGCAAATAGAGGTCGGCCCTCTTGCAGCTCTTCAAGTAGAGGACTATCCTCTATAGAAGAGGACACATGGCCACCCCACCCATAACCCAGGGTGGCTCCAAAGTGTCATCTGGTAGGGCCTCCCTCATATATTGGTAGTCCCCTGCCTCATCCTTGAATGCTCCTCCTAGACCTAGCACAACCTCTGTTTCCCTGCAGTGCCCCAGAAGAGGGAGTCCAAAATATTGTGAGTAAATTCATACATCAAAATATCCTCCACCACTACAAAAACATGGCAGCTGCCAGTGGGGGCCACTATCTTTTTGTGGTGGTGAGTATTTTTATTTTTAAACTCACAAAACCTTGGAATTATTCAACTTCTGGGGCACCAGGAAGGAAACACAGATGTGTTTTCTCTTCTGCCTCTGCTGTGGCAAGGGCTTGGTGTTGTTTAGGCACCAGTGAGGTGTGGATTACAGGTTTACTTATGGACTGGGTTTTTCAACAAGGTCAGGTTTTAGGTAGGGATATCCGTGAATCTTGATCGGGGTAGAAGCGGGGGTGAACTCGCCCCTGCTCGACACCACCACCCCAGGCCCCACGGCACTTACCTTTTCCCTGGCTCAGCACATCTCCCCAGAGAGGAGCTGGGGAGAAGTACTGTAGCCAATCCACAATTGGCTACAGAATCGGACTCAAAGAGTGCTTATCAATGGTTCCTTCTCAAACTGGGGAGAGGTAACGAGCGGGGTACCACAGGGCTCGGTCCTGGGCCCGGTGCTCTTCAACATTTTTATTAATGACTTGGATCAGGAGGTACAGGGAATGCTTATCAAATTTGCAGATGACACAAAGTTGGGTGGAACAGCTAATACTCTGGAAGACAGAAACAAAATTCAAAGTGACCTCGATAGGCTGGAGCGCTGGGCCGAAAACAACAGAATGAAATTTAATAGGGATAAATGCCAAGTGCTGCACCTAGGGAGAGGAAACCAAATGCAGAGTTACAGAATGGGGGACACTTGGCTCAACAATACTACAAGTGAGAAGGATCTTGGAATTGTGGTAGATCACAAACTGAATATGAGCCAGCAATGCGATGTGGCTGCAAAGAAGGCAAATGCAATTTTGGGCTGTATTAATAGAAGTATAGCTTCCAAATCACGGGAAGTGATAATTCCCCTTTACTCGGCACTGGTTAGGCCTCATCTTGAGTACTGCGTCCAGTTCTGGGCACCTCACTTTAAGAAGGACATAGACAAACTGGAGAGGGTTCAGAGGAGGGCAACAAGGATGATAAAGGGACTGGAAACAAGGCCCTATGAGGAGAGACTGAAAGAACTGGGCATGTTTAGCCTTCAGAAGAGGAGACTGAGGGGAGATATGATCGCACTCTTCCAGTATTTGAAGGGATGTCACACAGAGGAGGGCAAAGATCTCTTCTCGTTCATCCCAGTTTGCAGGACACGGAATAATGGGCTCAACTTACAGGAACCTAGATTCCACCTAAACATCAGGAAAAAATTCCTGACTGTCAGAGCAATAAGACAATGGAATCAACTACCTAGGGAGGTCGTGGGCTCTCCCACTCTGGAGGCATTCAAGGTGCAGCTGGACAGACATCTGTCAGAGATGCTTTGACCTAGATTCCTGCATTGAGCAGGGGGTTGGACTCGATGGCCTTGTAGGCCCCTTCCAACTCTACTTTTCTATGATTCTATGATTCTATGATTCTACTTCTGGGTCCCCGGCGCTGCGGTTTTACCATAGAAAACATCCTTAAAATGGCCGTGCAGTCGTTTTAAGGTGGTTTTCTACTATATTTACCTGAAAAAAACAGCGCCGGGTTCCCATCGCATCAGTTCCTGGCACAGCGCCGGGACCCATCACATCACTTCCGGGTCCCCGGCGTGTCCAAAAAGAGTCTCGGTGTCGCCGCAAGAAGACTCGAGAGGCGGGGGTGCTCGCCGAGCAGAAGGCGAGCACTCCTTAAGGTACACATACATCACTAGTTCACTTAAGGTACACATACATCACTGGAACAGGAATAGAACAGCACCATGGAAAGCTCCAAGTGGTACTGGGGCTGGAAGCTCCAGCAAGCAGCAGTTTGTGAATGAGCCTTAAGTAGGGATTTGGCTTCCTTTAGCCTGGTCAGCCCCACCTCCACACTGACTAAAGCCTTTTCTGTTAAAGGGCCCTGGTCTGTTTTAGCAGCCTCAGGCTGTGACAATGCGAGGGTGGCTATGGTGTGCAGATGTCTTAATGACTGGAGTCCTCAGAATCCGAGGATGGCATGGCAATGTGACCTCCTCTGGATGCAGGGGGGTCTTGGAGAACTGGAGGAAGTAGAAGCCTTGTGGTGCCTTTATGTAAGAAAGTCTTCTCCTGAACTGTTAACTCAGGACCCTCTTCTTCAGAGGATGAAAGGTTAGGATCACAAAGTGCCTCATGATATCCTGATTAGCAAGCTAGCTAAAAGTGGGCTAGATGGAACAACTATCAGGTGGATCCACAGTTGGCTACAGAATCGGACTCAAAGAGTGCTTATCAATGGTTCCTTCTCAAACTGAGGAGAGGTAACAAGCAGGGTACCACAGGGCTCGGTCCTGGGCCCAGTGCTCTTCAACATTTTTATTAATGACTTGGATGAGGAGGTGCAGGGAATGCTTATCAAATTTGCAGATGACACAAAGTTGGGTGGAACAGCTAATACTCTGGAAGACAGAAACAAAATTCAAAGAGATCTCGATAGGCTGGAGTGCTGGGCTGAAAACAACAGAATGAAATTTAATAGGGATAAATGCCAAGTGCGGCACCTAGGGAAAGGAAACCAAATGCAGAGTTACAGAATAGGGGACACTTGGCTCAACAATACTACAAGTGAGAAGGATCTTGGAATTGTGGTAGATCACAAACTGAATATGAGCCAGCAATGCAATGTGGCTGCAAAGAAGGCAAATGCTATTTTGGGCTGCATTAATAGAAGTATAGCTTCCAAATTGCGTGAAGTGATAATTCCCCTTTACTCAGCGCTGGTTAGGCCTCATCTTGAGTACTGCGTCCAGTTCTGGGCACCACACTTTAAGAAGGACGTAGACAAACTGGAGAGGGTTCAGAGGAGGGCAACAAGGATGATAAAGGGACTGGAAACAAGGCCCAATGAGGAGAGACTGAAAGAACTGGGCATGTTTAGCCTTCAGAAGAGGAGACTGAGAGGAGATATGATAGCACTCTTCCAGTACTTGAAGGGATGTCACACAGAGGAGGGCCAGGATCTCTTCTCGATCATCTCAGTTTGCAGGACACAGGAATAATGGGCTCAAGTTACAGGAACCCAGATTCCATCTAAACATCAGTAAAAAATTCCTGACTGTCAGAGCAATAAGACAATGGAACCAACTACCTAGGGAGGTGGTGTGTTCTCCCACTCTGGAGGCATTCAAGGTGCGGCTGGACAGCCATCTGTCAGGGATGCTTTGATCTGGATTCCTGCATTGAGCAGGGGGTTGGACTCGATGACCTGGTAGGCCCCTTCCAACTCTACTTTTCTATGATTCTATGAGTGCAAGGGTTCATGATCCTGGACCATGATAAGAAGTCAGCCAGAAGCTGCTTGGTGCTGGAGTGCTGTGGGTGCAGATCTAAGAATCATTTAAAAAAAATAAATGGGAGCACAGAGCAGATGTCAGCAGTGGGCCCACTAAGAGCTGAGGCCATGGCATCTGCCCAAGGATAGCACTGGTACTGCCTGAACCTGGAAGAGGCAGGGTGTACAAACTAAAAATTCTCTCAAATTGCCTTTAAGCTTCTTTGATGCTCCATGCCAAAACAGTGCTGGTGGGGCAGTGCCCCCTTTGGCACTGCCCACCCCCGGTAAATGCCTGTCTTGCCACCACCTGGAGCCATCTCTGCTGTCTAGACTCTGTCTTGATCTGCCTCTTGCCAGTATAGGCTAGGCATATAAATGAAGATCTGCTAGAGAGAATTCCTTTTGTGAAGTTTAAGGCTTCGTGCAGGCTTCTCACTTTAGAATGAGGATTTGAAAATATTTTGAGCAAGAGGTGATTTTGTTTGATGTTCCTGTTCAAGATCAGTCTTGCTAGTAAACCTCCATTAATCTATGTGTCCACTCTTTGCAATATATGATATAAAACCTTAATCCTTGCAGTTATTGGAAAAAGTTAAAATGAAATAAAGCACATCTTCTCCCCCTCCACTCCCCATCATTTTATTATTCCAGAAGATGAATAAAGGGGGCTCATATGTTAAGAATTCTACAGGAGAACCATATTTCTTGAAATTAGGGACAGCTCAAAAGCACCTACATAATTGCAATTCAGTCTGAAAAGATGTAAACTTCAAGTCACTAGGCAAATGAAAGGAAGGAGTTAAAGATTTATTAGGAAGCAAATGATATTCTAAATAATTTTGAATCAAAATAGTATCACAGTGTTTGTAGGCCAGCAGCCAGCTACATTAAATTAAAACCCTTTCAAGTATTGATGGGGAATGAAAGCTCTGGCATTTTTGGCTGAGGAAGTTTGGTGATCTCATCTCAGAGCACTGATATTTCCATAAATTGAGAGTCCAGTCATACAGTACTGCCTTTAGTTTTAAAATTACAAAGACAGGGGTGGGCAACCTGCAGCCCTCAACATAATTTTATGCAGCCCTTGACCTAATTTCAAAAGCCCTCTACAAGCAATCAGTTCAGACCTCTGGCAAGAGCAATCTCTCCTTCTCTTGGGAGGGAAGGGGAGGGGGGAGAGAGAGAGAGAGAAAGAAAAGAAAAAGTGAGCACACAGAGAGAGGGAGAGGGAAAGGGGGTGACTATGCACACTGCTGGCTTTGGCCTCATCCATCACTGGCATGCAGCCCCCAACAGATTACCACCAAGGGAATGTGGTCCTTGACAGGGTTCACCACCCCTGCTGTAAAAGTTGAATATAAAATCTTATGGCCAACACCAAAGGAGGAATATTCGAAAAATGCTAGTTTGTCATAATATGCCAATAGTTATTCAGTGATCAAAAAACCTGCCAGTTTAAGACCAGAGTTGAGGCTATCTCATGTTGGCTCAAACTCCACAAAGTCAGGAAATTGGAACCTAAGGCCTTAACAGACCTTGATCAGTGATGATGATCAGCAATGATTCAGGGATGATGTGCAATTTCACAAATTGTGCTTGCTTACAACTTACCCTCCATACACCCACACTTTTCCTTGGTCTTTCCGGCCCAAATCTAGATGGGAAGGTTGGAGTATCTGGGACCAGCAAAGATGTCCACATTTTCCTGGTCCTATATTGCTTTATAAAGCATCTGAACCACACTATATTGCTAGAGGAATCCTCCTGGGAGTTGACCCACCCATGCCTATTTATTGCTTGTAAGTAAGCATAATTTGTGACATTGCAAACATGTCAATTTTCAGCACTTTTTAACTTGCTGTATCTATGGCAATTTGTATTGCATCAGTTTGAAATTGTGTACAATTGTACACTTCATTAGGTAGATTATGGATGTCAGGCTTCAAGGTATTAGCTCTACAGGTGTAATTTTTATAAGCAGTAGAATTTTGAGGCTTATAATGCTGGAAGCTTGGTTTTTCTCGCTTGTGATAGAAAGGACAGGATTGGCTTTTGAAACTGATTTGACTATTGTAGGCAGTTTTGTGATCGTGGCACAGTGGGGGATATCCGGTCCAGGAAGAGAGAAAGAGTTAAAAATCCCATTGAGCATGCCAAAGCTGTTGGGCATGCTTAAAGTTGCTCTTTGAATCTTCCTAACTTCAGGCTAGGGATAGGGGAGAAATTAGTTCAGTTCGCATTTTAATGCAAATTTACCTAACTTCGTAGTTTTAAACCACTGTGTTATCCTTCAAAATTCACACTTCTCCAAATTTTGCAATGTAGTTCTCTTGCTTGCAAAAACTGCATTATATCAAGAGAATTGCTGGCAAAATTATGTATATTAGGCACAAATGCATGTATTAGGGAAAAAATACACAAAATGATTGTGAATTTTCATGTGAATGTTTTTTGTTTCTTTTTCATATCAAAATTCAGGACTAACCAAATTTAAGATTGGGAAAATGAGAAACTGAGGGCGCAATCCAAGGGGGATGCCCGTAAGCCTCCGAACAGGCTGTGCAGGGTGGGAGGAGTGCGGAGTCATTCGCCTCCCCACTCCTCCCACCCTGCAAGTCAGCTAGATGGCCAGTTTTGGCCATCCAGCTGCAGCGCTTCTACAGCAAGCCAGGGCCCAACCACACATTACTGTTTCCCCACACACACTGTGGTCCCAATCTGAATTGGAGCCCCCACACCTGCCATTTATATCACCAAATAGTGATCCATTTGTATATTAGGTTCTTCTATAAATAATAGATGCTAACCGTTGATGATGAACCAAAGAGAAAAATGGTGTAGCATCTGTTCAGCGCCTGCAGAGTCTCTTTAGCTCAGTGGTTATTTCAGAGCCCAGTTTTGAAAGAAATGCAGTTGTGCAGAACTGCACCGATTCTGATCATTTCGACCTAAGCATGGCAATTCTTCTTTTTTCACAGTTTGTTGTGGCTGATGGAAATTGCTAGAACTACAGAGGGAACCAATCTCTCTCTCTCAGCTTGCCATGTGTGACCCTTCTCTGTACAGTTAAGTTTTAAAGTGGCCAGCCACGTAACAGTTTGGAAGTATGAATTGGGCCTTATTCCATGAGAGGCCCAGAGTTCTTTGAAAGCTTGGCATGCAGCCGCTTCCATGTCTGAATCAGGTCTAACAGCCAATCTTGGAGAGAATTTGCATAAGGCTATCCAGGAAATCATCAGCAGAGCCAGGGGTTGAATGATCTTTCATCTCTTCTAGTGCATAGCTTCATACATGCTTAGGCTAGGTTCCTAAGTTCAAGGCCCAGACATGGTCAGCGTGTAGCTATACATTTAGTTGATGATGAATGCATGCATGGAGGAAAGGAAAGGGATTGTGTATGCTGTCCCTGCTCCTGACTCCACATATTCAGTTTAATATCTGCATGGATCCATGCATGCACAGAACTGTACACATATAAGGCTCTCTCCATGCAATTAAGAACCTTCCTTTTCCAAGGCTTCAATTGCACAGAGAGAGAGAGAGAGAGAGAGAGAGAGAGAGATGTCTTTCTGTAGGCTCTGTGTAGGCATTGAACTGAACATGACAGGAGTGGAAGCAAAGACAATTCCATCCCCACTCCTTCTATGCATTTATCATATGTCTGCACAATCCTTAGGTGCTCTTACTCCATTGTTGTGTCCATCCATGGCACTCATTACTCCTAGTTCCCTAGGCCAGAGGTGAGCAGAAGTGAGTTCTCCAGATGTTTTGGACTTCAACTCCCAGCATTCCTGACCATTGGCTATGCTGGAAGGGGCTTCTGTGAGTTGCAGTCCCAAGCATCTAGAAATCTACCTTCTGCCCACCCCTGACCTAGGCAACCAAACTCTTGTTCCACTCTTTCTGTGCAATTCTTTTCATCATTGCAGTACAAGGTTTCATATGCAAGAACCTTGACCTTTACTTCAGTATCCATTAGTACAGGACTGAGCTGTTAACTAGGAAGCAGCTGGTTGAATTCTCACAGTTGCCATGAAATTACTCGGTGTCATTAGGCAAGCCACTCTACCTCAACATCCCCACCCCTTCATCCATCCCCATATGGGTATGATGATTATACAGACTTCCCCGACAGGCTTGTTGTAAATGCTTATAACAAGGTGATGTTGCTGAAGCACTTTAGAGCAGCCTTCCCCAGCTTGATGCTTTTCAGATGTATTGACTACAATTCACATCATCCCCAGTGACAGTAGTTGTAGTCCACCACACGGCGGGGGGGCATCAGGCTGGGGAAGCCTGCAATACAGTGTTCAAAGTGCTACATAAGGGCTAAGTATTATTACAGTGGAAGTTAACTCATCAAGGGCACAATCCATTCAGGCTGCCCGTAACCATCTGAACTTGGAGGATTATGGGCATCCTATGCGGGGTGGGAAGAGTGCAGAGGCGAAGGTCGCCTCCGCACTCCTGCTCTGCAAAACAGCTAGCCGGCTGATTTACATCGTATCTTGGCAGCGGCTCTCTCCTCTCTCTGGAAAGCCCACTAAACCCCTTCTCCAAGGTCGCTTTTGCAACCTCAGAGAAGCAACCGGCGCAGTTCTTTCTGCACCAGCTGCGGGGGGGGGGGGGTCTGAGCATGGAGTCCCAGCTCCGAGGTCGGAGCTGTTTTCCGACCTCGGAGCTGGGAATCCAAATGATCCTATGGCCCTCTAGACACTGTCTAGGGGCCATTGGAACACTCTCAAATTGCCTTGAAGAAATGAAATGATGTGAATTCTGAATCTGATTGCATGCTGAATCTAGATGACTGAGAAGTTAAAACTATATATACTGCAGAGTGTAAAAGCATAAAGTCTTAACGGCAAAGTTGTAGATCCATCTCCTTCCCCATTTCACAAAATAAGTCATCACAGCTGATACATTCCTTTTTTTGCAAATGTTAAGAGTTCAGAGCAATTTTGATTTATCTGTAATGCATGCTAGAGAAGTTATTAAGGTGTCAGAAAATGTATGTCGGATTCAGCATTTCAGATCTATCCACTACCACCAGTTGTCATCTTTTTCTTCTTCTTCTTTTCTTTCTTTTTTTCTTTTAAAGGATCAATGTCAACTGATCTACAAGGAAAGTCTAACTATATCAGGATTAATTTTGCAGTAAATATTGGTGGAAATATGAAGAGCTGGAAGCTAGATGGCAGTGTAAGATCGCTGATTGCCAAGTCCAGTTAACAGAAGTTAGTTTATTTTAACATTGATCTGGGCTGCTTTATTACAAAATGCCATATTGATAAAAACATTATATTCAAATAACCTTGTAACAACTGAGAAAAACACAATGAAAACTCAAACTCCTGTAAAACAACAACAACAACAACAACAACAACAACAAGCCAGATTTAGAGGTAGTATTAATAGAACAAACTCAACAATTTTGGTGATAAAACCTCAGTCAAAACAACTTTATGTATTTTATAGAATTCCCATTTTATAAAATTCTGCTTAATTGGTGCTGCCATTTCAGAATGATTTCACACACACACACACACTTCTTCCCCTTTAGTTTCATTCTCATGCTAACACGCACTCATGCTATGATATTAGCCTGTCCCTGCATAATAAAATCAGGGAATAGGGATTCAACCTGTGCTGGATGTGGTTACACTCCCCCTGGGATGTCAGGCTCGCAGTTTGGGTGTACTCCTGGATTCAGTCCTGAACCTGAATGGCCAGGTTTCAGTGGTGGCCGGGACTGCATTTGCACAGCTGAGGCTACTGCACGAACTGCTCCCATTCCTAAAGATGTCTGATCTGGTCACGGTCGTGCATGCCTTAGTTACATCCCATTTGGGACTACCATCAGGGCCGGTGCAAGGCAGTTTGGTGCCCTAGGCAAGATCTGATATTTAGCGCCCCCCCCCTCCCACTTGAGCCCTCCCTCCCTCCAGCCCTATGCCCATTATGAAATAAAAGTCAATTGGCAAAACCTAAAAAAATTATTATCATAGACATTGACAAACATACATAAAATACATGTTGATGTAGTACCAATTTGCTATATAGAAAAATTCCTGGTGAAGTGTGACAGAAACTACATTTCATGTTTAAAACTTCATTTTCCTTGCCTTTTTCTTGGCAAACTGGCAAACCATTTATTTAATGTCTAAAGAAGATGCTAACTGAGATTCAATTGAAATGGTTGCCAAGCCAACCAGTCTTCCTTGGCACATTGTTGAACGCAGATAATTTTTTATTAATTTTAATTTGGAAAAACTTCTTTCTCCACTGGCCACTGAAACTGGTAATGTTAATAGTATTCTGAGTGCCCCTGAAACATTGGGGAAACTTGCAACCAATTTATGCTGCAATAGAAAATGCAGGACCTCCTGGGGATGCATAGTTTTGGGAAGCCTCCTGGCAATGGCTTGCAGCTCTGACTATTGCCAGTGCTGGCTGGGGCTCATGGGAGTTTGTTTGTTTTATTTATTTACGATCTTCATATGCCTCCCCATAACATAGATCGTAGAGTTGGAAGGAGCCTACAAGGCTATCGAGTCCAACCCCCTGCTCAATGCAGGAAACTAGAGGAGGGGTCTCCCATCCAAGTAATAACCAGGCCTGACCCTGCTTAGCTTTCCACACTTGGACAAGCTGAGCCAGCGTAAGCCACAGACCATAAAAGCGTAAGCCAAAGAACATAAAGTTGTCAGGGTGGTTCGCAATAAAAAAAACAAAAACAATTTAGGTACAAAATAGAACATAAAACCATAAAAGCAAAAGCAACAAAAATACAAGAAACAGCAATCTGAAAATTAAAAAAACACAACACCTGATTTTAAAACTGATCTGTAGGCCAGTAACATCTGGAGGGCCCAACCTTTGCTAGTTAGTTGATACTATCCCGTACTCCCTTTTCTTCCCACAAATCCATGCCACTGAAACAAAATACAATTTCTAACATAAAAGCTACTGAAAACAAGAATCTCTGAGTGTTGAATGACTGCCTTTAGCTTGGACCAACTAGTCTCTGAAATACTGGTACAAACCTTTGAGTCACACAGGACTCTTCCTCAGAGTGGATATATATGTGATTTCTTTTTTAAAAGGAAAGAACAATATCTGTAGCCAGGTCAGAAACAAGAACAAAGGGAAATCTTGATCAAAGCCTAAGACAATCCACACTTACGGTATATGGGAGTAAATCCCATTAAATGTGCATAGGATCAGGCTGAATGAAATGATGTTTGAAATGCAAGTGCAAATTTCACAGGACTCTTTAGGGTCGATATATATGTAGACTGCTATAAGGGAAAGAACAATATATGTCCAATATCTATGCCCAAATATCAGTTATCAAGGGCATTACAGTTGGGCTGTAATCTTAAATACCGGTACATCTGCCAGAGTGTAAGCCCTATTAAACACTGGGTTCAGACAACACGATAACCCACACTCAAGGGTTTGAGTATAGGTTGAGTGTGGCTTGCTGATGAAATGTGGGTTATCATGTTGTCTGAACCCAGCTGTGCTAACAAGCCATGGTTTGTTAACCACGAAGATCCCATGAAGAGAACCCATGGTTTGTTGTTGGCTTGTGAACTGTGGGTTGTTCACCATGACTTGTTACTACTAAAGGTTTATTACGGTCTTACGACCCAAATAAAACAAATCAGCCACGTTTACACAAACTCACAGAGTGTATATAAGAGTAGAGATAGGTCAGCTCTCAGTTATTTCCCAGTAAAAGGACCCTCCTTTGCATTACAGCTAAAAGGAATTTAGCAACTTGGGTGGTAACAGTTGGATTGTGGTCACATAAACAGGAAGTAAGATGTTGAATCCGGCTAATATAAATGCATTGTGAGCCTGAAAGTTTCTAAGAGGTGACATGTAAGAGGCGGGAGATCCATAAATCGGCAGCACACTGTTTGCGATAGGTGAGCAAGTCCTATTTGCTAAGGAAAATAACTCCTGGCTTTCAATGTCATACAACCCCTGGGACACCAATCTTAAGGCTTGCTGATGGCTGAGCATAAAAATGGAATCAAGGAGAATGCCAATTGAGCGAATCTTATGTTGGACCAAAAGAGACCATTTGCTAGCATAAGAATCCATTAACATAGATTGTACATAACTGTGGTACCCAGATGAAAAATAAAGGCACAACCAAAATTTGATGGTCTGTACCCGAGCTCTCATTTCCAAAAGGCCTACTCCAGTTTCTAGGTACATAGCTGTGTGTCCAACGCAATTGGGGACACCCAATATGCGTCGTAAAAAGCTGGCTTAGACTTTTACCATGCTTTGTTATCTTATCATAGAGTTGAAGGAGCCTACAAGGCTATCAAGTCCAACCCCCTGCTCAATGCAGGAAACTAGATTTATACCTCCCCTTTCCATAAAACCTGCTCAAGGTGTCTAACAATAATAAAATCCACAACTGAAAAGAAACCACATACATGATAAACAATAACGCAATGAAACTATATATATTTTTAAAAAATCAATATGCACAGGATTGGAATTGATATTTCTGAAATTGAGAACAGCTGCAATGTCATGGCTGAGTTACATCTCCTCCCACAGAGTGGGGGACTTTTTGCTATGCAGAGGCTCCTTGACTTAGCAAATGCAGAGGTGTCTTCATAATTGCAGAATGTATTTATTTATTTCATTTCTAAACCGCCCAATACTGAAGTTCTCTGTGTGGTTCACATCAGTTCACAAAAACATAAACATAATAAAATGGCATAAAAGCAGCATAAAATTGAGGAACAGCCATTTGCTGGATACTGTAACAGAACTGGCTGCTGAGGTGTCCCGTCCCATCCCACCTTCACAATGGTTTTCTGTGCCTCTCCTATTTGTGTATCCCTACTAGATGGTCCCCTCCCCTCACACAGGTCAGTAGGGTGGGTCGGGGGAAGAAAACAAAAAGCTGCCTCTAAGCGCTTGGCTCAAACTTCACTTCAGCTACAAACTCCCAGGATGGCCTTATCCAAACCACTTTTCTCACTCTACCTGAGGGGTGGAGAACCTGTGGCCTGCCAGAAGTGGATCGTCTACAACTCCTATCAGCCCCAGCTGGCACAGGCCATGGTTGGGGATGATGGGAGTTGAGGTCCATCAACATCTGGAGGAGTAAAGGTTCCTCACCCATGCCTGACCTCTTCAGTTCTCTCCCATCTGCAATAGGGAAATAATAACAATAGCAGCCTACCTCACAGGGCTGTTGTAAGGATTACTGCGGGGAAAGGTGTGAAAAAGTGCCTTGGACACTCAAAAAAAGCACAGTCTGACCGCTAAATATTACCAGCATCTCCCCAGCATCCTCTCACGCCCCCATCAAGGTGTTAGCCTTTAAGGCTCCACAAGGCTCTTTGTCATGCCTTTCGCTGCGGCAGACTAGCACGGCTCCTCTTGTAGGGCTCGCCCCCTGCTTGCTGTTTCTCCCTCGCCCCTGACTGAGTCCAGGCCTTTCTTCCATTTAGCTCACCTGTGCCACACACACGGGTGTTGCATTGCACCCACACACCCCACCCTGGAAATGTTAAATCTGCAGCCAGTAGCTCCAGTCCTGAGAAATCCAAACAGGCAAATTTCCCGGGGAGGCGGAAGAGGAAGACGATCGGCTCTCTCTACCGATCCTCGGCCTCTCTAGGACCGCAGCTCTGTCATGTTAACCTCTAGGAAAGCCTAGGCGAGAGCGCCCAACTCCGCCTCCGTCTCCCTGCAAGCTTTCTTCCAGGGAAGGGATTCCTTGGCTGCCCCAGTCGCATCATGCGAGGTTCCCAATGCCCTCGGGAAAGGCAAAGAGGCAACGCAGCCATCCGAAAGCGTATGCCACCCCACTACAAGTCAGGATATGATTGGTAAAACAAACTTTGTAAAATACGCATTTTAGCACTGGATTTTTTCCCCAAGGCGTTTCTGGCGCGGTGCCAGAATGTGTCCCCCTCCAAATTTTTGCGCCCCCTTTAGCCCTGCGCCCTAGGCAGCTGCCTAGTTGGCCTAATGGTAGCACCGGCCCTGACTACCATGGGGCTGCCTTTGAAAACAGTCCATAAACTTCTGCTGGTCCAGAATGCTGTGGCCAGACTGTTGACCAGAGACAGTTACAGGGAGCATGTGAACCTCTTGCTACAGACTGGCTACCAGTCTGTTTCTGGGCAGAATTCTTCAAAGTGCTGGTTATGACCTATAAAGGCATTTTCAGGCTACCTGAAAGACTAACTTCTAGAAAATGTTCAGTAGGTTTGGTTACCTTGATGCAGCTCCAATGAGACTATCCCACTTTTGCACATAACAATGAGCCAGAATTGTGGAGAATTCTAGCTTAAAATTCACAATACTGGTGCACGCTGCCTGATCACTCCCACTTGGTGCCTCTCACCAGCAGAAGCGGCTACAGTAACCTGGAACTCACCAGGAAGAAAAAAAGTAGTGTTTCATTTCATCCAATCCAGGTGTAACAAGCCAAATCTGGAACCAGGGTTTGAAGCTGATTGAATGATAAGCCAGAATTCTCTGCAATTCTGGCATATTATTATCTGTGAATGTGGCCTGTAGTCTACAGGAAGCCAGTGACGGTGCTAGGGGGGTACCCACCTCGTCTGTTTTACCTCGTCTGTTTTACTCAATAATAGTGGGGTCATTAAAAATATGATCTATCCTGGAGTATGTACTATGTCTAGAAGAATAGAATATATAAGCTTTTTGCCCTATATGATAATGTCTCCATGCAACTGTTAAAGCTTGATTACGAAGCCAATTGGGGGGTGAGGGAATAGGTACTTTTATATGTGTATTATGCCTTATTTTAGTATCCAAATCTTGGTTAGAAACGGCATTAAGATCTCCTGCCAAGATTACCTCGCCTTCCATTTAATGATTAAGGGTGCAATCCTATGCAAGTTTAGACAGAAAAAAGGCCTACAACTCCCAGCATGCCCAAGCCAGCTATGCTGGGGTATGCTGGAAGTTGTAGGCCTTTTTTTCTGTCTAAACTTGCATAGGATTGCACCTTAAGTTGTAAAATTAAATGTCTATAGAACTGTGTTTGTCCTGAATCTGGTGCCTATATACAAAGTTAACTTAGTCCTCTCCAATGTGCCTTTAAGAAAAAGATAGTGCCCCTCAGGGTCTTTCAGTTCTGCACTTTTAACAAGAGGAAGTTGCTTCCTATAAGTAATCATAACTCATTTTGTCTTAGTAGAGGCAGATGCATAAATAATTCCATTGAACATTGTCCAAAGAAATTTTTCATGTTCTGCTTTTAGGTGTGTTTCCTGAAAGAAGCATATATCTGGATTGTCCTTACCCAAGGTTCCTTTGGCAATCAATATCATTCAATTCTTCAGCCACCACATCCTCTCCACTGTTATTTAATTCCACCATTTCTCCTTTAACTTGTCTGAGTCAGGGCCAGCCCTACCATTATGCAGGCTGATGCACCCGCATCAGGCGGCGGAGCAGGAAGAGTGGCGAATTGTGCCGCTCTACCCCGCCCCTGCCAGGAGGGTCCACCGTCCACCATCTCCAGCGGATGCTCTGGAGAGCTGCACCAGCCTCTCTTCCGCTGTGGCAATTGCTGCCAGAGAGCAACTGGCAGAGCTCTCTAGAGCAGTGGTTCCCAACCTTGGGTCCCCAGATGTTGCTGGCTTACAGCTCCCAGCATACCCAGCTAGCATGGCTAATGGCAAGGGATGCTGGGAGCTGTAGTCCATCAACATCTGGGGACCCAAGGTTGGGAACCACTGCTCTAGAGCAACCTGCTGGCTGCATCACCAGCTGCTGTTTCTTCTTACTGTGGGTGGCTGCCACCGCCCACCCACCCTACTTACTTGGCCAGGCTAGGCCTGGCCTGAGTCCACTATATATGTTTGGCTGGGCCTGGTCTGAGTCCACTATATGGTGCTGATGTTAAACATCTGTGCTTCAAAGTAGGGGATGTGACCTAATGGGAGATTAAGGAGTTTTTGAAATATTATTCAGCAAGCTTCCTGCAGGCTGCAAATAATTTGGTAATAACAGACTTATTGTAAATATAGGGCCACTTCATAAATTATGGCTTAAGAGTTCATTGACTATTCAGTTCCGTTTTATAACTCTAGCTCATCACAATATAACAGAGAGAAAATATCCAGTATATTACAAAAAACAAAAATGGACAAATCTTATGTAAATCAAAGAAAATAACCAATAATTTGGAACTATCAAACTAAAATTAATAATAAAATTCCATAATACCAATGTCCAACTTTTATAAAAGTGTCTCTGTTGACCAGACAAAAATTAAAATATACTAGGCTAAAATTAAAATTTTTAAACAATCACATTTCTCTGCTACAACCTTTTTGATCTGCCTTATTAAATCAGGCATGGACCTTAGCTAATGCCATTAGGAAAGGGTCAACTCTTTTCAAAATCTTTGTCCTTACTGTAAATCAAGAATGCTATCTTCTGGAAAACTGACCACTTTGTTTCCTTTATTAGCAATCCAACAAGATATTTTCCCCTAATGTCTTGGGTCAAAGAACAAGTAAACAAATAATAAGGAAGATCCTCAGCCTCATCTAATCCACGATGACAAAAGTGATAAGATATCTTGGCTAGTCTACCATCAAGAACTGTAGATGGCATTAACTGAAAATACTACTAAGAAGGCTTACTGGGAGGAAGGGGCACTGTTTAACCTTGATCTCTTTGGAAGGAGGTGTCTTCTCATGGTATGGGGGGGGGGGATAATGGGGATGACCTGAAACTCACAGGCTTATCTGGGATTTTTGGATCGGGGCTGAATGGTTCATTTGCTTTTCTGTGCATAGGGTCGGGCAAAGCACTAAAGAGATGTGCTTGGCCATCTGCTCCCATGGTACCCTCCACAGAAGCTATTTCCAAAGCCAAACTGCTACACCTCCCCTTTATCCAAGTTCTTCATTAAACACGATGGACCCATGGACCAGAGTTTCCTTATCTAAAGCCCCTCGCTGATCAGCTTCTCTATTAACAGCAAAAAAAGTCACACAGCCAGTGTGGCATAGTGGTGAGAGTGTTGGACTGGGACTCGGGAGATCCGGGTTCTAGTCCCCGCTCGGCCATGAAACTCACACTGGGTGACTTTGGACCAGTCACTGACTCTCAGCCTAACCTACCTCACAGGGTTGTTGTTGTGGGGATAAAATGGAGAGGAGGAGGATTATTATGTAAGCCGCCCTGGGTTCCTTGCAGGAAAAAAGGCGGGGTATAAATATAATAAATAAATAAAATAATCCTAGACTGATTTTGGATTTTGACATATGTGACCATGTCATCTGGCACTGGTATTAAACTTTGCTGTCTATACCCCACTCTAGTGAGAACCATGTTGACACACCCAATTGTAAGCTGCCTTACACTTGCCCCCCCAAACTCAGCTAATGCTACAGCTCCCTTTAAATTTCCTTTGTGCAACTAAAAATGGATTTAAACCAATTTGTTATTAAAAAGAGAACAAGAAACAAAGACAAAACCCCAACAAAAAGTCTTTTCCAGTCCAGTATTGAAGAACATTGATCAGAATTGATCAAAATCCTTTTATGCAGCCAACAAAAATCTGGAGTGATTTTTTTCAAGCATCTAGTAATATCACATATCTGGGTGACCGGCCAGATGGGCGATTAATAAATATAATAAATAAATAAATAAATGATTACGACTATAAAATATTTAAAACAATTAAGACCAATTTAAACCACTTACAGCCTACCCTTAAATCCCAGCCTCACCCCAGTTATTAACACAGGATTTAACCTTCCCGCTGCAGCGGGGCTCAAAGAGATACCTAGTCGGACCGCTGCCTTGGCCTTCTGGGTCTGAAGTAGCACAGCACAGTGCCTTAGCCTTCTAGATCTCCAATAACAGTCTGGGTCACGCCTCTTTCTCCAGAATCGCTTCGCAATCAGGGTCAGCCGCTATGACAGCAGCTCGAAGTCCACTGAGAGCAGCAGCAGCAGCAGCAGCAACAAACACAGCGTGGCCAAGCTCCAAGCTAGCCTCGCTTTGATGCTCTCCACACCTCCCCTGCACAGAGCCACGCCTAACGTGGAAGAAGTTGTTGTGGTGACCCCAAATGAACCACTATCCCTCAACATGCCGGCCTCACAATCCTACCTCCGTGCACTGTGGGGATTGTAGTTCCTGTCCTCTTCTGACAGCTCTAGAGGATCTTCACAGTCTCAAACGAAGGGCAGGTGAGGGTGGGCAGCACCTTCAGCTTCCAAGGCACCGGCGAAGATTGATTACAGTGAATGTCAAGTTGTCTCCCAAGGGCGACAAGGTGGGAATGAAGCGTCCCAGCCCGTGGGCGAAGTAGGGGCAGGGCTGATGCAGCCTGTAGAACTTTCTGCCTCCCTATTCTCTTGGCGGGAAGGTGGGCAGGCGGGAAGCTGTGTGCCAGAATCCAGATACTAAAGGAAATCCAGACATCAAAATGTAAACCATTAAGCCCGAGCAAAGGTTCATGGACAACTGTTATTCCTTCCCCCTCGGCTTCTTCACTGGTCCAGTCCAAGCCCTCTCCGGAGGTCTCAGGCATCCTCTTCATACATTTTTGCTTCAGAAGAACTTCTCAATTCTCTCTGTGTGCTGCACTAGTTAAACCAACTCCTTACCACTGCATATTCACATATTAACTAGGGAACAGAGAAGAAAAGGCATTTTGTTCAAATATTCTCAACGTTCAAAAAACTTTTTGCTGAGCTTGCTTGTGGAAATGCCGTATGAGGACTGAATGCACTTGTTGCCATTGTGAGATGAGAAGAATAATTAACAGCCCAGCCCCAAGATTATGATGATTTCACACAGTTGCTGTGTAAACTATAAGTCATAAAGCAATAAAATAAATTAAGAATTAATAGAAAAATAAAAAGAGAGGCAGTTCTAGTCCTATAATAACAGTAATACAAATACCTTTTGTGGACAAAACTATTAATCCACTTGTGACTAGTTTTGATTATGATGATTTTCATACTGCTTGTGGTAATTCTGCTGCGGATTTGCTGTGAGTGTGGAGCACTAGGGAGGAAGCGCTGTCATGGTGGAAACCACCACTGCACTAAGGTGGGCAGAAAGCTACCACTGGCGTTTCCCCCACTGGCGGTAGCAGCAAAAAGCCCTACTGAAAGCAGATAACCCAAATGGCAATCCAAAGCCGTTCCGTTCCCCTTGGAGCTCATGTAGCCCCCAGCCCCCATTCCTGCTGATTAGGGGTAAATTAAGAACATGAGAAGAGCGGTGCTGAGTCAGATCAAAGGCCTATCCAAACCAGGATTCTGTTCCCACAGTGGCTAACTAAAGCCTATGGGAAGCCCACAAGCAGGGCAGAAATGCAAGAGCATTCTCCCATTCCTGTTCCCAAGCAACTGTCTGTGAAAATGAAGATCTGCCAGGCTGAAAAGCCTGATCTCACACACACACTCACACACACACACACACACACACACCTCTTCTGCCTTGGCTGGTGTGAGCTGGCAGAGCATGGGATATGGAGGGAGTAGGGTGGCCACTTATAAATTGCCTAAAAAAAGAGGAAATGCATCACCAAAATGAGGAGAAAAGAGGGTGCCGATTTGCATAAATTTTGCATATGCTGATTTATATGTGTAGATGCAGATATAGACATTATTATTGTAATGTAAATAGAAATGCAGTACATCTCACTGTACTGTGGAAGACTGTAAACAGGTGATCGAGTGCCTTGCTCAGTCTGCTGACCAGGTGCTGTTTCATAGATTCATAGTTCATAGAGTTGGAAGGAGCCTACAAAGCTATCGAGTCCAACCCCCTGCTCAATGCAGGAAACTAGAGGAGGGGTCTCCCATCCAAGTAACAACCAGGCTTGACCCTGCTTAGCTTTCCACGCTCAGACAAGCTGAGCCAGCATAAGCCACAGCTGATGGACATGTTCAAGGCTCAGCTCTTCCTTCTGATGGTTCTTTACCTTTAAACCAGACTTGGACTGGACAGCCCTTCAAATGGAGATGCCTTCAAAACAGAGGGCAGTCCTCAGGCAGACCTTCAAATAGAGGACCTTTGTCCTCTGTAAAGTAGGACACATGGCCACCCTAGGTGGGAGATCCACCTCTCTACTTTGTTCTTTACTTATCAAACCTAAACTTATTTACTGCTTTAACAACAATGACAGCGCAATCCTATGTGGCTGCCTGTAACCCTCCAAACACGGAGGATTATGGGCATCCTATTGAGAGTGGGAGGTGCACAGCAGATAGGATATCCACCATGCTCCCCTCACCATCAAAAACATCTAGATGGCCAATCAGAGAAAATACAACATTTACGTTTATTGCAGAGTGGAAACCTCTCATTGACTTTTTGAAGGATTTAGAAAACAATGATTTATTTATTTATTTATTTATTTATTATATTTATTAATCGCCCATCTGGCCGGTCACCCGGCCACCCTGGGCGATGTACAATTAAAATACAATAAAACAATACAATAAAATATAATAATTAAAACAATATTAAAAATTCTTTTAAAAACCTAACCCACCCCATATTCCCGCCTGAACAGCCATGTTTTTAATGCACGGCGGAAGCTCATCACGGAGGGGGCATGGTGAAGGTCACTAGGGAGGGAGTTCCATAATGTGGGGGCCGCCACAGAGAAGGCCCTCTTCCTAGTCCCCACCACCCTGGCTGCTCTGGCTGATGGGATAAGGAGAAGGCCGTCCGTGGCAGACCTTGTTGAGCGGCCTACTTGATGTTGCTGGAGGCGCTCCTTGAGATAAACTGGGCCGGAGCCGTGTAGGGTTTTAAAGGTCAAAACCAACACCTTGAATTCGGCTCGGCAAGCAACTGGTAGCCAGTGCAATTCATTAAGCACTGGCGTGATATGATCACGCCGGCGGCTGCCCTTAATCAGGCGAGCCGCCGCGTTCTGTACCAGCTGAAGCTTCCGAACCGTCTTGAAGGGTAACCCCACGTAGAGCACATTACAGTAGTCTAGGTGAGAGGAGATGTGTTTATCTGTGGTTTTGTGGAATAATATAAGAGGATGAACTGACAATGTGGGGGGAGAATAATAAGATAAATTTGTGGCAATAGAAAAAAGATAGCTTTTCTTTTTTGATTATCGAGTAGAGAAATTATTTGTTACCTATACATCCCTATGTTGCTGTAGAAAGATTCGGAAGTCCATTTTAGTTTTGTTAATTATTGTTATATGTCTTTTTTAATAGAAATTTTAAAAGTTTAAAAAAAGAAAAACATCTAGATTGCCGATTTTGGCCGTCTAGATGTTTTACCTCTCCTCACAAGGAGGAGAGGTTGAGGTGCCGCCTGGATTCCTTGGAATCCGGCGGAGCCTCACTCCCTGCCTCCAGGAATGCCCCACACACACAGGGGAACTGAACAGTCTTCCGTGTTTGATTCCCTGCTGGTGCGGAAAGAACCGCACCGGTTATGAGGTGAGGGGGGCAGGCGCTCTGTGATGCTGCGACCTCGGAACAGATTTCCGAGGTTGCAGCACCTTCCAGCCCCAATCCTATGTCCCCCCCAGACAAGGTTGGAGGGACACAGGATCGCGCCCTAAATGTGTCATTTATAACATAGATTTGTATTTGTACTATTTGCTATATTTATGAAATTTGCAGAACAATCATATGCATGTTTCTCAGAAGGAAGACCCACTCCCTTAGTGCAGCTTACTGCCAGGTAAGCACATATCAAATTGCAGCCTCCTCAACAACATAAATGTGTTAGTTCTGTACAAGCAAAATTACAAATATGCCCAGTACTAAAGAAAGCATACTGAGAACGATGTTGCACATGTGTCTTAATTTTTGCCATCAGAGAAATAGAGGCAGAGTGGGGGGGGGGGGGAGTTGAAATAAGAAACCCCAATTTTTGTAGTAAACAACAGGAAGTGTATTATATGGTCAGAAACATTTAGCCACAAGACTAAGGACTAGCAGCAGCATATTTGGATATCAAGTTGAACTTTATTTTATTTATTTATTTACTTATTTATTTATTACATTTCTACCCCGCCTTTTTTCCTGCAAGGAGCTCAAGGCAGCTTACATAATCCTTCTCCCCTCCATTTGATCCTCACAACAACCCTCTGAGGTAGGTTAGGCTGAGAGTCAGTGACTGGCCCAAAGTCACCCAGTGAGCTTCTTTTCATTTATTTCATTTTTATATTTCAATAGCCAAAGCTCTCTGGGGAGTTCACAACAGTTCATAAAAACAAGAACCACAATACAATAAAAACGACATAAAAAATTTCCTATATACAAAATTTAAACATTTTAGCAGCTGAAACAATTTTTATTAAATACAAAAGTAGACCTGTTAAATGCCGTTAAATGCCACGGACCGCCCTGTCCTATGTGAGTGCCCGTAACCTTCTGAACTCAGAGAATTGCAGGCATCCAATTGAAGGCAGGAGGAGCACGGCAGGTCCTCAAAAACATATAGACAGCCAATTTTGGCCGTCTAAATGTTTTTCCTCTCTTCACAAGGAGGAGAGGCTGAGGCACTGCCTGCATTTGTCGGATGACGACGATGCCTCACTCCTCCCCTCCCAGCCCGGAACACACACCCCCACACACATACACACCACTAGTACCAAAGACGGACTTCTGTCTTCAGTTCCCAGGCAGTGAGGAAAGAACTGCGAGGTGCAGGGGTAGGGCACTCTGCATGTGAACTCCCCCCTGCGACCTCAGAAAGGATTTCCGAGGTTGCAGGGGTATGTCTGACCTATCCTATGCCCCACCCACCCCCAGGCAAGGTCGGAGGGCCAATGGATTGCGCCCTAAATGCATTTAAATTTATAACATTGAACTCTATGTGCAGAAATGCATCTTGGATTTGAGTGTTGTATATGTCTATAACAGCCTTCCCCAGCTTGGTGCCTTCCAAATGCTTTAGACTAAAACTCCCTTCAGCCCCAGCCAGTGGTCTGGGATGATGGAGTCGTAGTCTGCAACATCTGGAGTGCACCAGGTTGGGAAAGGCTGGTCTACAACAATATACACAGGAAATATCATTATCAAATGCTGTGGATTGTCTTACTTCTACAATTTTCATACTACATATTTTGAGGTAGTGTTACCTTCAGCATTCAGCAATATGTCAATGGGGAAGGGAAGCCCAGGCAATGATGAGGGAATAGATGTGGTAAAATTACACAAGGTTGTCCCTGTTTTCTTCATTTGTCAAATGCTGGTGTGTGTGTGTGTGTGGTCTCTTACTTACTGTGCTCTGTCATTTTTGAGCTATGGTGCCCTATTCAACCCAATGACAAACAACAGAGCAATTCAGACTGAGTCTGACCCTGCCTTAATTAAATCTAACTGGCTTATACAGTAAGAAAATAACCTTTAATCTAACTTATATAGTAGTATATAAGTTATATAGTAAGAAAGTAAGCTTTTGGGACATATACAAGTCTTTGAGAAGAAAAAGCAGCTAAAAACCACTGGTAATGGCATTAAATGTCAATGGAAAAATAAAGGCTCTTGATGTTTAGAGGAACAAAACATCTTAGCAGCTTAGTTGCAGATGACTCACACCCAGAACTGTTCACATCTACATCCAAGGTTCAGCAAGAAATACTGCACTGTGGAGCAGTGGTAGGATTAAACATTTATTCCAGATCCAAATTACTTTGTTTAAACATGCCCCCCAGGAACCCAACAGCAAATTAGAAAAATATCTGAGCTGTCTCTAAGCTATAAATTAATAAATATTTGTGAGTAAATATTTCCCCAAACTTAGCCAAATTAAGAAAATTAAACATCAGCAAGAGATCAAAAGATGGGGCAAAATCAACTTTTCATGGCTTGGGAGCCTAGCTGTCCCTGTTTCTGAAACTATCATTCCTATTCCAAGTACATCCAGTGTAATTATACCTGACAAAACCCTGCAAATACATATTGATTTATTTATTTATTTATTGCATTTATACCCCGCTCTTCAGCCAGAAAAGGCTCTCAGAGTGGCTTACAAAGATTAATAATAAGACAGTCCCTGCCCTCAGGCTCACAATCTAAAAGACATGACACAAAAGGAAAGGGGATTGGGAGGGAGGAAGAAGAATGCAAAACTCAGGCACCAGTTCTTAGTTAAAAAGGTTCTTATAGGGTTTCTTTCTTTTTTTTCTTCTTGGGGGGGGGGCAGGGAAGGGCAAAACAAGCTCCCTGCAGCTGCTCCCTCTCCAGCTGATGTATGGGGCCAGGTTGGTCTCCCTTTTACTGTGATGTTACTCCTAGGAGGCATGGGGTACAGCCTCCCAGTGGCCCTTGGTTCTCTGGCCGATGGAGATGAGGCCAGGGTCTGCCGTCCCAGGGAACTGCATATTCAATGGCATTATACATACGGTAAAGTGATCAAAATGAAGGGTGCAACCCTATGTCCCTCCAAATTTGTCTGGGGGCACATAGGATTGGGGCTGGAAGCTCCTGGGACCTCGGAAGTCTTTTCCAAGGTCGCAGCACCACGGAGCGCCTGCCCCCCCTTAGCTGGTGCAGTTCTTTCCACACTGGCAGAGAACCAAAGACAGTCTTCCATCTTCGGATTCCTGGGGGGGGGGTGTTCCTGGGGGCAAGGAGGGGAGGAGCGAGGCTCCACCAAATTCTCCTCCTCGCAAGGAGAGGGAAAACATCTAGACAGCCGAAATCAGCCATCTAGAAGTTTTTGAGGGTGAGGGGAGCACGGCAGATATCCTATCCACTGTGCTCCTCCCACCCTGCATAGGATGCCTGCAGTCCTCCAGGCTTGGAGGGTTGTGGGCACCCTCATAGGATTGCGCTGTAAGAAAAGGCATGCTACACAGGGGAGTGAAACAGGAAGGCCTGGGCAAACCCAGTATTCAAAAATATCATGAAGCCATCCAACTAAGGCAACTCATATTCTTTATCCAAGGCAAAATGGACTCTCCATGGGTCCAGATACAAAGTACAACCACCAGATCCGCATCATGATGAATCATTCCATTTTTCCAAAACATCCTTTTAAAAAGCATTCACAAAGAATCTAACCCATTCCTAAAATGTACTTTGGGAGTAAGGAAGAGATGGCACACACACAAAAACCTATTACCATATATATTGCCGTTACCCCCACTGTTAGATCACCCATATAGTCAGGACTAGCAGGTCCAGAATGTGAAGGAAAAGGCCTACTCGTGCTAAGAGACTTTTACATTAATAAACAACCATTATCGGAAAACCAACTAAAGGAAAAATTGCAGGGCATACCATCTGACTGGATGCAGATGCCCCAAACAGTATATTTTATATCTAACAATACAATTAAAGGGTAATACTATTAAAGAGGCAAGTAATCAGAAGCATTATGGCTTTTGAAAATATGACATACCGTATATATAACTGCCTGCGATACTGAGAATAAATTACATAGCCATCATGATGACTAGTAACCATTGATAGCCTTCTCCTCCATGAATTTGTCCATTCCACTTTTAAAATCATCCAAGTCAGTGGCCATCACTACATCTTACAGTAGCAAATCCTACCGTTTATCAATGTGCTGTGTTAAGAAGTCTGTCCTTTTATCTGTCCAGAATCTCCCAGTATTCAGGTTCATTTTTCTAGGCTTTTTAACTTTTGTTGAGCTTTTTAAGTTCTGTTGATGCTGCTTTTATAGAATTGCTGGGATTTTAAAGCTTATTTTAATGTATTAGTCTAAAGAAAAAGGGAGTAATCACAGAAATGAGTCTTGTGTGTGTGCTGTATTGACTTCAACATGGAGTTCACCACAAATATAAATATAATGTATTTATGTCATATGCCCACACTACCACCACACAAAGAGAATCACTGGCCCAGTAAGTGTATGAAGTAAGCGAAATATTTAGTCTCACCCAGCTAACTTTCATGTGCCTTATATAAGGCAGAAACAAAAATGGTATATAAGGCTTGGTCACCAAACTACCTTTCCCTCTAGCTTGCCAGGGCCTTTTTCTAATCCCTCTTAATAGCTCTGTTAGTATAAACCATGGGGCTTCTGCCCTTGCTAATGAGGTTCAAGAGCCTTTTGCAAACTCCAGATGTGATCCTTGCCCTCTAACTGTCCTGAATCATCTGGCATTGTCATGAATGTCTGTTAATAATTAGGGGTGATTCACTGTCCCAGGAAAATCATGACTTTTAGCCTCTTTACTACATACATATGCAAGACCAGCTAGTTTTGAAAGCCACACTTACTTTAGTGCCTGGATTCGCAAGACACAACAACCCATCAAGGGTTGCCACTCATGATGGGTTGTTGTGTCATGTGAACCCAGACTGATTTCCCCAGGGTGCCTTGTTCGTGCTCAACATGCCACCCCAACAACCCATGGGTTGTTGTAGTAGAGGTTGTTGTACCCATGATGGGTTGTTGTATTGTCCGAACCCAATGTCCGAACCCATCATGGGTACGGGGAATTGGCTACTGAGTCGCTTGGCAAGAGCAGCAAAAAAACCTTGCCGCTCTTGCCAAGCATCTTGTGGGTGACCGCCAGTGCCAGCCGCCCCAAAAGTACCCAAGCAGCACTTGGAGGCAGCTGGCACTGGCTTGCCTGCCTCCCCGGTGCGATCACAAGCCATTTCAAGCTCACTGCAACTTCTTTTCCCTTTAAACATTTTCTTTTCTTCAGATTGCAAAAGCTGGCAGTCGAGTCCGCTTTCGCAATTGCTGTTTTGACAGCTATGGACAGTCCCTTCAAAGTGCCCCAGCAGCACCTTGGAGCGGCTGCCCATGGTTGCCAAGAAATAGTTTAAAAAAAAAAAAAGTCTCTTCATTATCGCAAATATTTGCGCGGGGGGGGAATAAACTATTTTTTACCTGCACTTGCAAAACTGCAGACATTTGCAGTTGCACGGGTTTGGAAATGGGGAGCCTTTGGTGGTCAGTGTGCAGGGGAGGGAAGTATACAGGGAAGTGGTTCACATTTTTGCATGTTCCTGAGGTTGTAGAATCTTGGGAACAAGTGCAAACACGAGGGACATTTGAGTCCCCTGCAAAAATCCCATGGTCTTGCCATGAAGAGAATTAACAAGACACCACCCCCATTTTGTGAACTAGTATCATTCATGCCTTTGGTTATATTTGACAGCTCGCCTTTTGACATCTTTTGACATAGCTAATGTTCCTTATGTTGCATCACCTCATGCTTCACCTCCAGTGGTGGAGCAAACTGGGGAAGGGCCTCAAAAGAAGATCTTAAGATGCAATCCTATGCATGTTTAGACAGAAGAAAGTCCTGCAACTCCCAGCATCCACCCCACCTCCACTGTTTACTCAGAAGGAAGGAAGTCCCACTGTGTTCAGTGGGGCTTATTCCCTAGTGAGTGACTTGGTTTGGACGATCATTGTCATCCACGGTGGCTTAAATAAGCTACTGTGGTTTGCAGCACGTGCCAAGACTGTATGTTCTGTAACCCAACTCCCGCTCGTAGGTTGTCATGTTGTTCGAACCCAGTGAGGGTGGGTTGTTGGTGTGGTTAGCAAACCACCCACAACCCTAAATTACAGTCTATGGGTTCTGGGTGGTTTATCAACCATGCCAACAACCCATCCTTGCCAGGTTCAGCTGACACAGCAACCTATAAGTGGGGGTTGGATTACGGAATGGGCGTTCATGAGCACCCGGCACATGCTGCAAACCATGGTGGCTTATTTAAGCCACCGTGGGTGACAATGATCATGTGAACCCAGCCAGAGCATTTAGAATTCTGAAAGCAAAGGGCATGGGGTTGAGCTGAATCCAAACAGCAGGCCACCTTCTCTGGAAGCTGCTACTCTTCCTCATCTTCATCACTTATTACTTACACTCATGCGGTCTGTCATGCTACCAGGCACCATATAATAATTATATTATAGTTGGTGGAAGAGCAGAGGAAGGAGTACAGATGGAGAAGAAAGGGTGGGAACACAGCTAGGGGAAATTCCATGTTACTGATTGTGGAAAATAAGTAGGAAGGATTACACTAAGTACGAGTTAAGAAATTGCTTTCGGTAAGAAGGACCTTAAAGCGCAATCCTATGCATTTTTAGACAGAGCCCTTAGAGTCAGGGTCGGTGCTACCATTAGGCCAACTAGGCAGCTGCCTAGGGGGCAGGGCTAAAGGGGGCGCCAGAAACGCCTTGGAAAAAAAATACAGCGCTCTCAAGTGGGAAGGGGGGGCGCTAAATATCTGATCTTGCCTAGGGCACCAAACTGCCTTGCACTGCTCCTGCTTAGAGTGCAATCCTATATCTCTCCAACGTTGTCTGGGGGGGGGACATAGGATTGTGGCTGGAAGACCCTGCAACCTTGAAAATCTTTTCCAAGGTCGCAGCACTGCGGAGCACAGCCCCCCCCCCACCTCACAGCCGGCGTGGTTCTTTCTACACTGGCAGGGAACCAAAGACAGTCTTCTGTCTTCAGTTTCCTGGGGGGGGGTTCCTGGGGGAGGAGAAGTGAAGCTCCAGGCAGCACCTCAGCCACTCCTCACAAGGAGAGGAAAAACATCAAGATGGCAAAATCAGCTATCCAGATGTTTCTGAGGGTGAGGGGTATGCGGCATATATCCTATCTGCCGCGCTCCTCCCGCCCTGCTTAGGATGCCCGCAATCTTCCAGGTTCAGAGGGTTGCGGGCACCCTCATAGGATTGCACTGTTAGTGTATACATTTTGCTTCATTGTTCAGGCACTAGTCACTACTATTGAGATCAAGGAAGGGTCTTTTGCCCATTGGCAGCAATTGATGCCAGTTTCTCTTCTTTGTCACTTTAAAATTTGTTTTTGCTCTGTGTTGTAATATGTTGATTTTATTATTGTTTGGTTTGTCATTTGAACAAGTAACATATTTTTTTTCATTCTTCTATGTAATATTTATTTATCTATTTATTAAATTTAGATCCTGTCTTTCCACTAAAAATAGTGCTCAAGATATCTAACAATGGCCAGTATGGTGTGGTGGTTAGAATGTTGGACTGGAACTGGGGAGACCCGGTCCCCACTCTGCCATGAAGCTCACTTTGGGCCAGTCACTGGTTCTTAGCCTAACTTACTTCACAGGGTTGTTGTGAAGATAGAATGGAGAAGAAGAGGAGGATCATATACACCACCTTGAGCTCCTTAGAAGAAAAGATGGAATATAAATGTAAAAAATAAATAAAAAATGAATAGATAAATAACGATAATGAAATACAGAATTATAATTAAAAACAAATCAATTGAAAACACATCAATAATTTTAAAAAAGAAATAAACACCTCCCATCAGTTAAACATGGGTGACTCTTCCAAAATGAAATTAGGTAACTAATAGTTAAATTGTGGAATTCACTTCCACAAGATGTAGTGATGGCCACCAATTTGGAGGTCTTTAAAGGGGGATTGGACAAATTCATGAAGGAGAAGACTATCAATGGCTACTAGTCCTGATTGGCTATATGCTACCTCCAGTATCAGAGGCCGTATGCCTATGTGCACCAGTTGCCAGGGAACATGGGCAGGAGGGTGCTGTTGCACTCATGTCCTGCTTGTGGGATCCCGTTGGCCACTGTGTGAACAGAATGCTGGACAAGATAGACCCTTGGTCCGATCCAGCTTGGCTTTTCTTATGTTCTTATGACTCCAGGAAATTGCTTCCAGCAGTTATTTTAAATCTGGCAGCAGGGAAGGGGGAGAATTTCATTTGAGCCACAGTCTTAAGCAAATCGGCCTAATTTGCACTTCCCAGATGTGCATATCAAAACACCATTATGCTTTGGACTGTACTCTTCCCCAAACTTTGCAATGCAGTCCTTAGCTCAAAAATTGCATTAAAAAGTGAATATATTCATAGTCTCCAATTGCCCTGAAAATGCAGGGATCCTCAGGAAAACCCTTAAGTCATCAGGGCTTCTCGTTTTGTCATGCAGAGTCCTGAATTCCCCTGCCTCCTGCAACTGCAAGCTACCTTAAGGTGCTCTTAAAGGGGCCATGGGCAAAATTGCAGCTATGCTTGCAGTTTTAGCTTAGCTGCAATTTTGCCCATGGCCCCTTTAACAGTAACTCTCTGCTTAGGCTCGAACAGCCTCAGTAAGCAGGGAGGGAACAGGGAGGATGTGTGCGCGTGAAAGGGATTAGCTGGGTGAAAAGAAAAGGAGGTGGAGGCTGCACCCGCTGGCCTGGACCGACAGAGAGGTGAATGAGGGAATTTATCACATGGTTCCTATCTTTATATTGCCAAAGATTTTATTTCCTAACAGAGCTGACTCTGTGCCTCTAACAGGTGAGATACAGTGTCAGAAGGAAATGCAAGAAACTTCCCCTTCTCTCTGAAGTGCCATGTTTGGGGATGTGGAGTGAGTGGGTAAGCTTCACCTGTTGAATTTGTACCAATCCTGGCTATTTTAAAACAAAAAGAAAGAGATTTCCATACAAGCAGTTCTGTTTGTCCATGCACTTTTCTCTGTGCCAAATCTGGTTGATATTTGGTTTCCATAAAACAGGGGCAGGAAATATGTGGCCTGCTAGATGTTGTTGGACTGCAACAGTTGGACTGTTGTTGCTAGATGTTGTTGGACTCACCATTGGCTCTGCTGTCAAGAGCAGCTGGAAGTTGCAGTCCAACAGCATCTGGAGGGCTGCACAATTCCCATCCCTGCCATAAAAGGTATGAGTTTGCTTTGAGGCTATCTTTGTCCTGCTCTTTCCAAATCCACAACTGATGCACTATGTAACTTTGACTTTTGTTTCTAAATGTTGCAGAGTGCTTTCCTTTGGTATAAAACATGAAACAGGCTCCCTGGTGACACTGAAACTAAGTGGCAGTAACTCCTTTGCTTGTGTTGCGTTGTTCCGGTTTGAGTTTCATGAAAAGGACTTCTGTACTTTAGGATGTAATCCTATACACACTTTCCTGTGAGTAAGTCCCATTTAACGTAATAGGACTTACTTCTGAGTACACATGCATAGGATTGCACTGTTATTATGTTTTCAGAGTAGAGGTAAATTTTACTTGGCTCTACCTGTGTACCCCATGTGAAAGTCTTTTTCTAACGCATGCTGAAGTGCCATGGAGAAAGCGCTCTACAGTAATTATTAGGATTATTCTGCAGGGATTTTGGAATTTTTTTTAATGCATTAGAAGGGAGTTAGCAGAAAACACACCCTCCTCAAGAGAAAGAAAGAAAGAAAAATCCCAACTACCTCAAATAGCAGCAACAAACATCATCATTCCATTTTGGCATTATTGTTCAGTCACAGTGTTGTTCTTGTTTCTTGATAAAGTACAATAGAACCCACGTTTTTTTTCTGAGTGGAGAAAATAGGAGCTTGCAGGGTGGGCCCATGAACCACTTTGCACACTCAGAGATATCTAAATATTAAATATTATTATGAATTCAAAAATTTCTGTGCTTAAAATACTGCAGTTTTGTGTGTTTCCTCTAATAACTTTTGTACCTGACCATGTCCTTTGGTTGCCTGGCCATACCCTTGGCCATGCCCTCATGTTGCCTGGCCACACCCTCTTGATCACACCTTCATGTTGCTTAACCATACCTCTTACAAATTCACATGTGTGTCCCTATTTTCATCTGTGAAATGTTGGAGGGTATTTATATTAGGAAAACTTGCATACAAAAATAAATGCAGATTGTCATGCATTCATTTCCATGCATTTCTTCTTCTTTCTTTTTTTTTAAAATTCATACTGATGCAGAAATTGTGCAGAACAGACTTATGACTGAATACATACAAAACTGAAAAAGACTGGGGTATCAAAAGATCTCCCCCATTTTAAAAGTTGCCAAGATTTTTGCATAACTCTAAGCAAGCTGGCATGTTTAGCAAATATAGTTCTTTGTTCCTTTTCTGCAGCCTTCAGAACACAGAATCAGAATCTCAGGAGTCTACTAACCCACAGACCAAGATTATGTAGTGGGGTTAGCCTGTTTTCACTGCCTTTTATTTAGGAAGGGAAGTCATGGACTTCCCTCCCTAAATATGCTCTTGGGTAGCTCTGGGGCATATTCCAGGGGTTTTGCTGGAAGGACTGATAGAGCTGAATTGAAACCCTATAAGCACAGTGTTCTCCAAACTTGGGTCCCCATATGTTTTTGGCTTACAACTCCCAGCATGCCCCAATCAGCTATGCTGGCTGGGGCATGCTGGGAGTTGTAGGCCAAAAACATCTGGGGACCCAAGGTTGGAGAACACTGCTATAGCAGGAGTGGAGAACCTCTTTCAGCCTGAGAGCTGAATTCCATTTCAGAGAAGCTTTCATAGATTTCATAGATCTGGGAGGGACTGAAGGAAAAAGGGGTGGGGCCAAATGACCAAAAAGACTTGCAGCCCAGTCCTATGCAACTCACTTGAATGCATAACCTGGCTGCCAGGTTAAAGAAAGAAAAGGTATGCCCCTGGCACTGCTGGCTGGGGAATGCTGGGCATTGTGGGACTTTTTTCTGCTACTTTAGCTTAAAACTCTTTCTGCCAGCAACTTAATCTTAGGAGAGGCATTTCAACCTTTCAGAATGGGGGGAAAGAACTGCACAAAACCAGGGAACCAACCAACAACTGTGGTTGAAGGAAAGGGGCTGGGACTAGTAGAAGTGGGGGGGGCATCTCGGGAACCCCATAAAGTCAGATTTGGCACCCCAAAAGGGCTGGATTTGGCACCCGAGCCTGAGGGTCTGCACCCCTGCACTATAGATACCAGGCACAACTTTTTCAAAATAATTATGCCAACCTTCCCCAACCTGGCGCTCTCCAGATGTTTTGGACCGCTACTGTGTGGCAGTTTCCCACAGCTTCACTGGGGTTGGTTAAATAGGTGTCCCTTAAGCCAATCAGGACACAGCATTTTGCGCTTTGATGGAGTGGTGCTTAAGGACACTCCAAGCCAATCCTGTGGTAGTGTTGCCGCATTTCTTGAACTTTGTTACCTGTGAGCCATGTGTGACCCATTCACTCCTTGGCCAGTGATGGGAGAATGCAATAGCTTAGTCAGCTCAGCACAGAGCAGCCAGCCAGAGTGCCTCTGAGTCTCTGGTAGCACAGCAGAGGAGGTAGGTCACAGTATATATATTTTTAATTTATATATAAACATTTTTTCTTTTTTTTAATTCATTTTTCCCTGGGATATTTGGGAGTTATCATAAGGGGTTGGAGTTTAATTACATTTATTTTATTTCTTTAACCCAGAGCCCTGGGATTCACAGGAAATAAAGACAGAATCATAGAGTTGGATTGGAAGGGGCCATTTAGGTCGAGTCCAACCTCCTGCTCAGTGCAGCAATCCAGTTTAAAGCATCCCTCACAGATGGGTGTCCAGACTCTGCTTGAATACCTCCAGCAACAGAGAGCCCACCACCTCCCTAGGCAGTTTGTTCCATTGCCTGACTGCCCTGACCATTAGGATGCTTATCTGCCTTCCTGTAACTTAAGTCTGTTATTTCATGTCCTATGGTCTGGGATAATAGAGAACAGGTTGCAGCCCTCTTCTGTGAAAAGTGCTATCGCAGCACCCCCATCAGTCTTCTCTTCCCGAGGCTAAACACATACCCAGTTCCTTCCATTGTTCCTTGTAGGACTTAGTTTCTTGTCCCCTGATCTTCTTTGTTGCCCTTCTCTGAACTTGTTCCAGTTTATCTCAGGGCCTGTGCTTGCCTTTGCAGCACTCTCTGGCTGCCAGGTTAAAGAAAGAAAAGGTATGCCCCTGGCACTGCTGGCTGGGGAATGCTGGGCATTGTGGGACTTTTTTCTGTCTACACAAGGTTTTTTGCAGTCCTGCACATTTTACTTAGAAGCCCGCCCCACTGTGTTCAATAGGGTTTGCATTTGCATTCAAGTGAGTTGCATAGGACTGGGCTGCAAGTTTCTTACAAAATATGGTACTCAGTTCACCTCCCCCCCCCCTTATTCTTCAGGGTTGAGAGAGTACTGCAGAACTTGGTTCTTAATTACATATCTAGAGGTAAGTCTTCAAAAGCTGCTGGGAAACCTGTTTACACATGGTTAACTGCTGTTTTCTGAAGCCATTCTGTAGCCGTGTCATTCACATATGTGTGCACGTCCCCACATTTTTAGGTGGTGCCACCTCCCCTGGCTCTGCCTATTCTCACCCTGGCTCAGCATAACCCTGGCTTCAGCTACCATTAGTGGGGATTGGGCCCACCATGGACCCAATTGCAGCTGTTGTACAGAGGGAGAGGGCAGCAAAGTAACCAGAGGAAAGTAGTCATATGAAAATGGGATGGAATGGAACAAACTTAATGTTGAAAAAAATGAACAAGTGAGCAATTTTTAAAAGAATTTTTTTTAAAAAAATTTATTACTTTTGTATACCACCCAACTAACAAATGCTCTCGGGGTGGTTTACAGTCATAAAACAAAAACAACTATAAAATAGCTAAACAAACAAACAAACAAATACAACAATCAAAATATCAAAGTAATACAGTGAATTCTCTGATGTGTGGTCAAGGTAGTATTGGAACTGAAGCTCTGCCCACATTCATTGCTGATGTACGGAGTGTGTCCCAAGTGGGTTCTCATGTGTCTTGTGAGCTTGGAGCTGGAAAAAGATCTCTTGCCACAGTCCATGCACCTGTAGGGCCTTTCTCCTGTATTGATTCATTGGTACATATTCTTGGTTGATAAGTGGCTGAAGCTTTTCCTGCTCTCATTTGCAGACATAAGATTTTTCTCCCTTGTGGGTTCTCTGGTGTTTACTGAGATTGGAGCTGTAGCGAAAACGTCTCCTACATTCTGGGCAGCTGTAGGGCTTCTCACCCATGTGAATTCGCAGAGCTTGGACAGATTCTTCCATCACTAAAAGGGTTGGGTCTGTGAGAACCTCATGCTTCTGCCCTCATGCTTTCCTCTCATATACTCATTCATTACTCCCTAACAGGGAGATTAAGAGGCCAAACCAAAATTACTTTAATCTGTATCTAGAATCTATGCCTTTCCCCCCCATTTTTACTCTAGAGTAGGTGCAGCCCCCCCCCCCAAAGCTGGATCTTAAAGGCTCCCTTCCCTCTCCCATGCCAGGGTCCCAATCAAGGGCCATGTGCCTACTCTAGAGTAAAAATACAAGGAATGGGGAGAGGTAGCTGCTAGCTGTCCATTTCAGCCTGAGGAGTCAGTATTCATTGGCTGAGAACAGTGAACAGAAACTACTTAAACCAGACTTGGCTGCAGCTGCAGCCATTTAAGGGAAAGAAGCGAGGGAAGCTGGCTTGGGAATAGAATAAAGTAGAAGGCAACAAGCAAGACTATCGGGCAGCGTAAGACTTTCTATATTAATTGATTAATTATTCTCTCATTCGTAAATGCATTTATTTATTCATTCATACATTCATTTATTTATTTATTGTATTTATACCCCACCTTTTTTCCTGCAAGGAACCCAAGGCGGCTTACATAATCCTCCTCCTCCTCTCCATTTTATCCTCACAACAACCCTGTGAGGTAGGTTAGGCTGAGAGTCAGTGACTGGGCCAAAGTCACCCAGTGAGTTTCATGGCCGAGCAGGGACTAGAACCCGGATCTCCCGAGTCCCAGTCCAACAAATGCACCAATGGCCTCTTGAAATTCTCCACCCTATTTGTGGGCAGCAAATTTCCCCCAGATTTCCCCAGTGGAAGGCGAAATTATCCAACAGTTTCTCAGGTTGGGCGCAAGTTCTTTCTTTTTCCTAAGGGTTTTTGGTCTTTTGCATGGCCATTGCAAATGGCAACAGCAGCTCCTGTGTTGCCAGCGTGGCCCCCATTTTGCATCCTCCACAATGCCCCATACCTAGCATTGTTCCAGGATATTATGGCGGTGGGGAGGGGAAGTGGACACCATTGGGGGGGGGGATGGTGAAGAAAATTCTGCAAAGAGAATAATGTCTTCTGAGCAATTTGGCCTCCGCTCTAGTTGTCATTCTTCAGGGTTCAGGACCTTCCCCAGGGTCTTCCAAACTTTACATTTCTGAGAGGAGATTGTGGATACATCTTGTCTCTAATGCCAATGCTTCTAAAGTTGCTACTTCCCTGAAAGCCCTGTAGCAGGTGTGGGGGGGGGGCAGTGTTGTGTCCAGCTCCAGGAAAGAGGTGGACCGAGTGCTGTTCCAAAATCTACCCTCCAATTTCTTGGATGCATTCTTCCCCCATGAAAGAGGCTTCCATTTTTCTGCCTCATTCTCAGGGTGTTATATAATTTAACGTTTAATTTAATGGAATTTTTAATTTCTTTTGGTGGTATTATTGAGCTTACCTAATCACATGTGAGGTGGCCAAGGGTGCTTCATGGTTTTTTCCTTTCTATTACACATCTCTCCATTGCTCTGAAGCAGTGCTTTTTTTCTGGAGAAAAAGGTACCGGAACTCTTGGATTACATTTCCTCGGGAGTAGATGGCGATTAAATTGTAATGCAATTAATAGAAGAAAAGGTGCTGGAACTCAGTTCCGGTGAGTTCCACCAGAAAAAAAGCCCTGCTCTGAAGCCTCCCAAACTGCCTGCGCTTCCTGATCTGAAAAAGCCTCCTGTCCTGGGAGGAATTACCTCAGGATGACTTACCCTGGGCTTTGATTGAAGTGCGGGCCGAGGAAACTGCAGTCTGCTGGAGAGATTATTGTACAATAAAAGACAGAACGCTCACACGCACTCCTCAGCCACCTCATAAGTAAGGTAAGCACAAGAACCCCAAACCCAACCCATGAGAATCTCTCCAAAATATTCCTCTCCTCTGAATTTCTTTCCGAAGGCAATTTCTTTTTTTATCAGATTGAATGAGAATGGTTGGTTGAGGAAAAAATGTGGGGGAAATTTAGGCACAGTTTTAGTTCACACTTACTTTAGCTTCAGCTGTCAGAACTCTACATTATGGCTATCTTGTGAGTCTGACTCTGCTTAAATTTATTTATTTATTATATTTATACCCCGCCTTTTTTCCTGCAAGGAACCCAAGGCAGCTTACATAATCCTCCTCCTCCTCTCCATTTTATCCTCACAACAGCCCTGTGAGGTAGGTTAGGCTGAGAGTCAGTGACTGGCCCAAAGTCACCCAGTGAGTTTCATGGCCGAGCGGGGACTAGAACCCGGATCTCCCGAGTCCCAGTCCAGCACTCTCACCACTACGCCACGCTGGCTCTCAAACCACTTGTATGGTAATTATGAATGCCTGGACAACAGAGACAAGTCTCTATAAGGAGTAGGCAGCATTTCCTAGTGGTGTGGTCTAATTGAGAACTTTATTTAAAAAATATATAGCAGTGAATTCTACAGAGACCCAAGCCTCAAAGTTAATTTTTTTAAAAAAAACACATCGGTAGGATAACCCATGTGCTATTCCATCGTATCTGATGACAGTGGAGGGATAACCTACTACAGCATATATTTTTTTCACATGTGGGTTTTAGATTAGAACTGCATTAGTTGCCTGATACAGCATCTAACCAGAACAAGCCGAGAAACACAGGATTCTGTAGAACAAAACCCAAACTCTCAGGAATGCACATTTTCTTCCATGTTATGATATAGTGACTTCTACTCACATGCTGGGAAACTGAGCATGACTTGGAGCATCTCTAAATGTCTATCAGTAAAAGATACATGAGCGGAGCAGTCAGTCCTATGGTCCCTAGACAGTGTCTAGAGGGCCATAGGGACGTTCAGATTCCCAAGCTACGAGGCTCTGGCCTCAGGTCTGTGGATCTGTGCTCAAAGTGCCCTCCCCGCTCGCAGCCGACGTGGAAAGAACCACGCCAGCTGCCTCTCCAAGGTCGGAAGAGCAACCTCAGACAAAGGGTTTATGGAGCGTTCTGTGGGAGGGGGGGAGGAGACTGGTGCTGCCAAGACATGGCATATCCTGGCAGCGCCCCAGGCTCCTTCCCCTCCTACTCTGAAGCACCACAGTTAGACCGTCAAAACTGGCGGTCTAGCAGCTTTGCGGGGCGGGAGGAGCACGAAGGTGGCCTTCATCTCCGTGCTTCTCCTGCCCTGTAGAGGATGTCTGTAATCCTCCTCCCAAGTCTGGAGGGTTACGGGCAGCCTTATTGGATCACACCCTAGATCAATAATTTTAGTAAGGAATGGAAGAAATAACTGTGCTAGAAATCTTACACAAAGGATTAAAATAACACCACTAATAACAGCTGAGGGATTCTGGGGCAGAGTCAAATGCTGCTCATCTGCTAGCAGAGCAGCCAATTCTGGTCTGGCTGCCAATTCTGGTCTGTCTGCTGCCGGTCCCACCAATTTCATTCGGCAAGCAGCCCCTGCTGCTTGTGGAATGACAATTTAGCCCTTCTGGGGCAACCCAAAGCAAGCGGAAATGCTTGCGGAATGGAATTGGCAGGGCTGGCAGCCGGCTCCACTAACAAATTGGCAACATTGGATTCCGCCCTTGATATCTTAAGTGGTCTATAAGTATCACTAATAAACAAATAAAATAGTTTTTCCCCATGGCTTCAGTTTTTCCAGACATTTTACATCCCTAGTTTCTATAGAAGTCTTCTTATTACATAGTTTTTTAGAAATCATTTGGTGGGGGTGGGAAGTAAAGGCTGAAAAACAGTATATAAACCCTTTGTCTTAAATATTTCATAATCCAAAGCTGTTCAATTTTTCAGGAAAAAAATGAAAACAGTCGATGGGGGAATAGCGGGGGGGGGCTTTTTCCCTAATTTTTCTGGTTTTTTCTGGGCCTTCACATCTCTAATGAGGAGCTTTGAGTAAATCACACACAGTGGTCCCACCCTAAGGAAAACACTGAGAGTATGCAGTGTTTTTTCTGCTAATGGCCTAAATTGTGAAAATGCATCTTTCCCCTACCCTGTTTACTTGCAAATTGTGCAACCCAGCATGGTAGAGGAGATGCTTGGTAAATGACACCTCCAGGGAAAATTCCAAGCGGAAATTCCAACCACTGTCTAGGGAGAGGTGCTTAGCAGAGGTACCAGGTAATTACAAAACACTTCCAGCTGCTTCTGACAAAGTTCAGCAACAGCCATGTGTTGATTCAAACCAGAGTAGTTGAACTGAGGAAGAAAGAGACTAAACTCAAAAGAGAAAAAAAAGGCTCTGGTGACCAAGGGGTTAAACACCCTTTTATTTCAAAACTGTGCAGTGCTTGAGAAAAAGGCAAAAGTGCTATATAAGATCCTTTTTCCCTTTGGGAAGCCTAAGATATAGATATGGATATGGATATATAGATATATCTACCACATATCCTGCCTCAGCTGTGTTCGGGACAGTTTAGAGAAAAAGAAGGCAAAACAACAAATCCCAGTAGAAAACAAATCTCAAAGAAAACATTAACAATAAAATATAAAAGGAACTTCCACGATAAACACACATATAACAATAAAAAAAACCGATCACGGAGATTAATATCAAACAGATAAACAGTAAACTGCACTCATTTATAATCTGGAGGCTAATTTACACAAGCAGACCTTACACCAGGGGTCTTCAAACTACGGCCCGCGGGCCGTATCCGGCCCGGCGTGCCCTTCCATCCGGCCCGGTGGCCGCCCATCCGTGTCCGCGCAGGCTCACCAATTAATCTTCGCTCTCCGGGGAGAGCCGCCCGCGCAACCCGCGCTGGTCCCGCGCGTCACTTCCGTCGCGTCACTTCCCGTCGCGTTCAAAACAGAGTGCGGGCGGGAGTCCAGCACGCCGGAGCAGTGGCTCTGGCGGCGCCGGCGCGCAGGACCAGGGAGGCGGCGCACAAGACCAGGTAGGCGGCGGGGGCGTGCCTACCCATGGTGGCGGGTCCTGGGGGTGGGGGAGCTTTGGCGGCAGTGGGGCGACGGCGTGGCGGGGCTTCGGGTGCAGGTAAGGCTGCGGCGGGGGGTGGCGGGTCCGCTGGCGGTGGCAGCGGCAGCAGGGCTTTGGCGGCAGTGGGGTGATGGCGCGGTGCACGGGGCTTCAGCGGCAGCGGGGCCTTTGCGGAATGGGAGCAGGGAGGGAGCGTCGAGTGCAATGGGAGGCGGCGGCAGCTGGGTGCTTGGCTGGAGCCCCCAAGCCTGCCCCGACTGGCGCCCTCCAGATGTGTTGGACTACGGCTCCCATCACCCCCAGCCACCATGGGTGGGGATGATGGTAGGTATAGGCTATCACGTCTGGAGGGCGCCAGCTTGGGGAAGGTCAAGTGAGTTCCATTGCAAACGGGGATTGCTTTTTGGGTAAGCATGTTTTGTGACTCCACAAATAACTTGCAGCACAACCCTCTGCATGTTTACTCGGAAGTAAGTCACTCTTTGTTCCCAGCACTAAGTCCGATGGCGAAGAAACATAAGGGAGTCTGCGGGTTTTAAAGTGATTGCGGGATTTGTGCATTTGGCAACAGTGATTCTATGACCGCCAGCTCAGCCGCGTCTCCCCCACCGGAGGAGACGCTGGCCGCGCACTTAGGCGCGCGCCGTCACCACCAGCTCAGTCTCACCTGCTCCCTAAGAGTCAATAAATTGGGGAATATTTCAAGAGAGGCAGAGGAGGCAAGGGCTTTGCAAAGCCAAGGAAGGAAAGAGGGGACACATTTAAATGGTGATAAACAATGCAAGATGTCCCTCATAGCCTCACCAGTGCTCGAGTCATAGGAGGAAAGGTGAGGGTTCTCTTAAATCTAGAAGTCTTCCCCCCCGTAGCCATCCTAAAACTATAGCTAAGGGGACTCACTGCAAAAGGTGGTCCCTCCCCCAAGAACTGTCATTCACTTCTTAATCCCGGGTATTTACTTTAATAACAGGTATTATTACCCTGACCTGAAGAGAGAACTCAGCCCTGCCAAACCACAGTGGTGTTAGCCCACATCTAATAAGAAGAGAAATAAGGCAGTAAGAATCCTTGGATGGTGTTTTTTTTTGTAAATAGAGTCTGAGACAGACTTTGGTGGAAGCATGGTTCTCGCCCTACTTCTAGAAATTTGTAGGCCCAGATAGTAACTTGTTTGTTATATTTATATCCTGCCTTTTTTCCTGCAAGGAACCGTAGGTGGCTTACATAATCTTCCTCCTCTCCATTTTATACTCACAATAACCCTGTGAGGTAGGTTAAACTGAGAGTCAGTGACTGGCCCAAAGTCAGCCAGTGAGCTTCATGGCTGAGTGGGGAGTAGAACCAGGATCTCCCAGTCCCAGTCAAATACTCACCACTATGCCACACTGGCTCTCACTATGTTCCCTGGGTACCAGGTCTTCCTGACCTACCTACCCCAGGGAATTGGTTTGTACTTTTAAGGCTGTGATCCTTTGTAAACTTACCTGGGGAGAAAGTCTCCTTGAATTCAGTGAAACTTACTTCCAAGTAGACATGCATAAGATGAGGCTGTAAGGCTGCAATCTTATGCACATTTATGTGGAACAAAGTTGCAGGATGTGGACCACCAGCTCTGTGGCTGGTAAATACTGCTCATTACTCATACTAAAAATATTGTATTGTTTTTTCCTGTTTTTTTGCACTACAAATAAGATATGTGCAGTGTGCAAATCAAGCCTTTCTATAACTTTTTTAAATTTAATGTATTTCAATTTTAGACAGCAAATTAATTTATAATTAATTTATAATAACCTTCCATTTTATCAAGTAAAAAAAAAAGGACCCGGGTCCTTTTTTTTTTTTACTTGATCCATTCGTTCATATTTTTTTCAAACTATAGTCCGGCCCCCCAACAGTCTGAGGGTCAATGAACCGGCCCCCTGTTTAAAAAGTTTGAGGACCCCTGCCTTACACCTTCATACATTATTTGAAAGAGCATGTGAAAGATGATTTGCATCTTTGAACTGGAAACATCCTTGGTAATAATAATAATAAAGTGGAAGACCGCCAACCTGGTCTTCTGCGCGGGTTCAATACTAAGGGGGTAGCGAGTCCTGGGGGCGGGCCTTCTCCGAGGCCCCCCAGCGACTATCACCCTTAGCCTAGAACAAAGGGATAACTTATAGCCACAAAAGTATCTTTTATAAAACAAGTTTATTTACAAAATGACCTTCACAAACCCAGACACACGCCAGCAATACAGCTTATCAGTACAGCACAAAGTAGCAAGCAAGAAGTCTCAAGGACACCGTGATTTCAGGGCTCTCAGCTAGTTAGTTCAGCTCGGGCTCCAGCAGAGGCCCGGTCAACCGCATGCTGCTAGCTGGGTTCCCGGCGGAGGTCCGGTCTACCCAAGCGGCTAGCTGGGTTCCCGGCGGAGGTCCGGTCTACCCAAGCGGCTAGTGAGTGATTTCAGCTTGGTTGCCCGGGGGTCCGGTCAACCCAAGCGGCCAGTGATTTCAGCTTGGTTTCCCGGGGGTCCGGTCAACCCAAGCGGCCAGTGATTTCAGCTAGCTGGAGCACGCCGGGTGCTGCTACCCGGGGTTGCCGATCCCTTCGTTCCCTTACCCCAAGCATGGGGCAAGACTGCTGATCAGGTCCAACAACTCAGTTCCCTTGCGCAGGGTGTTTTATACCTTGGGTTTCAGGTAGCCCCTCCCTCTGCAATCAGGTGGGTGGCCAATCAGGTGGGTTGCCACCCTCCTCAGGTGGGTGGCCAATCAGGTGGGTTGCCACCCTCCTCAGGTGGGTGGCCAATCAGGTGGGTTGCCACCCTCCTCAGGTGGGCGGCCAATCAGGTGGGTTGCCACCCTCCTCAGGTGGGTGGGGTCCCCCTGAAGCCACCTGCTTAATGGTCCCATCCTGTGGTGTTGAATGGCCCTTTCTTATGGGTGCCGAAATGTCTGCTCTGGCAAGGTATTCAAGTCTTATGTAGATGGGGCTGATATACGAGAGCATTGACGAACCTGGGGATGCTTCCTGCCTTCCCCCCTGGGGTGATTCTATGCAGATGTTGTTTGTCCCCGTTGGTCTCTGTGGAGACTGGCTGTCTCTGCCCCCTGGGTCTCCTTCCCCCCTCCTTGGTGAGTGTGTGTGTGTCAGAAAGGGGTTTTAGGTTGGCTTTCTCCACATCTCCCCCCCGGGGAAAAGATGGCATTGGGGTCCCACACCCCAATTTCCCATCGACTTGCCCATCACCTGAGAAAGCCCGGGAGAGTGCATCAGCCAAGACATTGTCCTTACCCTTGATGTGCTCAATTTCGAAGTCAAAGTCTTGCAACGCCAGACTCCACCGTAGGAGTTTTTGGTTGTTGCCCTTGACTCTATCTAACCAGCACAGGGGGGAATGGTCAGTCTGCAGGCGGAACCGTCTCCCCCAGAGGTAGGGGTGCAACTTGGTGATGGCCCACACCACGGCCAGGCACTCCTTCTCAATGGTGGCAAGACTACGTTCTCTGGGCAGGAGCTTCTTGCTCAGGTATGCAACGGGGCGCAGCCCTTCTCCCACCTTCTCCTGTAACAACACCTCCCCCATCCCGGCCTCAGAGGCATCCGTCTGTAGAACGAAGGGGGATTCGAAGTCTGGGGCTTGCAGAATGGGAGCTGCTGTGAGGCAGGCTTTTAACCCGTCGAAAGCGGTCTGGCAAGCCGCGGTCCACTGGACCCTGTTCGGGTGGCGCTTCTTACAAAGATCAGTCAGAGGGGCGGCTAGCTGACTGAAGTGTGGCACAAACTTCCGATAGTACCCTGCAAGTCCCAGAAAAGCCTGCACCTGTTTTTTGGTTGCGGGTTGGGGCCATTTCTGAACCGACTCGATCTTAGCTTCCATGGGTTTGATGCTCCCCCCTCCGACGCGATGTCCAAGGTACTCAACCTCCCCTAGCCCCACCTGGCACTTCTTTGCTTTCACCGTCAACCCAGCGTCCCGGATCCGCTGGAAGACCCGCCGGACATGCTGCAGATGCTGCTCCCAAGTGGAGCTAAAGATAGCTATGTCGTCCAGATAGGCACAGGCAAATTCTCCCAACCCGTTCAGCATTCCATTCACCAGCCTCTGAAAGGTTGCCGGACCATTCCGGACTCCGAAGGGAAGAGTGGTGAACTGGAATAAACCCAGGTGTGTGACAAAGGCAGACTTGAGCGCAGCATCCGCGTCCAGCGGAACTTGCCAATAGCCCTTGGTGAGGTCTAGGGTGGTAATGTACTTGGCCCTCCCTAGCTTCTCCAGCAAGACATCCATGTTGGGGATGGGGTAGGGGTCAGGGACGGTCACCTTGTTGATTTTCCGATAGTCCACACAGAACCGCACCCCCCCATCCTTTTTGGCCACCAGGACAATCGGGGAGGACCATGGGCTAGAACTAGGGACGATCACCCCTAGGTCTAGCATGGCTTTGACCTCCTCAGCAATGACTTGAGCATGGGGTCCCACCGCCCGGTATGGCAGAGATTGCAGAGGGGGGCTGTCACCCGTTTGAATGGTGTGCTGGATGAGTGGGGTCCGCCCGGGGCAGTCTGAGAACATGGTCCCAAATTCATCCAGCACCCGCTTCATTTGCTCCCGCTGAGCCTCGGACAGGGCGGGTGACAGTGAGATTTCTTCCATTCCCCCACCATCTCCCCATTCTCCCAACAGATCCCCATCAGCGAAATCCTTATCATTATGTTCCTTCACACAGCCCAGTCCCGCACCCCGGTCTACATACAATTTCAACATGTTCACATGAAACACTTTACATTTTCCAGGAGTCCCAGCAAAGAGTATTTTGTAGTTGACTGGTCCAAGTTTCTCAACTACAGTCCCCGGACCCTCCCACTTAAGACACAGCTTGTCCGTTTTGAGGGTACGCAGAACCAACACTTTATCACCCACCTCAAAAGTCCGGGCTACTGCGGTTCTATCATACAGCTCCTTTTGCCGCTGCTGGGCTGCCTTCAGATGCTGTTGGGCGGCTTCTCGAACGCTGTGGAGGGTGTCCCGTAGCCGCCGCAGAAAAGTGTGAACCGGCACGGGCGAACTGCTGGCAGCCCCCTCCCATTCCTCCCGCAACAAAGCCAAGGGCCCCCGTAGTTCTCTACCAAACATCAGTTCATTCGGGGAAAACCCGAGGCTTTCCTGCGGAGCATCTCGGTAGGCAAAGAGGAGGTAGGGTAGGGCTTGGTCCCAAGTTCCCGGGTGACGGCTAGCGTACGCCCGGATCATTTCCCCCAAAGTCTGGTTGAAGCGTTCAACCAGTCCGTTGGTCTCGTGGTGGTAAGGCACCGAAGTTACATGGTCAACCCCCCCCCCAGGTCCCACATCTTCTGGAACAGTTTAGACATGAACCCGGTGCCGCAGTCCGACACGACCGTGCGGGGCATTCCTAAGCGGGCAAAGAGAGAGAGCAGAGTCTTAGCCAGGCTGGCTGCAGAGATGGAGGCGAGCGCAAAAGCCTCTGCGTAGTGGGTGGCAAAGTCCACTACCGTCAGTACAAACTTTTTCCCCATCTTGGTGGGCGGGTTCAGGGGACCCACTATGTCCATAGCAATCCGTTCAAAAGGGATCCCCACCACCGGAAAAGGCTGAAGGGGAGCTCTTGGGTGATCGCGATTGTGTCCCACTCGCTGGCACACATCGCAGGACCGACAGTAAGCCTTAATGTCGGAGGCGATCATGGGGCAGTAGAACCCCTCTGTAATTCGAGCTTGGGTCCGCTTTTGCCCCAGGTGTCCTCCCCATGCCACGTCGTGGGCGAGGTGCAACACGGCGCGGCGGTACCGTTGGGGAACCACCAGTTGCCTCTGCTTGCGCCCCGGTGCCACTTCCCCCTTTGGCTCGAACTCCCGGTACAAAGTTCCATTGTCCCAGATAAATCCTTCCGTGGCAAGGGATACCCCGGGGTCTTGGTTGGCCAGGGCGCGACACTCTCGCAGGGACGGGTCCAGCCAGCTGGGCTTCCTTGAATTGGGCTTGTGTCCCAAAGTCTTTAGCCATCTGAGCAAACCCTTCGTCCTTCGGGGGCTCCGCTATGGCCTGGTTTTCCCCGGGGTGCCCCGCAGGGGATGGGGTCACCCCGGGTGGTGGAGGGGGCACGGGCTTAGGCTTTGGGACCGGTGCGGTTACGGGCGGCCCCCCTCGCCTTGCCTGTCCCCGGGTGACGACCCCCATCTTAGCTTTGGCCACCCGGAACGCGAGGTCGTTCCCGATGATGATGCCCCACTCCTTTTGGCGATGGATGATTACGTCCATCTCTCCTTCCCACCCCTGGTACTTGATCCGGACCCGGGCGATGGGGACGGTGATGTCGGGGGAGTTATAGGGTTTGATCGTACACGTACGTCCTGACAAAAGTTGGGACCTCTCTACGCGGTCCCGGGGCAGAGCCGTTACATCTGCCCCAGTGTCTCTATACTCCACCCTGGGAACATTATTGATATAGATGGACTCACAGAATTGCTTGCGGCTCCATCTCAGCTGGTCCGGGGAGGCGATGCGATACAGCGATGCACGGGGTTCAGGACGGTAGGAATCCCACTCCTGGAGTTTCTCCTCGGCACTGCGATCCTCGGGGATGCTTGCATGGAGGGAGAGGACCGACCGTCGCTCGTCGTCGCTGTCGTTGTCCTGAGCGGCTGCAGCACCCGCGACGCGTCCTACTTTCCTCGGTGAGGGACGGGCATCCCGGTTCTTGGGTTGGAACTTGGGGCAATCCCGCCGCAGGTGTCCCATCTCGTTACAGTGGAAGCAGGCCCCAGACCGAGGGTTTTGGTTCCCCTTGGTCCGAGGGGCCTCCCCGCGCCGTCAGGGCAGGCCCTTTTCCGGCTCCGGGTTCTTCTCGGCCACGGCAGCGGAACTTCCCTTGGTGGATGGGGCCGTCCGGTATAGCCCCATCTCGTCGGCCATGATCCCCGCCGCCTCACAGGTACGGGGCTTCTGATCCCTTACGACAGCGGCCAGCTCCTTCGGGATGGTGGTGAAGAACTGCTCCATGGCGAACAGCTCGACAACTTCCTTCAGGGTGGAGGCCCGGGAAGCCTCCACCCAGGACTCGCAGACGTGCATTACCTGGGCTGTCCATGCCACGTGGGTGGTCCCAGGGGAAGGTTTACCCTCTCGAAATCTTCGCCGGCAATGTTCGGCGGAGAGGGCAAAGTGTTGTCTGACCGCTGCCTTGAACGCCTCGTAGCTTGCCGGGGTCTTCCGCAGATGCGCCCTGAGGAGGTCAGCCAGGTCCCCACTGACCTGGGTTCGCAGGGCGGACAACCACAAGTTGTCGGGGACCCGCTGCTCCTGGCACGCCATTTCAAAAATGTGCAAAAACATCAGGACATCTTGCCCTGGCTTGTAGTAGGGGAACGCCTTGCGGTCCCACGACGGAGGGGGAGGAGCGGAGGGGACAATCGGGGGAGTTTTCCCCGCCTCAAGCTGCATCTTGGCCAGCTCCATCTGCATCCGGATCATTTCGCGCTCGTGGGCCATCCTCTCCCGCTCGTGTGCCATCCAGTCCGAGGGAAGCTCGAAGGGCTCCAGGGGCTCCAGGGGAGCGGGGTCCTCGGTCCACAGATCCTCTCTCCTATCTGTCGGAACTGGGATAGGGTGGCCCCTGGGTCGGGCACCCGGCACCAGACTTGCCAGCAGCTCCCTCTGCCGCTCCGTCAGCCGGATCAGCGCCGCCAACCCCGGGGTGATGGGGGTTGCGGGCAGGGGCCGCCATGGCTCGGCTCCCCCAGTTGCTCCGTCAGGCTCTGGGTCGCCCATGGTGATCCTTAGGCTCTTGCTACTTTGGGTCTGGGAGATATTCTGGGCTAATAAGTTATCCCACCGCTGCCACCAAGTGGAAGACCGCCAACCTGGTCTTCTGCGTGGGTTCAATACTAAGGGGGTAGCGAGTCCTGGGGGCGGGCCTTCTCCGAGGCCCCCCAGCGACTATCACCCTTAGCCTAGAACAAAGGGATAACTTATAGCCACAAAAGTATCTTTTATAAAACAAGTTTATTTACAAAATGACCTTCACAAACCCAGACACACGCCAGCAATACAGCTTATCAGTACAGCACAAAGTAGCAAGCAAGAAGTCTCAAGGACACCGTGATTTCAGGGCTCTCAGCTAGTTAGTTCAGCTCGGGCTCCAGCAGAGGCCCGGTCAACCGCATGCTGCTAGCTGGGTTCCCGGCGGAGGTCCGGTCTACCCAAGTGGCTAGCTGGGTTCCCGGCGGAGGTCCGGTCTACCCAAGCGGCTAGTGAGTGATTTCAGCTTGGTTGCCCGGGGGTCCGGTCAACCCAAGCGGCCAGTGATTTCAGCTTGGTTTCCCGGGGGTCCGGTCAACCCAAGCGGCCAGTGATTTCAGCTAGCTGGAGCACGCCGGGTGCTGCTACCCGGGGTTGCTGATCCCTTCGTTCCCTTACCCCAAGCATGGGGCAAGACTGCTGATCAGGTCCAACAACTCAGTTCCCTTGCGCAGGGTGTTTTATACCTTGGGTTTCAGGTAGCCCCTCCCTCTGCAATCAGGTGGGTGGCCAATCAGGTGGGTTGCCACCCTCCTCAGGTGGGTGGCCAATCAGGTGGGTTGCCACCCTCCTCAGGTGGGCGGCCAATCAGGTGGGTTGCCACCCTCCTCAGGTGGGTGGGGTCCCCCTGAAGCCACCTGCTTAATGGTCCCATCCTGTGGTGTTGAATGGCCCTTTCTTATGGGTGCCGAAATGTCTGCTCTGGCAAGGTATTCAAGTCTTATGTAGATGGGGCTGATATACGAGAGCATTGACGAACCTGGGGATGCTTCCTGCCTTCCCCCCTGGGGTGATTCTATGCAGATGTTGTTTGTCCCCGTTGGTCTCTGTGGAGACTGGCTGTCTCTGCCCCCTGGGTCTCCTTCCCCCCTCCTTGGTGAGTGTGTGTGTGTCAGAAAGGGGTTTTAGGTTGGCTTTCTCCACAAATAATAATAATAATAATAATAATAATAATAATAATAATAATAATAATTTATTTATTACCCGCCTCTCCATCTAGATCGAGGCGGGGAACAACAGAAAATATAAAATACATAAACTAAAACAACACAATACATACTATTAAAACATCCTAAAAACATCCTAAAAACATCTAAAAACATCTTTAAAACATCTTTAAAACATCCTAACTGGTTAAGTTTCCAGTTGCCCACCTGGAAAACTGGAGTGTGTGCTCTGCGTGGGCAGATGGTGAAGCATTATTCTAGTGATCTCAAGTGAATTATGAATTGGATTATGCAAGTGAATTATTAATCACTGTCAGGATGGGCTGTAAATAGCTGTGGTTCTTTTCCCTCAAAGTGCCAAGGTGTTCCCCCAAAGGGACAAAAAAAAAATTGTGCATGGCTGGCAGAGTGAGGCGGCTGCAGATACTGGGTGTGGTGCATCCGCCTACCCATTTCCCCTGAGCTGGCTAAGCTGGCCTGCTGCTCTCTGGTGTAGTGGAGGAGGCGTAGAAGTAAGATCCAACAGTCAGTCTGGTTGGATTCTGTATGCAGATTGGGTGGGTGCACCATGACCCCATTCACCTCAGGCAGCAAAATCCCTTGAGCCTGCAGGAAATCATGAGGAGTGCATACCTTTTCAGTAAGGGAGCAGCAGGTTGCATTCCATCATGAGAAAGGGGAGATATTTATTTCAATCGTTTCCTTTCTCTGAAAGGTGCTCTACACACCCTCTGGTTTTCTCCTGTTGAATCAGTTCTCCAAACTTCATGGGGTGAAGACAGCAGCTTTGTTGTGTACATGTATTCAAGGGGTGGGTGGAATAAGGCTCTGGGGGCACCACCCCGGCTGGGGTGTGTCTCTGATAAGCAATATAAACAAGACCAATAGCATCTTTAACTCACCAACTGATGCTTAGCTGCCTCTTTGCAAGAAGAAAAGAGGAGAAGCAGATCATTAGAAGCCATATAGTACCCAGCACAACACAAGGTATGTGGCAATTATGTTTGTGGATTTATGATTGTTAGTAAGAAGTACAATTTCTTATGATGGAAATATTCAGGACTCTCTGCCCTTATGTGATGCTTTTAACACATTCCTTTATCCAAAAACCTGAACTAATTTATTGCTGCTGAAGCCTGGTGAAGATAATAAAAAAGAATCCAGTTAGCCCATTTTAATGTGTAAAATTCTGTTCACATGTCAATACATTACGATAACGTCACACGTTAGCAGTAAAAACTTGCTAACTCGGCTCGGACAGAAGAGGTATTTTTCCATCCTTAGATTTACAGATTGACCATAACACTTTCCATGGAAGAAAATCCCAGTGATTTCAAGCTTTATGCATTTGCCTAAAATAGTGGTTTCAGAGAATCAACATATTTCTTAAAATAACTGTGTTTCCTCAATAAAATTACTCATCCAGAGAACTTGAATCTAGCATTATAAGTTTTAAAACCTGTAAGCTGCAGGTATGACTTGTCATTCATTATAATTTCTAAAGACAAAATGAATAGGCTGCTGTTGTGGATGAAAGAACATATTCCGGCCTCTGAATCTGAAGTTTCTTACTGCCTAGTTAGTTAGTTGTTACAACAAGATAACTTTCTGGGCACTTTTCAAATAGCAGCATTTATGCTTTTCAACCCAACTGGGGGCGGGGGGGGGGTATGCAAAATTCCTCAGATTTAAAAAAATATTTTAAGGTGATTAAAAGTTTAGCCTATAAAAATGCATTAACTGATTTACAGTGCAATCCTATGCATCTCTACTGAGAAGTAAGTCCTAGAGAATTCAGTTGTGCTTACTCTATGGGTGAAGTATTGTATACTAAGGTTGAAGTCCTATACATCAAATGAGCAGAGGAGAAACAATTCTCAGAAGTACCGGAATTTATTCAAGCCCAACACGTTTTTGGAAAACACAATTTCCTTCTTTAGAGGCAATCTAAAAATGAAAATACATTTTAAAAAAATACAGTTTGCACTCCTGTGTACACTTACCTGGGAGTAAGTCCCATTGAACTTGGGATTCATCTCTGAGTATATATAGGATTGTGTTGCCAATCAATTAAACCAATTGAAATTGGTGACTGGCTATATGTATCTTAGCTGGTGTCAGTAAATTAATTACTAACTCTAGAACAGATTCTGATATATTCTTCAAATAATCACTTTCGGATCTACTGGTAAACAATAGCCTATAATTTCTTCAGTTATCCTAACCTCTCTCCAAAACTGATTAATAACTGGACATGTTTAAAATATATGAAATAAATCAGCAGGTGATGTGGAACATTGCCAACACAATCATATCCTGTGTTATACATTAAAGGTATCATATGAGGGATAAAATACCACTGATACTGAGCTTTGTAAAACCATTATTCCTTCAGGTCAACGGAAGTCAATCTAGATGGAATATTTTTCCAAATCCACACCCATTCATTTTATGAAATAGGTTGAACAACATCTCTCTACCATTTTTCTTAAAATAATAATTTCCATCTTGTATATTAAACATTTGATATATTTTACTAATACTAATAAGACCCCTTGATATTTCTAATTCAAAACCTTGTATTTTAGAGGTGTTGTTTGTCGTGAACAATCAATCACTGATTGGGGAAATAATCTGAAATGTGTTCCCTGAGACATATGGAGATTATTTACAACACCCACAACAGATCCATAGTTTCATTGTGGGGTTTTTTCCCTTTTATCATGAAAATTTAATTTATTTTGAAATTAAAGTTTTAAAAACAAGGCAACAAAAAGAAGAAAAATGTACATAATAATATAACAAGATCACTAAAGAAGCTACTTGTGCAGTCCCGTCTGAGTGTTGCCTTAACTAATTTTAATAATGCCTGAATAAGCCTACAGTCTTTCTCCATTTCTCAGGGCCAAACTCCACATCATGTTGTCCGTGCCTTTTAAAAACCTGCTTAGCCTGTGCTGGAACTGGCCACTTACCGTATATTTTGAAGAAAAAGCAGAGATGGTGTCCTGATCTGAAATGTGCCCCCAACCTAGATCTGGGGTCCATCCTGGTGTCTTCCTGAAAATCACCCCTCTTGGCTGCTGTTTGCACTGAACAGCATCTTTGAGGGCAAAGAGCAGCCCCTTTTTTGCCAGGGGGGGGAGATTTTATACTGAAAAACTTAACATTGTTCCAAGGGCAATTATGACATTTAAGGCAAAAGAAGAAAAATCTTAGTACATTGCAGGGAAGAGTTATTATCATTCAGTTCTTTACAGTATGTAAGGTGACACAGGTAATAAATGTTGCCATATTAAATAAGAATGAAAAAAATGCTGTGGTTAACCGGAGTCTGATTTGACCAGCTGAACACCATTATACCTCCAGGAGCAAAGCAATAAATATGCACTAGTACCCATATGTTGATTCTTACATGCTTTTATAACACATAATTTTCTTTTCTTTTTTATTTGTGTTTGAAGTCAAGGACATACATTCACAAAGTGGTTGACCTTCTGTCCTTAAATGTAAAATGAGTAAGATTTCTGTAAACGCAGCATATTCACACATGGCACAAAAAGTGCCTTTGGGCTTCTATTATTGCTTTGGTACTGTCTCTAACATTGTTAACGCAGGATACAATACAGAAATCAAATCCAGTCCACATCCAGATCAGCCTTCCACAACTTGGTTCCCTCCAGATGGTTTCGACTACAACTCCCATAATCTGTGCTGGTTGGGAGATTATGGGACCAGCAGGTTGGGGAATGCTGTTATAGATACTGTAGGTTTCTCATTTGCATTTTCAGGCCAAGTACATGCAACCCCAGGAGATCTGTGCTTGATCTCCTGGTTTTTGTTTCCCCCCCCCCGAAATTGAGGGAATAAGCTGCAATTGGGATAGCAGGATATGTCAATTTGATCATAGTCCTAGTGTTCTAGTGGCCATATTAAGGTGAATATTAGAATATAATCATGCTGTGTGTGTGTGTGTGTGTTGTGTGTGCTGCGCGCGCGCGGAAATCAGGCATTTATGTCAGGAAAGTTTCATTACCTGGGCTTAAAATAAACATGTAGACCTCAGTATTATACAGAAAAAAGAAGAAACCAATATTTTTAGAGGAAAACTTTGAAAACATAAATATCATTATAATATTATTAAAGAGTAGCAATACATCTGGGTGGGCACTCAGCTACGCTCAGTTACGGCAGGTGTCATAGTTATTGTGGAGAGACAACATTAGTCTCCATCATTTATTGTTTAGATTTATATCACACTCCATCCCCATAATATATCTCCTTGAAAATAACAGCATAACTGGGGTTTTTTGGATATGAATCAGTGTCTGAACTATGCATAGCTTCTGATTCTAAACTTTCACTTTGAGCTTCACAGTCTTCAGAAAACAGGTTTGTGTGAGCTGGAGCAATCTTCTTAACTCTTTTCACATGTTAGTTTGTTCCTTGATTTTATGTCGGTATTTTCAAACATTGGGCACATTTTCACATCACAACAACTGACCCTGGCAATAAGCCATGGTGAGTTGGTTGTCGGGCACACAATCCACGGTGAACCCTGACAGACGATCGGGCTCACCGTGAGCTATTGGCCCCCTCCTCCCCCGTCGGTCCTCTCATGGGTATCCCAGGGGACCTCGTGGGAGGAACTAGTCTTTTTCCCCCTTCCTTGCCACCGCCATGAGCTGTTTTTGGCTTACCACAGCATTTCCCCCTTTTTAAATTGTTTTTTTTCTGGAGAGCACGAAAGGCAGCTGTCGACTTTATTTACCTGTATAATTTCCAGCCCAAAAAGAAAAATTTAACCCAGTGTTCTCCAACCTTGGGTCCCCAGATGTTTTTGGCCTACAACTCCCAGCATGCCCCAGCCAGCCACGCTGGCTGGGGCATGCTGGGAGTTGTAGGCCAAAAACATCTGGGGACCCAAAACGGAGTTCCCACTTTGACCCCTGTCAAAGTAGTTACTCGCGTATATGGGGTCCCCCTCCTAGTTTTGCATGTTCCCAAGGTAGTAGAAACTTGGGAACAAGTGCAAAAGTGAGGGGACCTTTTGGACACATGAGCTCCTTTAAAAAAAACCCACAAGGATCCTGCTGCGAAGGGGTGCTTGAGGCTCCACCCCACTTTCCAAGCCCCATTTTTAAAGTGGGATTCAGAAGGAGTTGCAAAGTTTCATTTTGGCAGGGAAATACACTGGTAGGTAAACTACCTACTGCTTGTAGTTTCCAAAAGAGGGATCGTTTGACAGACGCCTTTTGTGGTTGTCAGGAAAAAAAATTAAAACGGGGGAAAAAAGCTATGGCGAGCCAAAAACTGCTCATGGTGGTGGTGGGGAAGCCTCTGCCAGCCTCCTCGAAGTGCTACTTAGGCACTTTTGGGGTGGCTGGCACTGACGCTTGCCTGGTAGCCCCATGGCAAGAGCAGCAAGGGTGTTTTTTTTACTGCTCTTGTCATGGGGCTCGCTAGCCGATTCCCTGTACCCACAATCACTTTATATCATGCCAGCATCCCAGTTTAAAAAAAAAATCTTAATAAAGAAAATAAAAATCAGGAGGGGCAGAGAGCCTAGCGGGCACCAAGGGAGGAGTCCGTGGGCACATTGGTGTCCTCAGGCAGCACATTGGAGACCCCAGTCTGAAAACAATTCTGTCCGGTAAGTCAGTAATAATATCCCCATCCTGTGGATGGCAGGTGGGGAACTAAGGCTGGGGGAGAGAGGCAAAAGCTTGCCTAAGGCCACCTAGTGAGTTCATGGGAATTTCAAGATTCAAACTAGAGACTTCCTAATACTAATTATGGCCTAATTTTTAGCTCAGTCCCTTAGCTACTGTACTATACCAGCTCTCATAAAAGACCTTTCAGTCTTCCCTCCCCAAATTCCATTTTTTTCACCGTGCCTGAGGAGACTTTTTCCCCTGGACCTTCACAACTCTCTTCTTACAGGCCATGGACCATACATTTCAAATAAATTAATCTTAAAACAATATTACACTGTTACATATTTGAAAACAGCAGCAGTAATGATGTCTACCTTTCAGTTGCTTTGCATTCGTGGTCAGCAAATAGGGCTTATTCATGGGATCAAAAAGAAACCTCTACTACAATGAGGTAAGAAGCGATCTTTACTTATCTATTTATTTTATTTCTACTCAGCCTCTCCTAAACTTGATGTGGTTCACATCAATATCGCATGCTGAGATAAGAAAGCTCCTGTCTTTCCAGATCTCAGTCTTGAGTAGGGATGGAGAAATCTGTCAATTTTTTTCCATTGCATTTCTCATTTTTTGAACCTTTAGTTCAGTTCAGCCCAATCCCGCATCAGTGTATGATTTATTTTTTAGTCCAAATGAAAATTTGTCAGCACACTTCTAGTATACACATTTTTGTGTTCACTTTGTCCAAATGTATGCATTTTGTGTGCAGTTCTCCTTCTGTACACATTTTTTGCAACGCATTTCCCCTATGATAACCCATTGCACATTATTTTCACTACTATGAACATTTTAGTGTATTTTCCCCTAATGTGTGCATTCTTTGTGTGGTGGGGGTTGCTTTGTTTTGTTTTGTTTTGTTTTGTTCTGAATGGAAAATTGTAGCAATACATTTGAGAGAGTATGAAACTCTGTTCCAATTCGCTCATTTGGTTCATCAGGTGCAAATTTGGTAAATATGCATAAAAATTTAGGCAGAAAAAATTCTCACCCGTCCCTAGTCTTGCAAGATCCAAGAAAAAAAGAGGAGTCATTGAAACCATATTCTGCAAGAATCATTTGTTTTCTATAGAAGCAGGAAGGGCTCTGGTGGTGCATGCTGATCCAGAATGAAGTTCTAAAACCCTTACACAATATCTACATATGTTTATACTACTCATGAGTAATTTTTTTCTGATAAATGAAGTTTGGATTTATTTAAGTCAATAATCACATTTTGAGGAGATTTGGGGTGTTGGGGGGACAGATGGGATGTTATAGCTTTGACATACTTATGTTTGAAGGAACTGTGATAAAACTACCATGCAGTGACATTGTGCAAGATTAAACTGCGAAGGAACACTAATGGATTGTAATCTGTAAACTGTATGAACTGATTTTAGCTCCATTCCTGAGTTTTTCCATTTTATATGGAAAGCACTGAAAAGCAAAAAAGGGAGAAATCACCATGGGAATACATTTAGTTAAAGGTTTTGACTGTGTCTCTATGGGTGAATTTAAAGTAATCAACTTAGCAGTATTATTCAAATGATACCTTACATTGGTAACATTAAAACAGATTTACAGCACAATCCTATCGATATCTACTCAGAAGTAATTCCTATTGATCTCATTAAGATCAACAATAAACACAAGCCGGAGAGGAACATGAGCGGGAGGATGCTGTTGCACTCATGTCCTGTTTGTGGACTTCCCATAGGCATCTGATTAGCAACTGTTGGAACAGAATGCTGGACTACACAGGCTTTGGGTCTGATCCACCATGGCTCTTCTTATGATCTTATGAATGCATTCTGGAAAGTAATGGCAGACAGTACTTTTCCCAACCATACTGACTGCATGGTGAGCACAATGCAAAGAGCCCAATCATCCATGATAAACCAAGGCTCTTCTGCTCTTCTCCTACAAGCATCCAGCTGTCCACTCTTCCCTCTCTTTCAGTTGGTTATAATCATTGATTATAAGCCCCAATTGATTATAATCATAACTTTTCCTATTCTTCCTCACAGTTTATACACCAGAATGATGTTGTTATTAATCAATTTGGTGATAGGAATTTAGTACTGGATCAGTGCAAAGATATCAGTGTATGCTACATGCAAAAACCAGCCCAAGTACACCCATCCAACAGGTGCCCAGTACCGTCAGCTTTGATAGCATCAACGAGCTACTCAAGCAGGGAGGAAAGGAGAGTTTTAGATTTGGCATCACCTGCCCAAAACAACTCATCAGCACCATCAAAACTGCCAGCAGCACTTTGAGCACCGTGCAAGCAACTGGCACACCTCTGGACAAGGGCACTGCGTGCACATCATCCTTCTGAATTTGTGGACCAAGCTCCATAAACTCTTCATTAAACAGAAATGGGTTTGGGCATGTCCAGTGGGACTTTTTAATATATATATATATATATATATATATTCTCTGAAGAATAGGTCCCCATGTTATTTATTTATATTATTTAATTTCAGAGAATTTCTATACCACTTTTTTAAAAAATAAAATAAAAATAATAAAAATCCCATTATATTTCATACAAACCTCTTTTGAAAGTCCCCTGAATTTCAAAAGCAGTTTATGCATAATGATGGGTAGTTGTTCAAAAGAAACACGCCCAAAGCCTGCCTGAGCACATGGAGCTGGTTTATGGTATTTCACTTCCCAGTCCAGCAGGAGATTCCATGTATGGGCTGCACTTGCTAGATCAAGACAATGTTGTTGTAGAGGGATTAATTCATATGGAAGAGTGAGCATTATTAATCTTGAATAATTTATAGGTTTTGTGCTTTGTAATGTATATTGGAAACTTCAATACAAAACTCCACACTTAAAGAAAAACCCACCAAAAACCTGAATCTTGTGTACTAGAAGAGAACAAGTTAAAATAGGCTAGAGGCTTGCACAACGAGTCTGTGAGCCACATGCTTGGATGTACAAATCCATCTGTAACTGCATCATGGAGCAAGTCCCACAGTAGCTATTGCACATGGTGGAGTACAGACCTATTCCTTTGCTTGTCTCATCTCCCAAGGTGCTGGACTACAATCTATTTTGTATTAAGCACGGAAGCAACCTACCTGACTATAAAGAAGGTCATGTAAGTTGAATCCCAGAGGAGTCTTAGCAAAAACTCTCCCGTCAATTCATTTTTAAACCAACAAACAAAAAGGCACGAGTTCCATCCCTCCAAGCATCCAGAAACAGTGGGTCACATACAACCATTCATCACACGTACATCATTTTACCACTGTTGCAGGGTGATCCCAGAAATTATATCATGGATTGGAAATTTGCACTCAGGCCTGTGTTGTGTAACTGCCTCTGCATAACAGAATCTTGGAACCCCCAGAATCCAAGAAAAAACTATCACTCATGATCATTTGTATAACACTCTTAAGGCACAACCCTAATAGGGTTGTGCCCTTAATGTGCAAAAGTGTTCCACAATGCTTGTTGTAGACATTCTCAAAACTGTTGTGAATTAGGTCTTTATTTTCAGGGTTATATGATAACTTGTGTCTATAACAGAGCATGCTATTGTCAGTTCTGAAGTCAAGGCTGAGTTTTCAAGAGCTGTGGCAGAGATGAGTCCAGAGTGCTGCTGAGACATTGCTTTTCCAGCTAGCTGGGAGTAGAAGTAAAATGGAGGTTCTATGCAAGCGCTTAATATAGTGCTATATTTTCCAGTGATGCCCTGCCAAGAACTGCCTATTGTGTTTACTCACATTCAGCAAAGGCTCCCAGTAACATTAATTAAAATTTCCTCTTCATACGTTCAGTAAATTGTATTGCTTAGCCTCGTAATTGCCCCTTGAATGGCCTCTCTTAATTGCCCCAATGTCAGTTTCTAGTCTTGTGGTGAAGTAGAGACTTTATAACTGATTTCCTCTCGTGTGTGTGTGGGGTGGTGGTGTCTTTTTTTAATTATAGCGAAATGGGGTTGTTTGATATACAGTGTTACCTATTTGATGCTTTGCTTCCATTACCTCTCCCACAAGGTCCAACAGAGGCAAACAACAGGCCAACATAGATGTAGGCTTTTTGGCAGTAATGATTAGAGCTGCTTCTGTTGCCCCCTCCCAAACAGGGACCCAACATCTGGCAGTGGAATGTGGGAACTACTCCACTGAGAAGCATTGCAATGAACCTTTACATGAGGTGACATAGCTCCACCAATGAATCTGTCATATCTGTAATTGTCCATTTAAACATGCATGTTAAATCAGCATTTCTCACTGTGGACCACTTGAAAATTCCTGGGAGTCTTGGCAAACCACTTAAAACTTTCATTCATTCTACAAATCAAAGTCAAATATTATACATGACTAATATTTTAATAACATTTAAAATATTATGAAAATTGTGGGCCCTAGGCCAAGTGACTGAGAAGGGTCCATGCAACTGCCAGATTTTTAGAAAGGTGAGTAGATTGCACAAACACTGTATTACGAAAATCACAGGCCCTTGGCCAGAGCTTTGTTAGCCTGTTTGATCATTCGGCCCTAGTCAAAATGGCCATGATCGCTGTAATAAAAAAAAAAAATTAAAGCAAGAGCAGGGCCAAGTACAGATATCACCACTGCTCTGCAACATTACCACGGACCACCTACATGGTGCTCACAGAACACCAGTGGTCCATGTACCTCAGTTTGAGAACTTCTGGATTAAATTATATTGTTGCCACCATGTGATGCATATGCATGGGTGAATATAGCCCTGAATCTACTCAAATCCTTTCCCTCTTAGCACAGGGAAGGTGGGCCAATTAAGGGGCTAGTGTGGGATGTGTCATCTGCACAATCAGAAATGTAATGGGCGAAAGAACAACAAGAAAACAGTTGATGCAGGGAAAATCTTTAGAATGGAACACTGCACCACTATGTGGTTAGTGACATAATATAAACAAAACATTTGTAGACCTTTAAACATTAACAGCCTAAATCTATGTAGAATTGAGCATGCCTAAAACCATTGGCATACGTATTGGCTTGTACGTGTGCAACCCAGCAGGAATGCTGGGAGTTGTAGCACTTGTTTCTCTCTAAACATGCATAGGATTGCACCCTTAACCATTTTGACACCCATGCTGAAGCTCCAATTTATACTGAAATTGTAATACTCTAAAGGCATTTTCAGATGATCACTATGTGCCTAAGTGACATTTTATCTTTTGTATAAGATCATGCCCACAAGCCCTGGTCTTTTAACAAAAATGAAACACCCTTGCTGTTCTCATAGAAAGCATGGGGGCATCTGGCCTATCGATGTCCACTCCACCCCATTTTTTTAAAAGTTCGTTATATGTGTGTGCTCCCACACAAAGTAGCAAAGACAGACAACTTCAGGCACAATCCTGTGTCCCTCTGACCAGGACTGGGAGGCCATAGGAGGGGGCATAGAAGCCCCTGCAGCCTCGGAAATCCCTTCCAAGGTTGCAGTGCCCGCCTCCCCACCTCGTAGCCAGCACAGTTTTTCCGCGCCAGCGGGGAACTGAATGCGGAAGACCATGTTCAGTTCTCCGTTGGGGGGGCATTCCCAGGGGTGGGGAGGGGAGGGGAGGAAAAACATCTAGACAGCTGAAATCGGCCATCTAGATGTTTCTGAGGGTGAGGGGAGCATGGCGGATATCCTATCTGCTGCGCTCCTCCTGCCCTCATTAGGATGCCCATAATCCTCCGAGTTTGGAGGGTTACGGGCAGTCTCATGGGATTATGCTGTTAAAGTTTTAAGAATAGTAAGAGGTAGGTAGGGTGGCTGTTCTGTGTACTCTTAAAAATAACTCGAAAAGCCTCTCCCTTTCCACTTTCTCCACACAAGTATTTTTTTATATATACCTCCCGCCATGCAGAAACGCACACTTACTATTTTCTAAGCCAAAGAGCCCCAGACTTTGTAACCTTTCCTCATAAGGGAGTTGCTTTAACCTCTCGATCATTTTGGTTGTTCTTTTCTGCACATTGCCAGCTCTACAATATCCTTTTTCAGGTGTGTTGATGAGAACTGTACATTGTATTCCCAGTAGTGCAGTTGCACCAGAGATTTGTATAATATTGACAGTTATATTCTGGATTCCTTTCCTAATGATCCCCGATAAGGAATTTTGCCTGTTTCACAGCAGCTGCACACTGGTTCAACATTTTCATCAAGCTATCCACCAAGGTCCTAAGATCCTTTTGCTGGTCACTCACTGTTAGCTCAGACGCCATCACTGGGCAAGGGGCTGTAGCTGGCAGGTGGGTGGGTTAGGGGCTTGGGCCTTCAGCAGCGGCAGATGGGGGCAGGGTCCATTGGCAGCACTATGCTGAGGGCACACTATTTATATCCCTCCATTTCAAAAACTGTCCATTTATTCCTCCTCTCTTTCTCTTCTTTAAACTTGTCAATCCATAAGAGGACTAATAAGTTTGCTCAGGAGTCTTTGGTGAATGACTTTGTGAAAAGCCTTTTTGAAAGCCAGTATAGTTTACTTGGAATCACCTGCATCCATGCTCCTGTTCATACTCTCGAAGAATTCGAAAAGGTAAGTCAACATGGCTTTCCTTTTCTGAAGCCAGGTTGACTCTTCTTCAAGACTTGTCCTTCTATACGCTTGATAAATTCCCTTGAATAGCCCTTTTATAGCAGGCTTAGCCTGAGCAGAACTCCAGGAGAGGAATACCTAAAACCAACCCCCTTGCAGGGAGCTTATCATACCCAAACAAAGGCTTCCATCAGGAGGGGGGAAATGCCAAGATTCAGGGCAACTCCCACAAAGTCAAACCTGTTATGATCCTTACTACAGCTACAAGCTGGCTCTGTGGCTCACGCTGGCTCAGTTTGTCTGTGCGTGGAAAGCTAAGCAGGGTCAGGCCTGGTTATTACTTGGATGGGAGACCCCAATAGTTTCCTGCATTGAGCATGGGGTTGGACTTGATAGCCTTGTAGGCCCCTTCCAACTCTATGTTCCTATGATATCCTAGAAGGAGGCTGAAGGAGTGGGGCTGGTGAACAGGCCTTCACGAATATAAAGCCTCTGATATTCCAGAAAAAACAGGAGGGAGTTCAGAACAAGCCTGAAGCTGAAGGATGTTGATGGAAGGGCTTTTCAAAGGCACAGCTTGCTATATTGCTTGGACCCATTTCATGAGAAACACTGCCATGGTGTTTCTTCTGATGAACCTGATAAGAACTCAAGCCAAGCAGAGACCAAGCCAGGAATTGCTGTTTGAAATGCCCCTGCATGTCTTCTCAGGATGGTTTGGTTAACCCCTGTGGCAGCACTTGAGTTAAACCCTAACTGCAGTCCTTTTTGTTATCTGCCTTCCCATCTCTCTTTTCTTTTTTAAGGTCAGCAGGGGTGTTACTCTGGGAAAGGCAGCTGTTAGAAAAGCAATGACGGTGCCAAGGGGGAGGAACAGCAGCTAGGGTGGCCATGTGCCACCCTCTACAGAGGACAGCCCTCTATTCGAAGGGCTATGCTGCTCAAGTCCAGCTTAAAGAAAAGGGAACATAAGAAGGGAGAACGGGGGCCCTGGTCGTGCCCATCAGCACTTAGCACCTGGACAGCAGGCTGAGCAGGCACACAAATCACCTTGTCAGAGTCTTCTCCGTTAGGGTGAGATGTGTTGTATTTCTATTCAAATGATAGTAGCTATTTCTACATTTGCGTCTATGCATATAAAGTAGTATATGCAAATTTCATGCAAATCTGTCTCTCTCCCATCCTCCCCCCCCCCTTTGGCGATGTGTAAATGGCTATCTTAGCAGCAGCAGCAGGATCTGGCCCAATCCCCCCCCACACACACTATTTATTTATTTATGTATTTGTACTATTTCTATACCACTACATATTAAGAAAAATCGCTAACTGGTTGGGCTGGTTCACACATTACGATAAGCCACCTGCGAGGCTCCAAGATGTACGCTGGCAGCCATTTTAAATGTGCATGCCATTGGGGGGGAGGCGCCACAGCTTGTCACGTCATGTGAACCCAGGTGTTGTTCTAGGGTTATCTGAGGGTTGTTTAACCCTCAGATAACCCATGACGCCCAGGTTCACATGATGTGACAAGCTGCGGTGCACCCCTGCTGCGGCTTGCTTATTCAAAATGGTGGCCGACACACATCTCAGAGCCCCACAGGTTAATTAACCTATGGTGGCTTATCGTGATGTGTGGACCAAGTCACTGTCTAGAGGGGAAGGGCGGGGAGGCAGTTCAAGCAAGCAGGCAGTAGTGGTAGCTGCTGCTGCTTCTCCTTGCTTCTGTTACTGCTTGCATATCAACCCACTCCGAAGGAGAGGATGTGCAAATAGATGGAGATGTCAAGGAAGAGGAGCAGTCGGGCCAGGGAGTTTAGGCACTTGGCAGTGGGTCCCCTGCTGGGGAGTGGGCCTTAGCATCTTGACACAGGCCCTGGAGAAAAGAATTACATTCTTCTGAGAGAAGAATTACATTTTCTCAGGGACACAACATTGCAGTTTGAATGCTGTGGGGGGAAACGTAAACATTACCAAACCTTGCTCTCCGCAGCGATGTCAACACTGAACCAGGAAACATCTTGATGGCAGGACCAGCTCCAGAGAGTGTCGAAGTCAGAGATTTGTCATTTGCTTCATGGGTGGCCATGAGAAAGAGCTCCATTGCTGCTTGGAGTGGCCTTAAAAGAATGGCTCAAGAAAAACAGGGAAGCCCCTGCCATCGCTAATATCAGTAAGCCCCTCCCCCCAAAACCCCATCCAAAAGGCCCATCCAAAATTTGCCACCTGTGAATGTGGGGGCAAAATTGGGAAGGCCAGTCGCTCATTTTGTATTTGTGACCCAAGATGGTCAGCAGCTGCACAAGGAAACATTCCTCCCCATCCAGAGCAGACCCGCCATGGCTACACAACCCACATCCTATTCTGTTTGCAATTGTTTCCCCTCTTGTTTCCCATCTCACGCTGTCCCAGAGTCGCCCTTTTCTTTGGCTTATCCCACTGCATTTATTGCCAGCCTTCGGGGCCTTGCGTTTTATCTCACTGTATTATTTAAACTAGCTATGACTCTATGTTATGCCAAAAACTCTGTGGTTTCGTGCAAGTTATGAGAAACTTAAGGGGCATTATTGGAAGACTTGGCGAAGTGTATAAACTGGCAGAAAAAAGAAGGGCAAAAATACAATCATCTGTGTTCCTTTCCCTGTGTGATTTTGTCGTCTTCATTTTGCATTGGCACTGCACACATGAGGACCTAAGAGAGGGTGGATGAAGCAAGACGATTTCCAATAATATTTATTTCCTTATTTATTGATTATCTTCACTGGAACACTGCCCACTTCAGTCCACTGCAGAAGCCCCACTGGGATAGTCAGACCTGCATGAAGGGCAAGTTAGACCTGCTTTATTGATTATGCCTCCCTCCTTTGCATTGTCTCTTGTTTGATATTGTAGTTTAGGATGTTGTGATCGGAAATTTTAAGCTGCCTTGAATGATGTGTATGCCCTAGAAGGGCTGGGTAGAAATTCTTTTATATAAATAAGGGATGCTTATCTGCAGGGGACAAGACGGAGCGATGTGGGTGGATGGGTCCATATGTGTGGCTTTCCTCAGCGCTTCAAATAAGGCTCAAGGTACATGCAGCAAGAAAATGGGTTGGTTAGGGCAGTGTTCTCCAACCTTGGGTCCTCAGATGTTTTGGGCCTACAACTCTCGGCATGCCCCAGCCAGCTATGCTGGCTGGGGCATGCTGGGAATTGTAGGCCAAAAACATCCGGGGACCCAAGGTTGGAGAACACTGGGTTAGGGCGTAACAATCCTGGCTTCATCAACCATCATTCATGGAACTTGGAACACGGATCTGTCCTGTGTGCTCCTTCGTCACTTCTCTCCTTCTGTCCTCCCTTTGTGAGTGTGAGTGGTTTCAGATCCTGTCAGTAAACTGAAATTAGGCCACAGTTTCCCACTTAGATACAAAGAGGGTGCCCTCAAGGACTTGGGAGTTCTCTATAATGTTTAACTTTTTTTCCTTTGAACAGCAAGACACACCCCCCCCCCCACATGCAATATCAGAAACTGCTTTTGAAAGGGATCCCTTACTTTCAAATGCAGTTTGCCATATGGCATGAGAGGCTGCTTTTCAACAAACACAGGTTCAGAGCTTTCTGGGACATGCAGAGCTAGTGGCTTGGTTCTGTGGATGCTGGCCACTACCTTTCTATTTGTACCAACCAGGGCAGGTGCTACCATTAGGCCAACTAGGCAGCTGCCTAGGGCGCAGGGCTAAAGGGGGCGCCAGAAATAGGGAGGGAGAGCTCAAGTGGGAGGGGGCGCGCTAAATATCTGACACCAAACTGCACCAAACTGCCTTGCACCGGCCCTGGTACCAACTAGCATCAAAATATTTAAATTTGTATAGAATTCTTTGGGGGAGAACTTTTTCAGAATAAAAAGGTTTCTGAACAAGGTCACGCAGACTTGAACCTATAAAGTTGAGAGCAAAAGCACATTAACCTTTATGCTAAGAGGCAGGTGTGAAAATTATGGCCACCAATTTTGTAAACCCATAGAAACTACCCCCCCTTTTTTGTAAGCAACATGGGTCATTGAAAGAATGGAGGGAGGATCATGGTCAGTAGAGTGATGTAAGGCCAAATCAAACGACCTTCACATCTGTGTTATTACTATAGCCTACCTAGTGGCGCTTTATATTTTCTTTTTAAAAGCTGTTTCTGGAAGGTGCAGGTGCAGAGAAGCAGCAGGGACAAGGGGTTGTTAACTCTTTTTAAAAAAATATTTTATTTACTTTTCTAAACAAATTATAACAAAATACAAGAATATCACAAAAATATAACCTAAACAACATACAATAAATCATAAAGTGCCCCCCACCCTCCAAGGGACCAATTAATATACTTCCATCCTTTTGATCAAATGAATTCCAAAAATATAACATATCCTGACAAGGCATGCTCCCCTTCCCCTTTATTAATACATAGTCTAGTAATTGATTCCATATATCCATAAAATTATTCTTCTTTAGCAATCCTTTTTTGCATTTGATACTACTAGTTAGTTTATCGTTTAGGGCTATGTCTCAAACTTCCTTATACCAGTCTGTTATTAGGAAAACATGTTGTACTTTCCAATTTCTCGCTATCATTAGCCTGGCCGCAGTTAACAAGTTTACAATTAACTCCTTCATATTTTGGTCGCAAATAAGCTTCTCTGTTATTGATAACAATGCTAATTTTGGACAGACCTCTAAATTAATACCAATAATTTTTGATATTTCTGTAAAAACCTCTCACCAAAACGCCAATACATTTTTACAACTCCACCACATATGAGCATATGTCCCTTTTTCCTGACATCCTCTCCAACAAAATGCAGAACAATTATTATCTATTCTATTTAATCTTACTGGAGTTAAATACCATCTCCAAATTAGTTTATAAATTTTTTCCTTTATCCTAATTGACATCATTTTCACAATCCGTCTATCCCATATATTGTTCCAGCCCACCTTCGAGGTCACCTCTTCAAATTCATTATCCCATACTGCCTTTAGCTGATCCTCTTGTTCTTTTGCTTTTTGAATCAATCTATATAAATCCCTTGTTATACCTCTTGTTGATGCATTACCTCTCTAGTCATAACCTTCTTTTTAAATTTAGTTAAATCTCATTCATACTCAGTTTTCCTTTTCCATTTCTTTGACCACTGTTCTAACTGTAATAAATTTAACCACGACAATCTTCTTCTCCCAACAATTTCCATTATTTGGTCTCTAGTCCCCATCTTTTCCACCCAATCGGATAATCTAATAACCCTTACTTCTCTTAGTTTACCCTCCAGCTCTGATCTTAAATTTTTGGGGAAATCGTTTAGAGCCACCACCGGAGTTAATGGAGATATCCCTGGTATAAATATGCTCTTCATAGTACCCCAAATCACTAACAAATTTCTTTTAAAAGGGTTGTCTATGTTTTTTATCAATTTATTATTTTTTCTTTGAAAAAGAATATTCTCCAAAGTATTACGTAATTCAAATGTTTCTAACTCCAACCACATTATTTCTTTAGGCCGTGCTATAATATCCACTATATGTCTTAATTGATTAGCTATATAATACCATTTTAAATTCGGAAGACCCAAACCCCCTACTTTTTGTGCTTTATACCATCTTGTTTTAGTAATCCTAGATTTTTTCCCTCCATTACAATAGGTGTTAATAATTGTTTGCCATTCTTTAAGTTCCTTATCTGCTATCACACTTGGTATCATCCGAAACAAAAAATTAATCTTTGGCAGAATCTTCATTTTAATCAAAGCAATCCTACCAAACCAGGAAAGTCCAATTTTTTTATACTCCTCTATTTTATTATTTACCTCATTCTTTAATTTCCTATAATTCTGGTCTCCCAATTTGGAATTACAATTCCTAAATATTTAATTACATTATTAATCTTATACCGGTAATTACTTTTTTTCCTACACATTTCAATCTCTTCTCTTTTACTATAATTAAACAACAAAAATTTAGATTTGTCCCAATTAATCTGTAGCCCCGTTACTTCCCCGAACTCCTTTAAATGATTCTCCACTCTATCCATATTTTCCATAGGGTTTTCGATTGTCAAAAGAGTATCATCTGCAAAAAGATTTATTTTTATCTTCTCTCTAATCCCTATCCCACCTATATTCCTATCTTCTCTAAATACATTTGCTAAAATCTCCATTACCAATGCAAACAAAATAGGCGAAAGGGGACAGCCTTGTCTAGTTCCTCGACCTTCTGATGAAACATTTTGTGAATATAATTGATTAACTACTCCTCTAAATCTTTCTCCAAACCCCATAGTTTTTATTAAACTTTTTAATGCTGACCATTCCACGCAATCAAAGGCTTTGAAAATATCTAACGCTATTATCCCTGCTCTCAATTTATTTTCCTTTATTAAATATATTATATTTAATACTCTTCTTGTTAAATCTGCCATTTGTCTTCCTTGCATAAAACCACACTGGTCTACCCCAACATATTTAGTAATAAACGTATTCATCCTTCTTGCTAATATTGCTGTCATCAATTTTGCATCTTGGTTTAGTAAGAAAATGGGTCTATAGGAACCTGGCTTCTCTGGCTTCAGGATTAAAATAATCTTAGATTGCTTCCATGAAGAGGGGATCTCTCCCCCCTCAAAAAAAATATTATTAAATAACCTTTTTAATCTTGGAACCAACATTTTCTTTAAAACCTTGTAATATTCAGCCCCTAAACCATCTAGTCCAGGGAAGGGGTTGTTAACTCTGTCCCTGTCTGCCAATGTTCTGATAGAAACTGGCCCTCAAGCAGCTTTTGCTCCATGGGAGAAGCTGTGGGGGCCATTTAGAACAAACAAACAAAACCCAGCTGGTGAGGGAAGGGTTAAGAGCTCCTTCCTTGCCATTTCTCACTATCACTTGCACACTCCCAAATTGGCTTTCAAAACAAAAAGGAAGGCCATCAAGCTACAAATACATGAATGTGCAGATAATTTGGCCCATCCTTTCAGTACTCTTCAGGATTTGGGACTGGAGGGCCTGAATAAGAGACATCTTAATGGACATCTTAACTTTGAAGAGGTGAGGCTCACATTTTATTTTACTATAATAAATGTAATTATGTAAATGTAATAATAATAATAAAATAATAAAAATAATGTAAGTGGCTTACAATTACAATTCACACAAATATCTGAATTTAACAGGGATGTGTCGGGGGGAGGGGTATGTATGGCAGAGTCTTCTCACCCCTGGCAGATGGTGAGACAGTCCCAAGTTCCAAGCTCATCCTTCCAAAGAGAAGGGGCAGAAAGAAAGTTGACCATGAATTCTACCACGGTGCCTCTGAGTTTATGGGTGATCCTTACAAAGTGAAAATAGCAGTGTTGTGGGAATAGATTTCATGGTGGGGCATTTTCTGGTGTCAGGCCCCTGGCAAATGTCTGACTTCTCCACCCTCTAAAGCCAGCCCCACATACTCAGACATCATTCAGCCATGCCTAGCTAAATCCACAAGAAACCTTTAAAATATATTTATTATATTTATTATATTTTATTATATTTTATAATATAAAATATTAGAACTGAGCCAAGAGTTCTGTTTTGGAACTTCTTTCCTTTTTCTTTTTTTGAAAATGAGGAAACAGGGAAAGAGAGGAAGAAATCCAGAAATGTTCAGGGTGTGGGTGGGAAGGATTTTAGAAACCGGGGGGTGGGGTGGGGGTGGAAGTGCAGGTTTCCATCTTTTTCCCCCAGCATCTGGACTAATGCCACATTATAACATAGTGTCATTCCAAGTGAGTCATTGTGAGGGATGATGTTAGACCACTGGGCTGCTGATATAGGGAGGGACCATAGCTCGGTAATAGAGCACCTGCTTAGCATGCAGATGGGCCCAGGTTCAATCTCCAGCATCTCCCTGTAGTGTAGGAAAAGTTCCTGCCTGAAACCCTGGAGAGACACTGCCAGTCAGTGTGGACAATACTGGTCTAGATTGACCAAGGGGCTGACTCAGTTGCTTCATTCGCATGTTGTAACACCCCTTGGTTAACATATCATGGGTTGTTGAGAAAACAAGTGGGAGCAAGCTCCCATGCTGGTTCCCATGGGCCCACCCACTCCAGCAATAAACAACCCAGGGACCATGGTTCAAACACTGGGTTCTCTGTTCTCCAAAAACCCAGAGTTTCAGGTTTGGATGATGAACAACCCAGGGACAAAGCATCGCAGGGTTGTTTATCACAGTGGGAGCTGGCAGGCACTCCCACTTGTCTTCTCAACTGTTTATTAATCATGGGTTGTTATGACATGTGAACCAGGTCAGTATAAGGCAGCTTCCTATGTTCCTATGATAGTACGACCATCTGTGCTTGTGGTGGTGGTGGCCTATGTTGTTGTTGTTTTTTAGAACGGGGGGGGGGGGGAGCTGCTACCATGGTTTGTTGTGGTAAGCACTTCAGCCCCTGCATATTTCTACAATGTATCCTACCACCTTCCCAGAAATTGTCAAAACACCAAGCCAGTTTTGCTGCCTGCAAATGGGACCATGGAAGCCAAGCTGCATTTTTGGCTCAACACTAAAAATGGTATGTTGTAATGATACCATGAAGTGGCTGTAAACCAACAAAGAAGCAGCAAATAGAACACTTGTGAAATGTATTAGTGGTGGCTGCAAATTATTAAATCTAAGCCCATGACAGTTTGCTTCCTAGCCTTCACACAAGATTGCTCCTTACACAAGGACTTAAGGGCTGAACATTTTACTAATGCACCTTTTAATTATTTGTGTCTGCCTTGCATCTGGTGATATTCTCATTGAAGTCAATGGAATTTTTTCCATGAATTAAAATAACACAGGATCAAGTTCAAGGACTCTTTTTCTGTTTGCAAAGTATTTTTTTGGCGGGGGAGCAGGGCAGCTATATATATTTAAAATGTCATCAGAAAAACTGCACAGTGAGAAGAAGGGAAAAGAATAAATACCTGACCATATGCAGTCAATTTAAGGACTGGGGAAGAAATGAGCCATCCCAGGTAGGCTGATGGAGCTGGCTGCAGCAGTTTCTGCGTGGTTTTCTTCAAGGAGGTTAGAGAATACAAAAGGAAGGCTTTGTTTGCAGCAGTCCCAGGGGGAGGAGGTAGCAAAAACTCTAGGAGCATTGCCCGTATTATATAGAGTATAGACCTGGAGCAGGACAAGAGAGAAAAGCTGCTCTGATTTGCACTAGTCAGTGATGAATACAATAGCCACTTGCTACTTAGGTAGGATGAAATTAACTAATTTCTCTACCAATTATTCCTTCTCTGCACTCTTAACTTCCCATCCTGGAAAAATGTCTACATTTTAGGTCTAAATGGCAACAAAACATTTCTGAGGCTTTCCGCCCCCTGCCATCCAGACCAAAAACGGTGGCTTTTATGATCAAGAAATCGAAACCAAGACTTAACTATTCAGATCTTCTTAATAACCAGATATTTTGTTCTATTTGCTCTTCTTTTTACATTTGAAATAAATCTTTGTTATCTTTGATTATGTTGCATAATGTCTCGTTTCATTAATCTTGTTACCAGTTTTACTGTTTCTCCTAACGTTTTTCCAAAAACAGAAAGAAAAAGGCTTTCCTTTTGGCTTTGTGTTTCCTCTGCTTTGTCATGTTTTTGTTTTTTAACTGTCAGTTACATAGATTAGGTATCTGCATTTTTAGGGGTTGTTGAGTTTGAAGCTGTATAGATTGAGCATTAAATTTGTTTATTTCTTCTAAAGGTGTCAGGATTACCTCACCACAACAGCAGCGCGTGACCCCTTTTCCTTCCCTACCCAATATTCTTTTGTTCTTATAGTCTGTATTCGAGGCAAAAGGAGGATGTGTTTGTTTTTAAATTTTACTTTTCATTATCCTTTTCTAACAAGTTGCCAGATCAGAGGCATTTCCTTTTTAGTGAATGCTGACAAAACACTGAAAGAATGAATTTAAAATTCATCCATATTCTTAAAATAACTTTATTGCAGATTTGCATTTTGAATTTTGGTTTCCAGTTCAATGGAATTCATCATTTATTTATTTTCTCCTTTGATATGGTAGTTTCTGTTTTATTATTCCATGAATACACATATGTATTTCTTTCCTTTTTTCTCTCTCTACCAAGTTTAATATTGTTCTATAGAAAAGGAAATTCTTATTCATTAGTAACTTCTTCCTAATCTTTGCTGATGCTTTCGGCACCTTTCTGCACATCTTCAGATCAATGTGAGTTTACTATAGATAAAAGTATTTTTGAACCTTTGCTTAGAAATGGTCTTCTTTGAGATATCTAGTATTTTACCAATGTCTGAGCATTTACATAGGAAATTAACGAATATGCAATAACAATTTGTATCACCAGGGACAATATTTATTTTGTGTTTTGTTTGCTTGGCTGTTGAGAGGAGAGGAAATATTAACATTTTGAAATAGTCTATAAGGTTCTGTAGGATTTGCCTTTTGCTCCAACAGATGACTTCTTGTTATTTGAAACAGTAAAATCACATTTGCAACTATTTTAAACTATACTTTCCCCATGATTTCAAATCCTTTTTCTTCTCCTGCAGTTCTTTGCAGGAAGAAAAAAATACAGCTTCCAAATATAGGAAAATTGGTAAGCAATCTGCACAAGATCAAAATATGTTACTTTATATATTGATTAAAGAGTTAAATTTTGCCCATAGAAAAATATATTATTTGTCCTGGAAAAAGCAATGAAAGCAGTTTGAAGGCGTATGCAAACTCTTAGTTCAATAACTTGGATGTAATTCATTGCAAAAAATAAAAATAAAAAAATAGCAGAAATGGACCAAGTATTGAACATTTGAAGGAGAAATGGACTCATTTTACATCAGTTTCATTGATAGATGAGTGCACACCATTTATTAAGTATTAGAATGAACAGTGTAATCTTATGTCTTTGGACAGAAATTTGTTAATGTAGACGTCATGTTTAATTCAATTTAAAAAATAAAAGGAAAATAACTGCAATCTGAACTAGTCCTATTGAAGAAAATGTAATTTATGTAAATAAAATTGATATAACTATATGCATAAAATGACACCCCAATTGTGAATTCAGTTTTCTCTATGTCTGGAATTCAAAGTCTTACCACAGGTTAAAACTAGGTAGCTATATATAGTATGTCGCATAGGGAAAAATCTAGTAAATGTCCTACTGAAGTCAAAGGGAGAGTTAAGCATATTCAGAATTCTCTCCCAAACCAACAAAGGCTTCTAAAGAAAGGCTTAGGAAAATTGCTTGCAAAAAAAATGTGTATATAAGGGAAAAAACATACAAAAATGCATACACATTTTTATGCAAACTTTAAACAAAAGAAAACCCTCAAAGTTCAGGATGAGCTGAACTTAAGATTGGAAAAATGAGAAACTGAGGGAAACCAAAACTGATAGATTTGTCCATCCCTACCTATCTGTCTGACAGTGGAGGACAGCATTTTCATGCATCTGACAAAGTGGGCTCTGGTCCATGAAAGCTTATGCTGCAATAAATCTATTAAGTGTCACAGGACTCTTTGCTTCTTCTTTTATATAAGCCTGGCTGCTTTTGGTTAGCAGACCATCGCTTTTAATTATGGATATGTATTGCTGCCGTATCCCATAGATCAGGATAGTTCTGGCATTGCAAAATATTTTAAAAAATGAAACATATGAAGATAAAATGTAGTAAAATGTAACAACAGTGCTCAAACAACCCGATGCTTCTATTCAGATAGCCAAATAATAAAAAACCTCTTCCATCGCTTCCCCCCAAAATGGATTCTGATGAACCTGGAGGTGGAATTCTAAAGCTGAGGACCGTTTGCTGAGGCCTTCCCACCCAAAGAACCCAATAATCACTCTTGAACTCTCTGCTGGGGGGGGGGGGGTTCCCTAGTGTTTAAACATTATTTCACACATATCGTTAGACGTCTGTTGATTTGGCAAATTAGGTAACAGTGGGAGCTACTGGGCTAGGGAGGCAAAGCCAATCTCTTTTAACAAATCTGCAGCAGCAACAGGGGAAGCCACTTCTCTGGTTGCCCACTTTCCCCTTCCATGTATCTTGGGGCAAAACAAAAGTCTTGCTTGCTCAAATGCAGGGGCGGGGGAGAGAATTGAGTGGGAGAAGCTGCAGTTGCATCCTCTTTTTTGCAGCTACAACAGTGTTAAAGAGAGAGATGAAAATCTCAAGGTTGTTACCTGGCAAATCTAGTTCAAGATAGGTTCTGGGGCTGAGTCCTATAGCAAAGTTTTAAAAAGCCGGTAAAGAGGAGCATATAGGGTGAAGAGTGTACTGCCTGCCAAAAGGCAGCTTCTGCTGCAATGCTCAGCTGGAAGGGCATATTGACTGCATTCTTCCAGGTGCCATTTCCATACATGCAGAATCGTGGTAAGATCCAACAGGCCTGCCCATCATCACATATATGTGTGTGCTCCGGAACATACTCCAGAATTCTCTGCTATATTTAGGAATTTATCTGCAGATGAGTTGATGTCAAAATGTATTCCCCACAGATAGAACGTTTGAAACCTACTAATCTAATCAAGCATTAATATTTCTGAAAGTCTCCAAACTGTTGAAGAATCCAAATAGATTATTTTGATTTATTCTGCTGTTGTCCATAACGCATGCTGAGTTCATATGGTTTTCTCCTTTCCCTGTCCTGTTCTTTCCGAATATATGGCAGCCTATTACTAACAGTTACCTATTAGTTTTGGGAAACAAGTTTTACTAGCACTGGCACTTCATTTCTTTTCACTTAAATTGTTGCACATGATGGTTTCACAGTTAAGAAAGGTTCCACTTGGGAACAATAAATGCCAATTAAAATTGTTCTCTGTAACAGCTATGAAGCCAGCATCAGGGTTATGGATATTAAGATGCACTATAAAAGTTCTGAAGAAACCTGATACAGGTAGTGCTGAAATTTCTTGAAAATAAATATTCTTTATTTAATTTTTTATTATGAATTTCGAGAAATCAAAACAAAAATAAAATTTAAAAAAACGTTTAAAATAAAATAAGGTATTACAGTTTTCTTACATGAGATTTGAATAGATCCGTTACAATAGATACATATGCAATGTGTACCCCTAAATATTTTATGTATAACAAGATATACTACTGTTCTTAGGCATAATTATACATAGACTTCAACAAAGGCAGATCAAATATCCATATACGGTATTTGTCCATTCGTAGATTATGCCTAAAGACCATTCAAAATGTTAAGGTGTTGCTAAGTTCTCAACCCATTGTGTTATCGAGGGGTCGTCATTTGTCCTTCCAATGTTGTAATATTAACCTTTTAGCTGGCAAAAGGACGCGGGAAATCCATTTACATTGACCTTGCATTGAGTTCAAAGAAGCAGGTTGATAGTTAAGTAGAACATTCACATCAGTAAATATTAAAGAGCTTTTTGTCACAAAGTTTAAAATAAATATTCAAGAAAACTATCATTGTTCCATGATGTCTATTAGATTTCTGTCTCTTGATGTGAGTTCTAGTGATAACTTTATAGCCTGATCGCCTACCTTTTTTGCCAGACTTGTGTGAGTGAGATAAAATTGCAGTTAACTGCCTTGTACCATTTCAAGAGGTTTAGGCTGCAATCCTATACACACTTACCTTGGAGTAAGCCCCATTGAACATTTCTGAGTAGACATATATAGGATTGCACTGTTGGAATCAATCTACTATGCAGCAGAACCATGCAATGCAACTCTTGCTGGATTGCATCCCTTCAGACTGCGTGAGGGGGATTGCATGCTTAGATGATCCTCCATGAAAATCTCCCTGCAAATAGAAAACCAGCATGTCAGCAGGAGATGTTTTAGCCTTCTTCCTGACATGCTCATTTTCTATTTTTTTTAAAATATTTTTATTTATTTTTCAAAACAAATTATAACAATATATATATATATATATATATATAACAAAATACACAAATATAACATAATCAACATACAATAAATCATGAAGTGCTCCCCCCCACCCTCCATGCTCATTTTCTATCTGCTGGGAGTTCACATTGTGGAGGACCATTAGACATGTGATCTCCACTGACAGATGCCCCTCTGATGTGCTGGCAAGTACTTGATGTGTACTGATTGTGGGAGAACCAGAGAAGCAGGGATGTAAATAGTTAATAAAACCAGCTGTGGGATCCCAATTTGTATGTGGGACACTCTGCATGAGGGGAAATACCATGAAAGAAAATAAGTCCCAAGTTAGTATGCAAAGCCACTCTTGGTTTGGCTATAGTGTTGTGGTTTATAACAACAGAGATCCTTTGTACTATGTGCAGCTGACTTCAAAGCAGCATTTTGAAAAACAAAATAATCCTCTAACAACAGTGGTGCCACTGGGCTGAATCTCAGGGGGTTCGGAACTCCAGAGGCACTCTGGGAACTTAAGATGGTAGGCGCAAATGTCTGGAGCTTTGGTCCACAGCAGCCAGCACACCCACCCAGCAAAAAGGTTTTTTTTTTTAAGGAGGGAGTTAATATGCTGCAGCGACCCTGTCACTTTGTGGGCAGGGGGAAATAGTGGCACTGCAGGAAGGGATCATCAAATGAGTCCCTTTTTCTCTTTTTCAAAACTTTTTGTTTCCAACCTGGAGCCCAATGCATGCAAATGATCTCTAAAGAGTTTTGAAAAAAAGAAAGGAAAAGGAACCTGTTTGTTCTCTTCCCACTGACTGGTAAGTAGCAGGGAAGGGAGCGGGTAATGGGTTCCTTTTTCTTTATTTTGTTAAAATTTAGAAAAAGGGAACCTGTTTGTTCCACCCACCCCTCTTACCGTAACAGTGGCAGGAAAGGGATTGAACAGTTCTCTCTTTCTCTCTTTCTTTCTTTCTTTCTTTCTTTTTTAAGAGGAAGAAAGAGGACGAGCAGCTGTGGCAGTGCAGCAGAGGGTATCTTGTCCACAGCCACTTCAAACCTGGCTGTGCCATTGTCTAACCATGCTTCCTTCCCTCCCTTCCTGGAAATGCTATGGGCATGCTCCATGCATTGCAACACACGAGGAAGGCAAACTGGCCTGTACTATCAGGCCATACTGGCCTGACTCCTTCATACCTGGAATGTGGGTCCTCAATCTAATTGCTTGCCACAGCATGAAAGGACTGGAAGAGATACTAAAAGAGAACCCAAGATCTCTTTCTTGGTTATAGTTATTCTCAGTTCAGATCCTTTCAGGGTATACATGGCCCTAGGATTTTCTACCCCAGTGTGCCTTACTTGATTACTGTATTTTCTCACATCAATTTCTTATTACCTTGGCCTTTCCATTTTTCCCTCCCTTCCCTGCCTTTGTTGTGTTCCTGCACTGTCAAAAGTTTCTCAAGGATCTGCATTTTTTTTTTTTTTGCTTTCAGTATGATGTAAAAACTCTTTGTATGTTGTTGTTGATGATGATGATAATAATAATAATAGTTGTTGTTGTTGTTGTTGTTGTTGTTGGCAAAATAAGACAGTAGCTCACTGTGGCATAGTGTCTCTCTTTTAAGTTGGTCAATAAACTATTTGGGTCTCCCTAAACAAAAAAAGACAAAATTAAGATACCTTTTCTTATTCTGGTTCGCAGCACAAAGACCAGCAAATCAAAGAAGAGTTTGGGGCTATGCAAACATTCACTAACATTAAGGAGATAGAAAGAGATACTCACAGAAGAAAGAAAGGCTTCAGAATAGGATTTGTCATTATCCCCTAGTAGGGATGGGGAAGAAATTCATTTGGTTCACATTTTGATGTGAAATTACTTAATTTTGCGCTTTCAAACCAAGATAACTAAACTTAAACTCAGTTATCCTTTGAAATTTGCACTTCTCCAAATTTTGCAATGAAGCTCTCCAATTAAAAAACCATGTATGAAATTACATATATTAGAGGAAAGGGCACCCCAAAATGGGTATACCGTATTTGTGAAAATAACATTTTTTTAAAAAAGGCGTTACGTTAGGCAAATTGCATGCAAAAAAGTGTGTAGACTAGACAAAATTGCATACAAAAATGCATATATTAGAAGAAATGCACACTAAGATGCATATGAATTTTCATGTAGACTTTTATCAAATATCTCAAAGTTTGGGATGAACTATGCTTACTTTTGGGGAAATGAGGAACTAACTGAGAGAAACCAAAGTTGACAGATTCATCCATTTCTACCCCCCAATGATGCCAGTAGTCACACAATGCTTGGCATTGTACTTACTGAACCCATCACAGCATTTACAAATACTAGCCTAGGAGCGGCAGTGGGGACGCCACCACCTCCTCTCCTAGCAACTACAATGTCTCCTTAGGTACTCCAAGAACCCATGCTGCTATATGTTGCTTACACATTTTTATGTTAAAATTTCCAGAGGGGTAGCCGTGTTGGTCTGCTGCAGCAAAAACAACAAAGGGTGTTGTGTGGCACCTTAAAGCAGCCTTCCCCAACCTGGCACTCTCCAGATATGTTGGACTACAACTCCAATAATTCCCAGCCAGCATGGCTATTAGGAAGAGTTGTAGTTCAGTACATCTGGAGGACACCATACTGGGGAACATTGCCTTAAAGACTAATACATTTATTCTGGCATAATCATTCAGGGACACTAAAATGGACAGTGTCCTGAAAAGCTTATGTTTCCTGTCATCTGCAAAAAAAACAAGACCAAACAAAACTTGATAATGAAAGAATTGGCAGTGGAGATGTAAAGGCCTGGGGGGGGGGGGAATCGGGAAAGCCCCGTTTTATTTTTGAGGCTGGTCCCCCCCCATCCCCCCCAATATTTCCATTTGGAAATTTGGGGGAATGCTGAAAAAAAACATACTTTTGAAATATGTTCTCTTTCGAAATGTGTGAAATGCTTTTTAAGACATGATTTTACTCACCCAAAATCTGTAGCATGAAGATTTTATTGTGAGACAATCTACAACACTGGAGATCAACAATGCATTGATATGTTACTATGAATGAACAAAATTTGGTGAACAAATTGAGGGTTTGCAAGGAATCACAGGGTAGGGAATAAATGACAGAGAAATTTCCTTCCTCATACCACAATAGCATGAGGCTGGTCAGCTCATATTGGTTGTTTCCTACTCACAGAGTTGTAAACTCCAGCAGTCTACAACAATAGTGCAGTCGCCATCAGGTGCTGACTATTGGTGTTCAGGGCTAGGTTAAGAGGGAGCTACACATCTGGCCCCAAACCTCAACAGCACAGTGTGGGATAGGGGGATATATTTACTTTTCCTTCCTTGTGATGTTTGGGTGAGTGGATGTGCTCTGCTCCTTCACTGCTTAAAGAGTCCTTGAAGCAGTGATTAATTAGGATCAGAGGAAGCACTTTTCCTCAACTCCTAATGAGTCCCCCTGGCCAGAACTCTGTTACCTTCAAAGGGATCTGGTCCCTTCAAAGCTTACAGCATCATGGATTTGGGAGGGGTGGAAATAGGTTAAAAGGACTTCACAACCCTACTCCCCCACCAAGGATACCAAAAGCTATTAGGGGTTTGATCAGGCAAATTTCTCCCCTATGTTGTTTTCCCATTTTTTATTTTTTAAACCAAGTCCGTCGGTGTTCCAGATGTCCTGGAGGGCAAAGAGTGTGCACTGTCCTGATCAGACTGTCTTCTGGGGACAAGGTCTTTTGAAAACATATGCAGATGAATATTTTTCTGCTTACCTGGAGAACCACACACCCCAAGAATGCAGATACGACTACCTTGTTTGTGGGTGACCCCATTCCACTGCTCCGCTGAAAGTCATAGGACCGGCACCAAGTCATGTGATCCATCTCTGCAACTCTGAATGTGTATGTATTAGGGCTGAGACAAGATTTCTCAGGGGGGGGAATTCTGATAAATGTTTTAACATTTTCTTTTTCGAGCTCCTCCTGACCTGTTGGAGGATTTCAGTCCTTCTCTGGAAAATATTCCACAAAATGGCCTCCACAACTTTGCCTTCCATGAATAGCATGGAGAATTTTGGACACAACTGCGAATCCAATTTTAATACTGTTTAGTATTTTAATCATACTGAAGGAAGCAATGGGCCCCCTACTCCTTCCAGTCCTCCTCTCTTAGTCCCTCATTGCTATCTCCATCCAGCAATAACAGTACAGTAATACCTTGGATTGCAAGTAACTTGGTTTGAGAGCGTTTTGCAAGACAAGAAAATTTTTAAATATTTATTTAAATTTTTTTGACTTGATATACAAGCGACGTCTTGCAATACAAGTACTGTAGTACGGCTTAAATTAAAAATCTCTGTACAAATTTTTTTGGGGGGATTTCGTTTTGATATAAGAGTGTTTTGGATTACAAGCACGTTTCTGGAACGAATTATGCTCTCAATCCAAGGCATGGCTGTAGTTGCATTCAATCTTAAGTGAGTTGAACTTTCTCAGAAGAAATTATTTTGAGAATTTTTCTGAGGATTCATTTTTCACCCTCATTCAAACTGTTGGAGAATTTCACCTCTCCCCCACCACAAGAATATTCATTGAAATGCCCCCTCCCAATTTTTCTGCCTACAAATGGAATGGAGAATTTGGAGAGGCCATTTTTGCTCAGTCATAGCAATGCACCAGTGAATGTTCAAAGTGATGGCTACCTTCTTTCCAAGACTGGTCTGCCATCAGAATACCACTCTTAACAGGCTTTGGAATATTTGTGGGTGGCTACCAGGAAAGGGGCCTTCTTGGCAGTAGAGAGTAAACTGTCTGTGGAAAGTTTTCACCAGGGAAGCTTGCCTGGTGCCTATGTTGATATAATTTCAGCACCAGGGGACAGGACAATCTACACCTAACGGTTATTGCAGTACTGGATCACTTCTGTGACTTGTGGGACACACGACGCACTCACTCTTCAGTTCCAGTTGCATTTGTCTTGCATTATCATTCTTTTCTTCCATAATTTCCTGGACTACCTTTATTATGATTTTTCCTGTTATTGCGATTCACTATCACAGTACATGGCTATGTGCGTTCTCACCGGGCACGGTCGTTGCCTGTCTCGGAGTGGCTGCGAAATTGTCCTGACTGGTGTTAGCTAATTGTTTTTAAGGGGAAGGGAACTTTCAGCTTTTGTCTCCCAAAGCTGTATCGGGGCTTTGGCAAAGCAGAGATTGCTTTCCCACCTCTCTCCCTCTCCCCCCTCAGCTTCTCTCTCTTGCAAAGTGCACTGAACAGTAAATGCTTCCCCCCTCCCCTCCCCTCCCCGCCCTTTTGAAAAAATAAAGTTTTGAATGACCCTTTCAACCCCCTGCCCCAAACTGCAACTATCTGTAAATGAGCCAAAATGCATGTCTACTCATAAGTAAATCACATTATCTTCAATGGCCTTACTCAGAAGTAAATCACAAAGCAAATAGGACCTATTGGGGTTCGGTGAAACAGCAGCAACTCCGAGATTGCTTTCCTGCCGCCCTCCTTCCCCACAGCTTCTCTCTGTATGTCTATGCAGAAGTAATTATCTTCAGTGGCCTTACTCAGAAGTAAATCACATTTATTTCAGTGCAGCTTATGCTTGGGAAACTTCGCACCGGAGGAAGACTGCTTTGGGAAATTGGTGTTGGGTGGAGGGGAATGGGCGGGCTGATCCTGCTGTGTGTTCACCCCATGGGAGGAGGGCGGCAGCAGCAGCAGCACAGCCTCCCCCTCTCTTCCCTTCTCCTTCTCCATGATTTTTTGTGAGGGGGCAAGAGGAACTTTTTTTTCTTTTTTAAAAAAAAGTCTCGCTCAATCACTCCTTTGCTCCTTCACTCCTGCACATAGATGATGAACAAGCAAACAAACAAAAAACTCTTTCTCTTAAAGGGCCATTTTCCATGCATGTGCAAGGCAACACCCAGTATTACCGCTATGGAGTTTAGGTGTGGGGCGGCAAAATAGAATGACTGTGGTACATTTAACGAAAGTGTACACCATGAGTAGTGACCATGGAACGTGAATATAGCAGTACTATAATGCTAACTTGATGATATGCCATGTAGTGTAGATCTGGCTCAAGTGAAGACCTTTTTATTCTTCCTAGCCTTTTAAATTAAACTGTTTTATCTACTTAAGATTACACTGCTGTTTTAGATTTTGGATCCTACTGCTTTTAGTCTTTAGTGTCTTGTGTTTTTGAATGTTTTTATTGCACATTCAGTTTTATTTTGTGAGCAGCCCTGAGCATTTAAAGGGTGGGATATATATCCATGTAATAACATAATTAAGGGAGCAATCCTATGGCCGCTAGATGCTATCTAGGCAGTCATTGGAAAGGTCAGAGTTCCAGCTCTGACCTCGGAAATGCATTTTGAGGTCAGAGCTGGAACTCCAATTTCGGAGTGCCCTCCCTCCACCCTTGCAAAGGTTCTTTCCACACCAGCTGCAGCTCCAAAGTTGCAAGACCGACTTCGGAGCCAGCACTGAGGGAGGTGGGCCACAGGGAGGGGAGGAGTGAGGCTCCATCAGGATACAACTTATCCCAGTGGGGCCTCAGCCCCTCCTCCTCGTGAGTAGGGGCAAAACACTTAGATGGCCAAAATCAGCTGTCTAAGTGTTTTGTGGAGTGGGAGAAGCATGGAGGCGACCTTCACCTTTGCACTCCCTTCCATCCCCAATAGGATGCCCATAATTCGGAGGGTTACGGGCAGCTACATTGGATGGCACTTTAAATAAATAATTCCTACCACCACCACAATTCCTGCAGAACAATGTGATGGTTTTCCCCCATAATGTATTACACGTCCCTCAGGCAAATCAGGCTTCTCAAGAATACCTGTATCTATTATCTCTTGGGCAGCAGCTCAAACACAATGAATTCTTAATGTAGACAGGTAATGTTTTCTTGCCTTCTAGTGACTCATGCTTGCTTGCACCTTATATAAACTTGCATTAGTTCAAGTCAGTATGGTATTCAGTGATGGCCACTAGCTTGGATGGATTTAAAAGGAGACTGGACAAATTCATGGAGGATAGATCTATCAATGACATAGTGACCATGTGAAACCTCTCAAGTCAGAGGCAGACTAGAGATTTGCTAAGGAGCAATAGCAGGAGAGGTCTATTGCCTTCATGCCCTGCTTATGGACTTCCTGAAGGCATGTGGCTGGCCAGTGTGGAAAGCAATATCATGGACTAGATGTAGCTTTGGTCTGATCCAGTAGGATTCTTCTTCAGTTCTTATGCAAAATGTCCATCTTGCACAGAATTACAGCAAAAATCAACATGTCCACTTTGCTCTCATGTCTTTGAAATTGTAACTTCTGAGGAGGGTGTTCTAATGTATAGTTTTCCTGGGGGGGGTGGGATCCTTGACATCAGCCTTCACCAACCTGATGTGTTGGACTGCAATTCCCGGCATGGCTGCCTGGCGGATGATGGGAGTTTCAGTCCAACATATGTGGAAGGCACCAGATTGGGGAAGGGTGCTATATACATACCCTGGAATTTACCAGAGAGGCAACATTGCAACATGGGAACTCGCTCTGGTAATCTCACCTTCTGAATCATTTCTGTCTATTCATTCACAGGTAGTTTCCTTGGGAAATCAAGGAAGGTGATTTCCCTCTCCAGGTGTCCTAGCTGACTAGCTCACTTTCTTCTCCCACTTCTTTAATCAACAAGGAGTGCTTCGGTGGTCTGTACTGTGTTTTCTTTCATCTCAGTTTAATTAACAGCCACTCATCATAAAGGGTCATACTAGGCAATGGCCAGGTTCGCACAATCACGGAGGGAAAATAAGCCACGGTGTGCCGATTTTGAGCCACCTAATTAGCATAATTAGAGTTATTGTGATGTCTGAACCCAGCAAGGGTGGGTGGATGGGTGCGTTTACAAACTACCCTGAAACCCATGGCTTGTTCTAGGGTTTCAGAGTGCTTTGTAAACCACCCCAGCAACCCACCCTCACTGGGTTAGGATGTCATGACCACCTGCGCCCAGCAATGGTAATTATGCTAATTTGGCGGCTCACAACCAGCACACACAGGGAGGGAAAATACGCCACCGTGGCTTATCCTCCCTCTGTGATCATGTGAACCTGCCCAGAAAATGTTAAATACATGATTACATGTTAATATCTTTTCCTAAAAAATAGCAGCCACAGGGGTCCACAATCTGGATTGGGGGAGGAAGGCTTAACCCTATTCCCCACCACCACCCCTTTAAAGATGTTCACCCCTTCTAGAATTATGAACAATCTCAGATGTCGAGCTAGGATAAAATGGCTGCCAAACTGAATTCCCACCAGCGGAAAATTCATCTCTCATCAAATGGACAACAAATTAATGGTGTGCACTGGAAACAAGATTTGGTTTGGATCCCAAACTGCAGTGATTCAGAAAGTGGGCCACTTTGCCTTGGACTGCTGCGGACATTACCCACTTCATTTTGTGACCAAAGCAAATTCTCACTTTTCAAATCCAAGCCAAGGCTTTGTATATATCTGCCCATGGACTAACATGGGGAAATGAATAAAGAGCTACCATTTTTTGGAACTTTTTTTTTTTATAGAACTGGATGGAAATTGCAGAATAGCTCTTATGTGTGAGTGACTCCTGCCAAACCCCAAATAGGTGTAGGTCTTTCTCTGCTGGGCATCTGTACAGTCTGAGGGCGTGTGTTTTTAAAAGGGGACCTTAGAACATTTTTTTAATTTCTTGGCAAAATTGGATGAAATTTGGAGGCCTAGTTGCCCCTTCTGATGAGATAAAGCATGGCAAATTTCAGACAGGTGCAAAGGGAGTCTCTAAATTTTGTTGGGGGAGGGATTCACTTCTTCCATGTGGTTTTGGGCAATTTGTATGAAAATGGTGTACATAAAAAAGGTAAGTAACCTGAAAAATTTCAGAAAGATAGGTGAGGGAGTCATGATGAATGAAATACAGTTTGAAGCTTTTCATTTGTTTTCTGCTCAATTGACAGTAGCTGATATATTTGCTCTACATCCCTCCCAAAAGCACTATGACTGGAAGTAAAAGGGAGAGGTAAAGTTATTACCTGGTTGGAAACTAGAGCTATGAATCTAAATTACACCCCTCTCCTCTCCCTCCCCCCCCCTTGCTGTTTTCATTTGTTGAAGAGCTTCTGTGTGGGGTGTGGGTGTGTCAATTTTAAACTGACTTGTCTGAGATGTTTGTGTCTCTCCAAATCTCTGAAGCGAGCCCTGAGCACTCGGGAACAGCCCTATTTGCTTTGGGCCTCTGCAGAAGCCCCAATTTGCCTCAGACAAAGCACAAATCATTGTAAAACAGCCTGCTTTGGTTCTGGATTCAGGCTTTGTCCAAAGTGGATGGACACTCCTATGGTATATTAGGAAGTCAGTCTGCTATCAAAGGTAATGGAACATATTTTTTCTAATATCTGTGCATGCTTAGAATTTACATCCTGAAGTGTATTACAGGAAGACCTTCCAAACTTGTGCTGCCAGCATCAATGTATCCAAGTAATCATCATAACACACTTCCCTGGTCTATAATTCGTCTTCTGCCACTGTTCCCTGATTCATCAAAGTTGGCAACTCTGATTCATCATGCTCGAATCTAGTTAAGAAAGATGTTGAGTTTCCGAACCTATCACAAGTGTTAGCTATGTAATCAATTTTGCCATCAGCATTCACCATGGCCATGCACAGAAGCAAATTAATGTTCTTGTAAAGAGTGAAGGAGGAGCTACTTATATTGCAAATAATCCAACTGCTTTGTGTCTGCGGATGATGGTTGGGTCAGAAATTACAAGGCTATGTGAAGAAGTTGAAGGCATTGCAGGGAACTGTGCTGATAATGAAGAAGTTGGTGCACATCATGAGCAAAGAGTTTTCAGAAGTCATATACAAATGATGTGTGGGACCTTGCTGCAGGCATAGAGGAAATGGGGAATCTATACCTTGAAGATCATCTATTTGTCCTTGACACAAGAGATATGGCTTTGCCACATTGGAGTGTTACATAGTTTTGTTTGATTGTTGTAGCAAAGCTAACAGTGTCAGCAGCAATGTGAGGAAGCAGCTGTGAAAGCACTGCTGCTGATTTACCAACCCACCCAAGCAAGCACTCCTTCAGCATTCAAAAAGGGCAGCGTTTCAAGCTAGACATATCCAGGGGCAAGCTTTAGTCACGTGTCCACACATAGCCTTGTCCAAATGAATGGGGCTGGTGTAAGAGAGTGATAGCTGGCAATCTTTATGAACACCTCTTCCAGAAGCGATGGCCTTCTGTGTCGAGCTCCTATGTTGTAATGGCAAGAGGGCCTTCCAAGGCATGGAAATGTGAATGCACTAAAAATGGATTACTGTGTACTGGATTATGTCAAATGTCGTGGTGACTGCAGTAACTCCACCTAATATTATTAAGTGGCAACATTGCACTGGATAAGGTTGTAATGCAGGGTATTACAGTTTAGCTGGGTTTGTTGCTGGTTTTGACACAATACAGTTAGTTACAGTATAAGGCAAATTTTGGCCTAGCAGAAACTTTCATGCCCATATTATGCACATTTTATGTTGAATGAGCTACTTTCTGGCATAGAATATTATCTGTGCACCACTGTCAGTTTTAGTACATGAAGTTTTATGAGAGTTGTTTTCATGCCTTTTGCATGGGACCATCCATTACATTAACCTGCCAGTTGTCATATTGAAAATTGACCACTGCAATTTAAAGTTACGGTAGTATTGTTTCCACATAACAAAAAAAAAAAAACCTTCCCCTGCATCACTCCCAATCCAGAACTGAGACACAGACAGTACATTTAGTATATCACCTACTTTGACCATAAGTAATGGTGCCAACTTGGTTTGATTCATATGCTCATAAGTCGCTGTCCTTTTTGGCACAACTGAAGAAATCTTTCTTGCTTTTGCATACACATTGAAAGATTCTCTCCAGGCTTTTGTTTAAGAATTACAAAATTGGTAACAAATACTCCATGCATCTCTACTGCTAAATGTTCTGTATACACAGAATACATCAGGTTCCCACTGAGTTCTTGGCCACTCTGGTCAAGGGTTGTCTGGTCTCCCTTCCTGTTGCACCTTACAAGAATTCGCACCAAAGCCCCAACTGGAGAGCACAGTTCATACAAAATAGTTTTTTGTCCTATTTAGAGTCTAATAATCATTGCTGTTCAGATGTTATGTTCTATTTAACTGATGTGTCCCATGATCAGGGATGATATTGTACAATCTCACAAATTGTCCTTGCTTACAACTTACTCTCCATGCACCCACACTTTTCCTCAGTCAGCAAAGTTGCCCCATGTTGTCCTGGGCCTGCATTGCCTTAGGAAGCATCTAGCCTTACTGCCAGAAGAAGGTTCCCTCTCACTGTTAAGTCCTTAGTCTTAGCTTCCAATTTCCTGGCCTTGTGGAGCTTGAGCCAACATGAGATAGCCTCAACTCTGTTCTTAAATCAGCAGGTGTTTTTGGGTTTTTTAAATCATTGAATAGAACTTTATGCAAACTCTTTACAACGAGAGCCAGTGTGACGTAGTGGTGAGAGTGTGTCGGACTGGGACTCAGGAGATCCAGGTTCTAGTCCCCGCTTGGCCATGAAACTCATTGGGTGACTTTGGGCCAGTCACTGACACTCAGCCTAACCTACCTCACAGGGTTGTTGTGAGGATAAAAATGGAGAGGAGGAGGATTATGTAAGCTGCCTTAGGTTCCTTTCAAGAAAAAAGGTGGGGTATAAATATAATAAATAAATAAATAGTGGATGCTTCAGCACCTTGTACCTGTATGTGAATTCTCACACATCTGACAACACTGGCTTGACTCACCCCTCTGTGATATTAGCAGAGTTAAGCCAATCGTTGCCAGATACTTCATTTTTAAAACTTATTAATTATGGGTTGTATCCAATGGTGTCCTCCTACCAGCGGATAGAATTTCCCCTCTCCCCTGCAATCCCCTACGTGAGCCCCCTATCTGCTCCAGAGGGTTGAGGGACCTCTGGAGCAGAGTGTGGGTGGTGGAGGGGGAAGTACTGGCAAGGAAATTCCTGTTCCACCCACGAGCAGAAGTCAACTCACATAACATTGGATTTAGCTCACTAATCCCAACATCCATGTGCTGTGTAGTTTGGAGAGTGTCTTACTCCTACATGCATCTGGCCATGATCCTTCTCGCCATGAATTTCACCCCTGTCATGTACACCTATAAACTTTAAAGCCATGTTATCATGGCTCTCTGTATCAACTGACTGATATCCATTTTGCTTCCAGGTACAATTCAGGATTGGTTTGGGTACCGTATAATCAGTTTTGGTATTTGGTAATGAAAATTCATACTACGGTGATTGTGGCTAAGCCTGCTTACTAAAACAATAGTTTGATCATAATATATGGCCATCTACTAAATTAAAAGCTTAAGGGAGGAGACTGATGGCTTGTCTGGCACGTACTATTGTTCTTAGAACAACCAAATACCAGCTGTCATAATCTACAGATGAGATTGCCGCAGTGCTACATTTACACAGACCTGTACACATAAATCTATATAAATGAATACACATTCTTTTATGTTGCTGTATATTGTGTGTTTTTAGTTAGCTGCAAAAAGATACTGGGTTCATGCCCCAATCTTGCTAAGAAGCATATGTCTATGAAAGAAAATTTCTAAGCAAATCTCTTTGGCTAGATGAGGAGCTAGGCACGCAAACAGGTGCCCTGCACGATTCCTTCATCAATTCAGTTGATCAGGTTGGTCAAAAAATCAGCAGTAGTTCTGATCAAATTGTCAGGAGGGAGAGGGCGGGCTGGACTTAATTCCCACCACTCTCATCTCCCTAAGCAGTTGATTCTGTCCCTCTCTGCCCAATGTGCACACAGTCCTGGTTGCTTCAATGCCTGCATGGTTGGACTGGGGCGTTCTTCCATAGTATCGGGTTGCAAGAGCCCCTGCAGATACATGTTCTTGGGAAATTTGAAATCAATGAATTCATTTGACTGTTTCGATTCCCATTGCCCTATTCAGGTGTTCAGTCCACACAATTAACAACTGCACGGAGTTGAGAGCAGGGCTGCGCCCGCTGGGCCCACTCCCACCGTCACATCCCTGTTGGCTCCACCCTCCTGCCACCTGTGCATTGGAAGGGAATGTCTGTAAAGGGGAGCCTCCTCCTGTACAGGTGTTACCTCTCCCCAGGATGTGGAATCCTGATTCATTCAGGGTTCCACATCACGGGGGGAGCCTACTCATGTACATCCGACGTGCTTCTACATACATGTGGGTGAGGGGGGCAGGACAAGCAGGGATGGCCCCACTCTTCCACATCGCATGATTGTGTGGATTGAATGCCCAAAATAGGCAGGGGTGGTGCTAGGTACCAAAAAGATTCAGGGCTCAGGCACACAAGACAAAATAAAATGTGCAAATTTGCATATGCCAATTTACATATGCTCTAAAGTCTGTAAAGGACCCTGTCTCCTAAGGACACCCCTATTTGTATGGAAAGGGGAGAGGAAGGCATTTGATTTCAGGGGGGGGGGGATCTCAGGCATAAAGATTCAAGGCTGGAGGCAACAGGAAGTGAAGCACATGTGGGCAAAAAGCCAGTGCATCCAGGGGGATCAGATGCAACAGAGATCATCAGGCCCCCTGAACCTTTATTTGAGCAAGTGCCCATGGACAGCAGGGTGGTGGGGCAAATGCCTCCCAGAGATTTGGGGCTCCAAATGAAAGATTCGGGGCTCCAGCCCTCGTAGGCTGCCCCCTCACACCACTTTTGCAAATAGGGCTTTTGGCCCTCTCTATTCTGCACCCTACTCACCGTACCCAGTCCAGGGTAATGACTGCAGCTCTTCTAAAGCACAATTTCAGCTTGTACAGAGAGAGCATTTGTCAAGGTTCCGCTACTGCCGGGACCCCTTGACCTGCCTTTGGAAGATCTCTGCCTCTTCTCAAAGCTTCTCCCGTTCCAGGAGATCAAATCCTTTGCCTGTTTCTTTCCTGTTCCCAGTAGCATGAGAATAGACTTCAGGCGTGGTGAATAAGACACTCCAACAACTCGGTAAACAACAACACTTGACTTATTTCATTAGGGTATTTACATAATAGAGCAGTTATAATTCAAAAGCAAGTATGATAAAATTAAACAGACAAATAACACAAGGTTCTCTAACTTAACTTCAGTCTACCTCTCTCCTCTGCAGTCAGTCTCTCTCTGGCTCTAGCTGTCCACACAAATAAAGCCTTCCCAGGATTGGAAGGTTATAACCATGTGACCTTGAACAGGCGAAACAATACTTAACTTCTATTGGGTGAACTGAAACTCACAAACACCCCCTCCCATCCTGAAATGTTTGGGCCTTCAGGCTTCAACTAATTTAGGGAAGTGTTTGGGCCTTCAGGCTTCAACTAACCTAAGCCTGTGTAGGCCTCAATCCTTCACAGCATTAACATTCCTCTGAACAAAACTTCCACTCTACCCTGGCATCTGCTCACAGTCCCTTTGCAGGCCTTGTGGGAACCAGCAGGGAAACTCCCTAAGAAATCCTAAACAAGTATTGGCCTTCTTCACTGACTTCCTTTCACCCAGTGTTTATGATAACTGTCATGATCAGGATGTAAATCCTACTAGCTAGTGCAATATATCCACCACACAATATACCCACAGACATATATAGCTGAAGAAAATCTGTACAAGGCTACATCATGTTTGATCTTGAAAGGACATTGGCCTGAACTCTTGAACCCCTACAATGGCCAGCATATGTAAATTGGAGCTCATTTTTCAGGCATTGTCTTTTTCGAACACTAGATGGCAGCCTTTGGGGCTTGTTATGGTCATGTTACAGATGTACCAGAATATTGTTTCAGTTCGCAAATAATCTGAACTTGCCCCATTCCCAACCCCGAATGGGAATTCATTTTTTTCTAAAAATGTTTGGACATTCCAGAACTTGTGATCACATTTGAAAATGTGTGCTTTTGAAAAATGTGCACAGAGATGTGCACTTCTCCCATTTGATATGTGCACTTTTCCTAATGGAACGAACCAAAAAAAAACCCACGTTGCAAATAAAAAAAGCAGTGAGCCGAACCGAGCTTCAAAATGACATTGGGAGAATTTTGGCAAGCTCGAACATCCCTGGTTCTCCCATCCCTAGAGTGAGGTGCAAATATCAAAGCAGCAGGCATCGTTTCAGCGGTAATTCTCAGTTGTAAAATAGAACTGAAATGTCTGATATGAAGCCGGCTATATTAGGATGATAGAACCTTACATGTGCTTACAGGGTGAAACCTCGTATAAAGAAAATCTGGGGATGGACACATTGGTCCATGTCACTTTCACATGTGTTCACTCATAAATCCATTCTAACCCATTTCTGCAAATCTGTAATATATGTATTTTTAATCCTCATGAGTGCATATTTAAAGACACAGTTCTGAACATATTTCCCTGCCCTAAATACACATATCTAAACATATTTGCTTTCAAAATAAACATTTTAAAACATGTTTTGATACTTCTTTGAGCTGAGAACTATTGGAACATTCGGAAAGTGTGAAAGCCGGGGGATAACTAACTTGTGCATTAGTCCTGAACAGGGCTGTGGAGTCGGTAGATAAATGTTCCGACTCCGACTCCTCAGTTTTTTGTACTTCCGACTCCGACTCCCCGACTCCGACTCCTCTGTATTAATATGCTAATTAATTAATTAATATGCGAGGTAGTTGGGCAGAAGCTGCTGCCTTCTCCTTTTTGTGTGCTGATCTGCTGCTGAAGATAGGGCAGTGGGAGGATCCAGGAGGGGCATTTATTATAAAACAGAAGTCATTAATTATAACTGTTTGTGAATTGGGACATTTAAACTTGCTTTTTTTAAAATTCCAATCTAAATTCAGTCGGAGTCGGTGCATTGTTTGCCGACTCCGACTCCAGGTACCCAAAATTTCCTCCGACTCCTCTACTCCGACTCCGACTCCACAGCCTTGGTCCTGAAGGTGTGGATAAGGTCAGTGGGTATTGGAACCCACAAAGATCAAATTCCTAAAGTGTCTCTTTAAAAAGGCCCAAGTGGTTGTAAACAAAAACAAACAAAAGCTTGAAAATCTGGCTGTGTGTTCTCATTCCAAAGAATATGCACCTTAATTTCTTCATTTTAAGTTGCACGAGCATTGTATTGGGGGCTATTAAAGCACAAAGCTTTAAGAAGTTGCTGACCCAGGCATCGAAGTATGCTGGACAACAACCTATTCTCCTCATCCCCCAAACTCAACACACTCATGCACTTGTGGGTCTGGCATTTCCACTACTTGTGATTCTCAGCTTCCCACTTCCCCAGCTGGTAGGGAGTTTCATGGTGGGAGCCTTTTATAGGACCTTTGTGAGGAGAGAATCTGAAGACTTACTGCTTTTTTGTAATCTATATATATAAAAGAAAGTGGACTGACTGACTGACTGACTCATCAACGCCCAGCTCAAACCGTTTAATCTGGGAACATGAAATTTTGATGGGACATTGCTTTTATGACGTAGACCCCCACTAAGGAAGGATTTTTGGAAATTCCATCCCTAATGGGGTGAAAAAAGGGGCAAAATCACCCCACTCTCATATCTCCTATGGGCAAGACAACAGGGCAGCAGTTATGCAAATCAGCCTCACCTCAGAATTGCTGCAGGAGCCAATAGGAGCAGTTATGCAAATAGCCCATATGACACTTAGAATGTTCGTATGAATTCCTGCAGGGGCCAATAGGGCTGGGTGTGCAAATCTCCCTAGGCCATTTAGAATGTTTTCTGAGGGGGTGAAAAGGGAGGGAAACTTTTTGAATGACTGAATGACTGCTGTGTGCGGGGCGTCATCGCATAGGCTCCATCACGTTTTGATGGATCCGCCCCAAACTTGGCATGCTCACTCTTCATCACCTGTAGACTCTCAGGATTTACCTGATTTTTCTTTAAGATCAGATATTTCTGTCAGAAAAGTTTTCTGCTGCCAGCACCCAGCCTAAACGTTACACTTTCAGTCAGACACTGTATCATATAGAATGTTCGTATGAACTGCCACAGGGGGTCAGTCAGGAGCGGATATGCAAATCTCTCCTACGTCCAAACAGAATGTTCATATGAACTGCAGCTGGGGCCTACACGGGGCGGGGGGAGGGAACTGGGATTTCATTGTTGGATAGTCCCGGGGGGGGGATGCAAGTTGGGATTACATTGTTGTGTAGTCCCGGGGGGGGGGGGATAGCAGGGATTTCATTGTGTGGTCCTGGGGGGGGGGAGCAGGGAATACATTGTTGTGTAGTCCCGGGAAGAGGTAAGCAGGGATTTCATTGTGTAGTCACGGGGGGGGGGAGCAGGGAATTCATTGTTGTATGGTCCTGGGGGGGGGGGGAAGCAGGGATTTCACTGTTGTGTGGTCCCGGGGGGGGATAGCTGGGATTTCATTGTGTGGTCCTGGGAGGGGAGCAGGGATTTCATTGTGTAGTCCTGGGGGGGGAGAAGCAGGGATTTCATTGTACAGTACCGGAGGGGGGAACAGGGATTTGATTATGTAGTCCCGGGGGGGGGAGCTAGGATTTGATTGTGTAGTCCTGGGGGGGGAGCAGGGATTTCATTGTTGTGTGGTCCCAAGGGAGCTAGGATTTCACTGTTATGTAGTCCCGGGGGTGGGGACAGGGATTTCATTGTGCAGTCCCGGTCGGGGGAGAGCAGGGATTTCATTGTGTAGTCCTGGACGGGGGGAGCAGGGATTTCATTGTGTAGTTCCGGGGCAGCAGATAGTCCCGGGGGAGCTGGGATTTCATTGTGCAGTCCCAGGGGAGCTGGTAGTCCCAGTGGAGCTGGAATTTCATTGTGTAATCCTGGGGGAGCTGGTAGTCCCGGGGGAGCTGGGATTCCATTATGTAGTCCCGGGGGACCTCTCCTTTGCAGGGGTACAAAACAGTGGTCATCTACCTTAAGGAATTTCGAACAAATAGTGCCTATAGGAAAATGATGACCTGTGCAAACTTAGCATGGTCACTCTTCATCACGCGAGTGAAGCCGCGGGCAACAGCTAGTTTCTGTATATTTTTTAGACATATAGGTGAGTGTGGGCTAGCAGGCAAACATCCAGACAGACAGTGCTACTCTTTAAAGCGGCATTAGTTTATTTATTTCATTTCTATACTGCTGAACAGCCAAAGCTCTCTAGGCAGTTCACAACAAATTAGCTCCCCGCGAAAGCAAACAGCATGCACTTGGAATACCACAGCTAGCTGTGGGAACTCAGGCTTTGCTCTCCTTCACTAGCTGCATTCTAACTTCAAGCTTTCCTTCTAGCTACATAAATGCAGCTGTTTGGTGTGCCCAACCAGCTGCATGTAGCTACCAGTCATCAGTATTTAACAAAGAAATATGTCTTCTAGCCATTGGTACTCATTAGCAAGCTTTATAAAAGGTAGCCATCTCTTCACATGATGCAACACAATAACGTTCCCATGATGCTACCTGAGGTTACTGTCCCCTTAAATGGCATGGGAATATTTATCACATTTATATCCCCTTTTAATATACAAATCATTTTGAAATCCTTCACAATTTCCCTGAGAAGGTTGAGATAGAGACCACCAAGCTGCAAACCACCAAGATTATTTTCTGGCTCAGCAAAGACTTGAACTTGGGTTTTGCACATGCTGTTGTGACCCAGCTCCAGCACTGCAGTAGGCCTTATAGCCAGAATCTGATCAGAAGTGGTCCAGAAGGATTTGGGCCTATTCAGCCTGTGGAATGTCAGAATCTGCGAGCTTATCTCTGTCAGTGTTCCCAGAGGAAAGCAGGTGGGAGTTAAATTACTCCCATCCAGCTGCTAGCTTCAGCCTTGGCAGGGAAGGAAGCTGGCAGCCTCTCTGTGAGAAGCTAACAAGAGGGGATGCTTATTGGAGGTGTCACACAGGTTGAAGCGTCTCCCCTGAAGGGCAGAAGGGAGGTGCCCTGTTTGGGCAGGGGACTTTGTTGATGGGCTACAACCCCTTGTCAGTTAGTTGTTCGGCAGGAGGGCTATCGCAGCCACACCTTCACTTTTAAATGGATGCTTAGGCCATGAGCCTTTGCTAGGATCATTCTTGTCCTTTCCACACCAGATCTTCTCTGTCTGGACTGGACTTATTACCTATCATTACAGCCCTTACTAAAACAAAATTAGCATGATATTTGAATTCCTACATGGAACCAGTAATTGTTATATACGGTATACAAATTCTGAGATCCACACCGTACAACTGGTAACTGCATACAGGAAAATTGGCGACATAACATTCCTGCCTACATTCAAAAATGACTTATTCCTTTCACCTGAAGCAGCTGTTTACCATAACCAAAAGAAAGAAACCTGTGGTTCTAAACAGGTTTTTAAAATGCGAACCCACTGACTAACTCCCAGAGATGGCTTAGACACTGTGCTTGACCAAATGGTTTTCAGCAAGACCTTGACTTGTCCAGGTGAGCCTGAATTAGAGATCTGCACAATGAATTTAATTCTTTGACACTTTGTTTAATAACTACCTTCCTAATCATCTGCTCCCATCAGTAGCTCATGCCTTGGTCTCCTCTCACCTAGCCTACTGTAATGCGCTCTACGTGGGGTTACCCTGGAAGACGGTTCGGAAGCTACAACTGGTACAGAACGCAGCGGCTCGCCTGGATAAAGGCAGCTGCTGGTGGGATCACATCACTCCAGTGCTCAAGGAGCTGCACTGGCTACGAGTTGCTTGCCAAACCGAATTCAAGGTGTTCGTTTTGACCTTTAAAACCCTATACGGCTCTGGTCCAGTTTATCTCAAGGAGCGTCTCCAGCAACACCAAGTAGGCCGTTCAACAAGATCTTCCACAGACAGCCTTCTCCTTGTTCCTTCAGCCAGAGCAGCTAGACTGGTGGGGACTAGGAAGAGGGCCTTTTCTGTGGCGGCCCCCACACTGTGGAACTCTCTCCCTAGTGACCTCCGCCATGCCCCCTCTCTGCTGAGCTTCCACCGCTCACTAAAAACATGGTTATTCAGGCGGGAATATGGGGTGGGTTAAGATTTTAAAATTTTATATTGTTTTAAATGTATTTTATATTTTATCATGTTGTACATCGCCCAGAGTGGCTGGTTTGCTGGCCAGATGGGCGATCCATAAATACAACAAATAAATAAATAAATAGTGCATTTTTTAAAAAAAAAAGTGAACAAGGCCTCTACAGGAGAAATCAGCTGGCCCAGGCTGTGCTCCATATTAACATGTGGCATTTTGCCAGAGAACTTTCCAAGATGCATATAAACAGGGCAAAAGGAGTTATACATTGGTAAAGAGGCTGAAGCACAGACTTTCACTGCATGCTTCTTTGAAGGGAGCCTAGAGTTTTGCTCTGTGGTGTTTTTTATTTTGTTTTATCAACAAGTTTTAAGATTAATGTTGAATGCCAATGAGCAGACTGATAGCTCTTTACAAATGCATTGGAATGAAGGAACAGCTCCAGGGAAGGTAACTATTAAACCATTTGTATTTGGAGATCAAGGTCATCTGGAGGCACTGAATAATATGAATAATGAATAGTATTCTGGTTTTCCTGAGATATATAGTTCATGATATGTTTGCAAAGCAAAAGGGTTTGGTTGAGATTAGGATTTGTCCTATTTAATTAATTCGGCCTGGTGTTTGTATAGCAAATTAATGGCCACAATGTAGCACAGGATTACGGTAAGTGCACCTAAGCGCTTTGATTTCAGTGGGATTCAGTACACTTCACTGTGATGGACTGTTACCAATGAATGCATCAGGATTACAATATGTAAGATTTGTTCTGGTTTTGTGTATTGCATAAAGGGCTAGGTGGAGAAAGAATGGAACAATTATATATTTGATTATCGTTTTGAACTTCATTTTTTTAAGCTCTATTTCTGGAGTAACATATACATATATGTTCAGTGTGGTGTGATTTTTACATTCATAAATTATAAATGAATAAATAAAAGGAGGCACATTTCCTGAAAAGTATTAATTTAGTCTAACATAAGAATCTCATATTCTTCTCTTGGCAGAGTTGTGCTCAATAAAATTATATTCTTATTCTTGGTGCTTCTTTTTCTTCTTTCCCCCATGAAATGTTCCACATGGCATAAGCAAGAGATTTCAACTGTGTTCCTTCTAATGCGTGCCAGACCTCAAATGTGCTGCAGAGTTATTTGATTGCAAAGTTACTGCAGATCATTCTGTAGCTATAACCTAATATCTCCAAACATTTGATATCATTGAGGTTGCAACTTAATTTCAGCACAAGGAGCTTGTGTTGGTTTGAGGTTTTTGAGCTGCAATGTAGTAGAAGTTACTTATGGAATGAATGAAAAAAATGCTGTTTCTTCAGTGTGTGTGTGTGTGTGTGTACTTGTACATACAGCACATTAAGAAAACAAAGTAATATGTCTTTGCACCTTGTCTTCACTGGAATTTTATGGTGAGTATGGCTTGAGTATGTTCTCAAGATGTAACCAACCAACCATAGCTTCCCCCACCCCCTTCAAGACAGAATAGCATTCAAGGAAGGATGAAAAAGGATGATTTTTCCTGTGCTATCATCATTTAAACATAGCTGTCAAAATTTGCTCAAAAAGGAGAGCCAGAGCGGCATAGTGGTTAGAGTGTTGGACTGGGACTCGGGAGATCCGGGTTCTAGTCCCCGCTTGGCCTTGAAGCTCACTGGGTGACTTTGGGCCAGTCACTGACTCTCAGCCTAGCCTACCTCACAGGGTTGTGAGAGGAGGAGGAGGATTGTGTAAGCCGCCTTGGGTTCCTTGCAGGAAAAAGGCGGGGTATAAATATAATAAATAATAAAAAAATAAAATAAATGTTTGTCACATTTTATTCTAATCAATTAAGTAATGAGAACATTTGCATACTTTTATAGTTTGATCATATGAACATAGCTGTTCATATTCAACAGTGATAATCAATCCAAAACAGTAAAATTGATTTCAGCAGGTTTAAGCATACCTGACTCTGTTTAGTATTGTAGCTAACATGTTTTGCTCCAAAGGGTATGGAGATATTTCACAGAATAACAAGCTTTAGTTCACATTTGGAGTTTATTTATTTATTTCTAAGCACTCTATCTCACCTTTCTATCTCATTGGCCTTCAAGAAGGCTTACAACTGTAATTTAAAAATATAAAATACTAACAACAAAACAATTAAAAATAATAAAGCCTACAACGTACAGAACAGCATATAAAAGAGGGTCAGTATTGCTAAAGCTCAGGTAAAAAAAGGCAGATTTAGCCTGGGTCTAAAAGCTAATAATAATGGCATCGGGAATATGCCTAAGGAGGAGGTGCCTAAGGAGGGAATGCTTGCCACAAAATATTCGTGTAACTCCACCTTTATATGCACTGTCCTCTTTTTCTTTAGGTATCCGTGGCCGATACAAATAGTTATTAAGATGTATTTTCTCCCCCCCCCCCCCCCAGAATGGAATATAGGAGCCTTCTCCTTGGCTTCCTTCTGTGCTGCACTTTGCTTACTCTCAGCGATTCTTACATGATATTAGAGGAAAAGCAGGACATGGACAACGGTATGGCAAATAATAACAAAATCAAGTTCCCGGATCTCCAACCCATCTCTATAGTAGGTCAGTAAAAATCAACTGTTTGGGATCTTAAGGGGAGAGCTGGGAGCCAGATGTGGCTTCTGCTTTCAGCAGTAGTCATATCCCCTCCTCTCCCTCCATTCCGGTACTGTGTAGTAAAATAAAAGTATGACATAATGTTGTCATACTTCTGAGTTTCCCTTCTACCAGAAGTGGCATCCAATGAAATGAAATCCACATCATGCATTTTATTTTGCTCTACATTATTGGACAGAGGAGGAGGAACATTAGATGGTAGAGCTGAGGGCTGCAGGTTTTGGCAGCTGCCACAACTACCTCCAATCTAATTCCACCCTAAGTGGCAAAAGCTTAAGGGGCTTCAAGAAAACTAGATATAAATCTAATTATTTGGACAATTACTTTTCCCTCTTCAACATAGGCTTTAAATCACAGCAGAATTTTTTCACAATAAAATCCTTAAGATCTGAATAGTAAACTAATTGTTTCAATGTGGCTATTTTCATTTTGTTCCAATATTTTAATGCAACCATTTCTAGATTTAAAACAGCTCTAATGGGAAAATATGATGTGCTCCAATTATAAACATAACAGAAGGAAGACTTGTATTGTAGCCTAGATAAAAAGAACATGGAGCCTCACTTCTGTAACCCATGGGCCACACAGCCTCCTCTGCCTGCATTCACACAAAAGATGCCATACAAGTAAATACCCCTTCCTGCTCATAGCACACGTGAAACAGAAGTAGTGAGAGCTGCCTGCACTTTTATATGCCTCTGTTTTAACCTGTGACGAGAGGGCAGGTTTGACATGAGGGTTTGGGAGTATGGTGGCTCCTGCTTTTACCTTATTAGTGTGTGCGTGCGTGCCTGGTTAGAGAGTCCTGTGATAACTTGCTCCTTCACTTTATGGCTCTGGGCTGGGTACAGAGTGATCCTAAGCTGTGGGGGGGAGGAGGTCCATAGCGGAGGAACTGCCACTTCCTGAGCCCTGCTGGCTTGCACCACCCGGAGTGGAATATGGGAGGGAATTTACTGTACCAGCTCTCAGGCTGGTGTAGTTTCCTGCTCTGTTTGGGGCTCTGCCAGGCGAATGAGGGAGTTCAGGGCCTTGTGAATCCTTAGCCACCCCTGATACGCTCTCAGACCATTCTTGACTGACACCAGGGGGACCTCCATGGGCAGACCTTCCACTCCACCTACAGAGGGAGAGATCCTCAGCATCCAATGGCCCCTGGGATGGCATCCCAGGACCATAGGATTGCAGCCTTAAGGGTATATCTAATATTTTGGTATACTGGCTGAGGGAGGTGAGGGTCTAAGTGTGTATTTTTATGAAAGTTTGTGTGCCCCTTGTTACTTATTGAAATATTTTGTACGGTAAGAATGTATTGCTTTAATGTGTATGCATTTTGTATTATGATTGTTAATTGGATTGTGTGTGTGTGTCCCCCCCAAGTATTCAATTGAAATGTTATTGAATGTTGTTGGTTGCTGTTGTTGGTTGTTGTGTTTGAAATTATTGTTTTGGTATGTTACCTGCCTTTTGGATGGAAAGGTAAAGTACAAACATTGAAATGAAATACAGTCATGCCTTGGATTGAGAGCATAATTCGTTCCGGAAACGTGCTTGTAATCCAAAACACTCTTATATCAAAACGAAATCCCCCCAAAAAAATTTGTACAGAGATTTTTAATTTAAGCCATACTACAGTACTTGTCTTGCAAGACGTCGCTTGTATATCAAGTAAAAAAAAATTAAATAAATATTTAAAAATTTGCTTGTCTTGCAAAACACTCTCAAACCAAGTTACTTGCAATCCAAGGTATTATTGTATAAGAAAGTTACTGCTGTCAATAATAGGAACACGGATGCTGCTTCATATGATGTCATATGATAAGGAAACAAGCTCCATAGGATTGAGTGTGATGGATTTTTAAAGCCACCATGGACCGAGCCGGATAGATCCAGTCTCCTCACAAAATCATCTGTAGCTCCATAAAGCATATAGGGGTACCAGTTTACCTGGACAACAATTCTAAATCGTATTTAACATAATATTGAATCCAGCCCTGCCATTTTGTTTTGTTTAACTACTAGCCATTTGGGGCAAGCAGAGGTAGAAAGGGCCACCTATCAAACTCAGTTGATTTCCAAAATCAACAGCCTTTATTCTATGATTGGATACTGAGTGAATCATATCTGTGCAAAACCTTGAGCTATCTTTGTGTTTGCAGCCCAAATCACCACAGTCCCACTCCTGCTTCTGTCATTTTTTAAAAGAAGCATAACGCTGTGGGGTAACTTTCCAGGGCTACTCAAACTGAACCCATATGAACTTCACCACATCACAGAGTTATGAGATGAGTCAATCGAAACATCAACGCTAATTTTTATAAAGCACTTCATAGGCATACTGGGATTAATAGGAACACATTTGCTCTTCTCAAATAACTAATTTAATCAAATTGAGAGTAAAGTAAATGTAAACTTAGTAAAGCCCAGCATCTAACCAAAATATGGTTTTCATAATTGACCTGAAGTTGATATTATCTCCAAATGCAGTCTAACCAAATTAAGAATTGTCAGGGGGCGATCTGTTGGGGGCTTCAGTCCAGCAGTGGGCAGAGCCACAGCGAAAACTGGGCATGGCCACCCCTTTTCTCTCTCCCTTTCTGACACTCCATTCTCCTCCCTCCTGCTTCCCTCATTCTGCCAGGAGAGGAACAGATTGCTTTCACCAGAGCTCTGAAGTCTGAACTGATCATGTGCAGAGGGCTGTGGAAATCAGGCTGGAGGCCCCATGAAATTAGGTTGAAGGCTGCATGTGGGCATAAGACCACAGTTTGTCCGCCCCTGGCTTAGTCTCCTATATACACATATTTTATTTATTTGTTTGTTTATTTATTTATTTACAGCATTTGTATACCACTCCATATCTAGACAGATTCCGGAACGGTGAACATTAAAAAGATAAAACAGATAAAAGAATAAAAACAATGCATTAAAAACAGGATAACATTAAAACCGTGGCTGGTCAGCAAGGAAGGCTTCAGCAGGCACTGAAAACAACCCAGTGTTGGAACCTGCCTGACTTCCAGAGGTACAGAGTTCCACAGAAGTGGAGCCACCACACTGAAGGCTCTTCTCGTGGTGGACTCCAGTCAGACCATAGGTCCATGTGGAACCACCAGGAGAACGTCCTCTGATGACCTCAGTGACCAGGCAGGTTGGTAAGGGAGAAGGCACTTTCTCAGGTACCCTGGTCCCAAGTTGTTTAGGGCTTTGTACATTAGTACCACAAGCTTAAACCTAGCCCGGTAACAAATAGGCAGGCAGTGCAATTCCTTCAGCAAAGGAGTTACATGCTTAAAAGGGGCAGTGTGTATATATTTTAAAAGTCTATGTATGTATTTAAAAATGTACATAACTCTATTATTATTATTATTATTATTATTATTATTATTATCCCGCCCAACAGCCAAAGCTCTCTGGGCAGTTTACAACAATCAATAAAAGACACAACAATACAATATAAAATATACACAATAAAAACATTATAAAAATTTAAAACCAAGTTTAAAATGACACAAGTCATGGAACTTGCTTACAGTATATTAGAAGCAAAGGTATGCATAAGATGAATGGGAAATGAGTGGAGGATGAAATTGAAAAGACCTGTGAAAAGATACTTCACACTTCTTATCAGCATTGATTAATGGTCATCAGGATTACACAGAAAAAGTTATTCTGCTCTTGGGTGATCATCAATTATGGAGAGCATGTGAAGCAAATCAGTATGCAATCCAAGACTTAGAAGCTGTAGACACATTCAGGAAGATTAAAAGGTGCAAGGTACAAACAAATGTTCATGGAAGTGCTGAAATCAGCACTGATAGAAAGTGTGAAGTATCTTTTGACAGGCCTTTCCAAAGACATCCACCAGTGAGAGAGGAACAAGTAGCCCAAGGCTCTGCAGTACATGTTTTAAAGCACAAGAGATATTATCTGTTGTGCAGCGTGAGGTCACATGTGATTACAGCAGATTGTTGAGGGACAAACTAGACTGGACAGTCTTATGACCTGCGGTAGGTTGTGCCCAGTTCTTCTAAAACAAAAATGGGGTGGCATTTTTAATTGCAGCTGAGTGGGGAAGAGGAAACTTCTCACCTACCCCAAGGAGAACCACTTCCTCCCAGCCATTTTTCTCCTGGTGGAACTGGGATTATTTTTGGTTTGGAAATCAGTTGGAGAGAAGTGGTTTCAGTGGGGAGAGTATAGCTGGGGAAGAGTTCAACATCCCCTCCAATATGCCCTATATTCACTTAGAGCCCCCAGCCCACTTTATAGGATTTCATAGCAGATCCAGTTTTGTTGTTGTTTTTGATAGGTGGGTCTGCCAACATCATGCATAGCAGGGGTGTTGAACCTCTTTCAGTCCAAGGGCCAAATTCAATTTCAGAGAAGCTCTCAGGGGCTGCATTCCAATGGTGGGCAGGCCAAAGGCAAAAAGGGGTGGGGCCAAAAATGCCAGCATATTTTTAGTTTAAAGCTCTTACTGCCAGTAACTAAGTTTTAGGAGAGGCAGTTCAACCTTTTAGAGTGCGGGGGGGGACTGCAAAAGCTGGGAAACCACCAAGCAATCAGTGACTATCAGCAGTTAAAGGAAAGAGGGTGGGGCCAGAAGAAGAGGCATGCCCATCAGGGGAACCCCGGAGGTCCAGACTGGGACCTCAGGAGGGCTGGATTTGGCCCACAGGCCTGAGGTTCTCCAGCCGTGACATACGGTTTGGCCCTGAATCATATCTGCCTGGAATGGTTGAAAATTGGAAGGATCAGTTCAGTATTGCTTTATACCCAGGTGGAGTGTAAATGTTAGAATTGATTCACAATGAACAACGGCTGCAGCCGATGGGACTTGTAGTCCAAAACATCTGGAGGGCACCACATTGGGGGAAGGCTGACATAGACATTACAAGGAAGAGGGGAAAGAGGTCAGCAGCTTTGTCTTTTGTACCATCTACTTAAGCCCAAATATTGGGGATAAACTAAACTTTACCCACAGATGCATGTGAGACAGCCCTGATGCTTCCCCCCCCCTTTTTTTTTAATGAAAGATATGTCTGTGATTTTCCTTTTGTCTGTTTTCACTCTCTAAAGATTTAACCAAAACTTCCCTGAAGCTCAGCAGGAAAGAAGCTGAAATAAAGAAATCTATGAAGGTAAGTGATTGTTCTCAAAATGCCAGCACGATTGAAGTAGTTCAAGTCTTCAGCAACAATGACTTGTAGGACTTCTAACTTTTACATCTCTGTTGTTTATCAGGCATATCTACAGTACCAGCTTATATTTGATTTAGATGCGTTTCACTGTCATGACTTCCCCAAAGAATCCTGGGAACTGTAGTTTGGCGATGGTGTTGGGAATTCCTCATTGGAAATCCACACACATCCCCTTATTACAAATCACAGGGTTCCTTGGAGAGAGGGAATTACTGTTTTAAGGGTGCAATCCTATGCATGTTTAGGCAGGAAAAATGTCCTACAACTCCTAGCAATGCTGGGAATTGTAGGACACTTTTCTATCTAATGTAGCTGCCCATAACTCTCCAGACTCGGAGGATTACAGGAATCCTATGGAGGATGGAAGGAGGGTGGAGGCAACCTTCACCTCCACACTTCTCTCGCCCTGCAAAAGACTTAGATGGCCAATTTCGGCCATCTAAGTCTTTAGCAACTGCTCGTGAGGAGGACAGATTGAGCCCCCACCCCAGCGGAACCTCACTCCTCCCCTCCCACCCACCCCGGAACAGTCCCAACTCCAACCTTGGAGGAAGTTTCAGAGGTTAGAGCTGGGACTCCGAATTATCCTATGGCTGTCTTGGCAGTATCTAGCAGCCATAGGATCTCTCCCTGAGTCTGTTTAATAGTATTTCAAGTTTGTCAGTAGGGTAAATATCACCCACTGGGGGAAAGATATGGGTACCGGTATCTTTTCCCAGTGAGGTAAAAGAGCTTGAGGGAAGCAAACCATGTAAGGGAAAAGGATTAAGACACACACTTCCTCTTCAAATTGCAGCTTCAGTGACTGAACTGTAGTTTTCAGAAGTCCCAAAAAAGATTCATGGAGCTACATGTAACAGGTTGGATCTAAATTTAGTCATATGCAGAGTAGACCCATTAAAATCAATGGGTAAAATTCAGTACAAGTCCTACTTAGAGTAGAGCCATTGAAATGAATGGGACTTACATTAGATTAAGTTACATTCATTTCAATGGCTCTACTCTAAGTTGGACATACATTGGATTTTACCCAGTGGGACTTAAGTTAGTCATGATTAAGTTAAGTTCAAGTGATTGCAGTGGGTCTACTCTAAGTATCACTAAATCTGGATCCAACCCAATATGTAGTTCTGCCCTCAGGCTGCAGCATCGCAGTAGCAATGTCAGGTGTTTAAATGTTCAGGATTGATAACAGTCTCCTTTACTCAGTTCTTATGCATTACTGCTCTGAGACAGTTGCTGTTAGTCTTCAGTTTTTTCTTCTGACCCAGAACCTACACTGACATAGAACCCAAGCACAGACCCCACTTTTAATGTTGTTCATTTACGCCCATCTTGCACCCTTTCTCTTACAGTCTCTCCAAGAAGAAAATGGTGGGGGGTGCAACCACTTTAGGTCACAATAATGACCTAGTTGTGGGTTATGACACACCCACGGAAGCACTGCTATTGAGTATGAGAAACAGGACAGGGGGGAGATAACAGTTCAATGTCCACCTGTGCATAGGAGATATTGCCCACGCTCATTATAGTTAGGGATGGGTGAATTGGTTTATTTCTGGTCTGTGTCAGTTTCACATATATTTATTTATTTATTATATTTATACCCCGCCATTTTCCCTGCAAGGAACCCAAGGCGGCTTACATAATCCTCCTCCTCCTCTCCATTTTATCCTCACAACAACCCTGTGAGGTAGGTTAGGCTGAGAGTCTGTGACCAGCCCAAAGTCACCCAGTGGGTTTCATGGCTGAGTGGGGACTAGAGCCTGGATCTCCCGAGTCCAAGTCCAACACTCACACCCACACTGGCTCTCTTACACTACACTACGGGCTCTCAGTGTCTATTCAATGTATATTCAGCGTATATTCAATCATAAGTCTATTTTGTCCAATTCCTCATTAGTCTGCAATTAAAAAACAAGAAGCAAACATTCACATTTATCTTTGTACACAACACTCCCTGAGTTACACATTTTTGTATGCAACATTGCCAATATACACATTTTTACATGCAACTTTCCTTAATATATGTATTTTTGTACACAATTTTTGAGCTGACAACTACAACACAAAATTCAGAGAAGTGTATAATCCAAAGGATAATTGTGATCCAATCCTCATATTAGTCCAGGAAATGAGAATTAGGTCAGTTCTCTTAAAAATGTGAACCAAATAAAATTCTCCCTCTTACTAATTATAGTAGATGGCTATGATCCAAATAAAAGTAGCCATGCTTAAGTCCCATTGAAATTATTTAAGTTAATCATGACTAATTTATCCTATTGATTTCAGTGGAAGGTTAGCACAACCAGCTGGATCACAGCTGAACACTTGGTACCTAAGATAAACTGTAAATGTTCCATTATGGCCGCTTGAAGCTGATGGGGCCTGATTAAGTTCTCTAGGGACAGACCAAAGCCCCACAGATAGGTATACTATAATGTAGCGTAGCGAACACTGGAAGCCAGTTGGTGGATTATTGTAGGGCAGCTACAGAGAGCAGGTGTCAAGAAGAGATTTGAAAACTCAGTCTAGGACCATGAACCCTCCTCATCCTCAGAGGATCCCGACCCCTTGTCCATAGCATATATTTCCTTTACATAACTTAGATTTTAAGGGGGGGAATGAAGGCACTGGGAAATGTTAATTTTTACATGTGTGCATATATGAGCTCCCTATGGATAGTCACCTGAAAAAAAGTTAATTACAACTTTGATTTTAAATTTCACTGGTAGAGATCCAAATCAGAGTAGGTATACTGTTAGAGTAACTGGAGCCTGAGATAACTGGTCAATGCTAATGGGGCCCGGACAGGTTCAACACGGTTATCAAGCTGCCTCCAGTAGGACAACTAGAAGGTAAATTAGTTTTATTTGAAGAAAGCTTGTAATAACTCATTTACTCAGGAATGTATTACGTACAATATTAATGGGTTAAGAACTTTTCTTCCTGCCTTTCAAGAATGTTGAAGTATGTTTTAGGTTTACCAGTTTGACAGTAGGTTAAAAACACACATATACACACGCTCTATTGGATAGGGCGGCCACTTAGACATTGCCAAAACAGAAGAAATACAACACCCAAAAAAGAAGGCAAAAAGAGAACAGATTTACGGTACCGGTACATTAAATTGTTGCATGGTAACAACTATATACTTATAGATGCACTTTTTGAAAATAAGTATTGTACTTTAATTCAATTTAAATGTTAAAATACTATGATTCACTATAATTTAAACAGAAATACAAGATTCATAGATTCATAGATTATAGAGTTGGAAGGAGCCTACAAGGCTATCGAGTCCAACCCCCTGCTCAATGCAGGAAACTAGAGGAGGGGTCTCCCATCCAAGTAATAACCAGGCCTGACCCTGCTTAGCTTTCCACGCTCAGACACAGGCCTGTCTTTGCAATTGCAACATTTGTTAGAATCTGCGTTTGGCCCTGCAGCTTTTACAACTTCACAGTCTCCTCTGCTACTTATTGAGGCTGATCAGTTATATCAACCCACATCCATGTTTACAAATATTTATTATTGGTGAATAAATATGATACACAGTGTCTAAAGCAGGAATGGAACAGGGAATTGGAATGTTCTATTCAACCTAAGCAATGGATTGTCACTTTAGCATCCATATCTGAAGTTTCAGTGGATCTCAGGTTACCTCTTATTCAACAAAAACTTTTGTTTCGTGTTTATTGGATGCCACAAATATGTCTCTTTAATAAGGGCTAACCACTGGAGGTATAGTACTGCTAATGCTTCTTTTAATCATATGTTTTGGCAATGTCCAGTAGTTGCCTCTTGTCGGGAGGCAGTTATAATATGGATAAACTTTGTACTGGAACACTCTTTAATATTTACTGATGCATACGTTCTTTTAAATTATCTACCTGCTTCTAGGAAATTAGCACATGGTCAATGTAAATGGATTTTCTGTGCCCCTTTGACAGCTAAAAGATTAATATTATAACATTGGAAGGATAAATGCTCACCTCCTATAATATAATGGATTGAGGACCTAACGTTGCTTTCAGCATTTGAGCATATGGTGTGTAGATGCCACTATTGAATGGATACATACAAGGATATTTGGTCTGCCTTTGTTGAAGTTTATGTATAATTGATACATTCAAATCTCTCTCTCTCTCTCTCTCTCTCTCTCTCTCTCTCTCTCCGTGTATCATACCTTTCCTTCTTTTTTATGGTTTTGTTTTGTTGAGACTTATAATAATAAATGATGGGCAACCTTGAGGCTCCTGCTCTCTCTTTGTATGGTTCTTTATCTTTAAACTGGAATTAGACTGGACAGAGGAGGCCTTCGAACGGAGGACCGTCCTCTTTAAAGTAGGACACACAGTCACCAAACTGTTGCAACTGTACTCTTACTGTTTGGTGACCATCTTTCCCCTTTTACAGAGGACAGTCCTCGATTTGAAGAACTGCCAGAGGACTGTCCTCCTTGAAGGGCTGTCCAGTCGATGTCCGGTATAGAGATAAAGAACCATCAGAAGGAAGAGCTGGGCCTTGAGGTTGCCCATCGACAGCAAACTGAAGAGGCAGGCACACAGATCACCTGGCCATAGTCTTCCTCTCTATGAAATTGTATTTCTATTTAAATTACAATAATTATTTCTAAATTCACATGATGCATTTCATCTTTTTTGGTGATGCATCAGTGGCCTCACACTGCACTTTCCCTTTTCCAGGATTTGTTAAGCTTTTCATCTTTTTGGTGTGTGTGTTTTTCTCCTCAGAAAAAGGCCCAACAGAAAAAGCCTCCCCGACCAAGACCATCACCGCCTCCTAATTGTGTGGCTACCTGGGCAAGCTGCAAACCACCATCTCGCCCGTGCTGTGATTTCTGTGCCTTTTGTTACTGCCGACTATTTCAGACAGTCTGCTACTGCCGAATGGGGAACCCAAACTGTTAAACCAAAACCAGGAATCCCACTGGGACTCTGTCTCTCATTATTAGACTCCTCCTCGGTGTATCTTCTAGGTCTGTTTGTCTCATGTGTAACAAAGGGAACCGAGAGCCTTTGAAGCAGGCTGGCTTTGACTCCCTCCAAAACTGCATGAATTATGGGATATATCTCATGGGGTTAATGCTGTCATAAACAAGAGAGCCACTGCCCTAGCAAGCATGACAGGGAATGGGAGGAAGTGAGGTGGAGGCTGACATTCTGAATGGGTATTTACAAGAGACGTAAAGGGAAGCAGCTTGCATGTCAAGAAGGAATTACAACTCCCTTCAGAAATTGCATTTTGCCACATGTTACAGATCTGCGTGAGAAATATGGGCCACTGACTAACTACAAAAGGCACATTCCAGAAGAGTAGGCATGTTGGTCTGAAACAATAGAAAGACTAAATATATATATATATATATATATATGGGACAGGTGGAGACAAGTTATTGCTCAGTTCTTTATAGTTACCTCCCTTCTCTAAGTTAGAGAAAAATCAACGCCGGGAACCTTTTTTAGTCCAAGGGCTGCATGAATTTCTGCATAGCCTTCTGGGGGCTGCATGCCAGTGGTGGGTATGGCCAAACCAACATTCTCTCTCACTGCTTCTCAGCCCCCTTCTCTCCCTCTCCATCCTACTCTATGTTCCTTCCTCTGTGCGCGCTCTGTGTGTGTGTGTGTGTGTGTGTGTGTGTGTGTAATTTTCCCTTCTCTCCCCCCACTCCCTCTGCCTCCACTTTCCCCTCTCCTGCTCCCACAGGATTGTCCTTTAAGTATGGGGAAATGAAAGGTATGAATGCAAGTGCAAACACAGAAATTCTTTGAGGGGAAATAACTGTTGACAACAGGGCCTACACTGAAGAAATGGAACAGTTAGCAATTTTGTTGAAATGCATGAGATAAAAAGTGGGGATTTTTTTTTTTTTAGAAAGCCTAAAAGGGTATTTATATACCGCGCACACATGCAGCAGCAGCAGCAGCAGCAATATAAGGACTGGAATTAAGGAGCGTGAAGAGAGAGAAAAATATGTGGAGGGGAAACGTTGTGGAAGTTTCTTGATGAGATTAAAGCAATATTTCAAAGTATATTGTCCAACAGAGAAAAGTATCAGTAATAATATAGCAGATTTATACAGTATAGTGAAGGGGAGCAGAAGGAAGCATTGTATAAATACACCTTTGAAAAAAGACTTGTAAGAAATCTATAAGCTGTCCAGGAAAGCAAAAGCAAAGTTATTTTTATAACAAGAAAGTGGGAAAATAAGCTAAAGCAGTAATAAGGAAAAATATTTAAAGTTTACCTCAAGTTAAGGCATCAGGCCTTAATAAATAGCCCAATGCAGAATGACAAAGATGGGGGGGGCGTTAAACTGGGGGGGGGGAGAAGGGAACATTTCTAAAAGGGAAAAAAATGAAACTATGTTGTCATACAGACAGGAAAGATAAATAACTCTATAGAAAGTTTATACAACAGGCTGAAGATAACTGGGGAAGAAAAGATAACTTATATCCAAAAAGCCAAACTATTAAAAAAAAACAAAAAAAAAAACAGCTAACTGCCAAAAAGTGAAGAGAGGATATATGTGGCATATATATGTATAGAGGAAGCATTGTAAAAGAAATTAGATGTATTATGGAAGGAACAAGAACATAGAAAACAGCAGTGTACTAGAAATGTGTGGTTTATTAGCAGAGCTGACCCAAAAGATTTTGCTGCCTGAGGCTGCCCACAGGTCAAGATGCATAGCACCCAAAGCCAATCAAGTTATTTGGGCACCCAAGGCAGAAAATCTCACAAATCTCTCTTCTCTTCCTCTCTGTAAGTAAAAACCAATGAACTGGATCCAGATTAGCCATTCCCTGAACGGAAGAGGTTCTTCCATTCATGGAAGACACCATGATCTAGTGGAGACTTCCCTCTGGAGGAGGAGGGGGGATTATATTCACCAATTTCCCTTCCCCCTGCAGTCCCCTGTGCTGCCTGACATGCTTTCCCACAGGGTTCCCCAGTCCTCCAGAGTAGTTTTACAGGAGACATGGGGGCTGCAGGGGGGAGGCAGAATCATGAACCTCGCCTTGCCTCCCCCTTCAAGCATGAGCAGAACTCTGCTAAGCACTATTCTGGATCCAACCCACAAATAATAAATTAAAGAACAATTTGTTGCCCTTTCATGACACCCTGAGGCAGTTGCGTCACTCTGACTAATGGTAGGGCTGGCCCTGTTTTAGGACCAACAAAATCCCTATTCAGGCATTCTGAACCTGAACAGGGCAAGCGTATTCTCTCCTTTGTTGTGTGTGTCACCCTCAACATGTGGAGGGTGACTGTCTGAAGCCTGAATCCATGGAGGCTCTCCATGTGAGCAAGAATGCTGGAAAATCCACATTCTAGCTTGCATGTATCCATGGAGGCTCTCCTCTTCAGTCACACTCCATGATTTGAGGATGACAAACGCAACCAAGGAGAAGGGTGGGATTGGAGCACTCCTCATGTGTTCACCTTATTCAAATTCAGAATGCCTGAATAGAGCTAAAGTAACCTATATTAGCTGTATGACTTTTCAATAAAGAATATAGAACACAAGTAACGGAGAAGGTTGCTTTGATTTATCACTGCCCTGACAAAGAATCTTCATCAAAAATGCATTGGGCCTACTACACATGGCTAGTACACCTTGAAAGTTTCCCTTTTCTTTCTTCTGGGTGCCTTCCCTTCCCCAAACGTGTATTGAAAGTGTTTCTTGAGAATATTGGCGCCATGAGTATTGACTAGCTTTGGGTACTATGCATCTTGACTTGCTGGGGGGGGGGGGGAGTCATTTGCATCTCTACCTCAGGTAGCAAACTGTCTCAGGGCAGCCCTGCTAGATTAGATGCATTTTTTATCCAATCCAGCAGGTAGAATTCTGGTAAAATTCTGAACTGTATCACTTCAGTTTGTTGTGGGAGGTCATATTTTGAATGCTCCCTCATTGTTTTTTTAAATGTATTGTACGTAAAAAAGCAGGTGTTGGTCCACATGGGGGGGGGGGAATCACCAAATCCACAGTAGGGCAGTGCCATTTTTAGAACCAACCAAAACATCACAGTGAGAACACTTTTTATGGAAGAAATATTTCAGAGCATAGTGATACAATCCAAAGTTCTACCACCTCATTCTGTGTAATGGGCAGAATGGCTATGTCCAATCGGAATGCACTCCGGTGCCCTTCACAGCACCCCACCCGCCAAGCATGTGGGAGCTGCTTTTCTGCAATGTGCTTCCAAACCTGTATGGAAGCACATCCGTTATGACTTGGCTTTCTGAGGCCTGGGAATGACGTGTAAACCTGGGCTTCCTTACAGGGAAATGTCCTCACACTTTGAGAACAAAGTGAACGAAGAGGCTCAGCAAATGAAAATGAACTCTGTGAAGTGAGCCTGGAAACATTTGTTTTTATGCAGTTGCTCTTTATCTTCCCCCTCCCACTCAAAGGGCAGCACTCAAGAGGAAGGCCAGATGTTAACAAGGAGTGAATGGCAGGTGTCTCAGTTCAACCTTCTATGAAGTTAGGAGAGAGAGAGAGAGAGAGAGAACCCAAAAGAGAGTTTAAGCAGTGACAGGCAAAACCCCAAAGCACATTCCTCTCCCTTAACATCGTCTATTGGTTGCCATAAATTGTTCAAGATTGGATAATTGGATTGGATTAGAATGCCCATAACTGTTACTTTTAATCAAGCCTACAGGGTTGAGGATCTGTAATTAATTTGCTGAGGAAGAAAGATGAGAAGCGATTGTTCATACTATAAAGGCCAGGTTCAGCCAATGTCATTCAGATATGTGGTTTCGAGCAGTTAAGATACTTCCAAATTTTCAATAATATTTTCCAAAAATAGAACTTGGATTCTTAGTTCAGAATGTGTTGACAGAGCAAAAATTAACCACCTTGGCCCCAACCCAACTATTATGCAGGCATATGAAGGGGGCCTTTTGTTTAATTTGGCAAAACAGCAGCAATCCACTATGTAAATTGACTGGAGCTTAAAAACAGCAGGGAACCTTGTCACAAAGTTTTAAAAGCCCAGCTGTGAGGGCTCCTCTGCCAGTTGTGCTTCTCTGAAAAAGGTGATAAAATTATCACGTTAAAGTGAAGGAAATGGGGCAGTTGTATATAGCTGATTAGCAAAAACCAAGACATGAAGAAATATGGGAATCTTTAGATCAGGGTTGGGCAGTGTGTAACCCCAGGGCAAAAACCCTCCATAAGTAATAAGTTCAGACCTCTGGCAAGAGCATATGTCTCCCCCCCCCCTTGCTGGTCATGGAGGGAGAGGGAGGGAGAGAGAGAAAAGGGGAGGGGGAGGGGGAGAGAGAGAGAGAAGTAGCCCCACCCACCTTTGAATCTGGCCCCACCCATCACTGGCTTCAGTCCCACCCACTGCAAGCATGTACCCCTTCTCCCTGAGATAATGTGGCCTTTGACAGAAAAAGATTCCACCCCCTCCTTTAGATGAAGAAAAAAACAAATGACAGTGATAAACACCAAAAAGAAGAAACCATGTGTTAGAACAAAACATTCAACTATGGGCACCAGCCAGCCAAAAGCAAGAACTTTCAAGTGCCACCAATTTCAATGAAGAATTTTTTTAAGAAAATGGTTCTGTCTCCTATTGAAATCAATGGAACTTAAATGTCTTTAACTTTGGCTGGATAGCACCTTATGTCATAAGACTGCTGAATGTTACAATAAAAATGGAATTCATGTACTAGCCTGATGGTTGGATCTTGATGGCCCATCTTAGGGTGAAACTCTGCAAGGGAAACATGGAATCCCCAACCTTGCAAATGCAAGGGCTGGGAGCACATGCAGGAATTAATCAGCAGGCAGAAGAAGCTGCTTACACCTTTCTCTACTAGCCGATTTCCCCCTGCAAATTATTTTCCCACCTGGGCTCTGAAATGGGAAGTAAGCCCAACTGAAGGGGAAATGGCCAGGAGGGCCATTTGCAGGGGAAATGATGAATTTGCAGGGGAGAACAGGTGGGTATGAGAAGGTTAAGCACTCCCCACTGATTCTCCCTGACCAGTATACCCTTTGCATGTGCATGCACATTACCTCAATAAATACAGGACTTAGGAACCCATTTACCAAATCAATGTGTAGTTCCCTTAAGGTTCTGCTGACAGTAACCAGCTGTTTCATGACCTCATGTTCTTGCTGTAAAACCCCTAATTATTATTTATCTTATTATATTTATGCCCCTCCTTTTTTCCTGCAAGGAATCCAAGATGGCTTACATGATCATCATCATCCCCATTTTATCCTCACAACAACCCTGTGAGGTAGGTTAGGCTGAGAGTCAGTGGCTGACCCAAAGTCACCCAGTGAATTTCATGGCCTAGCGGGGACTAGAACCCGGATCTCCAGAGTCCCAGTCCAACACTCTCACCACACACCACCCCCAGATTAGGCATCTAATTTCCATTCCAGTGACAGGTTGGTGCTTAAAGTGACAATCCTGTGCACACTTCCTTGAAAAGTAATTCCCACTGAACTCACTGGTATTTATGCATTGGAATAGGCTCTGTGTGCTGTTTTGGTTTTGGGAAGACTGTTCCACAGGCTGATCCACTAACCCAGTCTTTTAATCTTAAAATCACTGGACCTGTTCCAGCTGTCACCATGGGCAACTAATTACAGTAATACCTTGGATTGCAAGTAACTTGGTTTGAGAGCGTTTTGCAAGACAAGCAAATTTTAAAATATTTATTTTTTTTTTACTTGATATACAAGCGACGTCTTACAAGTACTGTAGTACGGCTTAAATTAAAAATCTCTATACAAATTTTTTTGGAGGGATTTCGTTTTGATATAAGAGTGTTTTGGATTACAAGCACGTATCCAGAACAAATTATGCTCTCAATCCAAGGCATGACTGTACGTGGCTCCAGATGCAAATGGGTAACAATCCTTTGCACCAAAAAGACACGTTTAGCCAGCTCTATAGGGTTCAGGTTGGCATTGCAATGCAGAAAAGTATGTGCATCCAAATGAACATCTGTATTGACATTGCTCATGAAAAGCTGCTTAGCCTGGATCTTTCTTGTTGGATTGGGGTGATTAAGTTCTATTCATTCTGAAATGCTTTACTTTGGAGCAAATAAGTTTAGGAATTTGATAGAGGCACAAACTAGAAAGGAATATGAAAGATGAGGAAAAACAAACCTTATGCTGGTGTGGTGTAAGAGTGTTGGACTGGGACTTGAGAGATCCAGGTTCTAGTCCTCTCTCAGCCATGAAGCTTACTGTGTGACTTTGGGCCAGTCACTGACACTCAACCTAACCTACCTCACAGGGTTGTTGTGAGGATACGATGGAGAGGAGGAGGATCGTGTAAGCTGCCTTGGGTTCCTTGCAGGAAAAAAGGTGGGATATAAATGTAATAAAAATAAATAAATATTTGTGTGCATCTGCATGTGCACATGTGTGGGGGAGGGAGCAAGCACAGATGTGGGGTATATGTATGCATTTGGATTACACTACAGTCATGCTTAATGTTGTAAAGCATTTTTTATTGAGTGCATTATGAGAATTCTAACTCAGTAATTCAGAGCCAAACTAGATATGTTAATTGCATGGTGCTAGGGATGTTTGGATTTTGTTAAATCCGTTCCGTCTGTGCTTTGTAGAGCAGGCATCTTTCATTCCACTTTCCATTCATAGATAGCATTGGAATGTTTTTACAGAATTACAAAAATGTTGTTCCACTTGCACAGATGTGCATTAGTACTAATGTGCACTAGCACAAGTGCAAAGTTACACAACACCCCCCCCAAACTTAAAAAACAGTCCACAAGTCCACACAACATGGTAAAAATCAATCCACTGTGGAATCCGCAGGTCAGATTAATAGAAATCCAAACTCATTTGAATCCATTGGGGATTTCTCTGACATCCCTATCAGGGAGGGAGTTTAACCCTTTCACCCCACCATGGCCCCAACAAAAAAATTCCTGCAAACTTGCTGCTAACCCCAGGAGGGAAGCTCACACTGGCTGTTTCAGAGGGCAAATTTCATTGGGACCAAAGTGGTGGTGGTGATGGGAATTAAAAACAAACCTTCCCAGCCTGCCATGACCCCAATTCTGCTCTCCTTCCCAGTAGTGGCCATTTACATTATTTTTAAAAGCTGTGCACATTAATTGTTTACACCTAAATGACATCACATATCTTTTGGCTCTTTTTAAAACTATTTTGTTACACAATTAGACTAAATCAAGGAGTAATTATGCCTCTCTTTTCCATTCACCAATATGATTTTCTGTTGCTATTGCTATTTTACAATTATTTAGCTACAACAGCATGCAAGGTGTTGTCTCTGTAGGACACATTTTTGGTATGTTTTTTGCTAAACATTATCATGATAATTGATAGCACAAAAGGTAATACACAATCAGCACTGTGAAACCATCTTATACCTTATTTAACTTCCTTGCAATGGCTCATGTTGCACAATCATTTACAGAATATGGAAACCAATAAAGCATTTATCCAAAAAAGAATGCTTCTTATGTTTAAAAGGACACTGAATTGGGAAGGTATGCCTGTCACTTTCCATGATGGTAGAGAAAGTTCATAAATCAAAGTATACAATCACTGCAGAACAACTGGGAGAAATGGATAAACTGTGATGAAAGGATTTCAAACCAGATCCTCAGCTAGCACAAGTAATGGCCAGTTCTTTAATGTTGTGATGTTCTCAGGGTGCTGAATTTGGCAGTAAAAAGGTGCTGAATCCTAATTCTATTGAATTAATTTAACACAGGTTCTCTGTGAAGATAGGTCCACTTCCATTACTTATACATTTTCAGTTTATGAAAGACACATGAAAAGAAGTAATAAAATAAGGAAGTGTTGTGGCCTGTTTTAGAGTGCTTCCAGATAGATGACTCCCAGCACTACCAATCAAAATACATCGTGTAGCTGTTCCGTCTTTCCCTCTTTAACGGGTTGTCCGTGGTGATGAAGCAAAAGCAGAAGACAATAGAGTGGTAGGGAAATACAGGAGGGCTTCAATTGGATGATGATGTCCGGACTCACAGTAAAATCCCATGAATGAGGCAGGGCAAATGCACAATAAAAGCTTCATCTGGAAGCACCTTGGTCTGATTGAAAATCCCACAGGATCCCCATTACCCTGTTAAAGAGACCTAGAACTCAAGGTTTTCAACGTTAAAAGCCACACTAGTAACCAAGTTCTGTAACAGCCTTCCCCAAACTAGTACACGCCAGATGTGTTGTAGTACAACTCCCAGCATTCCCCAGCCATGCTGCCTGGGGAGTGCTGAAATACATCTGGAAGGCACCAAGCTGGAAAAGGCTGTTCTATGAGCTAACAAGACTCTAGGGGCCACTGAGGCAACTGGTAGAGCAACTGATACGAATGCAAATAATTAAGCCTTCTAAACAGTAGACCACACACTAATGCGTTGGGAAAGAGTCCACAGTAATATGTTGAAAATTAAGTCCAGTAAAAGGGGAACGACATTTATATCTATTACCCTTCTAGGTGTTGACACGTGCCTATTTTTGCATGAAAAATGTGCCATGTTGAAATGCCGGATGTGGCTTGCTTGGCCCATACCTCATCCTGTGTTCTGGCCCTTCTTTCCAAGTCACGGCTATTATAGTGCAATCGCTCTACCCCAAACACGGAATTTTACAGGGGGTCCAGATGACAATGTCTTCCATTTGTAGCCCTCTTGTGCTTTCCCACCACTGCTTCTGTCTTTTTTTCTTACCCAAAAAAAAAATGTTGAGGAAAAGATGTAATGGCTGCACAATGCTTGTCAATTGGTAGCACTACAACCCTCCATCTGGTGGAAGCACCCCGTGTATATAGTGATATAATTTCAGATACTGTAGGAATGGGTGTAGCACAGAGTCAGGCCCATTTCAAAATGTTGTGTTTATTTACTGGAAGGCATTTATTCATCACCCCAGCTAGGGTCACAAATCTCTCCAATTCAACCCAAACCAAAGAAACAGAAAGAGCATAGTCACATATAACAAGAATCTTTTGATCTTGAAATCCCTTTTGATCTGGGAAGAAAACTGGCCAATTCCCCAATCATCCTGCAGATGGAAATCATTTATAAAATGTGAAAGGTCCTTGTGAAGGAAGAGACAGCCTGAATAGCATTCATCTTCTCACCTAGTTCTCATTACCACAGTAGCCAGGTGCCAAGTGTTACCACAAGATGTTAAAGTGGCGGTCTCTCTCACTGCATCACCCCTTTTTCCAACATCAGTTAGTTTAGTTTTTGGAAATTATGTTTCTCTAGTGAGAGATTTGGATGGCTGTTTACCAATGAATTGAAAGTAAGGGAATTCATGCAAAAATATTTGTTTGTGCCTGTAGAGTTTATGGTGCAGACTCAGTACACACACACACACACACACACACACACACACACACGAGATGCCGTTGTACAGTCAGATTGATGGTTTTAGAACACACATCATGAATCCAGGTATCACATATACAACCTCCACCAAAACCTTTATCCACATTGTACCGGTACTTTATTACAGTCATCACATGGCTCCATCACAGATTACATAGAGTTGATGTCTCCATCTGTCATAGGTAAGAATTACACTTGGATAAACAGAACTGCATGGGATCATACAACATTCAAACAGAGATTCTTTCCAGGTGCTTTTTGTTAAAAATAAAAATGTAACTGCATAGTAGTTACTCATTTGTTGCAAGAGATCCAAAAATCTCTGTGGTGGTGCTTCTGTTGCAGGGATATTACATTCTCCCAACACTCAGTAGGGAAGTGCATCACCCAGAAAGAGGACAAAAGTGAAAACCAAATTACATATGCTAATTTATATAAAGGCACATGAAGAAATTTTAAGTATAATTTAAACAGAAATACAGTGCAGCCATGTCTACTTCCCCGCTCCTCCTGCCCTGCAAGTCAGCTAGACGGCTGATTTTGGCTATCTAGCTGTGGCACTTCAGACAGGGAGGGAAGGAGGCTGGAGCACCACCAGGTTACCTTGTTTCCTGGTGGTCCTGGCCTCTTCCTCTCCCTTCTCCCTTTACCCCTTCTCTGAAGTCAATTTTCCCATCATGGAGAAGCAGCTGGCACAGTTCTTTCTGTGCCGGGGGGGGGGGGGACGGACCAAGTATGGATCTCCAGCTCCAAGGTCGGAGCTCTGTTTTGGGGCCATAGGATCACTCTGCCCACCTCTCTGCCACCCCCCTGGACAAAATCCTGCAAGTGGACGTCCGCTCGTGCAATGGTACTTCCCTTCCCCTCCACTCCCTGTACTCTCCTTACCCCCAAATCCCCCCAACCCTCCAGAGCAGATTTCGGGCATGTGCACAGAGCTACAAGGGAGAGGGGGATTGCGTTCTACCAACAGTGTGCATTCTGTTGGCAGGCAGACACAGTTGGATACAACCCCATCATCCTTCACCACTCGTTTCTTAATCTGCAATCCTATATACACTTACCTGGAAGTAAGTCCCATTGAATTCAGTGGGCCTTTCCTCTGGGCAGAAATGTATAGGATTGCACGGTAAAACTGCATATCACCTTACCATCCTTGTTTCTTTTCATATCATTGTCATCTAAAGTTCTAACTGGTAGCTCATTGGCTGGTTTCGTGCTCCTGATAAAATTTCGGTTGTTGAAACTACTTTATTTGAAGATTTTTCAGTTACATAATACATAAACCAACATTTCACTAACCATTCTGTGAAGAAAAGCCCACCCTTCACCACCACACACGTGTAAACAAGTGTAATCCCAGCTGGAGGCTGGGGACCTCATGCAAATATACATAGTTCCTCTGAAGACTCTAGGCATCAGAGTCTCTTGCAAATGTGCATAGTTTCCCTTTGATGTCCCTGTGCCCAGGTATCCACATGCAAATGTTTCCCCAAGCACTCTAGTCATGATCAAGAGCCACCCCTCCCCTGCCTAGCCCAGATGAAGTTCATCCTGATTGGCCAAAGACAGCTGGGCTACTGAAAGGAGGGGGGGAATCTGTACTGCCAGCCGTGGCTTTTGGGTTTTGCTGTTGTCTGGGATGCAAAGGAGCGTGGAGTAGGGCTTTTGCTGAGGCAAGTCCTAAGAAGACCAACCCCCCAGGCAAAGAGTAAGTGCCTGGGTGTTTATATAGTAAACGAACTAGTTTTGTTGTTTTGTAGCTCTACTTGTGTATATCAAAGTGTCTCCCCAGTGCCCCACTTTTTATTGTAATCAGTTTACCTTAAATAAACTTTCCTGGTGTTACCCCACACGGTGTGTGTGGTTCCTCTGTGGTTCAGTGCTAAATCCAGTGTATAGGATTTTAAAAGAATTTTTTATACTGTTTTAATTGTCATGTTTTATTGTATTGTTTTAATTGTACATCACCCAGGGTGGCCAGCCAGATGGGCGATTAACAAATGTAATAAAATAATAAAAAATAATAAATAATATAGACTAAGGGCAAGGCCCTGAGAGAATCAGTGTCAAGACGGCAGAGCCAAGGCTGGCAGTTTTGCACCTTTGATCTCTCATCTTGAGGAAAGGATGGGTTGACAGGCAGTCCTTCACACATTCAAATATTATCACTAATTTTCACTCATATATTCGCTTTTTTAGAGTTACTAGACATCACAATCAGTATAACACACAATATATTATAATAAATATCCTAATAAATGTTAGAAGAGGTGTGGCAATAGAGGAACATATTTGGTGGTAATCTAATACCAGGCAAGGAACCATAGCTTTATAAAAGGCTATACAATCCCCTTGAACCGTCTTACCATTTTGTAGGTTATTTGGAGATGCGCATGCAAACATGCACGCGTGCGCGCGCGCACACACACACACACACACACAGAGAGAAGGAAAATGCACTGATGTGTTGTAGCATCTGTGCATTTAATGCATTAATCAAGGGGGTCCAAGAAGACTGGATAGTGAGCTGTCAGCATGGCTCAAGGGGAAGACTTTTCAATCACATGGAATGATTGAGAAGGTGTTCTTTTCTACTATTCCACAAACTATTTCGTTGGTTCTGTATTATGCATACTTATAAATTCCATCCTCAGTTTGAGGGCAGGAAACATTCACCTTCATCTCTAAAGACCGTATCTTTTCAAACCAAACACTCCTCAGGTCCTGGCAGCTTTCTCTTTCAGGTCCTTATTACGGTTATTATATGCAATACACAACTAGTTCTCCGTGTCATGTTGATTCCAATACTAAATGAACACACCCCTCTGTTTTTTTTAAAGTCATTATTGATCGACTCCTCTCTAAAACTTGCAATTTTTGTCCATAAGCATGGTGTTCCATATTCTTCTCCTCCCACGTTCTATAGAAGGAAGTCAAGCTGTTCTCTGTGCTTTTGCCAGTAAGATCAGCACAGTTGTTAACATGTGGAATAATCATGACTATGTACTCTTTTCACAATTGTTCTTTCATGCAACCCAAAGTTAGAGGGTTCATTTGTATTGCATATCCTAGAAAAGATACGAAAACAGGTCCTTTAAAAGTGCATGTGATCAAACTAGTAATGAGTAACACAACTCTACACCATGCACCACGCTCCACACACCACACCACACCACACCACACCCATACCCTTGTGACTGTGCCATTTTAACATTATTTCATTTCAATTTCATTTTATTATTTACTTCAGTTCAGCTTTAGCACGGAAACACTCTTCTAGTCCGTTACACAATAAAAGAGGCAAACTTGGAGAATGCCATCATAGCCTTTGCAAAAATGACCTGCCATTTTGTGGAGCTTTTGCTTTTCTCTTTCTTTTTTAAATTATGTTCTTAGGAGATGGTTCAGCCCCCAACCCACCCACACACACACACACACACACACCCTAAGCATAAACATAAGCATATAAGAATATAAACATATATGCCCTAAGTGCTCTCACTTGCTCTCGCTCGCTCTCCCCTGCAGCAAAGTTATTTGCCCATCTTTTCAGTATAAGTGGGTAATGTTGGCACTGGATTGACATCAATGCAAAAGCAGCACTAAGAAAAAGGAGTGGATTAGGGTTTTAACCCACCCACCCCAAAAAAACCCAGGTAGATAGATCCAAAAAAGACACAGTGGACTACAAGACAGGAAGATCTTGGGTTTATTTTTTTGGATGAAAGTAATGCCCTCTTATATCCCAAGAGCCAGAAATGACACTTCTTATAGATGGGTTTCATGTACAATCCTTGGACTCAGTTATTGCTTGGGCTCAGTTATTCATGTTCTACTGAAACACCCTTTTATCTTGCCCAAAACAGACTTATTAAGAAGCAATAAACAGGAAACCATCCTCTCCTTTTGCTAACTGCAACTGATCTGGCGTGCTTTGCAGTGGACGGCTCCTATCAACCAGGATCCACATTACACTGTATATCGTCAAGTTAGCAGTACAGTACTGCTATATTCATTCATTTATTTTATTAATTATATTTATACCCCGCCTTTTTTCCTGCAAGGAACCCAAGGCAGCTTACATAACCCTCCTCCTCTCCATTTTATCCTCACAACAACCCTGTGAGGTAGGTTAGGCTGAGAGTCAGTGACTGGCCCAAAGTCACCCAGTGAGTTTCATGGCCGAGTGGGGACTAGAACCTGGATCTCCCGAGTCCCAGTCCAACACTCTCACCACTACACCACACTGGCTCTATTCATGTTCCACAGTCACTCCTCACAGGGCACACTCTCATTAAATGTACTCCAGTCATCCCAGTTTGCCACCCCACACCAAACTCCGTAGCGGTAGAACTGGGCATTGCCTTGAACAGGTTGTTTTTTTGGGGGGGGGGGTTGCTTCATTGTCTCTGTGCAGGTGCGAATGATTGCAGGAGCGATCTTTAAAAAAAGAAAGGAAAAAGCTCTTCTGGCCCCTCACAAAGAAGAAGGAGAAGGATGCTGCTGCCGCCACCCTCCTGCAGGGTCAGGGTGAAGCCAGCAGGATCAACGCACCGTACTGCACCACCCCCACCACCCCCAAATGCAATTTCCCAAAGAAGTATTCCTCCCGTTCTGAATTTCCCGAGCACAAGGCAATGCGATACACTTGGGTGTAAGGGCACTGGGGAGAATGTGATTTTCAGTTAGTGGTGGGGCCGAGCTGGAGTGGTGGGGCTGAGCTGAATCGGTAGCCCGATCCCACTCTTCAGAGCGGCGCGGAGCATTGTCTGCGCTGCTCACGCCGCCGGAAAACCCCCCCGCCTCCGCCACAGGAAAAAAACCCCGCCCCCCGCCGCTGCTGCCAGGAGCCAGGACCCTCCACCGCCTACCTGGTCCTGCGCGCCGCCGCCTCTGCCGCTCCGCCACTGCTCCGGCGCGCTGGACCCCCGCCCGCGCTTTGTTTTGGCAGGAGGAACCAGGGCAACAGGGCTTAAACAGCCCTGTTGCCCTGGTTTCCCCAGCCAAAAACAGAGCGCGGGGGGTCCAGCGTGACGGAGCAGGGTCCCGCCGCGTCACTTCCTCTGCGCCGGAAGTGACTCGACAGGGAGCAAGGCTCTCCGCTCAGCAGAGAGCCCAGGTAAAGCCCGCGCGCGTGGCTGAGCAGCCCATCGGACGCGAGCAGGCCTAGTTCGGGCCTTGCTCCTGTCTGACGGGCTGCTCGGCTACATCCCTAGACTTTGAGCAGACATGCCTTCTGGCTAATTTACAGCTCCCTGCTCTTTGGTCAATGGGGGTGAATGCAGCTGTTTAAAAAGGGGGGGAAGTAGAGGTACATCCAAACCTGAGTCGGGGGCTCTCCGCGCCACCGACTTGATTCTCCGTGGGGGCGCACCCCCTGACCCGATCTTCTGAGCGGCGCGGAGAAGTTCTCCGCGCCGCTCGATCCACCTTCTCCAGTCCCATCGCGTCACTTCCGGGACCGGAAAAGACGTGACAGGACCCTGCGCAGGCGCAGAACGCGCCTGTCGCGTCATTTCCGGTCCCGGAAGTGACGCGACGGGACCAGAGCAGGCCGCGCGGGCGGCTCGCCGCGGAGAGGCAAGCCGCCCCAAAGAAAAAGGTAAGGCCTCGCCGGGCGTGAGCGGGGCCAATTTTGGCCTCCGTTTTGCCCGGCGAGGCTCGTTTATACAACTCTAGGGGGAAGCCTCCCACTCCTCCTGTCCCCTCGCAAACTCCATGGCGGTTATCCTGGGGGTACTGCCTTTCACACGCAGGGGAAATGGCCATTTCAGAAGCAGGGGTTCTTTGTTTCTGGTCTTCTGCTTCTACGGAGGTGCCCACGTGCACAGCAGCAAATTTGTTTTTAAAAAACAACAAAACACTGACACGCAATTCCCTGAAACAGCCTGCTTGGAGCTGTAGAGATGCGCACCTACATTTACAAACTAGAAAAAATTAAAAAGCTTCCAGGGAAGAGGGCGAACCACTACACAACAACAAATGGTGGACACCTCTCTTCCCCACCAGATGCATGGGACCCCGCATCCCCCTGCCCCTCAAAAACTATTGGTTATCTCCAGTGATGACGCTTTCATGGCCACACTTTGGACAGGCAACTGCAGCACAAGTTTAGCACATACACTGGCTGCATACTGCGACAGTGAACCGCAATAACTGAAAAAAAACCCCGTGATAAACCTAGTCTGGGAAATTCCGGAAGAAATGAAGAACAATTACTCAGGACTAGCATGACCGGCATTGAAAAGTGTGTGTGTTGTGTGCCCCACAAGTCGCAGCAGCGATATGGTACTATAATAAAGCTTAGGTGTGAATCCGGCCCAAAAGACATTGTGCAACAACAATTCTGTCTTTTTCTCCTTACAGATTTTCTGTACTAAGAAAAAAAAAGATTGAAGCACTGATGGTAAAACATGGGAAGATTACAAATTAAATATTTATTTATTTATTTATTTATTTATTATATTTATACCCCGCCTTTTTTCCTGCAAGGAACCCAAGGTGGCTTACATAATCCTCTTTCTCCTCTCCATTTTATCCTCACAACAATCCTGTGAGGTAGGTTAGGCTGAGAGTCAGGGACTGGCCCAAAGTCACCCAGTGAGCTTCATGGCCGAGCGGGGACTAGAACCCGGATCTCCCGACTCCCAGTCCAACACTCTCACCACTCCCCCCCCCATAAAATTATGTGAATGAAGCAGGGCAATTACACAATAAAAGCCTCATCTAGAAGCACCCCTGCTGGAGAAATTGATACGGGGGGTTGTTGTTTTGTTTTGACATTAATAACATAAGAAGAGCCATGCAGGATCAGAACGAAGGTCTGCCTAGCCCAGCATTCTGTTTAATGGCTAGCCAGATGCCTATGGGAAGTGCACAAGCAGTGTAAAAGTACCATCTCTCTGTATACCAGCAACTGGTATACAGAGGTATACTGCCACGGATACTGAAGATAATATATAGCCATCATTATTAGTAGGCACTGAGAGCCTTATCCTCCATGAATTTGTTTAATAATTGTGAAGGATCACTAGCAGGATCCTTTGCGTGAGTTCGGCGCTTAACGGGTTAACAGGCACTGAGTTACAGCCCGTACGAGCGCTGGCGACCACCTGCGAGGCTTTCGCGCACAAGAGGAAACCGCAGCCCTTTAAATGACCAAATAAGGCTTTATTTGTTTATACAAAACACAGAACGGAACTAACAGCTCTCCAGGAATACTACAATGTCAACACAACCTTAGTTGACCCCTGCGTTACTCAATGAACAGGCTCCTAGACTAGCAGATTGAATCTGGTCAATTACCTCAGATCAGAGACTCTACGCCTAGTCAGTTTCAGCCTGGCTCCGGGTCGGCTGATCCGGGGATGAGACTGGCTTATTCGGGCTGCCACTTGAAGGACGAAGCTGGCCCCGATGTACCCTGGTTCCCAACAACCCTTTACCGGAAGGGAGAGGGGTTTTCTACCCCGGAGTTCCCGCTCTCCCCGCCCTCCAGGTCAGGTGGGGCTTATGCCTGCCCCCTTCGTTTCAGGTGGGCTTATTCCTGCCCGGGAAGAAGGTGACGTACTGGTACTTTACAGCTCTTTGAGACTGCCCTGATAGCTTGATGGTCTTTGATGGTCCTTCCTGGGTTTTTGTGGATCTCCACCGAGACTCTTCTTTGTTGGGGATGACGACCTGTCTGGCTGCTTCTCTTGTGACTTCACCCCTCCTCCCTCGCCCCCTTCCCTTAGGGGAAGACTGTGTGTGTGTGTGTGTGTGTGTGCAGACTTCTGTTGGGCTTTCTCCACAATAATCCCCTTTAAAAACCAACAACAAAGTGGGATGGCACCACAAATGGGGGGGGGGGACTCCAGATGCCAAAAGAAGATTAATTTGTAGGCCCATGTAAATGCCAATAGGAAGCACACAAGCAGTGTAAAAGTACACACACACCCTCTCTCATTTCCCCAGCAACTGGTGTACACACATTTTGTTCACAATGGCCACAGTGGCGCACCAGCTGCCTGTGGGAAACCCAGAAGCAGGACATGAGTGCAATAGCACCCAGAAGCAGGACATGAGTGCAATAGCACCTTCTGCCCATGTTCCCCAGTAACTAGTGTACACAGGCATACTGCCTCTGATACTGGAGGTAGCATATTGTCATCAGGATCAGTAACCATCGATAGCTTTATCCTCCAGGAATTTGTCTAACTACCAGGTAACCCTCTTTTAAAACCATCTAAAGTGGCAGCCATCACTGCATCTTGTGGTAGCAAATTTCATAGTTTAACTTCATACTGTGTAAAGAAGGTCTTCTTTTTAGCTGACTTGAATCTCCCCCCATTCAGCTTTTTTGGATGACCCTCTGTTCTAATATTATGAGAACGGGAGAAAGGTTGCTTCTTGATCAAGAGGTCCTGGTGCTAACAGTCAGGAGGCATTGGGCCGCTATTCCAGGGTTTCTTCCTTAATAGGTCTTTTTGTAGCAAGAAAAAAGATGGAAGGAGCAGTAAGGGCATGACAACATCATCTGGACCCTCTGTAAAATTCTGCTTAAGAAGGGAGGGAAATTACTTTTCTTTTCTTAGCTCAAAAGCCTCCAAGTTGTAGCCATTCCTCATAGGGGTGTTTCTCCAGCTCCTGATAATTTGGTTAGCCCTTTCCTTCACCTTTTACATCTCAGCCACATACCTTTTGAGGTGCAGTGACCAGAAACTGTACATAGTATTCTCTAAGTGTGGTTGCACCATAGTTTTGTATAAAGGTGGTATGATATTAGCCGTTTTGTTATCAATTCCCTTCCTGATGATCCCCAACATGGAATTTGCCCCTTTCATAACAGCTGCACGCTGGGTCAACGTTTCCATTGAGCTATCCCTTTCTGTCATGGTCCCAGGTGTCATGCCACCATTGGAGTCATCTTCAGAGGAGGAGCCAGAACCTTCAGAGCCAGTTGGCCCCTCAAAAGACCCTGGCACTATTCGAGTTGGTCCAAGACCCTCAGCGTGATGCCTTTGGAGACACAGAGAGCTCAGCTTCTGAGGCAGAGGGGGATGCTGGGCGGCCACCTAGCCCGGGAGAATGCCAGCATCTTAAGAGCCACGATAGGATGGTGGCCAGGCAAAGGAGTGCTCACTTACTGAAGAGGACAGCTCACAACTCAGGCTCCCCTCATGAGGAGGACATCTGACAAGCCTCTAATGTGATGCAGCTGAGCACTAGTAGTAGTACGATATCAGCTCTCACTTGTAACTTGAGAGCTGCTGGAAACAATGTCTGAACTTCACCTCTAGTTTTTGTATCCTGTTTTCTCCCTGATCTTGCTGTGTGCTTGGACCTCCTTGCGACTGACCTTTGGACCTTCTACCTGGCTCTGCTTTCAGACTGTATTTACTTGATTGATCTCTTGTCTTTTGACCTTTGCTGCACATCAGACCTCGTTCTGGAAAAACTCCTCTGTGTCTTGTAAAACTGTGCTTGACCATTTGCCTGCTAAATTGACTACTCTGTCATATACACGTCCCTGTCACTCCGTTTATTTATTTATTTACTTATTTTATTATACATAATAAATAATAATAAATTTATTATTCCTTTTTTCCTGCAAGGAACCCAAGGCAGCTTACATAACCCTCCTCCTCCTCTCCATTTTATCCTCACAACAACCCTGTGAGGTAGGTTAGGCTGAGAGTCAGTGACTGGCCCAAAGTCACCCAGTAAGTTTCATGGCTGAGCGGGGACTAGAACCCAGATCTCCCGAGTCCCAGTCCAACACTCTCACCACTACGCCACACTGTTTAGGGCAGGACACTTTCCTGGTCAGTCACCACCCAGTCAAACCCCGTCGGCGTGTATGTGAAGTGAGGATTGTTTGCCCCAACATGCACCATTTTACACTTACTTGCACTGGATCACCTTTGCCAGTTTTTGCATCACCCTTACCCACCACTTGGTTATTGGTGCGGCAGCTGCTGGAAAATACCACCGTTTGATCTGAAAATTAAAGGCAGCCTGATCCTTTTAACTAAGATGACATCATTATTCAAAAGGCACCGAGAGACTGCCAGCTCCTGCTGAAGGCCCCTCGCCAAATGCACATGCTTCTCATCAGCACTTTGCCTTGTCATTTCTCCCGCCTACTTCCTTCCCAGAGAGATGCATTTCTCTGAAACTCCAGTCCACAAGCATAAAGCATCTATGCCCCAGTAGAGGGGATTTCTGAATGGAAGACACAAGCACTGGATTTTGTCATTGCATATCCAAGGTGCTCCTCTAGTTTGGTCTCTTCCCCCTCACATAGCAAGATCACAAGTTGCAGCAGTGCTACGGACGTTTAAGAACGGGTAACGGTTAGTCAGACCTGATGCAAGGGCCTACTCAGTTGCCTCTTCCAGGTTTATCTTGTTTTCATGATTACTCCATTCCTTGTACAATCACATCGATACCTGTGCTGTCATCCCCATTTCCTGCAATAGATGTACTGTCATCTGTTGCAGGAAAGCTGGGAGAGCGGGCACGTCATGCCAACCCACCCTGGCGAACAACCCACAGTGTGCTGGAGAGATCAGGCTCACCATGGGTTGATCGTCTCCTCCCTCTCCATCCTCCCGCAGGTATCCCAGGGGACACCACAGCAGGACCAACTTCATGAGCCATTTTTGGATTGCCGTAGCTTTTTTGTCCTTTTACCCTTCCCCCCTCCCGGAGATTGTGATCTCTGGCTTGATAGCTGGCTTTCGCGATCACCGTTTTGACAGCCAGTGGCAGCCCCTTCGAAGTGCCCAAGCGGCACCTTGGAGGGGCTGTTCTATGAATGCAAACCTATTTTTAATTTTTTTTTTACCCCTTAATATGTGCCAATATTTGCACACATTTTATTTTTTTAAAAAATTGGTCTTTCACAAGTGTGCAGCTACACACTTAGGGAGGTCCGAAAATAGGCAGCCTTGCCAGGCCAATGTCCAGGGAGGTACCTGCTGCCAAAGTGCAGCAGCTACCAACTCTGAACACTGACCCAGAGGGGCTCCAAATACCCTTCCCCCTCTTTGGTTTGGCTTGACAGCTGTTGAAAGGAAAGCTGTCAAGCCAAATCAAAGGTGCAAATGATCTGTGCTTAAGGAAAGGGAGGGATTTACCTTCCCTTTGCACAAGATCCTCTTTTTTGTTTTGTGTTTTGTTTTGGACTCCGCTGTCCTAAGGGTGCTCTCACTTTCCCACTTGTTCTTGAGACTCTAGGAGCTTGGGAACATGGAAAGGTTTGTGGGTTTTTTGACAGGGTTCCCCATGTTTTTGTCACAGGGACATATGCATTCATTCCTGCATATATCCCTGTCAAGAAACCATGGGTAGCCCTGTCCAAAAAAAACCCCTCTTTTAAAAGGAACCAGAGTTTTGTCACCCATGATGCATTGTCGTGTCATGCGAACCTGGTCAGATCCTCCTTGCAGAAGTGAATGAGGTAGGAAAGGGGGGCCTAAGGAGCAGAGGGGAGGGGAAGGTAGCTACCTGCAGAACCAAAGTTGTAAGAGTTGGACCTCATTTTCTCAAGATGTTCCACCACTCCAAGAAGACTTGATACTTTTTTTTGAAGCCGGAAAGGTGGGGAGAAGGTGAGATTGTAGCGGGATTTCATCTTCCACTTTCAAGAACATCACATGTATCACATATCAGACATGATTTCAAGCAGATGAAGCTGGGAAGCATTTTCCAAACAGATGTCAGCTGCATGGTAAAGAAAAGAAAAAAGAAAAGCATATGAAGTTACGGGGAGGGGGCAGTGAGAAGAGAGAGGCTGTATTAGAAGAACCATCACAATAACAAAAAACAGATACCAAATAACTACAGCAAAAGAGAAAGAAAGATGCCTGATTACTAGCAAAGAAGTATTTTATGGGGATTCCTATATCCATAACTGATTTTTAAATCCCACAATGCAGCAGGAGAGGCGGCGGCCACAACATTTTTGGCATATATTCCTTTTCCAATCCTGTCATCCAAACATTCTTTCTCGAATCCTCCCCTCCCGTCTCTGCTTGCTGGGCATCATATCTAGAGCTCTGCTTGTCACTGCAATTGGAAGGGGTGGTGACTGATTGGGTCATGGAATGCATCCATCCATGCACGAATGAATAAATGCAGGGCCAGCATCAAAGGCAGGCAGGGTCAGGCACCTACCGGCAGTGTGCAACCCAGCAGGGACCCACTGATAAGAATCCCCTGGACTTGCTCACTCCTCCTCCTCATTATTGCAACCTGCTTGTTCCCCTGCCTCTTGCTCTGGCCCAGGCAACGGTGGTGGTGAGGAGGAGGAGCAGGAGATGCCCCGGCCTACTTGCTCCCTGGCTCTCTGCCTATCAAGCAGGCAATCGGTAGCAGTGACGAGAGACAGGATGAGGAGCAATCACACTTGTGAGAATGGTAGACTCGTTGAGGGAGGGGGCCCATTGAGGATGTCTTGCCCACGGCTTCCAACACCCAGAGCCAGCACCGCCTGCCCAACCTTCAATACGGGAATAATAACCTGCATTTGCCTTGGAATCTACATTGGGAGGGCTAGTGAGCTGAAAATACAAAAAAGAAAAGAAATGTTTCAGATTTAATAAGGCCAGAAAGAGAAAGATCAGGAACTCCTTTCTATTCTGCTAACTTTTTGAATGGGGGAAACAGGGCATTGGTGTCCAGTCATACCTACAAATCTTGGATTTCTCCATTGATTTCTATGGGTCGCTCTCACTTCTGTCTTCGGGTATGCAAAAGTAGTTTCTCCTGGTGAACTAGGAAATGGCCTATCCAGACAAGAGGAGTCACCCTGTAGTTTTAATATCTCTGTTACTCCCCTGGCCTGCCAGCCTTCCAGTCCACCCTTTCCTTTCTCAAGGGGATTTGATGGGTTAAGATCAGCATACTCAAAGGCTGTATCTACACATGCTTCTCCCCTGGCTTTGCACTCATTGAGGGGAAAGGGCGGCAGCTGCCCCAGCGGGCAGGGTGAGAGGATGCATTCACAATCTTGTCCCTTGGCAATCCTTGCCTTCCCATCTTTGCCTCCTCCATTTTTCTCCCTGCTTGGTTCACTTCAGCTGCCAGCTGATTGGTGGCATTTTGAAGCTGTCAGGACTGCTGTAGCCACACCTCTTCCTCACTGGGGAGCACTTTGAGTCCCTGCTGGCACTGGGGGTGGCCAGTGGCTTTTCCTGATGCCCACGGATTATGTCACAGGAGCGCAACATCACCTGACACTGCCTGGAGGAGGGGGGTTTCCTGCACCTAGGCCCTGTGCCTCTCACAGACTCACTTCTGGACTGTCGATTCCAGACTGCCACAGGACTGCCATAGACTGTTGACTTCCAGGAGCTGGAAACAGGGTCTGCAGTGGGCCCTCCTGCAATCACGGGCCATCAGCAAGTGCCTGATGATGCCGATCACTGCTGCAAGCCTTCTTAATTTGGAACCTGTGGTTGACAACCCAAGGATCCCTCCCCCTCCATCCTGTGTGCCAGGCCACCCTTTCACACTATACACTTTGACTAAGGGACGTAAGGGGATAATAGGTTGAACTCACTGAGTGATGACTGGGGCATTCGCTAGTAGTTGCCCCCTCCCAGCTTGAAAATTAGCCTACGACTCCTTAAGATCTTCATGCTCAGGAGTTCAGGCAAACAAGAGGTAGTGGGTGCAGCAAGCTGGCCTTGATTTAAGGCAGATGAGCATCTTCACAGATGGGTCCCAAGTCACCAGCTAAATGCAGATCAAATGTCAAGAATGTTTGCTTTCCTCTTACTACAAAATAAAGAGAAAGTTACTTAAGAATAAGAACACTAAGACAAAGTCCGGGAGAACTATTTTCACAAATGGGTGCTCTGGTTCAAATGTCCTAGTTCAGAAGTCCTGCTTTCTCCTTCATGCGTAAAAGACATGTGTTTTTGTTAGAGCAATCAGATGCGATAGGACCATGCCTTATCCTCCTAGCATCGGTGCAGAGTTGTCCTGCACACATCATTCCTCTTCGGCAAAAGCATCAGCTTCATCTTCTATAAGAGCATTACAGCTGGGCACAGCTTCATTTGTCTTCATTCAAGCTGTGAAATGATGGACTCAAGCAATATACTCTCTCACACTGATCCACTTCTATTCTAGCCTAACAGAAATAGAGCCATTTTACAGATTACTTAAAAAAAAAGAAAAGGAAAAGAAACACAAGACAGGAGTGAGATTCTGTTAGTATACCATCTACCTCGCTGCCCAACAGGCTTCCTGACCACCTCTGTCATCCACAGTCTTGGATGTGGTGTTGAAGACCCTCCAAGGGTGATGGCCTTGTGGGATTTCAACATCCATATCAAGGCTTCCTTGTTTGGGCGCAGTTTGGGACTTCATGGCCTCCATTATAACCATGGGCCTGTCTCAAGGTATATCAGGCCCAACACATGTAGAAGCGCATATGCCTGACCTGGTTTTCTTAAATGGAGTAGAGATGATGACTTTATAGTTATAAACAAATAATTACTTGATCCAGTTTGATCTTCAGGCTGCCTGAAAGAGATAGAGGACCAATTTCTATCATCCACCCCTGCATGAATCAGGATGGTTTTCTGACACCTCTAGATATTTTCCCACTGATTCAGTCCTCCTGAGGCCCTTGTCGGTGCTTGGAATGTGGGAATGACCCAGGATATCAATATAATCACTCCTGAACATCCTTGACCAAACTGTAAAACCATGTCAACTCCTTGGTATTCTGAGGAGCTGAAGATGACATGCTTGGACTGCCAACTAGAGTGCAAGTGGCAGAAGACTTGTAACAAATAGGACCACACAGAGTTGAGAACCCATCTTCGAGCTTACTCTGAGGCGGTGATGGCAGTGAAGAAATCTTACTTCCCTGCCACCATTGTATCTGCACAATGACAACAGAGGTGGCGAGAGACATATTTAACAGCAAAGCCTTTTCAAGGTGGCAAGGTTCTGGGGTTCAGGTGGTAGAACCCTTCAAGGCCCACTGTGACCGATTTGTGTTACATTTTGAAGATTACATTACATCAGTGGTTCATGCCTTGGTCTCCTCTCGCCTAGACTACTGTAATGCGCTCTACGTGGGGTTACCCTTGAAGACGGTCCGGAAGCTTCAGCTGGTACAGAACGCGGCGGCTCGCCTGATTAAGGGCAGCCGCCGGCGTGATCACATCACGCCAGTGCTTAATGAGTTGCAATGGCTACCAGTTGCTTGCCGAGCCGAATTCAAGGTGTTGGTTTTGACCTTTAAAACCCTACACGGCTCCGGCCCAGTTTATCTCAAGGAGCGCCTCCAGCAACATCAAGTAGGCCGCTCAACAAGGTCTGCCACGGACGGCCTTCTCCTTATCCCATCAGCCAGAGCAGCCAGGCTGGTGGGGACTAGGAAGAGGGCCTTCTCTGTGGCGGCCCCCACATTATGGAACTCCCTCCCTAGTGACCTTCGCCATGCCCCCTCTGTGATGAGCTTCCGCCGTGCATTAAAAACATGGCTGTTCAGGCGGGAATATGGGGTGGGTTAGGTTTTTAATGAGAATTTTTTTATATTGTTTTAATTATTATGTTTTATTGTGTTTTATTGTATTTTAATTGTACATTGCCCAGGGTGGCCGGGTGACCGGCCAGATGGGCGATTGATAAATATAATAAATAAATAAATAAAATAAAAACTGCTCGCATCCATGCCAACTTGGATGACACAGTTTTGATAGAGTCAAGCACTAGGACACTGCCTGGTCCTATTACAGATACTTTTCTGTTTGTGTGACGTGAGGATATGGACAGGCTACTTTTGAGGACTGATGCCCTCCACATGTGCTCTAGACTAGACGCTTGCACCTCTTGGCTATTGAAATCTGTCAGAGCTGGGCTAGAGATATGGATCTCAGAAGTAGTAAATGCTTTAAAAAAAAAAAAAGTAGTAGTAGTAGTAAATGCTTTCCTGAAAGACTAGCTTTTGCCACCCTTAAAGCAACAAAAGGGACCCCCCCTTAGCCTGGACCCTAACTACTTCCTCCAATCTTCTGTTTTGGAGCAAGAAGTTAGAGCAGGTGGCTTCTATTTATTTATTTATTTATTTATTATATTTATACCCCGCCTTTTTTCCTGCAAGGAACCCAAGGCGGCTTACATAGTCCTCCTCCTCCTCTCCATTTTATCCTCACAACAACCCTGTGAGGTAGGTTAGGCTGAGAGTCAGTGACTGGCCCAAAGTCACCCAGTGAGTTTCATGGCCGAGCGGGGACTAACATCCAGGTGGTCTGGAGAATATTATTTGGATACATTCCAATCTGGTATTAGGGCTGGTTTGGGGAAGGAAACAGCCTTGATGGCCGTGGTGGATGCCTTATGCTGGGCAATTGATGGGGCAGGGGAGTAACCATCTTGATTTTCCTGAAACTCTTGGTGGCTTTCAGCATCATTAACCAATGCCACGCTAGCATTCTGGGTCACCTGGCTGGGCTGGGAGACACAGTACTGAGTGGCCATGGTCATTCCTGGAAGGATGAGCCCAGAAAGAGTGCTTGGGGACTTCTGATCTGCCCTATGGCCCTTTGCATTTGGGGTGCCTCTGGCTTCCATGCTGCTTAACATTTACATGAAAACACTGGGGAAAGTCACCTGGATGCTTGGGCTGCTGTATCACCACCACTATGTGGGCAACATGCAGCTCCACCTCTATTTTCCTTCTACAAGTTCCAGGGAGGCTATGGAACTCTGGAGTCAGTTTTGGGATGCAGGAGGGCGGAGCAGCTGAAGCTTAATTCAGTCAAGACAGAGGTGCTGTGAGTAGGAAGCCAGCTCATCTGGAGAGAGGCTTGCAACTGGTTCTGAGCACCAAGTGTGCAACTCAACTCTGTCCGTGGAAGCACAGATGGTGGCAGTGGCTAAGACAGTCTTGTATCCACTTAAGCTAGCACTCCAGCTGTGACCCCCAAGACAGACCCTAGAAATAAACCGAGCCTTTCAGTCTTTTAAATCCTAATTATTTAATATTAAGATGGGCAACAAGTCATCTGGCAGTTCAGTCCAGCAGTCAGAGGACTCCCCTCAATCCCTCACCCAAAAGACACTCCCCTCTCACTTGCAGCCCTGTTCTTTATATTACCCACACAGGAACCTCTGAAGTACAGTTTATTCTCATGGTGTCAGGACAACATGAGACATGTGGGACTCTCAAAGGGGGGGGGTGTACAGTGTGTGGCTCCTCCCATCTGCGTCACCTCTCTGAGAAATTAGGGGTGACCCTAATGTGTGGAGGAGCCAAGCATATTTTTTTAAAAAATAATTATATTCATGTCCTGCCTTTTTCCCTGCAAGTAACCCAAGGTGGCTTACATAATCCTCCTCCTCTCCATTTTATCCTCACAACAACCACCCTGTGAGGTAGGTTAGACTGAAAGTCAGTGACTGGCCCAAAGTCACCCAGTTAGTGTTGTGGCCAAGTGGGGACTAGAACCCGGGTCTCCAGGGAGGCTAGTGACTCCTCTGTTCCTGGGGCTCCTTATCCATTGCAGGCTTTATTCTGAGCTTTATAGGAGCTATCCATGGTGCTGAGCTCCATCCCCAAAATAGGTTCACCACCATTGAGCACCATGGAAAGCGCCTATAAAGCTCAGGATAAAACCTGCAATGGCTAAGGAGCCCCACTGACAGAAGAGTCACCAGCCTCCCCTGCGCAATCCAACACTTCAGCCACTACGCCACACTAGCTCCCACTCTAGCATGAGCTAGAGCAGGGCTCTCCAACCTTGGGTTCCCAGACGTTGCTGGACTACAGCTCCCAGGATCCCTTGCCATTAGCCATGCTGGCTGGGTATGCTGGGAGCTGTAGGCCAGCAACATCTGGGGACCCAAGGTTGGAGAGCCCTGAGCTAGAGCTTCTCACCTTGTCCTGGAGGTACAGGAAGAAGCTGCGTCACAGCAGCAGCTTCCACGGTGGCAGCATAAGACTCAAGAGCTTTTTAACCTCCCGTTCTCCTCCTCAGTGTGATCAGCAACTGAGGTGTGGATAGGACACTCAACCATATTACACGCACCAGCTGTTCACCTTAAGGCCTGATGTAAACATGGCAGCAGCGGGGGCCCCCAAAAAATATTTACCTGTGCTTTTGCTTGAACTTTCAGTTGCTTCGTTGTTCTAGCGTTCACATACCAGCACGGCCCCTGCCAAAGCCACAGATCTCTGGCGTTAACTTACATTATCACCCAAGGGGCAGGTTTCAAAGATGAAGTAAGCTGTATGGAATGTCATGTGTGGGATGGGTGGGGGAGGCTTCAGCAATTTCGGCCGACTCAGCATCCTTTTTCAACCAGGACCAAAACATTGGCAGAGGGCTGTTTGCATTCCAGGGAGGAGCTGCCAAAACCTGAGCTGATGGGCAATACTGGAGAAGAGGAAAGATTCCCATTCCCGCATCTCGCTCCTGATTGTGAGTTAGTGGGCAAAACTAGTGTTGCTGCTGCCCTCCCATCAACCCATGCTCAATTAAATTATGGCCAATAACGAGAATGTTTTGGGAAGTTTCCATGAGAAAATGATACAGAGCTCTTGTGTATCTGGACAGCGCTGAGAACAAGACCTTTCTTGTTCTAAAGCATATTGCAGGATAACACTCAGCCATATGTTAGTAATTTAAATCACTCCAGCCCTTAACTTTACACATTCATTGAAGCTTACTGTTCCATTAACTATTCTCCTTGTCCCTTTCTTTTGAAGACAGCTTCTGCCCCTTTATTTCGAAACTTCATGTTCATTCACATGGCCAGTTTTCCTGAACTGGCCCTTCATCTTCCTTAAGTGCTCATTCGTTTTTACTATTGCAATTATTTCATTACTGCATTTGTATTCCACCCGTCCTAAAGGTCAGGGTGGCATACATGGTTCTTTCCCTCGCCATTTAATCTTCACAACAACCTTGAGATAGGTTAGGCTGAGAGAGCATGACTGGCCAAAGATCACCTAGTGAGTTTCATGGTTGAATAAGGATTTGAACCCAGATCTCTCTTTGTCCTAGTCTGCTTTCAGGGGTGGGGGGGGGGGGGATGAACAATAATTCTGACTGTAAGGAATTAAAGTGGCAGAAGCCAAGAAGCAGAAAACATTTTAAGGAATAGGTAAGGGGGAAGCTACAAATTAAAGGAACAGTGGCAGGAAGAAGTAGGACATTTGCTGACCATAAACATAGTAGGATCTTGCCAATGGACTGGGACTCGGGAGATCCGGGTTCTAGTCCCCACTCGGCCATGAAACTCACTGGGTGACTTTGGGCCAGTCACGGACTCTCAGCCTAACCTACCTCACAGGGTTGTTGTGAGGATAAAATGGAGAGGAGGAGGAGGATTATGTAAGCCGCCTTGGGTTCCTTGTAGGAAAAAAGGCGGGGTATAAATGTAATAAATAAATAAATAAATAAATAAATGGGGATTGCCAGATTTTTATGGGGAACAGAACCACCATTTTAGCTCTGCTTACAGCTGATTGTGGAGAGGGAATGCATGAGCAGCACTAAGGGGCTCTAGTATGGAAGTGCCCAGAGACAAGCTCAGTTGTCTTCATAATGTCTTTCAGCAATGGCAGTAGAAAGGCTTTAACTGAACTGGAGGGGCTTTCCTCCATTTCAGGAGCTGGTGTATTATTATTTTTAACTACTATTAGTCCATTTCCCCTTACAAGCCAAAGGACATTTTTCTCTGCAGGAAGACATTTTCAAACCCTATTACTGAAATTCAGAGCACCCCAACAAGAATTACAAAATATGTTCATCAACCACTTAAGGTGAAATAGATCTTTCCCAAAAACTCCTCCAATTGAGATTTAATTTAATTAAAGTATTGCAAAATTGCTCGACTTGGATCCTTTTACTTGATATCAAGGTTCAGTCTAGAACCTACAAAAGCATAGTTATTAATCTGTCTCAAGTTCGAAACGAACGCTCAGCTAGGTTCGGAACATTACGAAGAAGTAATTTAGAGTACTGAGATCACAGTCAGTCAGGGTTTCACCAAAAAGGGGGTGGGGAAGAGAAATACCCAATTTATATAGTTGTGATCAGTGCTTTTTTTCTGGAGAAAAGGGTACCGGAACTCTTGGATTACATTTCCTCGGGAGTAGATGGCGATTAAATTGTAATGCAATTAATAGAAGAAAAGGTGCTGGAACTCAGTTCCGGTGAGTTCCACCAGAAAAAAAGCCCTGGTTGTGATACTGATTTGGAAAGGATTATTCCACATAAACCAATCTAATGAGGCACCACAGTAATCAGGAAAGAAAATCCAAAGGCATGTGTATGGAGTTAGGGTCAGGCTCAACCCTGATGAAATAGACCAGTGATCCCCTGTGTTAAGACTACAACTTCCATCATCCCCAGCCACTGGACATGCTGGCTAGGAATTATGGGAGTTGTTGTCCAACACATCTGGAGGGCACCAGGTTAGGAAATGTTGAAATAGACAGAACATGGCAGAGGGCCATTAGTTTTTCCACAGCCCTGATTCAGACATTTACCAGGCCAGCACAAGTTTTTGCAGTGTGTGTGTGTGTGTGTGTGTGTGCGCACGCACCCTCCTGCACCCAGATGTCACATGTTGTAAGTGGTCTTTGCAACCACAAAAGATTTATCCTGCCCCAAAGGATGCTTGAAGGAGGCTCAGCTTGTCTGAGTGTGGAAAGCTAAGCAGGGTCAAGCCTGGTTATTACTTGGATGGGAGACCCCTCCTCTAGTTTCCTGCATTGAGCAGGGGGTTGGACTCGATAGCCTTGTAGGCTCCTTCCAACTCTATGATCTATGAAATCTATGAAATCTGCATGTAGATCACATAGTGGGCCAGTTCACATGATCAAGCAGCCTACTGAGGCCTATTTAAGTCACTGAGAGGCACGGGCAGGTGGGTGGCCATTTTGAATATTCATGTCTTGTCATGCGAAGCTGGAAGGGGTAGGTTATTGGCATGGTTAACAAACCACAGAGAACCCATGGGCTGTTTTAGGGTTCTGGGTAGTTTGTTAACCACACCAACAACCCACCCTCACCATGTTCAGACATTGCAGGTTAAATATTCAAGTCACCCAGCACAAGCTGCAACCCACCATGTCTTAAATAATTCATACGTGGGCATACGGACCATGATTCTGTCTGCTTTGATGAGGTGTGCACGCCTGTTCATCAATCAGATGCAAAACTTCCATCTAGTAAATATTTCAACCGGCTGTAGCTCTTAATTGACTTAATATTACACCAAAGTCAGAGCACCCTCTTACCAACACTGAAAAGTCAGGAGGTATTTAAAATTTCTAAGGGCTGCTTGCAAGTTCATTGCCCAATGCATGAAACATCATGACCAGTTCACATAACTTGCTATATATGAACTGGCCACAAATAGAATGTTATTTTTGCTTTGCTCACAACACAAATCCAGATAAGATATCAGAGATGATGGTTACGTACAAACTTTGTAAGTTCAATGCACTAGGAATGCTGCTCGCTTTCCTTTGTTTAATCTGACCCTCTGCTACTCTAAACTCACCATACATGGCTTTTCAGCTAAACGATCTTTAAATTCCTTATTACATGTAAACCGATCCCCCTTTTATTCCCCATTTTGAAACCATTGTGAATTCAATTATTTAAGTATGTTAGCTTACTCTTTTATTCACATTCTGACACTCATTTGTATATTTAGTATTTTGCATACTTGAAAATAAGTTTCAGCAACAGTCTTCAAAACAAATGCATTCCAGTGAAGTCTACCCACATCTTCAGCCGCCAGTCATCAAGTGCAGAGCACAGTAACAAAGAAGAGAGAAATAAAGTGATGTGCAAACCACGCCAGACATTATGCTGGGGTGAAGGTGAGGCACTGAACACACCTGGCCCTGTTAGTCAGTGCTTGCCCTGAGCCATCGCTGTAATCTTTTGAGGATTTATTTATTTATTTGATTATTTTTTCCTGCCAAGAAAATGGCACTAAAAGGTTTCCTCCCATTCTGTCATTCTTTGGAACTCACTGCCACAGGATGCAATACTAGATGATAAAATAGCTACCTTCACAAAGGACCTATAAAATATTCAGTAGTAATCCATGAATATAGAAAGGTCAGGGGACACACACACACTGCTAGAGAAGTGAAGGATTGGAAAAGAAATGGGAGAATGGGTAAAAAAAAAATTGAACACGTTTTTCCCCCAGGGATTTTTTGAAAATTCGGAAAAATTGGGGTCTTCCCATTTTTTGTTTTTCCTGTTTTTTTCTGGATCGTCGTCCCCCCCCAGGCCTTCACATCTGTATGTACTACTAAGAGTGTCCTTAAACAGGTTCATATTAGGAGGAGGGGAAAAAGGAGAAATTGCAGATTCCTTCTTCCCAATACACATCACTGTAATGAAAACAATGCTACCAGTGCAGGGTGTTGTTTTTTTTAATAAAACTCATTTAAGACACTATGACAGGCACAAGGTACAAAAACTAGGCCCGAGCAGACATTCACTGCTGGCATCTATGGAGGATTGAGTGCTCCCCTGGCTCCAGGCTTTCGGAATCTCCCAGTTACATGTGGACAAAGTTGTTTCCAGACATTGCCTTCTCAGACACGTTCAAGACTGTTCTTGCTAGGGAGAGTATATGCAAAGTGGACCATGTTACACTGACAAAACGAGATTCAAACCAATTTCCGTGATTTGGGACAATTAAGTAATGAGATAAAAGAAAATCTTGCATTAAAGCCTATCGTTTCAGGCCATCCCCACCTGCGTTCCAGTTCGCAAGCCATGATGAAGCATGGATGAAGATGCAGTTAGATGAAGCCTTTTGCGATGTGTTGTCCCCATCTTCCAGTGGTAAGAAAAGGATCACTGTAGAAGGCAGCTTCCTCCTCCCCCTGCTTATGGTTAAGGTATTCAAAGTTGCAAAAGGACCGGACCCTGGAAATGCAGATCTGAAAAGAACTGAACTTCCAAAGTCCTTTTTGACCCTCCAGCACAGCAGCCATGGGACAGAGACATTAGCTGGACAGTTACTTGATAAAGAGGACATCCTGGGAGTTTCTTTGGAAGAGGAGACATGCTGGGAGATAGTGAGAGAGACAAAGGGAATGGCCATTTGATGTGTACGAAGATGACATGGGGTGGAGCTGTTCTCCGAATTCCAGCAGCGAAGCAAGCACTTTGGAAGATATCCCATCCTTGCGTCTTGAGATCTTTGGGCCCTACCAGCTGCTCAGTATCTGTAATGGTCTGGCTTGAAGGGACCATCTTTGGGTAGTCCCAGGTACTTGGCCTGCTTATCACTCATCTTTGTTAGCTTCACGCAGAGTTTATCCAGATGAGCAGCAGCCACGGCTTCATCCAGCTGAAAGGAGAAGGGGAAAAAAGGGGGGGAGGAGTTAAGCTAAAGAGAACTGTACTGTGTTGCTCTGCAACAGAAGAAGCAACCTCAGACCATTGTTTCATCTAGCTCAGTGTTCTCCAACCTTGGGTCCCCAGATGTTTTTGACCTACAACTCCCAGCATGCCCCATGCTGGGAGTTGTAGGCCAAAAACATCTGGGGACCCAAGGTTGGAGAACACTGATGTAGCTCAATACTTTCCAGGGTCTCAGGCAGGATTCTTTCCTATCCCTACCTGGAGATGCTGGGGACTGAATCTGGGACCTTCTGCATGCAAAGCAGAGTTACAGCCCTCCCCCTAGTAAGGTCCAGCAAGGCAAAAGAGCCAGAGCTGTGTATATTGTGTAATTCTGTGAGAGCACCGTGCAAGCACAGGAACTATCATTTGGTAGTGGTGTAGTGGAGCCAGGGCTCACAGAGATGCAGCACTGACACTTTTTTATTAGCAGGGATGCCGACGTCATCTGCCACCCCTGCAGAATTCCCTGTTCCCTCCACGCTTAGCTGCAATCCTCACAGTAACTAGGGGGGGAAATTAATTTTCCCAGCAAGAATGGGCCAGTCCACACAATCGAGCAGCTCACTGTGGCTTATTTAATATTCAAATGTCGCCCAGCACGCACCGCAACCCACCTTGGCTTCAACAACAAAAACAATAAAAAATAATTTTGCCAAATATTACTGTGAAAAAAAGGTAACCATGCAGATTTATTCCTGTCTTTCCATTTCCAAAAGGAAGTGCTCAGTGGCCTACATAACTAAAGTAACTAAGTGCAAAGAAAAGAAAAGTAACTAACTACAAAGAAAAAGAATCTTAAATTTTAATGCGGATTATCTCTTATTGTTTATTTCGCAGCTGCAGGAGCCTACTCCAGCACTGATGCAGTTGATTAATACTTTTGGTGAATTTTCTCGTTATTCAATTAACTGCTCAAGGTCCAAACTGATGCCAACTGGAGACAATATATCACATAGGAATGTACAAACGTTGTAAAATCTGTCCCGTCTATGTTTCACAGATTGTCAGGCACCTTTCGTTCCATCGACCACTCACTGAAGGAATTGGATTTTGCACAAATGCGTTCATACACATTTGTGCAAACTTGGAGTTGGGCAAATTTGCACTCCTAAAAATGTGCAAATCCCCCCAAAATAAGCAAATCCCCAATAAATGCATATTTTCATGCTTTTGCCTATGGGGAAAATGCACATTTCTGGTTGGTGCTATTTTATTTAATGTATTTTTCTACAACTACATTTGCATAAAATTATGTAAAATTAAAAAACAGTCCAGAAATCCAACCAACTCAGAAAAAGCTGGTTCGCTGCAGAATCTGCAAGTTGGATTCTGAGAAAGTTAAACTCATCTGAGTCTACATCGGATTTCTCCAACATCCCTACGAGTGGATTAGCTAATTGGGAATCTCGACGCTGCCCGGATTTCATTACTTATTTGGGAATACTTATCCCCTGAGACATATCTCTAAGATTAAGTTAAACCTGAACAAATTGACTAATGAGATCTCCCAGGATATAGGCAGATAGGCAGCACTAAAGTTGAGTTTGTGGGGGAAGGTTACGGTAATACACTTAAGATATTATACCTTGGATTGTCTGTTATATGTGGAATTCCTTTATCTATACTTGGCAAATACTTTCAAAAACTTAATTCTCTGTTTTGTAAATTTTTCTGGGGTTCATCTCCACCATGAATATCCTTGAAAAGGATGCAACTTTCCATCAAGGAAGGTGGGTTTGGCTTTCCGGATCTTGCTTTATATTATCTGGCCTATTTGCTGACTTGTACTAAATGTTGGTCTTTTCCACTTAGATTAGATTTTCCACCTTGGTCAGTTCTGGAATCTTCTTGTCTGGATCCTCTTTTCAAATGGATTGTGTTAGGCTCTCGGCATATTAAAACATATAGGGTTCCTCCCACAGTTATGGTTGCTAGAGATGTGTGGCGGATAATATTGCGTCAATTACATTCTATTCCATTTTCACATGTTAAATTGACCTTATGGCGAAATCCAGTCTTAAAAATTGGTAAGAAAATGTTTTTATGGCGGACTTGGATGGATGAGTTGATTTTTACTTTAGATTTAGTGGGGGATAATGATGCGTTGGTCACTTTTGGATTTGCGTGTCAAATACCATTTGCCTGCTATGGCTGAATGGCAGGCATTATTTCATAGATTCATAGATTATAGAGTTGGAAGGAGCCTACAAGGCTATCGAGTCCAACCCCCTGCTCAATGCAGGAAACTAGAGGAGGGGTCTCCCATCCAAGTAATAACCAGGCCTGACCCTGCTTAGCTTTCCACGCTCAGACACAGGCCTGTCTTTGCAATTGCAACATTTGTTAGAATCTGCGTTTGGCCCTGCAGCTTTTACAACTTCACAGTCTCCTCTGCTACTTATTGAGGCTGATCAGTTATATCAACCCACATCCATGTTTACAAATATTTATTATTGGTGAATAAATATGATACACAGTGTCTAAAGCAGGAATGGAACAGGGAATTGGAATGTTCTATTCAACCTAAGCAATGGATTGTCACTTTAGCATCCATATCTGAAGTTTCAGTGGATCTCAGGTTACCTCTTATTCAACAAAAACTTTTGTTTCGTGTTTATTGGATGCCACAAATATGTCTCTTTAATAAGGGCTAACCACTGGAGGTATAGTACTGCTAATGCTTCTTTTAATCATATGTTTTGGCAATGTCCAGTAGTTGCCTCTTGTCGGGAGGCAGTTATAATATGGATAAACTTTGTACTGGAACACTCTTTAATATTTACTGATGCATACGTTCTTTTAAATTATCTACCTGCTTCTAGGAAATTAGCACATGGTCAATGTAAATGGATTTTCTGTGCCCCTTTGACAGCTAAAAGATTAATATTATAACATTGGAAGGATAAATGCTCACCTCCTATAATATAATGGATTGAGGACCTAACGTTGCTTTCAGCATTTGAGCATATGGTGTGTAGATGCCACTATTGAATGGATACATACAAGGATATTTGGTCTGCCTTTGTTGAAGTTTATGTATAATTGATACATTCAAATCTCTCTCTCTCTCTCTCTCTCTCTCTCTCCGTGTATCATACCTTTCCTTCTTTTTTATGGTTTTGTTTTGTTGAGACTTATAATAATAAATGATTAAAAAAACCCAATAAATAAAAATAAGACAGATAGAATATGAAACAGCAGGCCTTTGATCTGTCTGCTGCTTAATATTGTATGGCTATTAAGATGCCAAAACACAAAAACTAAGTGGGAGCCAGACTGCAATCTTGCTGAAACAACACAACCTTTCCCAACCTGGTGCACTCCAGATGTGTTCAACCACAACAGCCCATAATCCCCAGCCAGCATGGTCAAGACTAGCTGGGGATTACAGGTGCTATAGTCAAAAGCATTAAGAAGGCAGCAGGTTGGGAAAAGCTGCTTTAGTTATTGTGCCCTTATGCCATTTAAGGCTTTTAAAAGGTGATCCACAGCCCTTTGAAGTGCACCCAGGAAAGAAGGGGCACAGCAAACAATAGAAGAGGCCTCTCATTCATGCATCCCCACCAAGTGCCAGAAGATGGTGGGACAGCGAGAAGGGCCTCACCAGGTGCCATTAGTGCACAGGCAGATTCGTCTGGGGAGTGGGGGGGGGAGATTTCATAGATTTCATAGATCATAGAGTTGGAAGGAGCCTACAAGGCTATCGAGTCCAACCCCCTGCTCAATGCAGGAAACTAGAGGAGGGGTCTCCCATCCAAGTAACAACCAGGCCTGACCCTGCTTAGCTTTCCACACTCAGACAAGCTGAGCCAGCATAAGCCACAGATGATGGTTTAGGTGAGCCTTCCCCAACTTGGTGCCTTCCGGATGTGTTGGACTGCAACTCTCATCATTCCCAGCCAGCACGGCCATACTGGCTGGGAATGATGGGAGCTGCAGTCCAACACATCTTGAGGGCACCAGGATGGGGAAGGCTGCTCTGAGCATTGTGTTCTTAAACTATTTAAGGCTGTAAAAAAGGTGATAAACCGCCCGCCCTTCGAGTTTCACCCAGAAACCGACAATCGTGGCTCGTGCAGTTGATCCTCCACTACCCTGTGAAACAGCAGCGTCTGTAGCAGCTGGAGTTCCCAAATCTCTCTCTCTCTTGTAAGCGGTTGAGCTTTGAACAGAGATGTCAGACCGACGGTACCTCTTAAAATTTCACAGCCTTTTGGCTCCAACTGCTTTACAATTTTTTTTTTGTGTGTGTATGTATAGGATAAATTTATTAGAAACACAATGTGCCAAGACTGAGGACTCCACGCCTCTGAAGAAATGAGCTCTGGTCCACAAAAGCAAAGTCCACAATCAATCTGCTAGTCTCTGGTGCCACAAGACTTCTTTGTTTTTGGTCCAACAGATGAACATGACTAATTCTGTGGAATTTGCCATCATGTAGTGTCTCCAGGGGCACCTGGGTAAGTCTCCTCAACAGCAACAGCAACAATGTTGCATCAAAGCCTTCCATCTTCTGAAACCCTGACACTTTTACAGGAGGATCATGCACGCGGAAGAGCTCTTCCAGCAAATACGTTTATCCAGTTGCTCACAGGTTCATCTTATTTTAGCAAAAGGAAAACCTTTCCTAATTATCACTTTTAGATCTGGCTCAGTTTCAAAGGTGATGGAGCCTAGCCCAAGCAACAAACAATTACTATCCTGTCAAATTCACAGGGCTGTTATGGAAAATTGAGGCCAGATGACTTTTTTTTTCTTTAAATGAGGAATTTACGACATCTCTCAATCTTCGCACTGTTGCAGAACAAAGAATTCACTGATAATTCTCATAATTAAGGAGAAACCCGGGGGGGGGGGGGATGGCACAAAATAAGTCAGGCTTAGATATTTTTCAGAGGCATGGTGGACACCTGGACAATTAGGAACAGATTGTGACTGGCTTTGCTCAGATGTTCAAGGGGTTGTTGTATAACTCCTCTTCCCACTATGCCCGCGCACAGGAACAAACCACAATCAGGTTCAGAAGGATCACCAAAGGAAGCAGACAGACTGGAGTCCCATCAGCCCCATCTCATGTTTCACTACACATGAAAGCAACAATCTTGGGAGTGCATGGCAATCCCAAAGCATAAAACAAAACATGTCAGGCCTGTGAGCAATGCTTTGAAGTTCCCAATCCACGGCAGGGCAAAATTACCCTTTCTTAAAACATATTTTCCTTGCAGAAGGTGTATGCTGAGCTGTAAGTGAGCCCAAACACATTCAAGTATTATCTAGCCTGCACGTTAATAATTAACATTGTAGTAGGTATGAGACTTCCTAGACAATAATCTTATGGTACAATAAATGCACAGTTGTTGCAAGGACCTAAGTTGGGGAGTCCCCAGTTCAAATCTTATCACTGCCACAAACTCAGCAGATGGCTTTAGTAAACTGGCGTTTAGGAACATAAGAAACTGCCTTATATTGAGGTAGACCTTTGTCCTAGCCCAGTACTTCTTCTGACAGAAGCTCCTCAGGGTCTCAAGTAGAGAAAGGTCTTCCCCATCATCTGCTAACTGCAGATTACAAGGATTGGACCTGGGATCTTTTGCATGCAAAGCCTGTGCTCTACCACTGAGTTATGCTCCCTCCCCGAAGACGTTCTCTCAGTCCAGCATCTATTATAGGGGCCTACCTTGCAGGGCTGCTGTAAGGATTGCTGAGAAAAATGTATATTAAGTACTATGAGCACTTGAAATACCACGCTGAATTTAGCTTGTAATGCTCAGGAGAGATGCTTATATTGAGAAGGGCATGGCTAGAAGGAACATGACAAAGCCATGTTGCTGAAGCTAAGCAGGTCTGGGTCTGGTCAGTGCCTGGACGGGAAACCACCTGGGAATTCCATGTATGCTGCCTTAAGTTACATGATGGAAGAAAGGTGGGATATAAATGTATTAAGTAAAATAAATAACCTGACTGAAGGGTGGGATACAATAAATTAGATAAAACTAGTAACAGTTTCCTATAGATTGCAACAGATTTCACTGTTCCTATCTTGATCCAATATCTTGAAACATTTAAAGCACAGATGAAATACAGTATATTATTATTATTATTATTATTATTATTATTATTATTATTATTATTATTATTATATTGCAATTTATGAGTTGTGCTGTAGCCAAAGCTTTTATTTATGTCTCAGGGTGACATAAATAAAAACAAACATAATAAAATCAATAATAAAACCAATAACGTAACCAAAATCACTTAAAAATAAGAGAACAAATGGTACTCCCAGTGGGCAAGAAGTCCGTTTATCTCCCCTCCCCAACCCTTCACATTTTACATTCCACTTTCAAAGAAAACACAAGACTATACCTTAGCGCACAGACTCACCTTCTTTGGCAGAATATGGACTCCTACTGCATATTTGCCAGGATTTGTCCAGAGCTCTATCTGTGCCAGCACCTGGTTGGTAAAAGAATTGCTCATGACAAAACTAGGATGACCCATGGCACACCCCAAGTTCACCAATCTCCCTTCTGCCAGAAGTATGATGTGGCGGCCATTTTTCAGTGTATAGCGGTCCACCTGAATGGAAGCAAAAACAGACATGGTAAGAGCTGTGGTTTTTAAATGATGGGTCAGGATCCACAAAGGAGGCAAGGGGCATTATTGAGAAGGACTGCTGGACTGCCAAATGGAAGGAATAATGCTACAGGAGGGTATCATCCGGGAAAAACCATGGAACCAACAGACTTAGTAAGAACACAGGAACATAAGAAGAGCCACGCTGGATCAGACCAAGGGTCCATCTAGTCCAGCATTCTGTTCACACAGTGGCCCAACCAACTGCCCATGGGATCCCACAAGCATCCTCCCATCCATGTTCCCCCACCCATAGACAATATGCCTATGTACAACTGGTGTACAAAGGCATACTGCCTGTGATACTGGAGGTAGCATATAGCCAATCAGGACTAGTAGCCATCGATAGCTTTCTCCTCTAGTAAGCAGCTTACCAAACACAACAGGCAAAAAGTGATCAACTCCTCAGTCTCCTGATAATCTTCTTCACCGTATTATCTGTATAAGCAGTATATTAAAAAGCAACCAAACAAAATATAAGATACAACTATGTCCTATGAGCAGATTAAGGCAGCTGTATAGTTCCTGGACAGATGGCTTTTCAGGTGTGTTTGTAGGACCAGTTTGCTAAACCTTTCTTGGATGTTGAGTACAAAAGAATTAAAAGGAATTCAGGCCACAATCCTGTGTGGGCCTTCCTAGGCGTAAGCCTATTTGAATACAGTGGGACTGACTTCAAGTCAAGATGCGTAAGATTACACTGCATGGCAAAGCAAGGAAAGCATAAACCCATTCAGATTTCAGAGCAAGCAGCGTGTCAAAGGAGCATGTCATCCAATCACTGCTGGAGGTAGAGTGCTGAGCCAGATGAGTCTCTGGGCTGATCCAGCAAGGAATTATATTTCCTGTGCCTAATCACATACAAAGTTATTTAAAATATTAAAGCCAGGGAGGGGGGACTCGAGTGTTTTTAGAGATGCTTGTCATTGTGGAAATGTCAGAAAGGTGATACACCATCAGTGACAACCACAATTGTCAACAGCTGATATTCTTCAAGAAATGATGTAAAACAAAAGAGCAGGGAAAGATTGCTCTTTGATCCCAGTAAGGAGCCTGTTCACACACCGTAAGGAATCGAACGAGCCACAGTTATTTGCGTGGTGAATACCTAGTTCGTTGCCTCAGCTCAAAAATATAGCAAGAAGAAGGGCAAAGAGAAAGGAAAGATGGAGAATCCACCCTGTGGTAGGAACAGAGGAACCTTTATGGCATGGGTGGACAACTTTATGTGGTCCAGGGGCCAATTCCCCACCCATCGGACCAGCTGTGCGCTGCACTCCCAACATCGCACCACAGAATATTAGCAACAAGGGGCAAAAAAAAAGATAGAGAAGTTTCAACGGTTTGCCATTGAAATGCTGTGGCAAACTGCTACAGAGGCTTAGAATGGACAAATTTAGCTTGAAAACAAGTTAAATGTGTCAGTTCTAAGCCTCTGTAGCCACAACTCCCACCCCTGTTTTTTCTGGGTTTAAAAAAAAGGTGTGGTGGTGGCCACATATGGCCCCCACCACGTGTTGCCCACCTCTGCTTCATGGACTGAAAGATCTTCATCCGGAGAGAAAGGACTTGGGAGCCAGTGTGGCGTAGTGGTGAGAATGTTGGACTGGGACTCGGGAGATCCGGTTTCTAGTCCCCACTCAGCCATGAAACTCACTGGGTGACTTTGGGCCAGTCACTGACTCTCAGCCTAACCTACCTCACAGGGTTGTTGTGAGGATAAAATGGAGATGGAGGAGGAGGAGGAGGAGGAGGAGGAGGCTTATGTAAGCCACCTTGGGTTCCTTGAAGGAAAAAAGGTGGGGTATAAATATAATAAAAATAAATAAATAAATATTGTGGCAGAGCACAGCCTGACATAGAGAGCTTGGCTAGGACAACTCAGGCCTCTGGTAAGATGTTCCCTAAATGTGAGCCCAATGGTGCAACAAATATGATAAATTGTGCAAAAGCCGCAAAGCAAGGAGGAAAAAGCCAAATGGCTCCAAAGGCCAACAAGGATTTGCAGAAAAAGACAGTCCCTCAAAGGGGGAAGGGACCACAGCTCACTGGGAGAACACATGCTTTGTTTTCAGAAGGTTCTAGGTTCAAACCCGAGCATGTCCAGTTAGGGATGAGAAAGATGACGCCTATCTGAGACACTGGATGCACTGAAGCCAGTCAATGTATATGAGCCTTCCCCAACCTGGTGCCTTCCAGAATGTGTTGGACTACAACTCCCATAATCTCACAGCCAACTGAGCTAGATGGACCAAAAGGGACTTTTATGAGGGAGCTTCATATGTTCAGAATCCCAACTGCAATGTACAAAAGCCATTAAAAGAGCTTTTTTCTCAAATGCAAGAGATCCAAGCAAAAGTGGATGGATCTAATGATACAACTTGCATTTTAGACAACAGCTAAACAATATTTATTCACCCAGGCTTTTGAGATATAACGTGGCCCTGGGACCACACTGCTTGAAGACAGTGTATGTTGTATTATGTTTTTAGTTTAGTGCTATGGTTGATGTTTTTAATTACAGATGACTGATGCATTTTTCGCCCCGGGCAACCTTGGGAGGAAGGGTGGCATAGACATTAAATGAATGGAATGAATGAATGAATGAACGAACAAACAAACAGAACTAGACTACCATGAATGGGTGATAGCACAAGCTCACAGAGCCCTATTCAAACCTGCAGGAGCACAGAAGCAACAGAGGGGCTCAGTAGTTACATTCCTGCTCTATAGAGTAAAATACGATCTTCTCCTTGGAAAGGAACACACAAAACCTGCCTTATGGGAGTCATAAGGCATTGGTCTTTCAAGACCTTTGCACCAGACACTGTACACCAGATGTCAGCCTTCAGAAGCAGCACAGCAGCAGGCAGATACAAAGTGGGGGATTCCCCTTTAAACTTTTAGGGTACCATGGAAAACACTGCTACCACCCTCAGGAAAGAGGAAGTTGTTCCAAGTCTTTGGGCCTACAACGAAAAGGGCAACAAATGTGATAGATGTGGAACCTTTGAATGCGGACAGCCACAAATGGTTCCAAAGGCCCTGAGGAAATCAAACATGAGAGAAGCAACAATTATAATAGCAAACCATGTTAATTCTGCTTTATGAGGAATAGTAAAGGATAAGGAAGTTAGGGAGTCATAGGAGAGACTAGACAGCCATAGGAGAATTCGGAGTCCCAGCTGCCATCTTGGAAACACGCTTCAAGGTTGGAGTGGGGACTCCGAATTCAGAGAGCCCTCCTTCCACCCTTGCAGCTGGTGCAGAAAGAACCACGCCGGCTGTGGCTCCGAGGTCTTGAGACCAATCTCAGAGCCGGAGATTTGTGGGCAGGGGGGTGGGGGGAGGAGACAGGCTCCGCCAGCATACAGAGACAGGCTCCGCCAGCATACAAAGCCAGTGTGGCGTAGTGGTTAGAGTGTTGGACTGGGACTCGGGAGATCCGGGTTCGAGTCCCCACTCGGCCATGAAACTTACTGGGTGACTTTGGGCCAGTCACTGCCTCTCAGCCTAACCTACCTCACAGGGTTGTTGTGAGGATAAAATGGAGAGGAGGAGGGTTATGTAAGCTGCCTTGAGTTCCTTGTAGGAAAAAAGGTGGGGTATAAATGTAATAAATAAATAAATAAATAAAGTATCCTGATGGCACCTCAGCTTCCCTTCCTTGTGCTCCGGGAGGGAAAACACTTAAGATGGCTGACATCAGCTGTCTAAGTGTTTTTCAGGGCAGGAGAAGCGTGGAGGGCTCCTCCCGCCCTCCACAGCATGCCTGTAATCCTCCAAGTTCAGAGGGTTACGGGCAGCCTCATTGGGTTGCGCTGTCAGAGACATCACGATTAAAGACAAAAGAAACAAATCTGTCACATTAGGGTCCAAACAGGCACCAAACCAGGCACAGGGGAAATTTTATATTGAGTTGTTCATCCAAGGAGATACAATCTTAGCAGGGGATTACAATGCAGTAATGGATCCCAGCAGAGAGAACAACCGCAAAGAGAGAACCAGATACAAAAACACATAAATTATTGAAACTGATCACAGGAACAGGTTTAGTAGATTAATGGAGAAAACTGAACCCTTCTTCAAAGGAGTTTAACTTTTTAAATTCATCTCGTCTATAATCTTTCAGGAATTTATTGCACTGCTTCCTGTTTGTACTAGCAATAGAGCCACTACCTTGAACTTTTAGTCTGAATCAGGAATTCAGGAGTGGATGAGAACAATACACACGGCATTTTTTTGTTTAGTATTTATATTATTTACATTTATCAAAGTAAGGCCTGTGGCTTATGCTGGCTCAGCTTGTCTGAGTGTGGAAAGCTAAGCAGGGTCAAGCCTGGTTATTACTTGGATAGGAGACCCCCTCCTCTAGTTTCCTGCATTAAGCAGGGGGTTGGACTCGATAGCCTTGTAGTAGGCTCCTTCCAACTCTATGGAAATCTATGAAATCTATCATCTGCTTTGGATATTTAAAAAACGTCAGAAGCTAGTTTGCAGATGCTATAGTATCAGACATTAAACATTTTAAGGCCACGCTTCCACATATGAGGAATGGTGGGTAAGCTCTAGCCTACTGAGGTGTTCCCTACCTGTGTAGGCCAAACATACGAGGGAGAGGCACTAGTACCACCTCTCTCCTCACACATGTCCGCCGCCCTCTACATGTGGAGGCTGACATTCTGAAAAAGGCGGCCTCCTCTATCCACGGGAGCTCTCCACACAATCTGGAATGCTGGAAAACTGGTGGTCAAAATCACACAGATAGCCTCTACAAATAGAGGCGTCTCTCCTTTTCAGAATATTGGCCTCCGAGTGTAGAGGGTGACAGAAATGTGTGAGGAGGGGTGAGTGCGCTAGTGTTTAGCCTACACAGATAGGGAACACCTGAATAGGGCTTCGTAGAATATTAGAGTAGTCTCCAATGTTAAGTTGGAGACATAGAGTAGACCTGTTTAAATGAATGGAGCTTGAGCTAGTCCCATTCATTTAAATGGGTCTACTATATATAGGACTAACATTGGAGACTACCCTAGGTTTCGTAGCTCAGGGGTGCCTAGATGCACAGACAACAACCACAGCTGAGGACATCTTTCAACAGCATTAGCTGGTACACCCTCTGCACACCCTTCTGGGAAAAGATAATCTTGCCACCCTCATCCATGCCTGGGTAACCTTGGTTAGATTAGTAGAATACAGACAGTATTTACTGAGACTTCCTTTGAAAAAAACTGGTTTAAGATGCAGCTCTCCTGTCAGCCAGGTTACTCACTGGGACTCACTGCTCTGCACACATGACTCCAGGGCTTACATTTCTAGAGTGGCATCAAGTTAGAATGTGGTTACAATTCAGTGCACTTCTGTTGACCTATAAAGCTCTAAAGAGCCTGGGGCCATGATATGTGGACCAATGTCCTGCCATGTCGGCCTACTGATATGCTACTATCATTGATTGAGACCTCGTTCCAGGTGCTCCTTCCACCAGAAGTTAGGCAAGTAGCAGACAGAGCCTTCTCAGTGAGGATGTTCAAGTTCCGGAATTCTGCTCCCCAGAGAATAATTCCCAATGATCCCACAATACCCTCTCTTTTCAGCATCAAACGAAACCAAATTTTATCTAAGCGAGCATTCAGGGAGGGAACAATGACTGTTACTTTATAGCTGACGCGTTAAGTTGTGCTTCTGCTGTGTTACATTTTTTAATTATTATTTTATCTAGGTAAATTTTAAATAATATAACAGTCTGCCCAAGTATGGAGACAACAATTATAATCCACCTCCCACCCTCACCCTGCAGAGACTAAATATTAGTTTTGTTGGAAGAGAAAGTGGGAAATTCCTGGGGAAAATCTCTCTTTGTAACATGACAGATAAATCATTAAAGTATGCGGGTGCTCCTGCAAGCGCTCGATGAGTGGGCTTCGCTTGGACAACAGGGCTTTGCAGGGAAGGCCAAGGACACCAGCCCTGCATCCTCTCCCCAATGGGAGGTGGAGAACAGGTGAAGGGGCTTCACTATGCACAGGCCTTTGATGGGAGAAGATCCATGTGCAGCAAAGTCAGTTCCTGGCAGACATGCCAGGAGGATCATCCCTCTCATTTTATTTATTGATTTGACTTGTACCCCGCCTTTCTACCAAGAAGATGGAACTCAAGGTAGCTTGAAAACGGCACCCGATGCACCCGCCAGAAATCAGATTATGTCAGGGGCTACAGCCAGACCCCCTGATGTCATTCGGCCTGCAGAGGGTTGGGTGGAGGGTCTTCCAGCACCCCACCCCATTCTAGTTCCCCACCCCTGTTCTAACATATCAGGAATGTAGAAGCCCTTGTAAAACATGGGAAAGTGTTTGACAGGGAGATAAATGTTAGTTGTGCGCTTTACAACTGAAATAATACACATAGCTGTCTAAAGGGGGTCCTCATACAATCATTAAGACCAAGGCCTAAAATTACCTAGCTATACCACTGAGTTAAGAGGATTAATTTCAGAATTAAGTGTGTTTGCTGAATGCTAAAATGGAGAATATGCAGAATTGCAAGAGAGACCTGAATAAAGAGATGATAGTGGAGGACTAGCAAGATATTTGGAAACAGTGCGTCTATTTAAGCATGTTTATTAGAAAAAATTCTTATAAAATTATGTGCATATGGTATAACATGCTGGAAAAAATTAAATATATGTGTAAAAAAGAGAAAAATGATAAATGTTGGAAGAGATGTGAAGAACAAGGAAATCATTTTCACATGATGCGGTCTTGTAAAGATATACAAGATTTCTAGGGGAAAGTTTTAGATCAAATTGAGCAGATGTCCGGCTGTTCTTTGTATCTCGATTTACAATTTATCCTATTAAATCGAGGTTGGAAAGAAATGGAGACACTGGCAAAATCAAGAGTTAATTACACATTTCGTGATATTAGCTAAATTATGCATTGTACAGAACCGGAAGAACAAGTGCCATTAGTGAATTGTTTAACAATTGTTGGAACTTGAATATAATGAATAAATGTACCGCTTGGGTATGCACAGTTAAGGGGTTCCATTAAAAAAAGAGTGAAAACCTGGCTTCCTTTCATGAGCTTTACCAGTAAGTATTTGTGGTACAAGCCGGAGAAGCTTAAAGTTATATATCTCATCTGAAAGCTCGTTTCATCTGGCTGTTTTTGGAGATACTATACTTCACATACGCTTTTATTAGTTTTGCATTCCACTCTGGTTTTATTCTTCTGTTGTTGAGGCTTTGAGAGCTTTATTAAAACAAAACAAAAATTATTTAAAAACAAACCAAAACCTTGCACCTGTTGAAAAGTTCTCTCTACGATACCTGTCTCTCTCCTAGATGCAGGAGACTTCATGCTAAAAGGTTGGCCACCCGTGTAAGACGGAAACTTGAAAGGTGATTTACATAGTAACTTTGACTGCTTATGTTCTTTTACCAAGGCCAGGCCAAGACATTTTGCTGCCTGAGGTGAAGGACAATATAGTGCCCCCTCCCACCTATGGAAGCTGACTGACCCAGTAGTTGAATCTTATTTCAACATTGGTGATAGGATAGTATCCTCCACCTCATCTGAGGGCAGCAGGATAGTTTAGAGGGTGCAGGCCAAGACATTTTGCTGCCTGAGGTGAAGGACAATATAGTGCCCCCTCCCACCTATGGAAGCTGACTGACCCAGTAGTTGAATCTTATTTCAACAAACACATAGCTCCCTAAAACACATAGCTTGGCCTTCCAATGGAATGGACTGGCCAGGGGCTGCTGCCCCTTCCACACCACCGAGCATCTGCCACCTGAGGCAACCACCTCACTCTGCCTAATTATAGGTCCGGCCCTGGTTTTTACTCACATTCCTCCAACCCACAAGGCAGGAACTCAGATGGATGAGCATCTCCCCAATCATGGGCACTGTTGAGTTTTTGCTTCATACTTTTGTCCTGTTGCCTACAACCCCCATGAGTGTACATTATTCTGGATTTCAAAATGGATGCTACTATGCACCTAGAACATGGTAAAAAGTTAGCACTGACCCAGATTAGATATTTCTAAGTATTTAAAACTCACCTAAAGAGGCAGTAGAGGATAAGAAAGTGAGAGACTTGCATGGGGAAAAAATAATCATAGTTATATTAAAAGTGCTACAAGTCTGTTTCTGTACCCTTCAAATGCTTGTGAGTTCACTATGAAAGAAAACTGCTCTTTGTACCTTTGTTTTATTAGACAGACAGACAGAGATACTAATTCTCACTCTTTTCTGCTTTAAAGGGTAAAAGCAGACATAAACATCCATGATAATTTATTTATTCATTTATTTTTATTTAAAATATATCTAGGTCGCATTCCACTGAAAAGGAGGAATGCTCTTGGAGCATCTTGGATGCTCCTTTAGTTAAAACAAAAAACAACCCACCCACCCCGAAAAACAAAAACAGGTTTTTGGATGTGTTTGATTCCAAGTCAGAAACATAATGTTAAGAAGACTAGCAGTCCAAAGAGGAACTGAAAGCAGTTTGCAATAGCATCTTTTAAGAGAAAACATCCTAGAAAGCAGCGGAAAAGCCGAGTCCTAACAGAATAGGGTTTGCCTGAGGAATTCTATCATGCTGGTTCTAATCAGTATGTGTTACATTCGCACCCAATTACTCTTCTTACAGCAAGTCTCCTTGCTTACACCGGATGCCAAGACTTTAAAAAGAGACAGGGCTGTTTTTATGTTAAGAATGTATGAAGGAGTAAGAACTGCTTTTTGATGTGCTCCTACTGAAGGATTTATCATATTCTCTGTACCTGGGATGTTTCAGAATTAGTTAGCACTATGACTTGGAAAAGGTTCCTCATATTCCTTAAAAAAAAAAAAAAAAGGTATGACAATGTGTTACTGAAAGGCTCCAGGTCCTCCAGCCACCAAAGAGCAAATGGAAACCAGTAGCTGAATAGACTAGAAGGGGCGAGTTGGAAATGTGGGCTTCCTACAGAAAACCCAGAGGGCCTTCACCATGACAGGATACAGTAACCATGGCTGTGAACATGAGACAACCCAGAACAGCTACAGCATAAAGTGAGAGTTCGCCAGGCTGGTTTCAGATCTAGATTAATACTAACCAGGCACGCATCCTCAAGGGACTTCCAGTGCAGTTAAAAGCAGATCATGCCTAATCACAAAGGGCAGAGACCATTTTACTGAAGTTGTGTGGATTTAGCAAGTTTCTCTGGGTTGGTGCAGGGCACCATGTGCACATTCCAGACTTTGTCTGTCTGAGACAGGAATTGTAGGAGGAGGCTTTGATGGGTTTTTTTTAAATTTCTACCAGCCTCAAGAATGCAAGGAGCACCTAACATCAGAGCTTTCATGCAGTTACAGATGTAGGAGTGAGACAATTGGACCATACACCCTGGAATTCTGGTTTCAGACAACAGTCCATGTTCCAGAAAGAGGAAGAAAGTCCAGCATCAACTTCTAGTGTTCTGTCAGGAAGGCCAATCAACAAGCACCTCACTATGTTTATGCACAGATTGCTAACCATATAGTGCTTCTGTAGTTAAAAGTTTGCAGCTCCATAGTTAAAGTTTACAGATATGCACCCGTGCACTGCAGCTCTGATCGCTAAGCACCTCTTTTGCCAGGGTTGCAGTTAAACAATCACAGAAGCGACAGATTCCCAGAGGGTAACTGTGGTAGTCTATTGCAGCAAAAACAGAGAGTCTTGCGGCACCTTAGAGACTAAGAGATTTATTCTGGCCTATGTTTTTGTGGACTATAGCTCACTTCATCAGATACACATCTACAGTCCACGAAAGCTTATGCCAGAATACATTTGTTAGTCTTTAAGGTGCCACAAGACTCTTTGTTTTGGAAGCAATGGAGACATCCACCCCACCCCAAGGTAAATGTATAAGCTAACCCAATGATCTATGAATCCAAAATTCACAAAGAGGTTTTTATTAACATTTCTACCTTCACTGAAGACAAATCAATTATCACAGTTCGTTTCCACAGCTACCTTTCACATTCCCTCTTCCTGTGGCTTTCTGATATGGAGAATGCATCTATAACTTTAGGAGACATCCGCAGAGGTGTCATGCCAGTGGTGACAACAGGGAGGAAGAGAGTTCACCCTGCTTAAGGATTGTGCCTGAATAAAGCCCCCCAGTGGCCTGTGCCAGGTGCAAACCCATGATGCATGTCTTGGCACCAGTTCCAAGCTGTACATGCTGCTAGAAATCCTCGGCATAGGTACAGCCTTGAAACAGGGCAAATTGGGCCCTTCCTTCTATTTCAATAACACTTGCTCTCCACATAAACTTCACTCCCACTTCACTCCTTTGTTACCACCTGGCCATAAGGGCACACCTCTGCAGACCCCTTTACTGCTATGGTGGTGGCGGTCGTACTCTTTCCTACAACTTCATCCCCCATAGTGACAAAAACAAATTCCTCGAAGATGAAAAATGAGATCCCAGTTCAGGCCTCCTCACCTGGGGTTTAATGTTCACAGTCTCCACAGCATTGTCATTCAGCCACTTCACGTCAATTTCCACATCAAAGTGCCCAATGTTGCACACGATGGAATCATCTTTCATCTGCTCAAAATGCCTGGAACAAACACACACACAGAGCTGTTTTCAGGGACAGCAACTCATTCTGTTATGCACCCAAGGAAATGGATACTGCTTGAAGACCACCACATATCACAGTTTTTACTTTGGGTTTATTATATTTTAAACTTAAGGTTTTTATTTTTTTATTTTTATTTATTTATTTATTTACATTTATTAATCGCCCATCTGGCCGGCAACCGGCCACCCTGGGCGATGTACAAAATAAAATACATTTAACAAGATAAAATACATTTAAAACAAGATAAAATACATTTAAAACAGTATTAAAATTTTTTTAAATCTTAACCCACCCCATATTCCCGCCTGAACAGCCAGGTTTTTAATGAGGTTTTTTTTATGATATATGATGTTATTGTATTTAAGTTTTATTTTGTGAACTGCCCAGAGAGCTCTGGTGGTACTATTCGCCACCGCCATTTCTGGTGGTATAGAAATGTAATAAATAAATACATAAATATCAGGTGGGAAGGGATTCATTCCATTACCTGAGCCCATCCCCAGTTAAGCTTAATTGCAAACAACACCTAGGCTGTTATGTGGCTAAGATCTCCATTTAAAAAGGCAAGAAGTTTCGGCAACACCTCTGACCTATCTACTTGCCATATTCTACTGTGCCATCCTTGTATGGTGTAACCTGACTTGGTTTTCCAGCCCTTCGTTATATTCTATTGTTTATTAAAAATTTATACACACACACACACATATATATATATATAGAAAGGTAAGAGTGCAAGGTGTGGTGCGCATCATTTGCCCAAGGAGTATGCCATGCAGAGTAGACTAAAACAAGGCCCAAGCATTGCACATAAAACTTCATCTGTCCAAGTCCAGGTCAAAAGTGTAGTTAAAAGTTCTCACCAATTCCTGAGGAAAAAAATATTGTGTAAGATATACACATCAAAAAGCTAGATATAGAGGAAATTTTGAGTAAGAGGTTATCTTCTCAAAGGTATGATTCAGAATTGATCGTATCTAGTCTAAAAGGTGTAAGTGTAAGCCTTTTTTGTATGTTCTAATTTTCTGTTAAGCTATCCAGATCTAAGAATCTTTAGCAAAGCTCCATTTAACAACAAGAAATGTTTTGTGCTATTTTGTGCAAGTTATATTTTGAGGTAATATTACAGGTATATTTCTAATTTTTAAAAAAGGATCAAAAGATGTTTCCCTCACTCATTCTTGTTAGTACAAAACCAAAACTAAATCCACCTAAAACAATGTTGGTGTATGCTTTGTCTAAAGAGCAATGATCAGCTATGGGTAGTTAACTGGAAGCCAAAGGCTTCCTAAATACAGAAACTAGAGTTTGAAAACTAGCAAGCAAAGGCCAAATCTGTAACAAAGGACTAGAAAGGGGAAAACTGGGATAGAAGGGGAGAAGAGGGGAAATATTTTGAGAAGATGTGAGGGGATGTGGCCAGTGGCCACCCTTGGAAAAGAGCTCAAATCATGCCACCAGAGCAACTTCTTGGTGGAAAGGCGGAGTGTAAATCAATTAAGGGAAGGGAGGGAAGGAAGACCGGAAGTCATGGGCTGTGCCAGGCATGACCAGCTGCAGCCTTGCTTCTTATAGCATTTGTTCTGATCACAGAAAGAGGAGAACAGGAAAGGCAACAGATATATACATTCTCAGGCAGAGCTCTCCTGAGAGACGTGCCTGGAGTTTGCTTGCTTCCTTACTTCCTAGCTGTGTCTTTGGGAGGCACTGAAGCAGCGGCGGTTCAAAAGATTGGCTCTGGGGGATGATCCCAGTTCCCTGTAGTGAATGAGGGAGAAGGTGCAGGCAGACTAACCAGACTGATGGGCTTGACAGGCTCACTTGACTAGCCTGTCAAGTGCTGACAGCGCAGACTGCAGAGGTCTTTGTAAAAGGCGCCAAAAACCCAAGCAGAAAGGCAAGGCTGCTGCCTGCAGCCACCCCCTTGTGTATTAACGGTTCCTGCGGCCCCCTAGTGCCTTACATACAGAAGAGCACTTGGAAAAAGCAGCTTTACTGCTTTGGTTGATTCCAACCTTCGGAAAAAGGAGAAATATTTTGAGAAAAGACATGAGGGGATGTGGCCAGTTGCCACCCTTGGAAAAGAGCCCAAATCATGCCGCCTGAGCTACTTGTCTCATTCTACTAAATGAGAGGGCCAACCGTCTTTGGATCAGATTTGGCCTACAAGACACTGATATTTAGCATTAAGATGAAAATCTTATTGCACAATTTCCTGTTTTCCTACCCAAAGAAGAGTGGCCTTCATGAAGACATGGGACAAAGAAACATGAGCCATGCATTGCTGTTTTTAGGAACAGGCAATAAGGATATTTGCCTCATTTGTTTACATTATAGTACTGAGGGAGCAAGAAGAGAAGAAGGGGTGGGATGCAGATTTATATACTACATGCTAGAACAGAGATGCAGAACCTCAAACCTGGGGGCCAAATCCAGCCCACCTGGATTCACCAGATGGCCATGCCCGCTTCCCCTGGCCCCACACCTTCCCGTTGACCCGTTTGGTGGTTTCTTGGCTTTTTGTGCAGTGTTTTCTCATTCTAAAAGGGTGAAATACCTCTCCCATGTCTTAGGTTACTGGCAGTAAGAGCTTTGAGCTAAAATATGCTGGTATTTTGGCCCATTTGGCCTTCAGCCTCAGCCACCACTAGAATGCAGCTGCTGAGAGCTTCTCCAAAACTGAATTCGGCCCTCAGGCTGAAAGAGGTTTGATACCCTTGCACTAGGATATCTTCTAGGAACCAAAATACTCCAGACACCTGCAGAAAAATTAGGCATGAACCCTAACGAGGGCACACAAACCACTCATTTTCTCATAGACAACTGAAAGTTTGAAATCTGTTCTGGAAGGCTGGCTCTGGGGATCACAGGCCAGCTTCTAATCTATTTGCGCCGGCAGAACATGACACTGAGGCCAAAATAACAGCCAGGCCACCAGGACAGTTGGGTCACTGAATCAACTTCCACACTTCTTCAGCACACCTATTTCATATCACACACAGCAAAAGCAGCCTTTAGCTGAAAGGTGTACAGTACCTCCCCAGCACAATATCTGTGCATCCTGTGGTGGTAACAAATATGTTGCCTTCTTTGCAGGCCTCTTCCATCGTTGTCACTTCATAACCTGAAGAGAAAAGTTTTAAAAAGGGAATTTATATATAGCACTATAACTACGGGACTCTTTGTGCTTTACGTTTTATTATCTTTGCAGAAGCCAGAGAAATAACCCATGGTTCGTTCTTGGGTTATTCCTCTTGGATGTCGGGGGAGAGCCAGAGCGCTGGCTTTGCACATCACACTAGCTCCATGGTTTGTTTTGTTGAGCTGCTCCTACTTACAGTGGGAGCAATCAGAGAGCATGCATCAGAATGCTGCTTGTAAATGGTATGCCAGGGTTCCCATAGAACCCTGGCTTACTGTGACATGCAAACTGGGCCACTGTTGCAGATTTTGTTCCTCACTTCAAACCGGCTTGGATCTATTTTTCCAGCCAATATCAGGGTGCTAAGAAAGGAAGGGAAGGAGACCCATAGCTAATGCCTCTTCACTACTGCATCCCATGACTACCAAGGTCGGGGGGAAAACCCACTTGGGCAAGTGGTCCTTAGCTTCTCACCTTCCATGGCTGCCTGCAGTGCATTGATCGGATCAATTTCTGTGATGATGACCCTGGCACCAAAGTTTCTCAGGGCCTGAGCGCAGCCTTTGCCAACATCGCCGTAGCCTGCCACAATGGCCACTTTCCCTGCAATCATGACATCTGTGGCACGTTTAATTCCGTCAATGAGGGATTCCCGGCATCCATAGAGGTTGTCAAATTTACTCTAGGAAGGAAAGCAGGGTGTTTTTTTTGAAATGAAAGATATTATTAGATTTCCAAAGACAAACAGAAAATAACACAAAATTACATCACATTCAAGTCTAGTTGTTGACAGCGGGCAGTGCATTTAATATATTTTCCCCCTTCACTTTACAGGCAAAAATATGAGTGGAATCCACTGGATGCTTGGAGATTTTCTTTATGGTTCTTCATTATAGCAAATTGTATTTGAGTCTCTTTTCCATAATCTGAAGAAAGGCGTTGATAGAGGTTGCTGCAGATGTCCCTGATTTATAGATGAAATAAATTCATGCCATATTGTATAAAAAATCATATATTTTAACTTTGACTGGCCGGGGAGAAACCCTGATCATGAAAGCAAAATTTCAGAAACTGAAGCAGTCTCTCTAACCCCAGAAGATGCTTATACTATGAAGCAAGCACATCAGAGGGCTACAGGTAGGCTAAATACCTCCAGTTCAAAGCGTTTCTGTAACCCAGGGGTGTGGAACCTGCGCCACTCCAGATGATGTCAGACTCCAACTTGTTGGACTCCAACTCCCATTAGCCCCAGTCAGCATGGCCAACAATCAGAGATTATGGGAGCTGTAGTCCATTGGCATCTGGAAGGCCATAGGTTTCCCACCCCAGCTGTAATCCAACAACATGCTTACACTCTTAGCTTTTCTACACACAAAAAGCTACATTTCTGCCATCAAAATCTTCCTTAGCAAGCTATGCCTGGTCACAGTGATTAGAGCAAAACTTTCACATGTGAGAGGTCAAGTCCCTTTCACAGAAGCCTCCTTCCACATGGGCAATGTCCTTCTGCACCCAAATTCTATTTTAAGCCCTACAGTCACAGTACAAGATCTTAGAGGAAGGTTGTTACAAGTGTTCCCAGATGTAGGAGGGTGTCCCATCTGCAGTTTAGCTGGGATGCAGGTGCGTAAGAAAATTCAAGCATCTTACGCCAAAAATCCACTTGCTTTGGGGAGTGCCCTACTCGCAAATGACCAGATGTGCTCTCTGAAGCACACATATAAGCAGGCTTCGCCTCTGCTTCCCCCAAGGCAAATTCCCAACCACCAGCACCAATCTTTTTTTCTTGATGAGCTGCTCTCTAAGAGAAGCAGCTTGTCAGGGTAAAATGGCTCCTGGGCTCTTACTTCAGATGGCAGGAGGGGACTCGCATGATTGAATGCTCCTCCAGTATAACAGTGTAAAACTAGATGTCAGGAAGAAGCATTATAGCTTAGTTTTCTCCCCAATATGCAAGCTTTCTCGCTGATGTGCAGATTTTGTTATGCATACAATTTATTTTGCCATGATTTCTTTTCCCATGGAGAAGCACATCCAAAATGAAATCCCTCACAGACAGTCTGAAGAGATACAATCTAGGAACAATTTTATCGTATGACAAGATGGTTGTCTAGAGAGCAAAGATCTTTTATTACTTCATCCAAGTAATAAAAGATCAGAGCAGTTGCTGTCCAAACCACAAATAACTGGGTAAAGACAGAGACACTCTCCCAAAGGAAGAATACCTTAAATTTAAACTTCACACGCAGTTTCATTTAGGCCTTATGAGGTGGAGGAGATCGGAAGCTTTTGTTTCTGTTTTTGATTAGCCACAGTACCTGACAAACCATAGTTAATCTTAACCATGGTTTGTTGACACAAGCCAGCTTCATAACCCATGGTTTGAAGTTGGCTTGTCTCAAACAAATCATGGTTAAGATTAGCCACAGTTTGTCAGAAGAATAGACGGGGGAGGGAGTGTACAAGCCTGGAGGAAGCCTAGGCTGATTCCCATCTTGATAAACCATGATTTATCGTGACATTCAAAAGCAGCCATATTCTCAGGGATAAGCCATTGGTCCAATCTAGCCACCATTGTTTTACCCACTTTGTTCAAGCTCATCCTGCTCTTTGAACAGAATAAAACTCTCTCTGTAAATAACCCCATGGACAGTGACCTCAATTTAAGAGTTCTAAGATCGTGGGGTTGGTGCCAAGCAAGCAACAACACTCTCAAACCATCTCAGTATATACCTCCTGTTACAAGAGGGCTAGAAGGATAACCTCATGGTGAGGGAGAACGTTCCGCTGAAAGCTATTGCTGCAAAATGAGCACACAGACGTAGCACAACAGCCACCTATAAAACTCTCAATGCCAAGAACGACACTGACATTTTATTCTACATTTTTATGCCAAATACTAGAGCAGTGTTCTCCAACCTTGGATCCCCAGATGTTTTTGGCCTACAACTCCCAGCATGGGGCATGCTGGGAGTTGTAGGTCAAAAACATCTGGGGATCCAAGGTTGGAGAACACTGTACTAGAGCCTTCCCCACCCACCCATTTCCTGTCAAGAGTAGCATCTCCATGGCTTCAGTTTCCATTCAGTACGGACAAGACTTGCAGGCAAGAGAAGGGGCCATGGAAGAACAAGCCCAGCTGGGAGAAAGACAGTCGCCAGGGAAGGGAAAAACAAAGCAAGATGGCAGATTTTCTGGCTGCCTTACCTTAGTGACAGAGTCATTAACATTGATAGCTGGCAACTTCAGAGTCCCATTGGTATGCATTTTATAGAGATTATGGACCCCAGTTGTAGTCTCCTCAGATATTCCTTTGATTCCTGCAAGGAAAAATCACAACATGACATGCTGCAGGTGGAGAGCCCCAAATTTCATGCCAACAATCTAAGCAGGCTTCTTTAGAAGAATACCGCAGTGATGTGAAGGCAAGAGTGTGTTCTGAGTTTGTATCTGAACGTTCCCTTTCAGTGATTATTTATTTTATTTTTTTTAAACCCCACACACATACACAAAACTTCAGGATGTGCATGGAGAGAAAAGCCTCTTGGAATCTTTGAGGAAAAAGAAGGAACGGATACAGTTCACTAAGAATATGGGCAAGGAAGTCACAGCTTCCTTGCCAATATCCAATAATCAGGGCCGGCATCAAGGGTAGGCATGGTTGGGCACCTTCCAAGTACCCATTCCACAGCAAGGACCCACTGACAAGAGCCCCCTGGATCTGCTCCTCCTCTTCATCATTGCAGCCTATTTGTTCACCTGCCTCTTGCTCTGGCTCAGACAATGATGGCGATGAGAAGGAGGAGCAGTCGATGCCACTGCCCGCTTGCTCCCTGGCTCTCTGCCTGTCAAGCAAACAAGAGGTAACAATGATGAAAAAGAGGATGAGGAACAATAGCAGCTGGTGACAACGGTGATGAAAAAGTAGACTCACTAAGAGAGGGGACCTATCTCTCCCAAGAGCCCTCAAAAACCTGGAGCCAGCCCTGCCAGTAATATTCTGGACTTGGTGGTTGGCAACCACAAGGGCTTCACAATTAACACTGCCGTGTTTAGATCAAGGATGGGCAACGTGTGACCCTTCCAGATGTTTTGGCCTACAACTCCTATCAACTCTAGCCAGCGTAGCCAATGGTGAGGGATGATGGGAGCTGTGCCCCTCTAGAAATTTTGGTCTACGAGTTGTCCACCCCTGGTTTAATTATTTGCTGACAGCAAATGTAGCTGATGGCTATCCAGTTAAAATTATAGAAGCCAAGCAAAGGGGATCCTGGAATGGGTGAGGTCATACAGTTCTCACATGGAGACTTTACTGCCTGTTTACTGCCTAAGGAAGATGTGAAGTCTAAAACTGTCTGAAACATGCATCGGTTATTATGACAGAGAAAAAGATTGAAAACACAGGGCTCACTTTAAAAAGGGGGGGGCGGAGGGGGGGGAAGCACCACTACAAAGCTTAATACCTAGTACAAAGGTTACATGTGCAGATGGAAGAGATAGGAATTACTGCTGATCCATGGATACCTCTGAGCCTGTTGGGGCCTGTTGAATAAATTTATGATGCCCATTTAAAAAGAATGCTTTCTGCTATACAGTTAACCATGGAACAGCTTTCCAGAGGCTGCAGTAAAAGTTTCCTCACTTACAGAATTATATCACTGGAGTAAGTTCAGGGAATTTTCCTCAGGCATGTTCATATACAAGAATACACCAGATAACAGCAGTGGCACTGCCAGGGTTGAGGGGGCCCTTGGCAAAATGCCCTCTGGGGGCCCTTGGCAAAATGCCCTCTGGGGGCCCTTGGCAAAATGCCCTCTGGGGGCCCTTGGCAAAATGCCCTCTGGGCGCCCTTCACACTTCTGGGTGGCACTTTCCCGCCCCTGCCCAAACACTCCTGGGTGGCACTTTCCCACCACACATTCCTGTGGTGGCACTGTCCCTCCCCCCCACACATCCCACCATACTCCTGGGTGCACTTTAATCCCCTTCCACTCTGTGGCTTGCTCCCGCACCCCCGTGCAGCACTTTTTCTCTTCCCCTGACTCTCTGCTCTTGCTCTCCCCAGCCCCCCTCTCTCTACCTCACCCCCACCCCAGCACTTGCTCTCCCCAGTAACTTCCCCCTCCCCACTTACCAGGCTTTTTCAACATGTAAAGGAGATCAGAGCAAAACTGCAGTTGCGCCCAGCATGGTCATTTCCCCAGTGTGCACCTGGGACCACGTGGCCATCTAGGGGCCATCTGGGAAAATGAAGATGCCGGGTGCAACTGCAGCTTCCTTCGCAGGGTGCCCAATCTCTTCTAAAAGCAGAAAGAAGGAGGCTCTGCCTGGGGGGAAGGAGGAGGATGCAAAAATGGTGCCAGTGAGGGGGAGCAGAGTGAGCAATAGTGGTGGTGGTGGTGGGGAGAGAGAGCAGGGTGCTGGAAAGGAGAGACCATGGGGAGGAGACCACATTTGGGGACCCTCTGAGTTGCAGGACCGAGGACCTCCACCTCGAGGTCCAACCTTAAAGATGCTGCTGGGTAACAGGCTGGCACATATATTTCACTTTACAGACCAGCTCTTTTTAAAAAGCTTTATCTGCTTACGAGTCATTGATGTCAGATCTGCTCTTGTGCTTAAAGGTTGGGAGAAGAATGTTAAGATAAGAATCTTATTGTCGGGGAGGGGAATTAGCCCTGTGCCAGTCGTTTCACTCTTCCCAGGTTTTCCATTTCCTACTATAATAAATTGAGTTTTTATTGAAAAAAGGAGGATTGGGGAGGAAAATGTTTCGTTTCTTTTCAGGCTGTCAACCCTAACAGAGCAGGCGGCTTCAGAGAACTGGAAAGGAAGAGATTTGTTGGTCTAAGAAAGGAACACACTCCAAGATGTCGGCTGGCATGCTTTGGGACAACATATAGAGCGACAGCCAATGGCCACGTTGGTATCGTAGCACAAGATACATTTAAGAGATAATTTTCACCTGGAAGTAATGCTTGCCATTATGGATCATTATATTCCTCACCCAAAATAGGCACTCCTCACAAGTCGCAGAAAATCTCTACATAGATAGGCAGGGTTAATGTAATTTGTCCCAAACATCCGGATCGCTGGAAATGGGACGGATCATAAATACCCCCATCAATGCTGACTACAGGTTTTGGAGGGCCCTCGGACAACGGGGCCCCTCCCTCAGTGAGTCTGCCTTCTCACCACCGTTGTCACCAGCTGCTATTGCTCCTCATTGCCGCTCTCATCTTTGCTGCTGCTTGCTTGCTTGATAGGCAGAGAGCCAGGGAGGAAACAGGCCGTGGCATCTCCTGCTCCTCCTCCTCACCACCGCCGTTGCCTGGGCCAGAGGGAGAGGTAGATGAACAAGCAGGTTGCAATGGTGAAGAGGAGCAGCAGGTCCAGGGGGCTTTTATCGGTGGGCTCCTGCTGGAGTGCAGGCCCTCAGTAGGTACCTTTGATGCTAGTCCTCACCCTCACAGTTATTGCCTCGTGGTTGGAGGAAGAATGGTAATATTCACCTGGACCCTTACTAAAATGTAAATAAAAGAAACCATCTTCCACAGAAGTGGACTAAAGGGAGAGAGAACAACAACAACCTTAAGACAATTGCCCAAGGAAGACAAACATGGCAACCTCCTTCAAATTCATGTAAAACTCCACACACAATTAGCATTTGAGAATTACATACAGCAAAAGGAATTTCCAAAGCACATCTGGCGAATTCATGTATGGGTGCAAAGGTATAAATCCAGTATTAAAGAAAAGGAAAAAGTTCAGATGGAGTTGGGGTAGAATGGAATCTCAAAAGAACAGCAGCACAGTATTCCAGACTTAACTGCATGAAGGTTTGCACCTCTATGAACACCAGATGCTGAGAACAATAGAGGAAGACTGTTGTCTTTCATTTGGCCGACCTCAGTTAAAAACTTAGAATGCCACAGTGGATGGATCTTTGGTCTGATCCAGTTCTTATGACATACACTTTGCATGCAAGATGACCTGGAGATATGGCACTAAATTCCTTCTGCTACTGGTGTGCCTACTACAACCCCCTCCTGGACAGAGGTAGCCTTGCCATTGTTATCCATGCCCTGGTAACTTTGAGATTAGACCACTGTACTATGGTGCAGTGGTCCCCAACCTTTTTGGGACCAGGGACTGGGTCCCGTGGAATAAATTTTTCCATGGACGGGGGTGGTGGTGTCGCCCACCACTCACCTGTGCGGCCCGGGCGGCAGCAGAACCAGGAAGTGACGCAACGGGAGATCCGTCCGTCACTTCCGGCTTTACTAAAATGCTCATCGGAGAGGCAAGGAGAGGGACAAGCAGTGTGTGTGGGGGTGCTCGCCGAAGCTTGCGAGCACCCCGAGAGCCAGGACAGGGTGCTTGCGGCACATCCAGGCCACACGCCAAGCACCCCGTCCTGGCTCTTGGGGTGCTCAAGAGCTCCAGCGAGCACCCCCCCCTGCCGCTCGCCCCTCTGCTAGCCTCCCCGACGAGTATTTTTGTAAAACCAGGCAGCGCGGCGGCTGGGTGGGGCGGTGGCTGGGCGCCGCGCAGCCCAGTTCTTAAGAGGCCACGGACTGGGACCGGTCCACGGACCGGGGGTTGGGGACCCCTGCTATGGTGTACATGAGGCTGCCTTTGAAGACTATTAGATAGCTGTAAGTCCAAAATACAACTGCTTCTAACTGGGACTGGCCACGACAAGCATATTTCTCCAATGCTTAAATACCTGCAATGGCTTCTGGTATAGGCACATCTTTTAGGTACCAGGGGAAAGGGTTAGGTGGGGTGTTTTTTTTAATTTCCCCAGGCCTTTTAACAACTACCCTTGTTTTTAATGCTCCTTTTACCTACTCTTCAGACTTGTTAATTTTGTATTTCACTTTTTCTCTTACATTTTGTTTGTTTTTGTGAACCACCATGGGAACTTTATATGTTGAAGGTGGCATATACTTTTTTTTTAAATGGGAATGGGCAACCGATAACTAGATGTGGGATGGGCCACAATGTCTCCACATGCAACTAATGGTAGCAGATCATATGAAAAAACAAAAGGTCTGGATGTATCCAAATCATTTCATGATACATAATTGGGAATTCTCCCCTTTAGTCCACAACTGCTTCTTCCTCTGCTGAAATAGATACTGCATAAAATTATTTTTGCAGCATGTTTATTTTGTTACCATCCAGAGAGTGAGTGAGTTTGGGGGAGAAACAGCTTCCAATGTCGTGTGAAGTGCAATGCCCCCCTCTAGCGGGCTTTTTGCAAAATCTCCTTTCAGTAAGGTTAAATCTCAAGCAACACATGTTCTCTTTCATCACTGAAAGAGAGAACCATTTAAAGACTCCTGTAGCTATTTGTGATCTGTATTTGTTGCTGAAATTTACATCCTGCCATCATGGCTTACAAAATTATCAAGGAGGCTAAGCGCTGGTAATCCTGTCTCCCCGCGCCGCTCGTACAGCTTCCATCCTTCTCTAACTTAATTTTATATATTATTTATGTCATTTCTATACCACCCAATAGCCAAAGCTCTCTGGGCTGTAATATATAATGACAGGATGCTACCACACATTTCTGCTGTCAAGGGAATAATTTAATGGGAGGCCAGATCTCCTAAAGGCACTTTCACAAATCACAGGTAAGCGACTCCTTGGCTGCATGTGGTCTGACTAATGTGTCCAAAAGCACCTGCACCTTGGTAAAACACAGAGGCCAGCCATATTCCACAGTCATGCATGCCCAAGTCAACACTGCTTAAAGCAGCCTTCCCCAACCTGGTGACCTTCTGTTGTTTTGGACTACAACTCCCAGCATTCCTGACCATCGGCCATGTTCTCTGGGGCTGATCGGAGTTGTGGTCCAACAACATTTGAAGGATACCAGTTGGGGAAGGCTGGCCTAAAGCAATTAAGATGGACGCATAAGAAACCTATCCACTCTTATGGACCTAGCTAACTTCCTCCAAACTTCCTCTAAAGCACCAAGGCCTTCTGTTACACCACTACACAGGTACAGAGACTGATCACCGTATTTTTCACTCTATAAGACGCACTTCCCCCCCAAAAAAAACTAGGTGGAAATGTCTGTACGTCCTATGGAGCGAATACAGTAAAAAAAAATATATTATTTTTTTTAACTTTCCTCTGCTGGTCGGGAACAGCGGAGGACTCCAGGGCAGGGCGGGGGAAGCCCCCGCCTCTCAGCTGATTCCCGCGGAACAGCTGATTTTTTAATTTAAAAATATTATTATTATTATTATTATTATTATTTTACTTTCCTCTGCTGGTCCGGAAGAGCGGAGGACTCCTGGGCAGGGCGGGGGAAGCCCCCGCCTCTCGGCTGATTCCCCACAGAACAGCTGATTTAAAAAAATATTATTATTATTTTGGTACCATACGGTAAGTGCGTCTTATGGTCCGGTGCGTCTTATGGAGCGAAAAAAACGGTATATAATGTAGCATATTCCAAGAACTACAGTTTTTTGTATTTTTAAAGTTTCTACCTCACATGGGGTGAAGACAGACATGAAAAGTGTTTTTGAGCCATGCCTGGATAATGTCTGATGGACCAGGAAGCCAAGCACAATTACCAGAGGCTAGAAGGGACCATGTGTTTGTGTCCTGCATGGCTCTTTATCCTTCCCCAACTCTTCTTAACAGTAGCAGAATAAGTTACGTAACATAAAAGCTTGGCCATTTGCTTCACTTGCATTATTCAGCATTTTTTGGCAGAGGATTTGGTTCAGGTCGGTGCAGTTTTGGGGACATTAGGCATAGCCATATCTGTTGGCCCTGGGATGAGATCCTGCTTTTTGCAGAAGTGGCTGCCCAAGTTGGAATGAATGCCTTTGTCATGTTTATCGAGAGGCAAAAGCATTAACATACCCCAAAGCTAGCCAGACCCAGTCTTCAGGGTTTAATTAGCAGAAAGTCATGTATTATGTGCTGCACAAATCCTGGACTATCACCATGTGTAGTCAATGTGCAAGGTGCCCAGACACAAAGGCAGTCATTGGGTAAATCAGTGAAACGGGCGAACCGACTGCAATCATTTGCTTTCTCTTTGAAACATCCTTCATAAAAGATACCTGTAATGCTAAAAGTTATTTGTATCCTCTCCATTCAGAGAATCAAAAATATGGATACCATTAACATCAGTTTTGTCAATAAATTATTTGTCATAGGAAATCCATCCATCTATTGAGGTAACAACCTCATTCAACATAACACTAAACAATGGTTTAACATTATGAGAATGAGCTGCAGTGAGCCTCAGACGCGCTCTCTCGCTCTCTCACTGTCTCTCTCTCTCACACACACACACACACTGCACAACTGCAAGGAGTTCGGAAGCTTTTGCTTGCATTTTAGATTAACCGCAGTTTGTCATGATATCAAAACCCAGTTAACCGTAACTATGGTTTGTTGAAAAAAGCCAACTTCAGAACAAAAGCCAGTGTGGCGTAGTGGTGAGAGTGTTGGACTGGGACTCGGGAGATCCAGGTTCTATTCCCCGCTCGGCCATGAAACTCACAGGGTGACTTTGGGCCAGTCACTGACTCTCAGCCTAACCTACCTCACAGGGTTGTTGTGAGGATAAAATGGAGAGGAGGAGGAGGAGGACTATGTAAGCCGCCTTGAGTTCCTTGCAGGAAATAAGGCTTGGTATAAATATAATAAAAAAATAGTTTATGAAATCGGCTTGTTTCAACCAACCATAGGTAAGATTAAGCACCATTTAATGTTCTGAGGGTTTGCCCATGGACACATGCCAAACTTTGAGAAAGTGTTGCAGGCACCATCACAAAATGGCTGCTGTGGGGTGTGACCATTCACAAAATGGCTGCCATGGTAGCTGTGGCAACACCCATCTCAGAAGGGAAACCAGAAGGCTAAAGGATTAGTAACTTGCCCAAGAAACTGAGTACAAGGGCAGAGGTGAGAACTGAGCCCCCAAACACAAAATCACTCCTTTGAACCTATACTCCTCTTCTCCAATGGAATACCCATTTCACAGTACACAAAACAACCATTTAAAAGAAGGCTGTGCTAGTCAACTTTGCCCCCACCCTGTGTGTGTGTGTGCGCGCGCTCGCGCGCGCACGTGTGCACCAACTCACCCACACAAATCTCTCTGACTTCCCCCTTCTGGTCCATAGCCCCTTCTGTTATTCCCCCACCATGGGCATTACAGGGGGACCCACCAGGGCATATTTCCCAAATCTTCTGAGCGGTGCCCCAAATTTTTTGAGATGCCCCATTGACATCATGTGTCTCAATATAAGCCTGTCTCTTCTCTCTGACCTCAGTAGCCTTGCAGTGACAGTGAGTACCTTAGAGCAGTGATGGCGAACCTATGGCACGCGTGCCACAGGTGGCACGTGTGGACCGCTCTGCTGACACGCGAGCCATAGGTCACCAGGAGAGTCACCGCCTGGCGCCGACACTCCCCGGCGGTGGTGTGAGGCAGCATCATGCTGCGTGCCCAGGCTCAGGCTGTGACGCGGCGGGCCGGCGGGCCTACCTGCTGCCTCCTTGCCGCCCGTGCCGCCCGCGTTGGACCCGCCGCCGCCTGTCGCGTCATGTCCGGCGCGCTGGATCCCCGCGCTCTGTTTTTGGTGGGGGGGGAGAATCAGGGCAACAGGGCTATTTAAGCCCTGTTGCCCTGGTTCCCCCCCCGCCCAAAACAGAGCGCGGGGATCCAGCGTGCAGGACATGACGTGACGGGCAGCAACGGCAGGTCCAGAGGCGGCAGCGGCGGCTTGAGCGGCGCAGAGAACGTTCCGCGCAGCTCAGAAGAGCGACGGGCGGTGGCGGCAGCAGTTCGGGTTCCGCTTCGGGGTGGCGACGGAGGCCGGGCTGGAGCCGGTGGCGCTGGGTGAGCCCGAGCGAATCTGCCGCGTGAGACGGAGCTTCGTCGCGAACCGTGCCCACCAGTGAGTGAGCCCGCTCAGCCATCCCCATCCCGGCAGGCTTCAAGGGCGGATGCTCAGTGGCCTTGTCCCGAGCCGCATGAGGCACCGGGCCGGCTCTCACCGCCACAGTCAGCACCCATTCGGGCCTTTCGCCCAGCAAGGCGGCGGCCGGTCGTCAGCCCTGGGAGACATCGGCCTCTCTTTGAGCCGCCAGCCGTGACTACAGTGGCAGCGTTTGGTGCCTGAACGGGGCGGGGGCTCGGGCTGGTTTCCCACAGTTTGCCCCGCCGAAGGCTGCATTTGGGGCCGAAGGCTGCATTTGGGGCCGAAGGCTGCATTTGGGACCGGGGGCTCTCCCGCCCGCTCACCCGCCCCTGCTCTCCTCTCCCTCCACAGGCTGTTTGTATCATTGAAAGCCCTGTTTCAATGAAAAAAACTGTATAATTGAAAGCCCTGTTTATTTTATTTATTATATTTATACCCCGCCTTTTTTCCTGTAAGGAACCCAAGGTGGCTTACATAATCCTCCTCCTCCTCTTCATTTTACCCTCACAACAACCCTGTGAGGTAGGTTAGGTTAAGTAGGTTAGGCTGAGAGTCAGTGACTGACCCAAAATTATTGTGTTATTGTGTTTTTCTTTTAAGACAAAAGATGTTAATTAGTTCAGACAACTGTATGAGTTGTTTTTACTAAACTAAAACCCCAGTATTCAGGTTTAATTGCAGTGTTGGCACTTTGAAATAAATAAGTTGGTTTTGTGTTGCAGTTTGGGCACTTGGGCTCAAAAAGGTTTGCCATCACTGCCTTAGAGTCACCCCCTTAGCAGACTGACAGGGGTATATACAAGACGCTGCCTCCTTTCCTTCCACACTCTTCTCATTGCTTTTCCTCCCCTCTTCCTACCTTTCTGTTCTTACATGCACACTGCTGGGAACTTGCTTGCAATGCACATTTGAAGTGGGAGGGGGAAGAGCTCCCTGGGAAATACTGATATTCACACAGCTCCTGATTGTACTGCCCAGACTGGAACTTGTTGGCTTCTGCAAAAGCTCAGTGGCTGCAACACAAAGGATTTAATTTGGGAGGATGCGTGCAGAGGGCCTTATGGTGCTTCCCAGGCTTTTAGATGCGTTTCCCAGTTTATAAAAAGCAAGAAAAAAAACTCTCAGCCACCTCAGCTTATAAGGTTAATTAAGGAATATACAACCCTCCCACTGCACTTTGAAGTGCTACCCTTATGAAAGAAGCTACTTGGCATGGGGAATTCTCTCTCCCCCCTCCATTTCCAACCACCATTAACAGGGTGTGTGTGTGTGTGTGTGTGTGCGCACGTGCGCGCATGTGTCAGGCGTGGGGAGATATATATATATACTGCTCACTTAATACAATCTTATAGATGTTTACTTCAGAATTAAGTCCCATTATGTTCAGTTGGGCTTACTCCCAAAAAAGTGCACATAGGACTGCAGCCTAAGTTACTTTCGTTGGGAGGCTTGCAGCTCAATTCTCTGCACAGAAATTCTTACTCAGAAATAAGTCCAGAGGCTTGAGTGTGGTACTGCAGGCTTATTAAACTGCAGTCCACTGACTTGGCCAGCCTCTCAGCCCAATCCTATTCATGCTTTCTCATTTCTGTTATTCCTTTTTGCATGGATGCTGGCATTCGGTGGTGAGGGAAAGGCACTTGGTACAGGCTCAGAGGTACTTTCTCCACCACTTAGCCCTACTGTTGAAAACAGACCCTTTAGCTGAATGCTGGTGAAGTCTTGCTACAAATTAAGCTATGGGGGGGGGGAGGCAATGAGTGAAGAGAGTTGCAAAAAACAAAACTTCTGTTTCTATAAAGAGCACAGAAAGATGAGGAGGGATTGTTGTTCGGAGGAGAATAAAATGTATGTAATCTGGTTGTTTTCTTGAAGCAGGTGTTGTTGGTGTTTCATCTGTAAAAAGGGAATGCTGAGGCTCTAATCTGTGTGGGATATATTAAGTGCATGGGGAGGGGGAGGCAGCAATTGCTCAGCTGGGAGAGAAAAGCAGTCTGCATGTGCTCAGAGCCACTTCTTATTTCACTATTATTTTTGCTAACAGTGCTGAAATGTAAATAAATTCTAGGCGCCAGGCACAGGCCAGCCACCACCTGTCCTTTCCTCTCCCCTCCAACCAACCCAAAGGCCTGCCGTCCAATCAGAGTGGAAGTGGGCATGGGCAACTAAGCCTAGCAAGGAACAGCAAGCAGGCAGAGGGGAGACCTTTTTAGGGCACGATCCTATGCACATTTAGACAGAAAAAAGGCCTACAGCTTGGCTGGCTGGGACATGCTGGGAGCTGTAGGCCCTTTTTTCTGTCTAAGCATGCATATGATTACACCCTTAGTTGCTTTCAAAAAAATTAAACAAGCAAGCAGTCTTCCCTGGAGGGAAGCAGATAGCATGGCGGGCACCATGGTGCCCAGACACCATGCTGGAAACCCCTAAATTGTGGTTAATCTAGAATGGATTCCATTCTGCCAGGAACAGAAGCTTCCAATCAATACCTGGAAGCCATGCCAGAGGAGAGGACGGGGCGCAAGTGAGTCCAAGGTTTACTGCAGCACATTCTCATAATGCTAAACCATGTTTTAACATGACACCAAAATGCAGCCAAATGTCAGTGCAGCTTCATCTCTCTCTCTCTCTCACACACACACGCACGCACACGCACGCACGCGCACGCACGCACACGCACACGCACGCACACGCACGCACACACACGCACACACACGCACACACACGCACAACAAAGCAGAAGCCACAGTTAATGTGCATATATTGGTTCCAAAGTAGAGTTGAGCAGAATTTTCTTGAGCATAGATTTCTGCATATAACTGTGCACATTTTAACAGGAAGGATATTTTTGTCAAACAGATATGTAAAATATACAAGAAACACAAAGCACTGCTCGTAGGTTAGGTGCAGTAGAAAGACTAGAAACTGTGGCATCCAGAAAGATATTGCACTGAGCACTAAATCAGTGCTTTACAAACAGTGGTACTCATACAACCCATGAAGCTAAAAAAAGCATTGCAATAGGCTATCGTGCAAGCATTCATCTGTTTGTTCAATTCATGAAAGAAAAAAAACCTTGCTATAGGTAACCAGGTGCTAATAGTTCAAAGCCCTGCTCACAGGAAACCCCCCCCCCACACCGTAAAGTTGCTGCTGCTGCTCCAAAGGTTCACGTAAGCTGTGCAGTTCCTGAACGAGTCCATCACAGAGCTCAAAAGAAGCTCCATAATGCAACAGAGCAACAGTTTAGGGCGGGGCTCTCCAGCCTTGGGTCCCCAGATGTTGCTGGACTACAGCTCCCAGAATCCCTTGCCATTAGCCATGCAGGCTGGGTATGCTGGGAGCTGTAGGCCAGCAACATCTGGGGACCCAAGGTTGGAGAGCCCTGGCTTAGCCTTAGGGCATCTTCCCTCTATGTACCCTTTTTAAGTCTTCCACTAGACCAGGGCTCTCCAACCTTGGGTACCCAGATGTTGCTGGACTACAGCTCCCCAAATCCCTTGCCATTAGCCATGCAGGCTGGGTATGCTGGGAGCTGTAGGCCAGCAACATCTGGGAATCCAAGGTTGGAGAGCCCGCACTAGACCATGAAACTCAGTCTTCCCCAACCTGGTGCCCTCCAGATGTTCTGGATGACAACTCCTAGCATTCCTGACTTATTGGCCATGCTGGCTGGGGTTGATGGGACTTGCAGACTAAATATCTGGTGGGCACCAGGTTGGGGATGGCTAATGTAACTGGTAACAGCACTACTTATAATACCTATGAACCAAAAGGCACCGGATGCAACATAAAAGCAGGGGAGAAAAATCTGAGAATAGTTTCTCCCTTGCCTATTTGCTATGATGCCTTTGAACAATCCAGGACTAGGAACAAAAAAGTAGTAAAATTTTCAAAGAGGTTATCAAAAATACATCAAACACACTTTTTCTCAAAACCAAAACTGTATTAATGTTTGGTTCACTCCTGTTCCGAGATGTTCATGTTGCATCTGTCATATTTATGAATAAGATACAAAGTACTATTAGTGGATACATGGCACTTATTCTTATAGGATTCATCTAGAGCCAACACAAAAGACAAAATTCAACATATAAACTTTGAGTTCATAGGTTGAAAGGCAGTGTACTTTGAATTTCATAGGTTGAAAGGCTCTTGTTTGTTGTTGTTGTTTTTAAAGCTGAAAGTTCATTTGTCACAGATGCAAGAGAAGCAGAAAAAATGCCAGCAGGTTTCAAGTTGTCATGACACTGCAGATTCACATTGACCTCATCCTTGCAAAAGAGGGTCTATACATTTACACCTTTTGAAGACATTAAGCCAGAGGTGGGCAACTTCTGGCCCTCCAGGTGTGTTGGTATGCAACTCCCATCAGCCCTCACCATTGGCTGTGCTGGTGAGGACTGATGGGAGTTGTAGGCCAAAACATCTGGAGGGACAAGAGTTGCCCACACCCGCATTAAACCTAAGTTACAAAACGTGCATGTCACTTATAAAAGATGATCTTCCGTCGCTCATTAAAAACCTGGTTGTTCAGGCGGGAATATGGGGTGGGTTAAGATTTTAAAATTGTTATATTGTTTTAATGTATTTTATTGTATTACCGGTATGTATTTTATTGTGTGTACATCGCCCAGGGTGGCCAGGTTGCCGGCCAGATGGGCGATAAATAAATATTAATAATAAATAAATAAATAAAATAAAATAAAAGATGCATAATGAAGAACAGGAGAAAAGGTGGGGTATAAATATAATGAATAAATAAATATATTTACAGACTTACCTCTAGTTTCTCAGGACCAGTTCAGACACTTACCTAGGCAGCGACTCAATAGAATGGCATAGGAGTATTCGCACTTTCCCCCAAATCCTCCACCACGCACCTAAACTAGCATTATGCATACATTACATATGGAAGCCCATGTGCATGATAACCCAAACTGTGCAAACTTTACCCCCATTTGGAGGGGGAGGAGTGGCTAATTAGGCCAAGTGCACATGAGACCATGGCATAGCAATTCCTGGGTCACATGATGTAGTGTATGATGTAGTGGAAGGGTGAATGGATCACCGCTTGGGTAAGATGTCCGAAGCGGGCCTTAGATTCACACGCACCTACCTAAACATTAAACCAGGGTTGCAAAAAAATCATGATTTTTTGCAAAAAATAAAAAAAATCAATTTTTTTGATTTAATCAATTTCCCCCCAAAAAAATTTTTAGTTAAATTAATTTCAAAGTCTCAGGCAACCACATGTACAAATAGCCAACACTTAATAGTTAAGAACACCAAATTATACAGAAAACACTTTCCTCATTTTTTTTACGTTACCAGTATTATCAGTTACTAGGCTACCTACACAACAGGGTTGCAAGAAATCATGATTTTGCAAAAAATAAAAAAAAAAATGATTTTTATTGATGATTTAATCAATGATTTAATCATTGATTTAAATCATTCTGATTTAAATCATTGCAACCCTGCATTAAACTAGTATCTCCCCTGTGACATTGACAGTACAATACTTCTGAGCTCTCTGGGTAATTGAAGGCAAGACTCTTTCATATTTTGATGGAACACAAGACAATTTTTTATAGAACAAAAGAGAATTACCTTTCAGGAGCTGTGGATATTTAGTATGAACCAAGCTGGTGAGGTCTCCACCATCATCGAGAATCATGTTCAGAGGTTGCCCATCTTTGAAATAGAGGGTCTGTTCAATGCACCATATGTATTCCTCATCTGTTTCCCCTTTCCAGGCAAACACTAGGCCCAAATCAAACAGAAAACATATTACCGGTAAGTCTTTTGATTTCCCAACAGTCAAGTCAGTTACACCCAACTGGATGCAGTTTGGAAGCTAAATGACAGGATATGTTATCCTGATCGTTATCTTCCCTTGAGGCAACAAGAAACTCAGCTCTTGCATAAACAGCTAAAAATCAAAATAATCTAATTAGATTTGAACAGGGGAGCATATTTTACCTCTGAATCATGCACATTAAGACCTTGGTCAGAATAAAGCAGCTTCCCCCAGATCCACACAACTATTATTATTTATATAACACCCTCAAAATGCATGGCACTACAGAAAGACAGGTCCCTGCCCGTAGGAGCTTGCCATCTAAATTTAGATACCACAGAGGCACGGAAGGGGAAGAGAGTGTGCATTAAGTTCAGGGATGCTTAACTTTGCCTTAATTTCAGTAGAGGCGAAGATTAAGGAGCTGAAATAAGTGAGTTTCAAGGAAAGATTTGAAAGAAGAGAGGTAGATTGGTTAGGTCATCTTGCTTCCAAGTCAACATACCATCAGAAAATCATGTAAGGAGTTACTAAGAAATGCAGAGCTACTGCTATCCCCTTGCACTTCTCCCCATAATTCAAGTCTTAGACTCACACTTACATAAAGCGTTCATCATCTGAAATACATGCCTAGACATCTCCCAGAGGAATAGCAGTGTTAAGTCTGTTGCAGCAAAAGCAACTAAGAGCCTTGCAGCACCTTAAAGACTAGCAAATTTATTATAGCATAAGCTTTCATGGACTAGAGTCCACTGTAGCAGCTTCTGCCATAATAAATATGTTAGCCTTTAAGGTACTATTTGTAAGCCTCTATTATTTATGCCTCAATATGTATTTCCATCTTTGGAGAGCAGATATTAAGTGACCTCAGCTTAATCCAGCCTTCCCCAGCCTGGGGATCGCCAGATGTTTTTGACTATAACACTCCTGATCATTGGCCATGCTGGCATGGGCTGATGGGGATTGAAGTCCCAAACATCTGGAGGCATCAGGTTGGCCTAATCTAACTTGCAGGGTATTTGTGAGGATAAAGTTGGGAGGACGGGACCTGGAGGAAGGGGAGGATATAAACATAAACCAGGAACCGCTAACTGCCTGCTCCTTTTCTTTTTACTCAAGGACCCAGTGCCAAGGGCAATTCTGTCTTGCAACCTTGCCTGCCATATGAATATTTATTCATTAATATTTATGTTGTTGTTGTTATTGTTATTATTATTATATATTTATATACTGCGCCGTCTCCCAAAGCAGTTACTTTATTCCCAACTCAAGGATGGAAAGCGGAATATCGGTGGTCAGTATAAAAGGTTTAAAGATGTTCTTAAGACTAATCTAAAAAAATGCAATATAAACCTCGAAAACTGGGAAGCTCTGGCTCATGAATGATCTAAATGGAGGTTGGCCTTTCACAAAGGTTCCATGGACTTTGAAGAAGCCCGAGTGCAAGGTGAAAGGGAGAAACGTGCTAAGCGAAAAGCATGTCAAATGAATCCTTTACAGGACCATCTTCCATCTGGTAACCTGTGTCCTCACTGTGGGAAGCTGTGTGGATCTAGAATTGGCCTCCACAGTCACTTACGGACCCATCGCTAGAGTCTACACAATTTTTCTTTAGAAATTTCCTCCTTTTATAATTTTCTCTTTGTAATTTTATCCTGGAAGACGATCTTACTCGGTCACGAGTGATCGTCTACCAGGGCCGGTGCTACCATTAGGCCAACTAGGCAGCTGCCTAGGGCGCAGGGCTAAAGGGGGCGCCAGAAACACCTTGGAAAAAAAATACAGCGTAGAACCCAGAGAGACAGTCAAGGTATTTTAGCACCTGAGGCACGAAATCCCGTAAGTGCCTCTGCCTGGGAGCAAAAATACAATAAAAATAAATAATTTGGTGGCTGGGACGGCCGCTTCCTGCGGAAATGTCCCCTCCCTCCAGCACTCCGCCCCCACCACACCAGGTCAGTCTGGACTGAGGGACATTTTCAATTTTTTACGCCTTTTAATTCCGGGGAGGGAAACTGTAGCGGACGGGACCCCTCCCTGCAAAGCCCACACCCTTAACGGGTACTTCGCTCTCACCAAGGGCCACCTTGTATTGGTCACTTCAGACTTTAAACTGTCTTTTAAAGTTGCGTTAGCCGATTATGTGTCTTAGGTCTTATATGTAGCTGTTCACCCACGTTTGTCTTTATTAAGCAGTTTGTTTTATTTGATTACTTGAAGCAGGGTGCCCCTCCGTTAATTCACTTTCCTGTCACCAGTCAGACTCTGGAGAATTAGAACTTTGAATAAAAAGGTTGATTTATTGTTCTAACAAAGTCTCTAAACTGATATTCAACTCAGGAACAGGTAACTTGGATTTTCAATAGTTAATTCAAACTTGTTATTTGCTTAGATTCAGGTTAAAGGCAGGCAGATGTTATACAGTGCTCTTTGTATCAATTTGGCTTGGTTACTTGAAAGTTACAATATCAGACTAGGGAACTTAACTGTCCCTCACACTAGTCCAGAGTTTCTCCTTCTTCCTCAGACAGAAGGTCCTTCACTCCCTAAGTGGAGACTCCTGTGAAGGGTTCTATACTAACACCTCCACGTTTGCTTTCTCACAACTTAGTACTAGATTTCCTGTCCGAACTCTTCTCTTCCGTACCACCTTTCCCTATCTACTCTACTAACCTTCCACTCCCTCTCTCACTCCAACCCACTCTCTTCCCCAACTCACAACCAACTCCCTGGGGTTCTATGCTCTCGGCCTCAGCCAATCAGAGCCTCTGGAATGTTCAGCTTGGCCCCTCCCTGGGCTTCTGCCTGTCACTCTGCCACAGAAACCTCCAGCCGAATCCAGCCCACGGAGGGCTGCGCACCCTCTGCGCGCCGCTCTCCAAGCCCCAGCGAGATCGGAGATACGCTGGGGCTTCCCCCGCCAGCCTGCCCCCCCGCAACTCTCTGACTCTCTCTGCACGGAGGATTAAAAGGGGGGGCGCACGCAGGGGCTAGGTGGCTTTGGGGGCGAGGGCCACCCTGATGTCTTCGGGCCCGAGGGCTTGCTCGGGAGGAGAGAAAGCTCCCGCTCGCGCGCCTTTCAGCTGCTCCCCGCTGCTGCCCAGCGCATGGAGGCGGGGAGGCCTTTTAAAGGGGCAGGCGCCCTGCCTGCACAGCTGAGTCGCCCAGGGCGCAGGAGTCGAGGCCAGCAGCCTCTTTCCGCGGCTGCAATGCCCGGGCCCCGTGAGCAGCAGGCGCTGGAAAGTCCGACGGCTCCGGAGGAGTCTGTGCTGCATCTGGTTGCCAGGTGGTCATGTTATGGTGAGGTCGTGAGGTGGTCGTGTTATTCCCTGCTGGGCCCCAACCAATCGTTCTTCTACATCTCTCAGCTCTTTTGCATGCTTGCATCCTATTTATCTGTGAGCGGCCTTTGCCAAGCTGGCTGGGGAATGCAGGGAGTGGTGGCAGGGTTCTTTTTATGTCTAGATTGAGTCCACTCTAGGCAGCACTCGCGGTCGCTAGCCCAGTGTTCTCCAACCTTGGGTCCCCAGATGTTTTTGGCCTACAACTCCCAGCATGCTGGCATGGGCATGCTGGGAGTTGTAGGCCAAAAAACATCTCCTTTGCTGATCTGATTATGATTCAACATCTAAGAAATATTCTCCCTTTTGCCCTTTTGCCCTTTTATTTTTAAAATAAAATTTCCAAAATCCATATCACTGGAATACCTCTGTTAGGTCAACTTAAAGATCTCAAAATAATCTGCAAGCTTTCAGGTTTTCCAAACTTCCATCAGGCAAGATGGAAAACAAAGCAAAAGGGGGGATGGGGGATTCTTTTAAAAATGTCTGTACAAATACTAAGCACCAAACAGGATTGCCATGTCCACTGAAAGTACAAGCATGTGATCCTGGATTTCATCAGACATTGGATCACCTTAACCCAAAGTTAAGGGGAACTTAGCTTGTCAAAGGCATGCAAGTAGAAAGACAATTGGAGGAATGCTGTGGGGTCTGAAATGTAAAACAGGTTTTGTCTACTTTAGCCCTCAGCAGAGTTCAAATTTCCAGGGGGGGATGGTGGTTTCAGCCTCCCACACATCTAGTTTGGAGAAGGCTGCGGGGCCATGGCTGGAGAGTTTGGGAGCGGGACTCATGAATATTATACATTAGATAGATAATAGAGTTGGAAGGGGCCTACAAGGAGCATCCCCCTGCTCAATGCAGGAAACTAGAGGAATGGCTTGGCAACCATTTCAATTGAATCTCAGTTAGCATCTTCTTTAGACATTAAAGAAATCGTTTGCCAGTTTGCCAAGAAAAAGGCAAGGAAAATGAAGCTTTAAACATTAAATGTAGTTTCTGTCACACTTCACCAGGATTTTTTCTATATAGCAAATTGGTACTACATCAACATGTATTTTATGTATGTTTGTCAATGTTTATGATAATAAATTTTTTAGGTTTTGCCAATTGACTTTTATTTCATAATGGGCATAGGGCTGGAGGGAGGGAGGGCTCAAGTGGGAAGGGGGGGGGCGCTAAATATCTGATCTTGCCTAGGGCACCAAACTGCCTTGCACCGGCCCTGTCGCCTACTAATATAATAAAACCTCTTAGCAGCTTATATACAAAAATACTAAAAAAAAAAACCCACTGTTAATCATGTCTGCCTCTAACATACATGATTTCAGAGACATGTCATGAAAAAGGCATCCTTGTACACCCTTACCTTCGTGTTTCACCTTTGCCTAATTCCTAGACCAAATGTATACCGTAAGATGCATAATCGATGGGTTAGATAAAGACTAAGTAAGTCAGGCTTTAATCCTATTTATTTTAATGGGACTAAAGTGTAACTTACGGTACTTAATTTGGATCCAGTCCACTATCATGATGAATCTTTAATAGCGATTTGTTCTCACATGACAGGTCGTAAAAATGATTACTGACATAAACAGTTCTATTAGCGTGGATGCCATACTACGACAATAGTCAAGAGCTGCAGAACTGAGACATATATCCTCCGGCATGCTACATTGCTGACTTTTATGTATTAATAAAAACTACTGCACCCCATACAGCAAAGGAAGTAACTGAGGACTTCCATTTCTCATACGGTTTAGTGTAGGACTAGGATGACCAGCCTTTCAATATACCTTTATGGCTCCAGTATACCTTTATCAGCTGTGTAGAAAAAGGAATTTGGACAGGCACAGTTGTTCAGCACTCATGAGAATGAGAAAAGCTGAACCTCCCAAATTTCCCAAGACATCCTTGAATATTTCGATCTCATTGTCCAACACACTGCAGCAGCACCCAATAGCAGATCATTTCACCTAAGTGCCTAGAGAAATTTTCAGGCTCCTTCCAACTCTATGATCTATGAACCCAGTGAGCATGGGTTATGCGACAGTTAAACAACCCTCACATAACCCATGGTCTGTTTTAGGGTTATACGAGGGTTGTTTAACCCTCGAAAATCCACGTTTGCCAAGTTCATGTGACATGACAACCCCCAAATGGGGGTTGCATATGTAATTTGGCACCCATGGGTGCTGCGGCTCATCATGGATTAAATAACCCATGCGAACCCAGTCAGTATATTGGAGCCAATACTCAGCAAAGCAGGAATATTAAATAGAAAAGTGGCAATAAAGGATCTTCAAGGCCCCAGTCTCAACAGTGTCAAGATGAGCATGCTGCTTAGATTAAGCTTTTGTACTTTGGAAGTTATTTTTATCTTGTGGCTTAAGACCTACTTTTCACTCTTTTTGATTAGCCATAAAGCAGCAGCATAGCCTGCTTAGACAAGTAGCTCCTGCATTTTTTTTGCTAGGGTGATGCACCAATAGGATTTTGCCCTGTCAGCACTGTATTCAGAATAAGAAATCACACTCTCACTAGGAAATCAAACAAATTTCTTCTGCTCTGATGCTAGCCTGACAATCCCCCATCTCTCTCCTGCATTTTTCAGCAATCACTGGCCTGGACTGAACAAATGAAACTGTCAGGAATTAAATTGTTATCAAAGCAAAACATTACCAGGAATCCCAATTTTGGCAATAGCTGCAGCAGCATGATCCTGAGTGGAAAAAATATTGCAACTGGACCACTGCACCTGCAAAATAATTCAAAAGATATCCATAAGCATTTTTAATGGACCTTACTACTTGCTCAGAAAGGGGTGTGTGTGTGTATTTAAAAGGTAAACAGTTTAAAGAACAAGGAAACCAATTATTTTAAAATGTAGGCTTAATCAGATTTGGGGACACTGAACTCTGGCTAAACTAAAAGCTTTCCAAAACCCAGCTGCTAAACATCAAATGTAACTGAGCCTTGGGAGACTGGTGGTAACTTATAAAAGAAGTGTTGCTTTTCCCCAAAAGTCCAATCAGGATTTTATTAATCTCATTATCAATGAAACTCTTTACTGGATGTTATGACATTAATCATCTGAAACGTTAATAGTGTTTGTGGTGTACACTGATTGCCAATTAAAAAGAATATTCCCAAACAGTGGACCAAGAACCTGCTACTGGACTGTGGGGAAACCTTGGCATTGACTTTGGTATGGGTGGATGGGCAGTCAACCGAATGATGAAAGCAATGCTGAGATGTCTGCATCTACCCAGGATTAAGAATGTCTCCACACAAATTAGTTTGCCGGTGATCAGTGCTCAGAATCACATACCTCTCACCTGCAAACTACACTTCAGGTAGGAAGATCCCCATGGATTCTGGCAGTGATTAGAACATGTGAGATAGAGCTACCATTGCACTGAAACAGGAATGTGTAACTGTAAATACCTACAGGCAGCACTACTTCGTGAACCTGGTACCTCCCAATGCACTTCCTGTTTGCCAGCTACAATGGCACTTTAGCACGCTTAGCAGCTAACCATCCCCTGCAAGATACCTGTGTTCCGAGCCGGCTGACTTTAAGAGGACTGCGATACTTCAGTGTTTATTTCAATACTATGCAAGGAAGTGCTCCATTTGGCATGGAGCAGTAGTCCCCAAAAGCTCTTTCCTAAGGGAACCACAAGTGGAATTTCGTCTTTGAAAAGTTTTCTCTATCGTGTTTGTTTTTCATTGTGACTACCCCTTGACAGTATAGAGCAGTGATGGCGAACCTTTTTGAGCCCAAGTGCCCAAACTGCAACACAAAACCAACTTATTTATTTCAAAGTGCCAACACTGCAATTAAACCTGAATACCGAGGTTTTAGTTTTAGAAAAACAACTCATACAGTTGTCCGAACTAATTAACATCTTTTGTCTTAAAAGAGAAACACAATAACAGAGCTTTCAATGATACAAACAGTTTTTTGTTGGGGGAAAAAATCTACTCAAAAAATAATTATAGTACTACATTGTACATATAGCCTGAAGGGAATTTATACAAACTTTTTAAATAATTAGGCACATGTATTTTTGGATAAGGGATTCTCAACTTGTAATATGATTATATGCCTTACTAGCCTTGGAGGCTGTTCCAAGTGGTCCGGAGTCTGGTCAGTCCAGTCGCTCCGGACCCACTGGAACAGTCAAAAGCCTCCTGTGAGGCTTTAGCGAAGCACTTCGCAGATAAAATTGATCGGATTAGGAGTGGGATATCGTACGTCGTGGACACAGGGAGTGAGCGGGAGGAGGCCAATGGCAGACCGGTTTTGTGGGATCGGTTTCGGCTTCTTCCTTCTGATGAAGTGGACAAGGTGCTTTCATCTGTGAGGCCGACCACCTGCTTGTGTGATCCTTGCCCGTCCTGGCTCATCATGAGCTGTAGGGAGAGACTGGGTGAGGGGATCAAGGCGGTGGTGAATGCCTCCCTCGAGGAGGGAGTGATGCCATCAGCCCTCAAGGAGGCAGTAATAAGACCGCTTCTAAAGAAGCCCTCCTTGGATCCCCAGGATTTAAACAACTTTCGCCCAGTCTCCAATTTACCATTTCTGGGCAAGGTGATCGAGCGGGTGGTGGGTGCTCAGTTGAAGGCACACTTGGATGACGCCGATTATTTAGATCCGTGCCAGTCGGGCTTCAGGTCTGGACATGGGACGGAGACGGCCTTGGTCGCCTTGGTGGATGATATGAGGAGGGCTTTGGATAGGGGCGAATGCTCCTTTCTAGTCCTCCTCGATCTCTCAGTGGCTTTTGATACCGTTGACCACGGTATCCTCCTGGACCGTCTGGAGGGGTTGGGCTTGGGAGGCACTGTATTGCAGTGGTTCCGGTCCTTCCTCTCTGGAAGGTATCAGAGGGTAGTTCTCGGGGAAGAGGCTTCGGACCCTCAGCTGCTCACTTGTGGAGTGCCGCAGGGTTCCATCCTCTCCCCGATGTTATTCAACATCTACCTCAAGCCGCTGGGAGCTATCATCAGGAGGTTTGGGGTGCAGTGTCATCAGTATGCGGATGACACGCAGCTCTACCTCTGTTTTAAGTCCTCACTGAGGTTGGCCGTTGAGACCCTGTCCAAGTGCCTGGAGTCAGTGGCTGGCTGGATGGGAAGGAATATGCTGAAACTGAACCCCGACAAGACCGAGGTACTTCTGGTGGGGGACAAGGGAAGGTTAGGGGATGTTGACCTGGTGCTGAATGGGGTACATCTACCCCTGAAGAACCAGGTCCGCAGCTTGGGGGTCATTCTAGACTCCCAGCTGTCCATGGAGGCTCAGGTGGCAGCTGTGAGCCGGGCGGCGCTGTATCAACTCCATCTGATACGGCAGCTGCGCCCCTACCTTCCTAATCACCTGCTCCCATCAGTGGTTCATGCCTTGGTCTCCTCTCGCCTAGACTACTGTAATGCGCTCTACGTGGGGTTACCCTTGAAGACGGTTCGAAAGCTTCAGCTGGTACAGAACGCGGTGGCTCGCCTGATTAAGGGCAGCCGCCGGTGTGATCACATCACGCCAGTGCTTAATGAGTTGCACTGGCTACCAGTTACTTGCCGAGCCGAATTCAAGGTGTTGGTTTTGACCTTTAAAACCCTACACGGCTCCGGCCCAGCTTACCTCAAGGAGCGCCTCCAGCAACATCAAGTAGGCCACTCAACAAGGTCTGCCACGGACGGCCTTCTCCTTATCCCATCAGCCAGAGCAGCCAGGCTGGTGGGGACTAGGAAGAGGGCCTTCTCTGTGGCGGCCCCCACATTATGGAACTCCCTCCCTAGTGACCTTTGCCATGCCCCCTCCGTGATGAGCTTCCGCCGTGCATTAAAAACATGGCTGTTCAGGCGGGAATATGGGGTGGGTTAGGTTTTTAATAAGAATTTTTTATATTGTTTTAATCATTATATTTTATTGTGTTTTACTGTATTTTAATTGTACATCGCCCAGGGTGGCCGGGTGGCCGGCCAGATGGGCGATTAATAAATATAATAAATAAATAAAATGCCAGACTGAAATTGTATGGGGCAAGCTTTACCCCGGGTCCTTTCCCTGCTTCTACAGGTGTCGGATTAGTAAAAGTAAAAGTCAACCTGTACTAGGATGAGCAAGATAAACAAGAAAACTAAACGTGCTTAACACATTTTAAACACTTTATGTCTTGGAATGCAAACACTGCATTAGGTAAAAGTTTGCATTGGGCATGCTTTTGCACAATTAATATGATTTTTGCTATTGCATGCATGCTGATAATTTGTTAAACCTTGGCTCATACTCCATTAGTTTGAGAGCAACACATGCAGCACTCAGGTCAACTGTTTGGGCTTTACATCCAAGCCATACTCTGTGCATCATTCTTCAAAATCTTTTAAATGTGATAACAATGTAGAAAAGAATTCTGTAACAGGAATTCTAGAATAAAATTATTCTGTTCCACACTGTGAGAAAGAACAAAATCATTAGTGTTTTGCAGAAGGGGACAGTTTTTTTGCGATCTGGTGACAGAGGTCCCTGTGTGCCAGCTGTGGCACCCGTGCCATAGGTTCGCCATCACTGGTATAGAGCAACCATGGCATGGCTCATTTTGTTCCACCTTAGCCCACAACACCAAGACAGCTTTTCTCTCTCATAAAAATGTACTAAGGAACCCAAATGCAACTTTACCTCAGCACCCAGAGCTACCAGAGTTTCAATCAGAACTGCAGTCTGCAGAGTCATGTGTAGGCAACCAGCAATCCGAGCGCCTTTCAGTGGTTTTGTTGCAGAGTACATCTCCCGCATCTTCATCAAACCAGGCATCTCATTCTCAGCAATCTCCAGGGCCTTGCGACCCCATTCAGCAAGGCTGATGTCAGCTGCAAGCACAGGGAGCAACAGGTGGTTGAAACATGTATGCACAAAACTGTAGTTCATTCATCAGCACAACGGCTATGAAGCTATCAAGTCAGACAGTATATGGCAGCTGGGAGAAAGGGGAGCAGCCCTTCTTCATTCCCTCTTGAATCATAAGGAATTATGTATCCATGGTGTTATACTACAAAGGTGTTTTCCCCCCATTCCATATCCACTTTACAACCATAACTTTCATATGCAGGTGAATGGAGTTAGGTGTCAAGGTCTCTGTGTTGGAAGAAACTTTAACCTCCACGTAATTTGTTCTGCAAAGTTTTTGAAGCTAGGTGCTCCTGGAATAATGGTCAATTGAGAAGTGTTCCATGGACTTGCAACATTCTGAAAGTTATACTTTTTTAAAAACCAAGGACATCTGTCAGCTTTACAGGAACCAGCAGCAAGATTATACACACACACACACACACACACACACACTGAGCCCAATACTAAATATAGCTTGTGTTTGTCAATCGTAGATAGCTATGTCAGGTATATTGAAGTTTATGACACAATTTCAGCTAGGCCATATTGCACCACATACTAGACTTATTGCAAAGACAGGAGAATTCTTTCACCAGAGATTTCTCCCTAATAATTCAAAGAGTCTTTGAGAAGAGGGCAGCCAGCCAATAAATAGCACCTGGGAAACAGATACTCAAAAAATTGTTAAAATATATAAAGCAGAAGTCCTAAGCATGTGCAAATGTGTCCCATTTTCAAGCTTACATTTCTACCTTCAACTGCAAATTGGAGGCTGTCTGGCAAGACAATTTTGATGCCAACACACAGAGACAAGCACTAAAAAGCACACCTCAGAATCTATTTGATCCAAGGATGAGTGCGGTGGAAACCTGATCTCATGCAATTATCCACTATAGCTCTTCTGCAGGGATCCATTGCTTTGAGACTCTGAGTATACCTGCCTCTTCCTTTGCTCTTCCCATTATCCAGGTTCTAGCTGAAAGATGCCCTGCTTCTGATCTTCCTAGAGCAGACTTCTCCAACCTGGTACCCTCCAGATGTGTTGGACTACAACTCCCAACACATCTGGAGGAAACCAAGTTGGGGAAGGCTGTCCTAGACTAGAGGCATCTGGCCGGCAGCCGGCCATTGTTAAAACAGAATAGTAGACTAGACAACCTCTGACCTGATTCTTTTGGGTATTGTTGTGCATCTTAATGTAACCTGTGTCCTCACTGTGGGAAGCTGTGTGGATCTAGAATTGGCCTCCACAGTCACTTACGGATCCATCGCTAGAGTCTACACAATTTTCTTTAGAATTTTCCTTCTTTTAAAATCTCTTTTGTAAAAAAAAAAAAAATTTATCCTGGAAGACAATCTTACTCGGTGATCGCCTGACTGACTGAATGTAACTTTCCCTCCTAGAGTAGAGCTACTTAAGGGCTTCAGCTCCCCTATCAACTTTTGGCATCATGACCTTCTAAACTTCCTGCATTTTAAGCAGGTACAACAGCTTAGAGATGGTGAAACGCTAACAAGAAAAACGAGAAAATTATATACAGTAATACCTTGGATTGCAAGTAACTTGGTTTGAGAGGGTTTTGCAAGACAAGCAAATTTTTAAATATTTATTAAATATTTTTTTTACTTGATATACAAGCGACGTCTTGCAATACAAGTACTGTAGTACGGCTTAAATTAAAAATCTCTGTACAAATTTTTTTGGGGGGGATTTCGTTTTGATATAAGAGTGTTTTGAATTACAAGCACGTTTCTGGAACAAATTATGCTCTCAATCCAAGGCATGTCTGTAATGCAAACTCACTTTCATCATCTTTGCTTTATTCTGGTCTTCCTCCATTTAATTAATACGTGGGCTTGCTAGGAAAACAGCAAGCCATTTCTAGTTCCTGATGGAAATAAAACTCACGAGAAACCACCAGATCCCTTCAGTGATTCCCAGTAACTATAATTATAGTAACTAGATTTGGTAACCATAAGCCAAAATTTCATAAGGAAGGATTTTTTAAAAAAGAAACAAGAAGGAATAATAGTTTAGAGTACTCAAACGTTAAGGAAACAAGGTTTTAAGTATTGGGGTTGGGAGAACAGCTGACACACTACAACCTCAAAATGAACTACTTGGGCTCATCCCACCCAGCATTACTTCATACAATAGCCACTCATTTGAAAGGAACTTGGGCAGGATTTGGTACAGTTAATTCCTTTATGATCCCCTTACAGTGCTCACTAGTATTTCATTAACCTAAATAATTTTGACTTGTCAGCAACACCTGCTCCCCTTGGTACTTCAGAGGCTGTTGGTGGTCATGTCTGAGACTCAAAGAAGATACCCAATGCCATAAGAGTAGAGTTCTGCCAGTACTTCAGAGACTGACAAGCTCTGCATCAAGCAAATTATATGGAACTTTCGAAATGGCAGAGAAGCAAAAGTGCTGATGCAAACCACTTAATGAATAATTTACTTAAGTCAACTTTACCCTTGAACAAAACCAGGGTGACTTGTGGTTGTCATTTCTTTGTACAACCCAACCTTCAGATCCCTCAACTCTTGAAAGGAAAATAGTGGGGAAATAGCTACGACGCTTCACCCATGTATAGTTTCCACTTTGGCGTATTTTGATAAGCAGGGCCGGTGCTACCATTAGGCCAACTAGGCAGCTGCCTAGGGCGCAGGGCTAAAGAGGACGCCAGAAACGCCTTGGAAAAAAAATACAGCGCTCTCAAGTGGGAAGGGGTGTGTGCTAAATATTTGATCTTGCCTAGGGCACCAAACTGCCTTGCACGGGTCCTGTTGATAAGATAGCTTGATAACGTTAGTACACATCAGGTTTTGACGACACAGAAGCAATCTTTCGGTAATCAATTACAGCAGTTCTAGTCTGCAGTGATATGTATACCGTTAATTATATAGGCCAAGAGGTTTTCCTAAATTTCCCAGCACAACAGTAACTTCACTTTCCGGTTCTAATCTTTTACGCCCATGACAAGACTCCAATATGACTATCGTTATTTAATAGATCAGCCATATACAGCCCTAACTAATAAAGAAATGCCGAAGGGTGCAATCCTATGCATGTTTAGACAGAAAAAAGCCCTACAACTCATGGCTGGCTGGGGCATGCTGGGAGTTTTAGGACTTTTTTCTGTTTAAGTATGCATAGCATTGCACCCTAAATTGAGAATGTTTCAATTCCTCCCGAGAAGGCAGCAAGCCGTGACTTTGCAGGATGTTTGCGTTTACGCATACGGAGAAACGGCGTGTATTTTGTTTAAAAACTCCCCCATCTCGGACGGATTTGCCGAAGTTCTATATTTCAAAATTACAAGGTTTCTCCCTTGCGGGAACAATCAAGTGTGCATAATAGCAAGGAGGCATCGGCAGCTTGACAGCATGGTCCCCGCGAGCATTATGGGAAATGTAGTCACCGCGGCTACAAAACTAGAACACAGTCCTTCCGCCGGACGGTTAGACGGACTACAATTCCCAGAAGGTGCCTTCCCCCAGAGCCCACATGGAGTTTGCTCAGAGGCTACACGCTAGCTAGTCAATCTAAAGTCCATTTTAGACTACAGAACGCGAAAATTACCAGGTCAGGGCTAGTTAGAACAGAAATGATTTGATTATTTAAGAACATCTACTTTAAATTAAGGGCAGCCAGCTCGATGGGGTGGGAGTGATTCATCAATACTACAAAATTCTATGGGATATAAAAAGATCTAGGTGCGATACGGAAAGAGAAAAGACCCAGGAGAAAACGCACCATCCGCCCCCCTCCCAAGCCAAGCCCATGGAAAACGGGAGCGCTTCGTCATTGCTCCGCTTTGCAATCAACCGCGACGGTGGCAAAGGGAACCGAAATGATCTCTGCAGGCCTCGCGCCGAGGCAGCTTACAAAACAGAGAGAACGAGAAAAAAAAAATAATAATCACTGACCAACTTTGTACGGGAGCTTGTCTGACATGCTGAATCTTCTGCAGCCGGAGTGGAAGAGAAGGAAAGAGAAGCGCCTGGGTGACCAAAAGGCGGCGAAAACCGACTGGCGGCAAAAAGGTGGCTTTAAATAGACTCGCCTAGCTTTGCAAATGTCTGAGGCCGCCTCCACCAATCCCCACGTAGGGCGTGAAGGGGGCGTAGCCCTGGAGTGCGCAGAGGAAAAGGAGGCGCCCGGACGCGCACGCTTCGTCGGGTGTGCCTCTGCCGGAGGAGGTAGCTGGCGGAGGTAGACTTCTCTTATCCTTTACGTCACGGAGTTAAAGTTACTAGAAGCCGAATAGAGGTCCTTTCTTTCATTAGAAAGAACATAAGAAGAGCCGTGCTGGTGCAGGGCAAAGGCCTAGCTAGTGCAGCATTTTGTTCCCGCAGTGGCCAACCAGATGTCAATGGGAAGCCCACAGGTAGGACATGAGTGCAACAGCACCCTCCTGCTTGTGTTCCCCAGCAACTGGCGCACAGAGGCATACTGCCTCGGATACTGGAGATCATAGATAGCCATCATGACCAGTCGCCATTGATAGCCGTATCCTCCACGAATTTGTCTAATACCCTTTTAAAGCCAGGTTTGGTGGCCATCACTACACCCTGTGGTAGTGCATTTCATCGTTTTAATGATGTGCTGTGTGAAGTATTTCCTTTTATCTGTCCTGAATCTCACATCATTCAGCTTCATTGGATGACCCCAGGTTCTAGACTTAGAAGAGAGGGAAGGAAACTACTCTTTCTCCACACCATGCATAATTTTATATACTTCTGTTATGTTCCCTCTGACCTTATTTCTAAACTTAAAACACCTGAACTTGTAGCTTTTCCTCATAGGGGAGTTGCTCCAGCCCCTTAATCATTTTGGTAGCCTTTTCCAGATCTACAATATTGTTTTTGAGGTGCAGTGACCAGAACTGTACACAATATTCCAAGTGTAGTCTCACCATAGATTTGAATAAAGGCAGTATGATATTGGCAGTTTTTAAAAAATCAGTTCCTTTCATAATAATCCCCAGCATAGAATTTGCCTTTTTCATAGCAGCCCCACACTATGTTGATGTTTTCATTGAGCTGTTCACTGCAACCCCAAGGCCCCTTTCCTGGTCAATCACTGCCAGTTCAGATCCCATGGTTGCATATGTGAAGTTAGGAATTTATTTTTGCCTCAATGTGCATCACTTTGCACTTGCTTACATTGAAATGCATTTGCCATTTCAATGCCAATTCCCCAGTTTGGATACATTCTTTTCGAGCTCTACACTGTCCCTTTTTTTTTTTTAACCACCTCTAAATAATGTGGTATTGTCAGCAAACTTGGTCACCTCACTGTTCACCCTATCTCCAGATAATTTATGAACAAGTAAAAATGAAAAACACTGGTCCCAATACAGATCCTTCGGGGACTGCACTGTTTACATCCCTCCACTGCAAGAACTGGCCATTTATTCCTACACTCTTCTTTCTGTTCTTTAACCAGTTACCAATCCAGAAGAGGAACTTTCCTCTTATCCCTTGATGGCTACGTATGCTCAGGACTGTTTGGTGAGGCACTTTATCAAAAGCTTTTTGACTGTCCAAGTAGGATCACCCGGATCAACTACGGTGTACTGATTTTTGTTCAGCAAGACTTGTATCTTGGCTTCTCCAGTTTCCTCCCTCCCCATCCACTGAGACACTCCCTTCCCCCCTCTCTGAGGTCAAGTTCCCGACCTTGGTGGCCAGCCGGCACAGTTCATAGATTTCATAGACCATAGAGTTGGAAGGAGCCTACAAGGTTATCGAGGAGTCCAACCCCCTGCTCAATGCAGGAAACTAGAGGAGGGGTCTCCTATCCAAGTAATAACCAGGCCTCACCCTGCTTAGCTTTCCATGCTCAGACAAGCTGAGCCAGCGTAAGCCACAGGCCAGGTTTTTTCTGTGCCAGCTGCAGGGGGAGCTGAGGGGGAGTTGGATCTCTGACTCCCCCTTCCGAGGTTGGGGAGTTGGATCTCTGATTCCCCCTTCCGAGGTTGGGAAGCGGTCTCTGACCTCAGAGGAAAAACTCCGAACAATCATATGGCCCCTCAGATGCTGCCTAGGGGCCATAAGATTGCTCCCTCAGTTCTTCAGGTTCCTTTCCTGAAAATATCAGTTACAGTGGGAGACAGGTGCAAAGAATTCATTTAGCTTTACTGCAGTCTCCTCATCCTCCTTTAGTACTCCTTTAACTCCCTTGTCATACAACAGACCAACTGCCCCTCTAGCCAGTTTCCCTGCTTCTGTTGTGTGAAGAAAAAGAAAAGCTTTCTTTCTTTTTTTTAATATAGAAAAGCTTTCTTTTTTTTATTCAGGTTGTGCCCTTCGAAAAGGGGGCCCCCTCAGAGAAAATTCTCCCGGACGCCAGATGACTCACCTTTTATCTTGTAAAAATTGCTACCCTGTGCTCCAGGCTATTTGGCCCAAGCTAGGCTTGCTTGACTGCCCGGATAATAATTTACAACTGAGAACCTGTCCGGTGATGTTCTGGTCAGAGATGGCACCAAAGATGAAAGAGTGGTCTATGATTGTCTGAAAGATCATACCATGAGCTGGGATGGGGGGGAATATAGGACTGCCTGGCAGGGAGTTTGGGGTCTTTGTTCTACTACCCCAGTGATGTGAAGGGCGAAAGGGGGCTGCTGAAAGTCCCTGTAGGAGACATGACCCCCTGGCTTGGGTGACTAGCTATGGTGAGATAGCTTTGTTATTTTCTTTGCTCTGATTGTGTGTACCAAAGTAGTCTGCTGTTAGATCCTTATCCTTGTATATTTCCTTTTTGTTGTTGTTGTTCATCCTTCCCTTCTCCCTTCTACTCTTTTATCCCCAATAAATCTCTTGTTTAACCCTGACAGGGTGTTGTTTGTGTCTCTTCAGTTCAGTGCAAAATCCCATGCCTTAGCCAAGGCTGTAAGTTGACTCATTGAGGAGGGAGCCAGGGTAGAGAGTGGCAGTCTGCGCCCTTACTCTCTCTCCTTCAAGGGAAAGGATTGGTTTTAATCCTTCACATGGTGTGTTTAAAGATTTTTTTTATTGTCGCGCTTAATGCTATTAGCAATATGCTCCTTAAAATCCTTTTTTTGGCCTCCCTTACGGTCTGCTTGCATTTCCTTTGTGCAAGTTTGTGTTCCTTTCCCACCACTCTCTCATTTGGGCAACACTTCCATTTTCTGAAGGAAGTCTCCCCCCCCCCCCCTAGCCTCCTTGATACTGTTCATCAACCATGCTGGTGATTCTTGGACTTCGTGCTACCATTGCTGACCTGTGATATACATTCTAGCTGAGCTTCTATTATTGTGGGTTTGAGTAACTCAAGTGTTTGTTTATTTATTTATTATATTTATACCCCACCTTTTTTCCTGTAAGGAACTCAAGGCGGCTTACATAATCCTCCTCTCCATTTTATCCTCACAGCAACCCTGTGAGGTAGGTAGGCTTAATAAAGCAAGATGCAATTCAAGTGTTCTGGAGAGACCTGATCCTCTTGACTTTCAACTTCTCTATTTCAAGATCACCCTAAGCATTTGGTCAGGGGGGTGATAGCATGTCCGCAGAGCTAAATTACTTTGAGGGCCTGGTATTGTCCCCCACAGCAATTCTTGTGGAGAAGTCTGTCCCTTTTATGGTTTCTAGTTTGACACTATGTCCTCTTGGACCTCAGAATGTTTGTCCTTCCAGTGATACTGACTATATTTTTCATTTTGCCAGTGCATAGTGCCTCTGCTTTTAGAGGTCATATGCTTCTGAATGGCAGTTGCTGAGGAGCAACAACAGAAGTCTATTGCCTTCAGGCTCTGCTTGTAGATTTCTTTGAGCTAGTCCCCTGAAGCTTTTCTACATGAGGCTGTTAATCTGCTGTATCAACTTTTGGTTTCGTGGCAGAATTGAGATCCAAGCACTACATGAGCATTTTCTTTCCTGCTTTTCCACTAGGTGGCACTGTGTATAGTGGAATAGCACAAATGTGTAAGAGGAAAATGCACTTTCTTTCCCTTTCACAATAAAATGCTGCATTTCCCCAGCTCTAAAAAGACTCACTGGAAGTGCTGGTTAGACACAGAAGCGAAACTGGAGTGTCACGATGTTGTCTAAAGAACCCATAAACAACTATGAGTAGGGAATGATGAGCGCACAATGAATACAGTTTTTTAAATAATAATAATTTTAATAATAATAATAATAACAACAACAATAATAATAATAATAATAGCACTAGTAAAGCAAGATGCAATTCAAGAAATACATTCCACAGCAATGTGCTGGAAAGATAAAAAGACATTATCCCAGCAGCATGGGATGCTGGCGGCGAGAGAGGAAGGACTGGAGTCAATTCATGCCAAGAGAAGGACTGGGCAATCCACCTGGTGGCCCAACATTAGCATCCAGAAGTGGCTGCCATCCTGAAGCTGCCTGTTTTGGGAAAACCAGACTATTTCTTCTCTGTACCAAGGGCACAGAGTGCCGTCCCACTGGGTAGGCGGAGGGGTCCAAGTACTAGATTGAAAAGGACCCAAAAAGAGAACTATCTTCTATATTTTTAGTTGTAAAGAACTGTGAGTTTGCCAATATTTTCATTTGGACTGCTGATAAGTCCCGTGGATTAGCTACATTGTTTGGTTGAATGGTTTTGGAGGCATGTGCCAGTAAATGTTGCCCTAGACTCTGCATTATCTTCTCAGTTGTTGTTTGATACCATGCTTGGCACCACAGCTCTGCTGGTTAAAGGAATCATTGAAAAGAAACCCAGCTGAAGCCATGTGTCCTTCCCTCTTCACACAAAATGAAGAGGAAAGAATAGCATTTTGTAAATGAGCTTTTCGCCAACACTAGCACAAATCCTGTAACAGGCAGTATATTATGGGATTCAGAGCTTGAACCAGAAGTGGGGAGTTGAGGATCGGCACCTAGCTTAGTGGGCGACCTGACAATTCTCTCCTTACCTGATCAACAAAGCAGAACCACTAGCTCCAGCTTTTGCCTAAATTGAGCCTGGAATGAATGGTACATCATTCCAGACCTTGTCATGGGTAAACACCAGCCATGGCTTCACTTTAGCCTTGATACAGCCCTTCATTTCCTAGCTTCTGTGTGTACCTGACAGTCTCCTGTCCCTATGCTGACTCTATACAGCATCACGGAGCCTCATCACGGCTATAATTTCTGGCCATCCACCATGGTCACACATGGCTATGTTCACGCATGAAGCATGCTACTTCCAATCAGTCCCCATGGCTTCATCTGTGCTCCATGTAACATTTGAATTAGGACCTCAGGCAGATTTACCTGTTTCTTATTCCTTTCCTCCTCCACATCTCAGAAGATATTTTTACTGATCTCATTGCTCAACTGGAAATCTCCCCTGGGTATGGCCCAGGTGTGCTTTTTTTTTTTTTGTTGCTCCTATGTAACATCCTGACCCCAAATCTCAAAGATTCTCACAATAACCTCCAGTCCATGACCATCTACTTGGTCACTTAACAATTATGTTCACATGCGCAATAAGCCACTTCATTTACTCAACTGCAAGTCCCCTTCCACTAAGCTCTACAAATCCTATGGCCAACCTGGGTGGTGATGCTGATTTCTGTAATATCTTTTCTAACCAGTAACATTTATTCTGTACATCTGGTTTGTGCTGTGTTTCAGATGCCAGAGATTTCACGAAATGAAGATGTTGGGTGTCTCTTGTTGGCAGATATGTGCAGATTGCCAGCTCAGATCATTAATCCATTTAGCCTGTGTCCTTGCCCTATAAAACAACCAGTGCCATGTAGGCAGGTAGAACTCTGATGAGCTAAGCCAGTTAAGCAATGTGCTTTGTGTTTATATTGGCTGGATTTTATTTATTTATTTATTTGCTGTCACACATACCTTATTATGTGAGCTGTGCATTCCTGGAGAATCATGAGAAGAGGAGAATGGAGAGGACGAATGAAAACCCACCAAGAAAGAAAACCAGGAGAAAGGTTTTTCAAACCTCCCTTTCAGTAGCCCAAAATCGTGCTTCCTTAGTAGTTTCATGTATTCCTAAGATGTCACCCACATTTTTTTTAAAGGCTAGTTCTCACATAAGTGGAAAAACCTTTGTCTGGGCTGTACTACTACAGATGGTGAGGGAGGGGGGAAATCCCATGAAGCTTCCCCATTAAATAAAATGGGGGGACACCCAATTACATCCACATAAAAATAGTACTTCATGGAGAAGGCTAAGTTACTTAGAACCCATCTCTTTGAAATCTAGTTTTTCTATATGGAAATTATTTTTTTTAATATATGGAGACACATTCAATCATTAGAGCCCCCCCACCCTGCAGTCTGGTGGTACAACCGAGATGCAGATGTACCACCTTAGCTAGACTGAGGCTTTACTTTTCTTGCATGGAGCAGTCTTCTAACTTTTCAGAGCTTTGGATAGGTACAGCTGGCTCCCTTAGGGCATAACCCTATCCATGGTTAGACAGAAAAAAAAGTCCTACAACTCTCAGCATTCTCCAGCCAGCTGGGAAGTGTAGGGAATGCTTGGAGTTATAGGACTTTTTTTCTGTCTAAACATGCATAGGTGCAATCCTTAAGGAATTAGTTGTCTGTTTGCCCAACAGCTTGATGAATCTCTGAGGAAACCACTAGTAATAATTTGTTTTGAGTAGGTTGCCAAATTGCAACCTGGAGATCCTACCTGCCTCTTTAAATGTCCCAAATGCAGCTCTGCCAGTTCTCTTGCCTACTCTCCTCCTTGCCTACCTGAGTACTGATTGCAATGGGAAGAACCAGATGGGCGCACAAAATGCCGGGAGCAAAATCAACCCCTTTATATGGCATTTATTGATCTGGCTAAAGCCTTTGATACTGTAGACCAAACAGCTCTCTGGACTATCCTTATGAAAATTGGATGCCCCAATAAATTTGTGAATATCTTGCGACTTCTCCATGACAACACGACAGCAACGGTTTTGGACAACAACGGCTCTCATGGTGCTCCATTTAAAGTGGGATCAGGTGTTAAACAGGGATGTGTTATCGCCCCAACATTATTTGCTATTTTCATCGCCATGATTTTACATCTTGTTGAGGGGAAACTTCCACTGGTGTGGGAATTATCTATCGAACAGATGGAAAGCTTTTTAATCTCAGCAGGCTGAAAGCAAAAAGTAAGGTAATTACAACCTCCGTTGTGGAACTTCAGTATGCTGATGATAATGTGGTCTCCGCACGTTCAGAGGATGATCTCCAAACTATCCTAAATGCTTTTGCAGAAGCATACGAAAAACTTGGTCTCTCACTTAACATCAAAAAAACCAAAGTGCTTCATCAGCAAGTGCAAGCTAACCCTTTGATGATGCCATCTATCCAGCTTGGCAGGACAATACTGAAAAATGTCGATCATTTTCTCTATCTTGGCAGCTATCTTTCTGTTACAGCTAACATCGACAGTGAAATCCAGCATCGTCTGAGCTCCGCAAGTGCCGCGTTTTCTCGAATGAAACATAAGAGTGTTCGAGGATCGGGATATTTGTAAGAAGACCAAAACACTGGTTTATGAAGCCATTGTATTGCCAACTTTATTGTATGCCTGCGAAACATGGACTATCTATAAACGTCACTTCCACCTCCTTGAAAGATTTCATCAACGTTGCCTCCAGAAAATCCTGCGAATTACTTGGGAAGATAGGCGAACAAATGTCAGTGTACTGGAAGAAGCAAAGACTACTAGCGTTGAAAAAATGATCCTTCAACGCCAACTTCAGTGGACCAGTCATGTTGTTCGAATGTCTGACTGCCGTCTCCCAAAGCAGTTACTTTATTCCCAACTCAAGGATTGAAAGCAGAATATCGGTGGTCAGTATAAGAGTTTAAAGATGTTCTTAAGGCTAATCTAAAAAAATGCAATATACCGTAAACATCGAAAACTGGGAAGCTCTGGCCCATGAACGATCTAACTGGAGGTTGGCCTTTCACAAAGGTTCCATGGACTTTGAAGAAGCCCGAGTGCAAGGTGAAAGGGAGAAACGTGCTAAGCGAAAAGCACGTCAAACGAATCCTTCACAGGACCATCTTCCATCTGGTAACCTGTGTCCTCACTGTGGGAAGCTGTGTGGATCTAGAATTGGCCTCCACAGTCACTTACGGACCCATCGCTAGAGTCTACACAATTTTTCTTTAGAATTTCCTCCTTTTAAAATTTCTTTTTTGTAAATTTTTTTTAATCCTGGAAGACAATCTTACTCGGTCACGAGTGATCGCCTGATGATGATGATGATGTCTTGAACACTGACAGGCAGGCAACATGTCCAGGTGTAGTCATGGCCACCCCAATTCTACCTGTTTCACATGATTTCTGCTTATCTAATCAGTATTATATAGCTCATTTTTTGTGCTGTAGAAACATGTCCCTCCTGTGTTTTGGAAACAAACTGGGCCAGTTCAGAACAGTGTTATGTGTACAGACAACCCACCCTGAACACTGCTGCCCTGATGAAAATGAGGTTGGGGGTGGGGTGGGGTGGGGGACACTACCTGCTAATTTTTTAAAACCCTGACATGATTGATAGATACACTTTTAGTCATGTCTTGTTTGGCTCTGAGTGTGTCAAGTTATTATGTAGATGTGACTCCCCAGCAGAGGGCAGATATGGTCTACTGTAACCCTGGAAAAGAAGAGCTGTCTGTCTCCCAGTTGAATAATAGCATCTGTCTTTTAATTGCTTATGTCTGCATTACCAGTGTTCTGGCCCCTTAGAGAAAAAGATGATACTATAGTATTTTATTTCCCTCCAATAATTAATCAAAAGACAGATGCTGCTACAAGTATGGTTTGATTGTTAATAAACCTTGTCATCTTAAAACAAATTTCACTTCTGAAGTTGTGAAGAAAAAATGGGAGGAGGATTATGTAAGTCACCTTGGGTTCCTTGGAGGAAAAAAGGGTGAGGCATAATAATAATAATAGAAGAACAAACAACAACTTGTGAACATGTGAGATCAGCAAACTGGGCTACCCCAGAATAAAACAGGAAAATATTGCCAATCCAAAGAGATCAGAGTGCTGTTTGGCAGCAGTCATCTTAACTCATACAAAGAAACACTTGTGACCTGGCTCGAATCCCACAGAATCACTGAGATTATTATTTTATTTTGGCTTGTACACATCATGGTTGTTTTTACATGATCCTTGTGAAAGATACCTGGTACAAAGGCAGTCACACTCCTCCTCCAGAATAATCAGTTGTCAATCAGATCCAGCTAAACTCCATCACCCAGTTGCCCACTTTAACCAAGTAGCAAGTTCTTTTAAACCCAATCCTACTTCAAGCCATCTATCATTGTTGCAACAAGGCAAGCCAGCACGTGTGCTACAAGAAGTAAGATGTAATGCTTGCTGTTCAAAGCAGCTCGGGCTGAGCAGTCTGGATCTGGCCCTCTTCAATTAATCCATTGAAACTAAAAGCCTTTGTTCCATAGTCAAGTTCCCATGGAGACAGGGGAATTACCTGGCATAATAGCCCATCCTTTTTGTGCAGTGAGATTTATAGCCTGGTACTTTGCAGAGTTAGGCATCCTTAGCCTCTATTGATTTCAGTGGGTTTAGGCATCTTTGCACAGTAGGAGGCTGCAAGGTTGTAATATGTCCACTTAAGGGCAGGCATTCTCCCTAAAGCAAATACCAGCTTCCGAAGAGGGGTTTTCCTCAACACCACAGCACTGGAGAAAAGGATTAAATTCCCTCTGCCTGCTCTGAGATGGGGTGTAAGTGCGCATAGGGGATATTTATTTATTATATTTATACCCCGCCTTTTTTCCTGCAAGGAACCCAAGGCGGCTTACATTCTCCTCCTCCTCCTCTCCATTTCACCCTCATAACAACCCTGTGAGGTAGGTTAGGCTGAGAGTCAGTGACTGGCCCAAAGTCACCCAGCGAGTTTCATGGCCGAGCAGGGACTAGAACCCGGATCTCCCGAGTCAAGCCTATGAACTTGGAAGTAAGTCTCATTGAACTCATGTTGGGAATTGCTTTTGAGTAGACATGTATAACATTGCACTCTTTGAGAAACAGGAATAAACAGCAAAACTAATAATGAGAAATTCTAATGATTATTAAACTAACACATCAAGTTGTGAAATGGGTGATTGTGGCTGTGTGTGGGGGAGTTCCTTGGTATCCAGCTGGATGCATTCTCTCTAAGTGTTTTGAATAGGTTATGAAATTCATGACTCTCCTTGATTTAAGTTAATATTCTCTATTTCATTCTATGGCACTAGATCATGTTTTTGCAAAAACAATTACTGTATCAAGTTAACGATTTGTTGAAATGCCATTCAAGGTTAATTCTGTATGACTGTGTATAAATTCAGTTGATACAAAGGTACAATTAGGGACATGTGTTGGTGGGGTGTGTGTGTGGGCAGTTTCTCCTGGCCCCTGGCAGTTCATAATACAGACCAGGTTTCTGTACCCAGGAGGGTCGAGAATAAACGAAGGGTACAGAAGAAACTGCAGATGGTGGGTGAAGGTGTCAGGATCAAGACCCCAAGGGCCAAAGGCCGATGACATGATCAAAGAAAGCCTGAGGGTCATTTTCCAGAGTAGGCAGACAAAGCATGCTGTACGGAATGGATAACTTAGTAGAGCAAGCTACAGGGCCTGAGGAGCTGCCTTGGATGTAACAGCTTTAGGTGGTCTGGGGTATTCCAATTGGCTTGTGGAGTCAGCTGATAGTATTCAGACTGTGTGATCAGTTGAGTCTTCATGCTAGAACTGCAATCTGGAGGATGCCTGTCAAGAAATATGTTTTCTTGTTGAGATTTCGCTGTCAAGAAATGTTTTCTTGTTGAGATTTAGCTGCTTCTAAAAACTCCCATTTCGTGAAGATGGGCCTGCACACACTCGTTAAACTATCTGCATGTGTTATCTCTTGCACTGCAGTTCTGGCTTCAAGGCCTTCAAAGCCAGAGCAGAACACTTGCTGATTAGACTGAATGATTTCAAGCTGGGCTGCTAGGAGAACTTAAACCTGAAGAAACTATTCTGCCAACTAGTGATTGGCTAAGGAGGCTCATCTCACATTTGTCAAAGGCTTTTTAATATAAAACAAGGAGTGTCGGGGTGGGTGGGTGTACAGCGGTTTTCCGTCTTCGGTTTTGTCTTCAGTCTTTGTCTCACTTTTGGGCTTGAGACTCTCTGGATCACCATTTGGGCTCTGTCCTATTTGGAGACCCATGCTTAGGTAATGTAAAGGGCAGGTGTAGCTAGCTTTTGTTATTTTTTGTCTGACTTGTTTCCAAATGTACTCTGGTTCTTGTGTGCCTTTTATTCCTCCCCTCCCCCATCCTCACTGTAAATAAACTTAGCCCCTATTTCAAAGTTTGTGTGTGCTTCCAAGTAAGCCTTGGTACTGAATCCAGAGCTTTCTGCTTGGTTATTTGCAGGGATGGGGACTCGGACTTGACTCGTGAGTCGGACTGAGTCTCCCCTCTGACTCGACTCCCAATATTTTTAATGGGACTCGAGACTCAACTTGAGACCAAGGACTCTTCAACATCCCTGGGCTGTGCCAGGAGTGGAGAGGAGCGTGATTGCCGGCGAAGAGCGCATGGAAGCGAGGTGTGCTGCTGCTCGGCCACTATGGATGGCTACCAGGAGTGCAGCCCCAACAGTGTGTCAAGATTTATTTTGATTGATGTGTTGCGTACTTGGGAGAGGCAGAAGAAGGACCTGAGATTACTCTGTGTGGCTGCTCTGAGTGTGTTTCTGGTTCCAGCAAGTTCATCACCAGTGGAGCGTGTGTTCAGTGAGGGTGGAATTGTGATGAGACCTCACCGTTCCAGAATGGGAGCCAAACATTTAGAAAAAATCATGTTCCTCAAATGCAACATGGATAAGTTTTAGGAAGTACAGCAAGTTTATTTTTTAAAATCATTTTTCTAAAATGTAACCTTTCAGACATTTTGGGTTTGGCTGCCTCTGTCTGCCTGTTTGGAGTTCCCAGCCTCCTCTGCCTGCCTGGTCTCTTCTTGACCAGTTCAACAGTTGAATTGTCCAAGACAAAGGCCTCTGCCTGCGTGCTTTGGGGTTCCCTGCCTCCTCTGCCTGCCTGGTTATTTTGGGTTTTTCTGCCTGGTCTGTTCTTGCCAAAATCAGTTGCAGAGTTTTGAAATAAAAAGGCACACTTGTGCCTAGAATTTATTTAAACCACACATCTGAAGTAGCCTTATTTTGTTGGGAAAACCCCCCATTGATTTTAATAGGGACTCGTGGAGTCAGCTTTGGGAGTGACTCGTGACTTGTGACTCATGAGTCACCATTTTGGACCAAGGACTCGTGACTCGACACCAAGGACTCTTCAACATCCCTGATTATTTGCTACTGTTTAAGGTTTCGGGCCTGGAGCTTTGGGAATAGAGAGGGCCAGCTTGGGCTCTTATTTCACAAGCCCTAGGAGTGTCCTGTAAGGTCTGAAAGCCCCCTGGCTCAGGCTGAGATGGATGCAAGGGGTGGCAGCAGCCTACTTTGGTAACTGTTGCTGCCTAAACTGCTAGGAGCTAGGGTGACCCACTCCCTACCTTCACAGCGGCCTTGATCCATAGAGCCCAATCTGCCTAGTTGGCTAAGGGGACAGAGCACTGGTAATGCAGACATAAGGCACTAGAAACTGGCTTTTAGAAGCTCTGATTCAAGACCCTCCTTTTTTTTTTAATCTTACAGATGGTAAAGATAACAACCTGCAGAAGCAGCCTTTCCATTGATCTGCAGGCTCCTGGCAATTGAAATGGGCTGTTTAAATTCACTTTATTTCCCTTGTGGTGGTGAATTTGACTCAAAAGGGGGTGAAACAGAACTCCAACAGGCAGGTGGCCAATGCTTTATTGAATTTTTGGAATATAAAAATAGCTGGCTTTCCTCCTGCTACTCACTGCTGCCATGATAGGGAACAGCAGTTGAGTATCTGGGGTGGGGTAGAAGTAATACACTTTTACAGAGTGGGCAGATTATTCATCCTGCATCTTATTTGACATTATGTAGTGTCAAGTACCCCTTCAAAGAATGAAGCAGTCTTGTTGCTCATATTGTGTTGTTCAATGCAACACTTTTTTTTTTAACTGAAATATTGGGGGAAACTTGTTTTACTGGATCCCTTTAAGCCCCCAGCAGTTCTTTCCCTGCCTGTACCCCCACCCCACATTTAAGCATGATAAGGGTACATGTCATGTACTGTGCTTTTTAAATACCCACACAGGAGGAATGCTAAGCATTTTTGAGCTGACAGAGATGAAAGAATGAGCTGACAGCAGCTCTTCATCCTGGGTTTTACACACATACTAGAGACTTTCTGCCTCATCTGAGTCATTTTTATCACACACAAAAAATACTAGGGTTCCCCCAAAGAAAATTAATATTGTGCTGATGGCCAAGACCTATAAACATGAACTTGACTTACTCAGAAGTAAATTTCATTAGGTCCCTCCCAAGTAAATATTCTTGGAGCCCACATTCTTCAGCTGCCTAAACCGCTTGCTTGCTTTTGCAGCCTTTTTTTTTTTTTTTTTTGCCTGTATCAGGCAAAAGCAGTTGCAGTCAGCACAGATCAGTTTGTGTTATGCCAGGCAAAGCTAGCTGCTGCTAGCTTTTTGTGCCAAGAGAAACTGAAATGGCCAGGAATTTGGGTATAGAAATAAAGGTTGGTCCAACTGATTCTCCCAAACATTTCTACATAAATTAGTGACCCCAATTCAGAGCATATTCAGTAGAAGTGCTTCTAACCAGGCCTAGCTACACGGAGAGGCTTAAGGCCTTAAGCTGTAAGTAGACTGTTGAGGTGAAAGGGCTTAGCAGAGGTTTTGCCTTGCAGAATTTTAAAGGGCACAAAGCAAAGTGGCCTAGGGGTCACTTCCTCATCTAACCTTGGCCCATTGAAACATTTCCTCCAGAAGTGAAAGGCCAGACCAAACTGAATAAAAGCCCTACTCCCAAGTAATAGGTCCCATAAGTATTAAAGTTGCTTGAATCATTTGTATAAACATATATGTTAATTCTCCTAGAAGCATGGATGATTAAATGAATTGTGTGAGACACGGCTCCATTATCTCCCACTGCCCATTTCCCTGAGTGTGTGGAGATGTGGGCCTCCAAAAAGTTGAGAGGAACCTATTTGTATTCCATCACCAGCACCCCACTTGCAAATATGCATCTTCTCTCTTCCCTATAATTATGTGCAAGGGAAACTTGTTCTTCTTAGTTCTCCTGAAGGCTGCACCAAGGCAAAGCTCTGCTTAGGAATCTTGAGTGGTAGCTGAGGTGACTCTTTCTCCCATAAGATTTCACATCCACTACCTGGGAGACAAACACAATGAAGGACAATTGTGGAGGAAGGGGGGGCTGGCTGGCCCGCCACACACCAACGCTTTCCTACTCCAAAGAAACCAAGACCCCCAGAGATCTCAAGGTACCAGATTGCCAGCCTCAGCTGTCTGCAATCCTACTTGGATCTCTGTTCAGGGACTCGCCTTCAATTTCTGTAACCTGGATTTAGATACTGAACCAAGCAGAGTGACTACAAAACCCATGTGGGGTAAAACCACGACAAGATTTATTCTGGTAGCATTTTACAACAAGATCAGTCAGGATGAGGGAGGCTCATGAGTCATGCCTCATGGCTTACTGGGCCTGAACTATTTACATATGAAAGCCCTAGGCCACTTCTCCAGGCATCTAGGCGCCATTCAACTGGCCTCACTTGGTTACACATGAAGTGTGTGCGTGTGTGTGTATGTAGGAACCCCAAAAGCTCCACAACAATAAACAGCATTAGACAGGAGCAGGCTCATTACTTACAAGACTTAGATGATACACTGGGCATTACTGGTCTAGGACCAGTATCTCCCAGGTAGGGGAATAAGGATGATTCCTCACCTTTGGAAATTGACAGCATGATCCATGGGCAGATGCAAAATCAGAGGGCCACATATTATTGGCTTACCATAATTTGTGGTCACCACTGACCACTCCTCTCTTGGATGTCCTCTGCACATGCCATAGAACACAGAAGATGGAAGGAGCAGTTTTTCCTAGGAAGAAAGATAGACACACAAACTCACCTGTCTTTGGAGGGTTTTGAGTTGTTTTACATTTTGGTTTTTTATTCAGGAAGAAGCCATTCTGAGAGTTCCAAAGCTCAGCAGCATGCTGTGAGGGCCACCTACTCCCCTCCCCCAACTGGGAATTGGAAAGGTGAAGTTTCTACATCGTGTTGGGATCTGGATCAGGCAGGAGTGCTTGTGCTTGCTCCAAAGCTTAGGAGGGCAATATAAGAAACCCATCTTCTTCTCCCGTGACTATGAGAAGGGAAGAACGTTCTCCATGTGGAGTCAGACTAGTCCCTTGCAAATGAATTTGTGGCAGCCTGTATATGAGAAGCATACTTTCTAGATAGAGTCATTTGCCTTCTTAGAGACCTCAGAAATGTCTTGCTCGGTTTCCAATTGTGCACTGAAGATCCAATCACTGTTGACACGCTTATAACTGCCAGATCAAGCTAATTACCTGTGTTTTTGATTCATCATACTTGTTCTTCAGGAAGTGATAATAGCCTCCATCCTAAATAGGAGACTTCTCTTTATAATGTGTATCAGAAAGTCTATTATTTTTCTCTGTTGACTCATCTGATAGTGAGTAGGAGTAGCCAAAGTGGAATTTAAAATATGGTGATTAATTAGCATCCTTCCACCCAGTCTTTTGGGTGACAGAATATTCTCAGTGATAGGAATGAGCCAAGCATGTTTGGGCTAAGAAAGAGAAGAAGGAACACAAGCAAGTCTCATTGCAACTGCACACTCTATTAATCAATTCAGTAGTTATACAATATATTTTAATCTAGTAAGTATTTTGTAGTCATTATCTCATTTACCCTGATAGCAATTCCAGGAGTTGGATCATTTTTTGACTGGTCAGTGGAAATTCTAAGAAATGAACTAGTGTAAGACACTTGCATTGGCTGAGTGAAAATATTAATCAGAGTCTCCTGGGTTCACAGCCAGTATTCTAGCCACTTGCTCAGGTTTTAGGTTCCCAGTTCTTCAAGAAATACTTATGCTTTGTCTTGCAAGACAGAGATCTTACTATGCAAACCTAAAAATTTAGCAATTGATTGCACAAGGAGACCTGATAATTTCAGGTACAGGTGGAGCTGCAAATAGCCACAGCTATGGAGATTATTCCTCCTCCAGATCAAGGCTAAGGTATAATTATGTTTCAGATTGTACAGAAGGGCTGTCCACTTCCATCCATTCCACAACTGGTCAATAAACTGATTGTTGCAGCCCTCATGGTGATTGCTACAACACTATTCCTAAGTATCAATCCCACAGAGGTGCAACACTGAAGGTTTTGGGTGCTTCTAGGTGTGGCCTTTATTGTACAATCACCCTGCCTCATACTCAGAATTTTCTATTGCCTTCTATTTGTAATCCGCCTGTGGGTTCCCACAGTTTCTTCTGTCTCCCTGCCCCCCGCCCTGCCCTACAAAAAGAATCTGTTAAGGAGGGAAATATGGAATAACTGTACAATGTATTTTGATTGGTAGCACTAGGAGCCATTTGTGTGGAAATACCCTCCATGTTACAGTGTAGAATAACTGTACTTTTATCTTTAAAATGTAAACTTTATATCAAAATAAAATAGAAAAAAGAATTGTTTGTGCATGTGGAAAGTGCCTTTCCCAGAGCTGCATAACTACAACCAGCTCCCATACACTTGGGGTTGGAACCACACTAAGTTAGCAATACTTTAGTCCCATTAAAATCAATGGAACTTTAGTCATGACTAATTTGCCCCATTGAGTTCAATGGAACTAAAGCATAAATAACTTAGTCTGGATCCAACTTTTGGAATTTAGAGATAAGGGCCCGGCTTCAGTTGGGTGAAGCTACATACCCCTGATTTGCATTTCCAGTGAAAATTTAAGCTGTAGCCCTAAGCATATTAGCAGCCTGATCCTACATAAAGGTCATCTAACTTTGCATAGGATTGGGCTATTTCTTGGAAGTAAACTTTCATCTGAACAAATATGGTTAGGATTCAGCTGTTGGATGCATATACACCTGAATACAAAAATTAATTAGATTATCATACTTAAACCCTTGGTGACCGGCCAGATGGGCGATTAACAAATATAATAAATAAATAAATAAATAACCATAATGTGTGTTGTGTTTTTTAAGTTTTTGCAGAAAAAGCAGGGAGTACAACATGAATGCCACAGTAAAAAACCAAAAATAAAAACTTGTGTGCAGAAATATTATACATAGACACTAAGGAAAAATCCAGTGTCTGCTCCTATATAATCATCAGGCGATCACTCGTGATGAACTAGTGAACTCTTTGTCAGAAGTTCCTACTGGCATTAACGAACGCCTGATAACTCTTCGATTAAAGCTCGCCAATAACCAACAGGTAACTATTTTGAGCGCTTATGCACCAACATTAGATGCTGATGATGACATCAAGGAAAGTTTTTACAGCCAGTTGGACACTCTCCTGTCAGAGATACCTAAGGAGGATAAAATTATCCTCCTAGGCGATTTTAATGCAAGAGTCGGGCGTGACTTTGATTTATGGCCAGAAACTATTGGAAAAGACGGAGTTGGTAATAGCAACCCAAACGGAATCTTACTTTTGTCTATATGTGCAGAGCATAATCTCACTATCACAAACACGCTCTTTCGACAAAAGAATAAGTTTAAAACATCATGGCAGCACCCACGGTCAAAGCACTGGCATCTTCTGGATTATGTAATTGTCCGTGCTAGAGATCGCCGCGATGTACTTCTTACTAGGGCCATGGTGAGTGCCGACGACTGCTGGACAGACCACCGACTAATCCGGTCCACTATGGTTATCAACATTGCTCCCCAACGTAGGCTTCAAGGAAGGAAACCAAGGCGTAAAATGAACATCCAAGTCCTTCAAGATCCTATTAAGCAAACTCATCTTCAATCACTTCTTAAGGAACATCTACCTACGGAACCTCCTGACAACATTGAGGACCATTGGTCTAAGCTGAAAACCTCCATTACTGCAGCTTGTGAACAAACTATTGGATATGAAACTAAGAAACATCAGGATTGGTTTGATGAAAATGACAATGAGATTAAATATATAATTGACCAAAAAAGGAAAGCCTTCCAAATATGGCAAAATGATATTAACTGCGCTGCCAAGAAAAAAACCTACGCTAGCGCAAAGGCTGAGGTCCAAAGAAGAACAAGAGAACTTAAGAACGCTTGGTGGAAAAAGAAAGCTGAAGAAATTCAACAACTTGCAGAATCTCATGATGCACGGGGCTTTTTTAAGGCCACAAGGGCCATTTATGGACCAAAAACCTATGGTACAAACCCTTTACAATCAAAAGATGGCACCAAACTCTTAAAAGACAAAGAGTCTATTGCACTGCGTTGGAAAGAGCATTATTATGACCTTTTAAATCGTAAGTCTAAGGTGGATAATGAGATTTTTTCGCAAATCCCGCAAAAACAAATTAAAGAGGAACTTGCAATACTCCCCACTTTGGATGAAGTAAAAAAAGCCATTAATCAAATGAAGAACAACAAAGCTAGTGGACCAGATGGGATTCCTGCTGAAATCTTTAAAGAAGGGGGGCCCGAACTTGTACAACATCTTCATAAACTCATCGAAAAAATCTGGATAAGAGAAGTGATCCCAGAAGACTTCAGGGATGCCATAATTATCACCCTCTTTAAGAAGGGTGATAGAACAGACTGTGGAAACTATCGGGGCATTTCTCTCTTAGCAACCGCAGGTAAAATATTTGCTAGGATTCTCGCAAACCGTCTTCTATCTATTTCAGAAGAGATCCTCCCTGAAACTCAATATGGTTTCCGCCCCTCTAGAGGGACAGTAGACATGATTTTTACTGCACGTCAGCTCCAAGAAAAATGCCGGGAGCAAAATCAACCCCTTTATATGGCATTTATCGATTTGGCTAAGGCCTTTGATACTGTAGACCGTACAGCTCTCTGGACTATCCTTATGAAAATTGGATGCCCCAATAAATTTGTGAATATCTTGCGACTTCTCCATGACAACATGACGGCAACGGTTTTGGACAACAACGGCTCTCATGGTGCTCCATTTAAAGTGGGATCAGGTGTTAAACAGGGATGTGTTATCGCCCCAACATTATTTGCCATTTTCATCACCATGGTTTTACATCTTGTCGAGGGGAAACTTCCCACCGGTGTGGGAATTATATATCGAACAGATGGAAAGCTTTTTAATCTCAGCAGGCTGAAAGCAAAAAGTAAGGTAATTACAACCTCCGTTGTGGAACTTCAGTATGCTGATGATAATGTGGTCTCCGCACATTCAGAGGATGATCTCCAAACTATCCTAAATGCTTTTGCAGAAGCATACGAAAAACTTGGTCTCTCACTTAACATCAAAAAAACCAAAGTGCTTCATCAGCAAGTGCAAGCCAATCCTTTGGTGATGCCATCTATCCAGCTTGGCGGGACAATACTGGAAAATGTCGATCATTTTCTCTATCTTGGCAGCTATCTTTCTGTTACAGCTAACATCGACAGTGAAATCCAGCATCGTCTGAGCTCTGCAAGTGCCGCATTTTCTCGAATGAAACATAGAGTGTTCGAGGATCGGGATATTTGTAAGAAGACCAAAACACTGGTTTATGAAGCCATTGTATTACCAACTTTATTGTATGCCTGCGAAACATGGACTATCTATAAACGTCACTTCCACCTCCTTGAAAGGTTTCATCAACGTTGCCTCCGGAAAATCCTGCAAATTACTTGGGAAGATAGGCGAACAAATGTCAGTGTACTGGAAGAAGCAAAGACTACTAGCATTGAAAAAATGATCCTTCAACGCCAACTTCAGTGGACCGGTCATGTTGTTCGAATGCCTGACTGCCGTCTCCCAAAGCAGTTACTTTACTCCCAACTCAAGGATGGAAAGCGGAATATCGGTGGTCAATATAAGAGGTTTAAAGATGTTCATAAGGCTAATCTAAAAAAATGCAATATAAACATCGAAAACTGGGAAGCTCTGGCCCATGAACGATCTAAATGGAGGTTGGCCTTTCACAAAGGTTCCATGGACTTTGAAGAAGCCCGAGTGCAAGGTGAAAGGGAGAAACGTGCTAAGCGAAAAGCACGTCAAATGAATCCTTTACAGGACCATCTTCTATCTGGTAACCTGTGTCCTCACTGTGGGAAGCTGTGTGGATCTAGAATTGGCCTCCACAGTCACTTACGGACCCATCGCTAGAGTCTACACAATCTTCTTTAGAATCTCCTCCTTTTATCCCGGAAGACAATCTTACTCGGTCACGAGTGATCGCCTGATGATGATGACTCGTGATCGAGTAAGATTGTCTTCCAGGATAAAAATTTACAAAAAGAAAATTTTAAAAGGAGGAAATTCTAAAGAAAATTGTGTAGATTCTAGCGATGGGTCCGTAAGTGACTGTGGAGGCCAATTCTAGATCCACACAGCTTCCCACAGTGAGGACACAGGTTACCAGATGGAAGATGGTCCTGTAAAGGATTAGTTTGATGTGCTTTTCGCTTAGCACGTTTCTCCCTTTCACCTTGCACTCGGGCTTCTTCAAAGTCCATGGAACCTTTGTGAAAGGCCAACCTCCACTTAGATCGTTCATGGGTCAGAGCTTCCCAGTTTTCGATGTTTATATTGCATTTTTTTAGATTAGCCTTAAGAACATCTTTAAACCTCTTATGCTGACCACCGATATTCCGCTTTCCATCCTTGAGTTGGGAATAAAGTAACTGCTTTGGGAGACGGCAGTCAGACATTCAAACAACATGACCGGTCCACTGAAGTTGGCGTTGAAGGATCATTTTTTCAACGCTAGTAGTCTTTGCTTCTTCCAGTACACTGACATTTGTTCGCCTATCTTCCCAAGTAATTCGCAGGATTTTCCGGAGGCAACGTTGATGAAATCTTTCAAGGAGTTGGAGGTGACTTTTATAGATAGTCCATGTTTCGCAGGCATACAATAAAGTTGGTAATACAATGGCTTCATAAACCAGTGTTTTGGTCTTCTTACAAATATCCCGATCCTCGAACACTCTATGTTTCATTCAAGAAAACGCGGCACTTGCGGAGCTTAAACGATGCTGGATTTCACTGTCGATGTTAGCTGTAACAGAAAGATAGCTGCCAAGATAGAGAAAATGATCGGCATTTTCCAGTATTGCCCCACCAAGCTGGATAGATGGCATCACCAAAGGGTTAACTTGCACTTGCTGATGAAGCACTTTGGTTTTCTTGATGTTAAGTGAGAGACCAAGTTTTTCCGTATGCTTCTGCAAAAGCATTTAGGATAGTTTGGAGATCATCCTCTGAATGTGCGGATACCACATTATCATCAACATATATAATATATCCTATATAATATGCTTGCATGAATCCTATGCATGCATGTTTACATAGAAAAAACGTCCTACAGCTACCAGTATTCTCCAGCCAGTATGACTTTTTTCTGTTAAAACATAAACCCTAAGATTGTACCATAAACTACTCAAAACTACCACTTGCAAAAACACTGAACAGCAGCAGTTGCCCTGCCTGATTGAAGGAGGAGTATCTGTTGCTGGTTTGCAGTGTGGGGTTTGGTAGCACTGCTGCCATTCATCAAGGTTTTCAGAATTGTTTTTCTGGTCTTCTTACAATAGTGCTTCTAAAGGTGGGGACTTCCTGGAAGGTGGTGCCATCTTGCAAAGCCAAACTTTACCGATGTGATTACACAACACAAGCCACAGAACTTTTGTGTTTTCACTCAATCAGTGTATTTTCTTCCTTGTACAGGTGTGTTTTCTTCTACCTTATATTGGGTAATCTGTCAGGGGCCGCATGTCAGCAGTGAGTGAAGCCAAAGCCAGTAGTGGGCAGGACCAGAACCAAAAGTGGGTGATCAGCCCTTTTCTCTCTTTCCCTCTTCCTTCCCACACAGCAGGCTGCCAGGGAAGGAACAGATAACTCTTGCCAAAAGTCTGAACTGATAGCATGCATTTGAAATTAGGATGAGGGCTGCATGGCTCTAGGGCCACAGGTTACCCACGAAGTCTTGTCCCATGAAGTATCCATTCCATTGTATGAGGACAACATGGTCCTGCTCTCATCCTTGCAAATTAAAATGGAATGCCTATTATAAAACAATGGGGCAATTTGTTTTAAAAAGCATATTCAAAAAAGCCCCCTTTTAAAAAAGAAATAATCAAAATACTAAATTTCTCTCAAAAAAATAACATTCAATTAAATCTAATCACAAACCTGCTAAACCTACACTTACAGTCTCATAACAATGAAGTACCGTAATGCTTCTGCCAAAGTCACATACATGGAGTTACCTACCAAGCTAAGCATTCATTTCAGTTCTTCCACTCATAAAAATGTCTCTGTACAGAAAACTACCAGTGTTTGCTTTTTGAAAGTTCTGCATGCTAGAAGGTCTCAGGCTGAATTCCCCAGTATCTCCAAGCAGGGCTAGAAAAGAATCCTGCCTGAAACCCTGGAGAGCCACTGCCAGTCAGCATAGACAATGTTGGACCAGTAGTCTGACTCAAAGGAAGCTGCCTTATACCGAGTCGGACTATTGGTCCATCTAGGCCAGTCCTGTCAATGCCGACTAGCAGCAGCTCTCCAGGGGTTCAGGCAGGAGTTTTCCCAGCCCTACCTGCAGGGGCGGTGTACCAAAAAGATCCAGGGCACAGACACACAGGACAAAAAAAAAGAAGCACAAATTTGCATATGCTAATTTACATATGCTCTAAAGTCTCTGTGTGTTTAAAGGACCCTGTCTCCCAAGGACACCCTTATTTGTAAAAAGGGATGAATGGACAGGAGAGAGGAGGGCATTTGATTTCAGAAAAAACACCTTAGGCAGAAAGATTCAAGGCTGAGGGCAGCAGGAGGTAAAGCACATGTAGGCAAAATGCTGGCTAATCCAAGGGGATCAGATGCAACAGAGATCATCAGGGCCCCTGTACCTTTATTTCAGCAAGTGCTCATGGACAGCAGGGAGCTGGGGAAGATGGCCTCCCAGAGATTTGGGATTCCAAATAAAAGATTTGGGGCTCTAGTCCTAGTGGGCTGCCCTCTAATACCACCTCTGCCTACCTGGAAATACAAGGATTGAACCTGGGACCTGCATGCAAAGCATGTGCTCTACATACTGAGCTATAGTCCTTCCCGACTCAGTATAAGGCAACTTCCTACATTGTTCCTCTGACTAAAGTCACATGTACAAAGACACAGACTGGATAGGATTGTTGTTGTTCTGTGCTTATGTGGTGGTTGAGCTAGGCCAAGCAAGGCAGAGGACTTTGTTAGGACAGAGACACAATGTAGGAAAGGATGGTTCAAGGCAGAATGGAAAGGAACAGCGGAGTGAACTGGAAAGGAGCCTTTGGTGAGGGACTTTTTCAAAAGTTCAAGACAAATGCATAATGTCGATCAGATCACCACTATCCACATAGAATCACAGAACTGAAAGGGATCCTGGGAATCATCTAGTCTAACTTCCTGCTCGGTGCAGACTCTGCAATACTGGATGTAGTTACATCTTATAACTAAAAAGTTTTACACTTAAAGGTGGCCTAAAAATCATTTTAGATAGATAAATAAATCCTAAATAAAATTAGTTTTTAAAATTATTTTCTATTACATGTTTCAGTTGCCCTTGATAAAGAGAAGAACCTTGAATTACATCAGGAACTATAAACATTAGTGTAGCTGTCTTTTGTTTTGTCTTTTACAGTTTTTATTTTTTTAAAATCCTTTTTTGTTTGGTGTTTTGTTAAGCAGCTACAGTATCCATGACAGATAGCAATCCAGCCCTGCTTAAAGACCTCCAGCGTAGGAGAACCCACCTCCTGAGAAAGTTGAACAGCCCTCACTGTTACCTAAGCTCTACCTAATCTTTAGCTGAAATCTGCTTCCCTGCAACTTCCAACCATTGCTCCATTTTCTACATGATAGCCTTTCAGATATTTTAAGACAACTATCACTTGTTGCCGCTCAAAAAGCTTAGCGAGAAAAGATTTACCTTTCCAGAAGCCATACTGACTTTCCCCCCACCAAGACTTGTTCTTCTATGTGTGTTTGATAGTTGAACCTTTAATAATGCTTTCAACCAATTAACCCAGAACAGACAAACTGGCCGGTGATTCTCCCACCCTCATCCCCTTTTTTAATAAATAATGGTTTGAGAATTCAGCTCATCAATACCCCATCCTGGATCTACTTCTAATATGTTTAGGGCACAATCCTATGCATATTTAGACTGAAAAAAGTACTACAACGCCCAACTGCTTGGGGAATTCTGGAAACTGTAGTTCTTTTTTCTGTCTAAACATGCATAGGATTGCACCCTTAATTTGTTAAGTAAACTGAAGCATTGCATTCACTTTTCATGGTCCAGGGGCCTCTGGCTGGACTAGAAAGATCACTGGTCTGGTCCAGCAAGACACTTCTCATGTTTTCATCAACAATGTAAGAATATAAGAAGAGCCAGTATCATGTACACTTCCAGTATCACAGGCAGTATGCCTATGCACACCAGTTGCCAGGGAACATGGGTGGGAGGATGCTGTTCCACTCATATCCTGCTTGTGGGATCCCGTGGGCAGCTGGTTGGCCACTGTGTGCACAGAATGCTGGACTAGAGGGATCCTTGGTATGATCCAGCATAGCTTTTCTTATGTTCTTATGAAACCAAGGGTCCATCTAATCCAGTATTCTGTTCACAGTGGCCAAACAGCTGCCCACAGGATCCCACAAGCAGGACATGAGTGGAACAGCACCCTCCCGCCTATGTTATCTGGCAACTGGTGTACATAGGCACACTACCTCTGATACTGGAAATAGCATATAGCCATCAGGACTAGTAGCCATTGATAGCTTTACCCTCCATGAATTTGTCCAATGCCCAGTCCTATTCTAAGGACTCAGAATAGCTTCCTTCACCCACCAAATGGCTGCCTGTCATGTAGCTACTTACCAGGAAAGTAGTCAACGGCGGTAACCATACCTTCTAGCCTATGCTGCATAGTGCATAGACAAGCAAAATGAGTAATACGCCTGCGTCTACAACAGTAGCATTTCCTTTGGTTCGAACTAGAAATTGGGTAAAACACCACTTGCAGAACTGACTTGAGAACTATAAGCGGCGCGTGAGAATTAGATAAAGGCCCTACATTCTTGACTTCAGAAATAGACCCTAATATGAGCACCGCCCGCTCTTTACAAGATGAGTGTAATCAGGCGTTCACGAAAGGCCTGAGGTCTCACCCCGCTCCTCCCGATAGAGCGCTCTCTCTGAGGAGCCAATCAAAGCGCGCCGGAACTCTCCGGCAGCATGCTGGGAACTATAGTCCTCCCACTCTCTCCGCCCGCGTACGCCTTCTTTCCTTTCCTCCTCCTCCGCTTTTGTTCTGCGCAAGCGTTCTCTGTAGCCGACTTTGGAGAGTCGCTGACTCGGGTTGGACTTGGACAGGCTGCCATCTTAGGCGAGGAGTCGTCGCATTTCTGACTGGTAAGAAGTACGTTGCGCTGCTTTGGGCGGTCTAGCTAGGAGTTGGGCCGCCGAGGGACGGCTGCTCTTTTCGGCCTCTTGTGCGGGGTTTCCCTTTACTATGTCGGGGGAAGATTGCGGGGAGTCCAAAGTAGGCCTGGCTGTAGGGGGTGGGTGGAGAGGAGGGGAAGGATCGCAGCAGGTGTAGTCCCAGTGAGGGGAGGGGGGAATGTGATGGAGAGGGGTCCCTTCTACCTTCTCCAGTCAGGAAGGATCCCCCCTTCCTTCGCTGTGTCTCCCCCCCCCCCCGAAACCTGTGTGAACCACAGTCCTTCCGCGTCTTGCCTGTGGACCGCTGGACTTTTAGCTATACTCTCAGACTGAGGGCTATGTTTGGGGGTAGGGGTGGGGGGGAATCCTGACGTCTCTAAATCCTCTCCTCTTTCTCCCCCACGCCCTGGTATTGGTAGGTTATTCTTTCTTTTCTTTTTCTTTCAGTATCTGACTTGTTAGTGTTGTCCAAAGGAAGATATACTCACGATTACTTAAAGTGGGTTAGTTTACGCCTTGGCACGCTTTCACGGTGCTGGTGTACGCACAATCGTGAGGAAAAAGGGTGGAGTAGAGCTTCTAATCTGTGTTAGTAGCTCTGAGAACCCGACTAGGCGCAGGTCATTTGATGTGGAGCCCAAAGGGTGCGTGCGATTTTAAGGTTCCCAATCCCCAATCTCTTGAACTCGCTTAGATAACGTTGCAAGTATCCTTCACTGTTCTCTGCTCTTCTTGACCTTGTCACCTCTTCAAGATTTATTAGCATCTTGCTGAATATCTTCCCTGTTCTTACTCTCTTTGGCTTTTACTTGTGTATGTCTCTGTTGGTCATATTAAAGTAGCACCAGCTGTTAATTACTGGGAATCTCCCCCCCCCCTTGGAAAGGAGACATTTGTTAGGTTACTGGGTTTAGCTCTGGCGAGGAACCCTGGTTCAAATTCTCACCTAGCTGTGGAGCTCTCTGCATTTTTAAAAACGCAGTGGGGCCATGGCCAGTTGCAACTTCCTTGGCACATGGCCCAGTGTATTTACAAGCAATCCCCCTTTGACAGTTTTATGATGTTTACCATGCAGATATATCTGCAGGTTGCATAAAGGGTGAACTGTTTTTGTTAGATGGGCTTCAGTAGTCACCTTTCACCTCACAGGTTTATTGTGAGATGAAAATGTTTCTGTGAGTACTTAGAAAGCTTGGTGGGAGATAAACATAATAAAATGTGGTAGATAATTGAAGTTAAGACTTTTTTGTAACTGTTGTGTTCTGAGGTTATTGGGTGGCCTTTTTTTGTTCAGCTGGAAAAAGAATTCCTTTTTAACTTAGGCACAGTCTGTGTAGTCCAGTGCATACTCCTCATCTTATGTGATTTAGAATCGGGTGTATGGGAGAGTTTAAGCATTTTGTAAATGACTTTAAATGTTAATGGATGAGTTTTTAAAGCTTTATACAAATAGCCGTAATAATCTCACTGGAGAAAACTAGCTCTGTTTGGGGGAAGAGATCTTTGGAGCCATGTTGTACTATGAGAAATAACTGCAGGAGAAATATTATGCCGACTAAAGCCATTCTAACTATGATTACTCAAATGTTAGCCTTACTGATTCCAGTATGTCATGTAACTATGCTTAGGTTTGCAGCCAGATTCTGTGCAGAGTTACTATGACTCGTGAAATCAGTTGATTGAGGCTCTCCTACTTCTGCAAATAGGAGCTGTAAGGTTGCAGTCCTGTGCACACTTACATGGGAGCAAGTCCTGTTGAACACACAGGATTCAAACCTCTGAATAGGGGTGCATAGGAATTTGGTGATGGAAATATTATTGTAGAATCTGGTTTGGGGTTTTTTGGTTTTTGTTTTTGTTTTTTTACCATTCATTCTTACTCACTTTGTACTTGTACTTGAAGGGTTTTTCCACTATGTGGAACTCCGTCCCCTCCAATTTCAGCATGACTCATTTCCTATTTAGTATGTTAGGGTTGGAGCCTTACAGTGCAACCCTGTGTATGTATACTTGAAAGTAAGTCACATTGAGTTCAGTAGGATTTACTTCTCAGTAAGTGTGCATAGGATTGTAATCTTGACCTTATAGGACCGAGAAAGAATTAAAATTATAAGGGGTAGTGTTGCTAACAGTGTAATAGCCCTATGATGACTTGTGAAAGGGCACCTGGACAAATGTTGTTTCCTTCATTTAGTGTGTGCTAATGCTTCTGCGAAGTAGGACTATAAAGGAGTGCAATGATATTTTTGAAAACTTTCACTTACAAGTTTCTGTACTCTGAACAGCATGTACTAAAAGTAAAACTGAAATCTTCATACAGCTAGCGAAGCTGTCAGGGTTTGTCTTACTTTCACAATTGCAATGGAAGGAAAATTATATACACAAGCTCCAGGGCTGGCATACATTTTCCCCATTTCTGAAGGTGTTTTGAGGGAAGGCTTCAAATCCTGCAGGTCCAAGTCTTCCCCCAAACTTCCCCTGACATGCCCATGAAAAACCCCTTTTTGCCTCTTCTAACATTGGAGCTCTGACATCGGAGAGGCAGAGGCTACAGAAGTTTCTACTGCAGCTGGGAGGGTTTTTTGAGGTTGGATCTCCCCCTCTGAGATCTGAAACATCCTATGGCCCCTGGAGTGCCATACAAAACATCCCATGGCCCCTGGGATGGCCCAGGAACCATAGGATTGTAACCAAAGACATCTGACAGGTATTTTTGAGATCTTAGAGATTAGGCAGTGTACTACTTACTGAACTGTTGAATTTCAGGTTGTATTTATTGTTTTGTTCTGTTTAATGTACGTAGTTGTTTTCAACAGAAATATAATTTCAATAAAGATAATTTTAAAGAGGTTTATAGATTAATTTCTTAAGCAACAAAGCCTCAATTTTTGCTGCTTGTTTCTAGGTGTATAAGTATTTTTCATGATGAACATAATGAAGCTTGAGTTCCTTCCATTTTTATAGAGATTAATGATTTTTTTTTAAAATACTTGCATTATTATTGATGTGCTATATGATTATTTAAGGGCGCAATCCTATGCATTTTTAGATAGAAAAAGTCCTATACCTTCCAGCATTCCCCAGCCTTAAATGAGTTAAGAAAAACAAATGTTCATAAGTCAGCAAAGAAAAATCTTTAATGGAAAAATAAGTCAAACGTACCATTGGTGTTGGCAACCTATAGTAGTCCTAAAATTTGCCTGTTTAATTCTGTTTTGGCCATATTCTGTGGCAATTAGGTGAGGTTTTAAAAATTATGCTTAGGAGTCCTATTCAGTAATGGACCTATTTTCATCTCTGAAATAAGCACAAACCACATTGTTTTACCAAAGCTTGAAAAAAAACTTGGGAGGCTTAAGTTAATGTTGGACTCTTTAAAGATCTCAGATAGGCCATATGCTTGGTATAATTCCCTGACTGGGATAGATCCAGCATCTGAACCCTTTCTGTACTCTGCATCTTATGCCTTTCTGCAGGTAAATAAAGCACCAAAGATGTGTATTTTGTGGAAATTACTGTCACTAAAGTAGTTGTATACTAAGTCTGGGTTATTGACATGCTGTAAGAATGTAAGAAGAGCTCTGCAATCCAGAGGTCCATTTAGTCCATTGCTGTCATGGCCAATAGCTTCTGATAGACATATCATCTATGAATTTGTCTACTCTACTTGTGGCAGCAAATTCTTCTGTAAGCTAATTGTATGTTTCATGAAGAAGTGCTATTTCGTCTTACCTGAGTCAACTATCAATCAGTAATGAGGCTTGTGTCATTCCAAAAACCTAAGCATTTCACAGTTGCTAATTTCACAAGGTAAAGTTGCACACTGAAATATTTTATAAGGTGATGTCTCAGTGCTTATAAAATCTCTCATGTTTTTCATTAAACTCCTAAGCATAGAAATTCCATGGATAACTTATTACAGTCATTCACTGTACACTTGGGGCAGCGGGAGGGCATAACATGATAGAGCACTTACTTCGTAATGTATTAAACCTCAAATTCAGTTCCCAGTATTCCAGTCAAGAGTTCTTGAATCAAAGGAGAGAGACAGACAGACCTCTGCTTGAAACCTGGATTGCTGACTAGATAAGCTACATGGACTACTACTACTAATTTCTTGTATTCCTTATGAGCACCAAAAATAAAAGCATGCAGGTTATTAGGCAAAATGTAATGTAGGTGCATATTTCAAATTATCTGAAGTAACTAATCAAATATTAATGGGACCTTATGTTTTGTTACCCTTTGTAAAGCTCAGTTATTTCCCCAGACTATTTTAGGGATTGTTAGCTAGATAGACTGAAGGCACAATCTTATGCTTGTTTAGACAGAGAAAAGGCCTACAACTCCCAGCGTGCCCTCTCTAAACTTGCATAGGATTGCGCCCTGAATTTATGAAGCACTATGCAGTGTGCACCACATAATAAGTTCTAGCCAGGTATACGGTAACTAATGACACAGTATGCAAAAAAATGTACCGGGTAAATCATATACATTTGACAAGTAGAGGCTATGCATATCTGTCCACCACTTTAATTACTGTAATAATTACCTGCTTTTATTTGCATGATCTCAGGTCACTAAAAAGTTAGATGTCTTTGTATTGTTACCTAAGTGTGGTGTGCTCTCAGCACACTGTGTGTGATTCATACCCAGATAATATGTGAGATGTCTCAGTAGTGACAAAACAGTAGTGTTTTGATTCAATCCTTTACCTACATTGTCTCAACAGTTGTAAAGTATTTTTTTATGCTTACCGACTTTAAGAATTATGAACAATTGGAAACCTATTTTAAAAGGTTTGCATTTGCACCAATATTTGCATTGGTGGTTGGAGAGGGAATGATACTGCAGCAGCTTCTCTTCATCACTGAAATGCTTCCCAGAGGCTGGAGGGGGCAGTCTGAGGCCAATCTAACCCCTCTCCCTCTCCCTGAAGACACACATGCTGTATTAGCAAAGGGGGTCCCAGGCTTCCTCCACCCCCTAAAATAGAAATGAGACCCAGTGAGAGAATGGTGAGTGGAACTAAAGCAGCTCCTTCTGTTCACGAGAGCGAAGGACTGAGCTTGGACAAACTGCGCCAAGGAGTGTTCTTTGTTGGAGCCCAGTTCCCTCCCCCCAATATTGGTTTATCAGCAAAGGGAGACAGATAACTCTGAGCCCTGTTTCTTTTCCCTGAGAATATATTTCCTGGGAGGATCTGGCGGAGGGGGGGGCAGATTTCACTTGGGCCAAGTGCGTCAAAGGGCTTTTGTTTGAGTCCAATACTTCCATGCTCTTGAGGATGTTGATCTGCAATGTGCACTTCCTGTGTCATGGTTACTGCCTTAGTTTTCAGATTGCAGTTGATTAACTTTTTGTTTATTGGTGAAAACTCAACGTTTATTTATTATTTAAACTAATTTATAAACTGTAGCTCTAGGCAAGATTTTAGAACGGAATATTTCCTTGTGTCTGCTTATGGTTGAAGTCTGAGAATTTAAGCTCACTTTTAAAAAGAAGTAGGTTTAATACAGTAATACCTTGGATTGCAAGTAACTTGGTTTGAGAGCATTTTGCAAGACAAGCACATTTTAAAATATTTATTATTATTTTTTGGACTTTATATACAAGCGATACAAGTACTGTATATACTTGCAATACAAGTACTGTAGTACGGCTTAAAGTAAAAATCTCTGTACAATTTTGGGGGGGGGGATTTCGTTTTGATATAAGAGTGTTTTGGATTACAAGCACGTTTCCGGAACGAATTATGCTCTCAATCCAAGGCATGACTGTAAATACTTTTTTTGGTCAAAGTTCTTGCCATGTATACTTAAAATATGAACACCCTGCAGCATAATTACAGGTTTGTATGTGTTGTTTCTTTTACTTTGAAAGCCTAGAAGTGGAGTAGCTAGGTAACGAGGTAGTTAAGAAACTTGCATGGAAGGCAAACTATAAGCCAGGTGTGCAGAATGCAGAATGCATAACACAGGACTAGGGCTATGTTCTATACTATGCTAGGTTCTATACAGCGAGGGATGCCCTCTGAGGGGATTCCTGCAGGAAGGAACCTCCGGAGGCTCTGTGGGCTGGACCTGGGTGCCTGGCAGGCTGGAGGTTCTGCACCCCTATAGAAGAAGCGTGAGAGTAGAAAATAGGTGCTGTTGGTACAATGCTAATGGTGGCAGCTCATCCTGATTTTCTCCCTGTCATCTTGGAGTTCAGGGGTTGATGGGATAGCAAATGGTAGAGTACCGTATGTGGCTTGGAGAGAGTCGGTGGTAATGGCAGCAGAGTGTGAGGGGGGGAGAATCACTAAAATGCTTATGAGAAAGAAGCAGTCAATAGGTAACCTCCTTGTCAACACTAGCATTGATGGGCTAGCTACTTCCTGGTTATACTTGAGATAACAATGGTGATCAGAAATAACTTGTTTCCCATCAGCCATGAAAACTATGGGCTGTCAGGTGGGTCTGAGTAAGACTTTACAGGTTATGGATTACTCAAAACTTAGCTGACAATATAGGAGCTTGTATTTAACTTGAGATAAATATTTGAGTTACAGTTGCATTTGTCCCTAGAGATAGGAGACATAGAAAATGTAAGGTGATGGCTTTTATTTGCTCAACATCTATTGGTAAGGGACCAAGCAAGTTCTTTGGAATCCTTCATAGGTCAGAGCTGAGGAGTGCTATTCATGGAAAATACTGTCCTGAAAAGGTTGTAAGCAACAAGATGCCCTTAAGTAGTACTTGCCAAAATTGTGTTTTTCTTTCAGTGGTACATTCAGAAAGAGGAATCTTAACTTTTGAAACAGGTCAGGAAGGGTGAATTATGTTTTAGTAAAACCTTGTGATGTATAATTTGGTTTCCTCCTTCATAGATAGTACAGTAATACCTTGGATTGCAAGTAACTTGGTTTGAGAGCATTTTGCAAGACAAGCAAATTTTTAAATATTTATTTAATTTTTTTTTACTTGATATACAAGCGTCGTCTTGCAATACAAGTACTGTAGTACGGTTTAAATTAAAAATCTCTGTACAATTTTTTGGGGGGGAATTTCGTTTTGATATAAGAGGGTTTTGGATTACAAGCACGTTTCCGGAACGAATTATGCTCTCAATCCAAGGCATGACTGTAGATTACTTTGTTCAGTGAAGTATTTGGCCCTGCTTCTGAAACTGCCAGGCGATGCCAGTTACAATTATAGACTTTGTCACTAGGAACTTGTTCCGAGCAACCAAATCATTGCAACCAAATCATTGCGTTTATCCTCACGCTCATTATGGACCTACAGAATGCAAAATGGCCTCATAATTGCAAGCTGTCATATATACAGCATTTGTTCTTACAACAAATATGAACCTTTCTATAAAATGTTTCTATAAAGGAATATAAGGCAGTTGTTTGAATGTCCCCACTCATCTTTATTGCAATGTCAGCATTTCTTTAAATACAATTGTAATAAACGAAATGTCTTGACCTCTTAGAGGATAGTAGTATTGCCTTATGGCAACCTTCCCCAACCTGATGCCCACCAAATGTTTTGGACTGCTCAGCATTCCTGACCATTAGCCATGCTGGCTAGGGCTGATGGGAGTTGAAGTCCAGAACATCTGGAGGGCACCAGGTTCTGAAAGTCTGCCTTATGGGTACAGACTTGAACTAGAAGATCTTCAGGTCCATTCCAGCTTTGTGATTTGAGATCTGTTAATCAGGACAAGGCAAAACATATATGAAAACTCAAAGATGCGATGAAAGAGGTTTAAGAAAATATTTCCAGATTTGTTTGTGCTTACATCAAATATGAACCTTTCAATGAAACTTTTCTATAAAGGAACATGAGGCAGACTTTAAAAGGCACACTTTTTAAAAAGTTAAAATTAGAGGCATATTTCACCCTTAAACCCCAAAAGCTTTATTTTTAGGATACAGAAAAGTACTTGCCTACAGAGGAGCCTATTCTCTTATGTAGATAGTCTCTACTCTTTCAGCATTTGATTACGTACTTGATTTTTACCCCAATTCGATAATTGTAGACCTTTTTATATATTGTGTTTTTTGTGCTGATCTTGTATTTGATTTGAAACTTTATTGCATTATATGACTTGTGTTTTAATTTTTGTTGACTAAGTTGTTGTACATTGTCTAGAGGAGTAGCTCAATAGGCAACTACGGTAACTAAATGTAAATAATTGTTGCACATCATAATTAATTGATGCTGATGTGGCAGCTTCATTCTAACACTAAGATCCAAGTTAGGATGGACCATTCAGGTTCACTCGCAGATCTGATCCAGACTACGTGAGGTGTCCGTCAAGGATGTCTATTAGCTCCATTATTGTTTAATTTTTATGTTAACTCTTTAATAACTGATTTAAGTAATAAGGATAATTATGTGCCACCTAAACTGGAAAATAGGAAAGTTCCAGTACTTATGTATGCTGATGATATCATCTTCTTGTCTCAAACACAGCAAGGGTTGAGGAGATTATTGAAAACCTTTAATCAATTAGCAGTGCAAGAAAAATTGAAAATTAACTACGAAAAGACAAGTTTTGGTTTTTGCTAATAGATTTAAAAAACACAGATGGCAAATTGATGGACATCCTATAGAGCAGGTGAAATCCTTTAAATATTAGGTTTATGTTTCTCCTCAACTGGAAGTTGGAATAACCATCTGGAAAATGTAAAAAAAACCTGGCTACTAATACTGTGAAATCCTTACTAAGGCTTTACTGGGGTAGAGGAGGTAGACGGATTTTTCCAGCTATTAAAATCTATGAGGCCAAAGCTATAGCACAAATTTGCTATGGTGCACAAATATGGGGATGCATTCAGAAAATGAATTTGGAAACACCCCAGAATCAATTTTTGTGAGCTATTCTCGACCTCCCTAAGTCAACTGAGACCTCTATTCTCCACTTGGAAACCAGTCTTTGTACGGTGAAGACCAGGGTACATATTTCTGCTATCAGATATTGGGTGAAATTGCAAAAAGGGTGGGGATCTTCCTTAGTATTATCTGCTTTTAGAGAAGATTGCCCAATTTGGGAGCCCTTAAGAGTAGCCCTGTTTATAGACCTAGATCTGATTAATTTTTTATTAGGGGATAGTTCTCCTTATATCTCTGAAAAGGTGGCCTGTTTTGCTTTTAGAGCGTCAATTTTAAGAAGGAAGATTGGTAGTGATGATAAACCAAATGTTTTAGATGAATAGTTTTATTTGCTGGAATGTTGGTCAAATGTTTCTTTTATCTATTTAAGGTATTTTATCTGACTTTATCGTTTTTGTAATGGCTTTGGTTACACAAAAATAAACTTTACTTACTTACGTCATAATTAAAAAGAGACAAGCCTCAAAGCAGCGACACATGCAGAGATGCAATACGCAGCTTCCTCTGAAGGCAGGTAATTTCACAGCATCTCTGTATTGGGAGTGATTGGATGATCCAGTCACACTTCTTTACAGGGAGACAGCAGAATTACTTGACCCTAGCAGAGGCTGATCAGAAGGAGGGCAAGTTCAAAGGACTCAGAGATGCAGGGGCCCGCCTACTTGACAGGTGGGTGCATCAGGCTCCCAACCTTTAAATATTTATATTGCATGGCACATTAGCTGTACCCAGGCATATACGGTAGTTGGGAATTTCACCTATAGGGCATGCTTTTTCTTTCAAGAGCTTGAATAGGGATGATGACATTCCAGTTGGGAGGGAAATTTGAGAATATCAGAGAGGAATATCTGTGCTTCCATTCTACAAGAGAAAACATTAAAGAAATAGACTTCTGATAAGCTCAATGCATAGGAATTCTGGATGTTCTATCAAGGCTGAGAAAATACTTGAAATTTCTAGGCCCCTTCTCCAGCTGTTCAGGATGTAGCTTTCTTCTGTCTCCTGGGATTATGATAAAAGTTACAATCCCTTTTAATTTATTTTATATTTGTTAAAATGCTTATACCCTATTTCTCAATCTAAGAATCCCCAAGGCAGGTAACAATTATTAAACTATAATACATAATAAAAGCCTAATAATTTTAGCTTGAAATTTTTATGCTTTACACATCCTGTGCTTGATTAACAGTGCAACCCTATGCATGTCTGCTCAGAAGTAAGTCCCATTGTCTTCAGTGGGGCTTACTCCCAGGAAAGTATACATAAGATTGCAGCCTTAGGTACTCCAGAGCATAGTTCAGAAGCCATATAATGAGTTAATGACATGCTGTATGTTTTAGTATCTTTTTTGAATCAAACTGATGAAAGCAAATGAAAAATGATAGAAGATTGTCCTGTGTTATTCTGGTTAAAAATTACACATACCATGTATGCACAAAATGGTAGGCCAGAATTGCTGAGAATTCTGGCATCAGTAACAAGCAAGTGTGCTGGTGCGAACTGGCTGATTGTCCTCACTTGGCTCCTGCTGCCAATAGGAGTGACTACAGTGACGAGGAACTTACCAGCCATAGAAAGCTTAGTGTTACATCAAAACAGTCTCTCTCATGGACTCCTGGCTTGTCTCTCTTCTAACAAGTTGAGATGTGAACCCAGGATTTGTACTTGGCTTCCTGATTTGTTAGAGGAGCAACAAGCCAGTGTTCAGACGGAACACTTACCGTAAGTTTTCTTTGATAAGTTCCTGGTTACTATAGCTGCTCCCACTTGTAGGAGGAGCTAAGTGGGAGTGATCAGGCAGTACTCTTGCTCATTATTGGTAAGCCAGAATTCTCAGCAATTAATCCCCTAATGACTGCTCTCAGTGGCTTCATATAGATGTTAAACAACATTTGGGACAAGATGGTACCCTGTGGAACCCCATACCGCAGTTGCCAAGGGTCAGAGGAATAGTCACTCAATGTTACTCTCTGAAATCAATCCTACAGGTAGGACCGAAACCACTGTAACACAGTGCCTCCAATGCCCAACCCGCTGAGTCGATCCAGGAGGATACCACGGTCAATGGTATTGAAAGCAGCTGAGGAATTGAGTAAAATGAACAGGGACGCACTCCCACTATCCTTCACTCGATAAAGGTCATCCATCAGGGCAACCAAGGCTGATTCAGTCCCATAACCAGGTTGAACCCCAAACTGGAATGGGTCTAGATAATCAGTATCCAGTAACTAAGAACTGGTGCCTGAGTTTTGCTTTCTTCCTCCTTCCTCCCAATCCCCTTTCCTTTTGTGTCATATCTTTCAGATTGTAAACCTGAGGGCAGGGACTGTCTAATATTAATCTTTGTAAGCCACTCTGGGAGCTTCTTTTGGCCAAGAGTGGGGTAAAAATGCTGCTGCTGCTGCTGCTGATAATATAGTGCATTTAAAAATAGTGTGGCATCATTTAATCTGTTTGCTTCCCTATTTGTTTGGCTAGAAAACCTTTGTTCAACTTAAACTTAATCTCCCAGTTTAAACCTGTTAATTAGTTTTCCATGACTCTTGCATGCAGGGGAGATAAAGTAGTTATAAGCCTGCTTATAAAAGCATTTTGCATGTTTCAACATTACCTTTTTTTCTTTACCAGCTCTATTCCTTTCTATTAAACATTCATACAGGCTTCCTGTGTAGTGTTATCAGGTTGTGGGCCAGTTTGGATGCCACAATAAACTAGAGGTAGGCATACTTCTTGGACCTGTGGGCACATTTGGCAATTTGAGAACTGTCCTGGGTATCACCACAAAATGACTGCCATGGGAGGCCTGGCTAGTCACAAAGGACAAGTAGCCTGCCCAAAAGGCTGAGTACAAGGCAGAGATGGAGTCTGAGTCACAACACACTACACAACTGCTTTGAACCCAGTTTTCACTGTCAACAGAAACCTGTTCCACAGAAGGCAAACTCTTTTTCTCTCTTACCCCAGCTCACCACCCTTAGGCATGAGCGCTCACACTTTCTCTCTCTCATGCACACACACACACACACACACACACACCCTTCCCATCCATTCTCCATCTAAGCACCATTATGCATGCATACACACACACACCCCTCCTTTCTCCTCCTTGCTGCAAGCACATGAAAAACCATGGTCACTCTTTTTCAGGATCCCTCCAAAATATCCTTTCTCTCTCCTTTACTCTTTCTCATACACATGCTGCCCTTGGACATACAAGCACACAATCCTTTCCAACCCCGAGCTGTTCTCTTTAGCTGCAGAACCCGCCCCCCAACTTACCAAAAAGAAGTGACAGGAGTCCCTTTTTCTGTTTTCCCTTTTTTTTCTTGGCAGCTGGGTGCGCTGCAGAGGAAAGCATCAGCCTGCAGCCACCCCACTATCTTCATTTTCTAAGAGTGTCTCTCTGAGCCCTACAAGCCGCAGCAAGCCTTGGGCTTGCACACTTCTACCTCCCTCTCCTCCTTTGGCGTGGCTGGAAGGAGGAGATTGGAAGCTTTTGCTTCCATTTTTGATTAACCATGGTTTAGCATTTTGTCTGGACCTGGCAAACTCTATTAATCTTAACTGTCATTAGTGAAAACAAGCCAGTTTCATCACTCATGGTTTGAAGTTGGCTTGTTTTTTTTTTAAAAAAACATAGTTAAGATTAACCACAGTTTGTCATGTTCATACAAAAGACAAGTTGTAGTAGTTAATTGAAAGCTTCCAATTTCCTTGCAACTGCACTGGAGAAGTAGGGCAGAGTGTGTGAGACCAAGGTTTATTGCGGTTTGTTCCCATCACAATGAATCATTGTTGGGCAAAAACATTAACCTAATGTTAATTTTGACTAGTACTTGAAAACAATTTCTACTTGTTTCTGTCTCCTCAGAGGTGATTGAGCATGTACTGTGTGAGCCAGGGTAGTGGCTAAGCTCGTTTTCGTAATGCTAAAGCAGCCACAGTCAGCAACTAAGCAAAGAGTGTTAGTTCCTCTTAATCTCCTGTTTAATTGTAACTGAGAAACTGGGTACATACATAGTCTAAGAAAGGAGGCATCAGGCAGGAGGATTAGTCCTAAAAAATGCTTTCAGCAATGAAGGGGTTTTAGCCCCTTGCCACCAGAAAGATTGAAAGTGGAAGTATGCATTAAGAATTGCTTGTAGGAAGAAGGAAGGAGGCACAAAGGATTTGCAGGGGCCAAGAGAAGAATCAATTACTCAAACATTTGCCTGGGTGTTGTCAGTGGCGGTTTTCTTCTTCCTGGAAACCTTTAACTATGGGAAGTATGCTTTATGACCTGTCCTAGAACCTTTTAGAATTTGGTGTATTAATGATGTGTTGCTATCTCACACACAGGAACACTTTCCCCACTAGAATTCAGCTGCCTGAATTACATAATTTACTAATTGTATTAGCGAAAACAGAAAGCTCAGCTGTTGTCCGCAGTGCAGTTTTTTTTCCTTCATCGGTTCTGTATCTATGTGAAGACAACTTGGGACTTATAGACATGGAGCTGCCACTTATTTCTTCTTGATAGAGGCTTTGAGCCTTTTACAGTTGCAGGGCCACCCCCACCCCCCAAATCAGTAGAATGTATGGGGGCTGGCAGAGGAGCCTGCCACTGGAACTCTGAATTTCCCACCATGTGACGTTTTAGAACATTATCTGTGGAAAGCTGTTGGATATAAATTTGTGTGTGTATTTTGAAGTGGCCCTATCGTGTTTGTTTTTCCTCCCAGTGTGAATAAGTTCTGTTTCACAGCCGCATTCAGAAATAGTTTTCCAGTTTCAGTTCGCACTTCGCACTTTTTAATCAGTTCTATTTTTATTGTATCAACTCTCACTGTGGAATATGCAAGTGCTATAGTACATATTTTTATAGATTGATCTAATCCAAAAAGACTAAGGCCCAGTATTTATTTATTTATTTGATTTATACCCCAATAATTGTGTTTAATTTAAAAACCACATTAAAAAAAACACTGAAAAATGGGATGGCGGGAGCAAGGTGAGGTTGGGCGAAGGGGGCAATAAACACTGGAGGTTGGTATTGTGGCTGAGGCCATGCCTTGGAAGCTGGCCTGCATTCCTGACGGTGTTAAGAATCAATTTGCAGAGTCCACCAGAAAGCAGTGAGGATGCACTGGTGATTGTTTTTTTTAGATAGTAATACATATTGTACTTTGTAATTTGCTTACCTTTTAATTTTCCCCACATAAATGAATGTTGGTGATTCATTGTTATCAGTGAAAGCAAATGGGCATACTAGTACGCAAGGAGAGAACAAAGCTGTCTTCCCTTGCAACTGATTGCCTGGAAATCTGCTGATGGGGGCCTGTGTTCGGGGGTGGTGGTAAGAGAGGAGAACTATAGTGTCTTCTTCAGGGCTCCTTACAAATCATAAAATCATTCCCAGCCTATCATAATGGCAGGCATTTTCCTAGTAGCATATTTGTCCCACTGTAAATGTAATAGCTGTTGTAATTTGCTTTATCAAGATGTGTGAGCTGTAATATCTCTTAATGATGCAAGTTTGTCCATCAAATGTATCTGTGTGGATGTCTTATAGTATGTTATGCTATATTAAGGTATGCAGCAACTGATCTTAATTTCAGTCTATCTCAAGAGTAAGATTCTTGTTTCTTTATTCAGGTTCATGTACCTTGCTGTGGTATGGCTGGTAATGGATCAGAGTCTGTCAATGGATTAACTATGAAATCACAGCTTCAGATCACTGGTAAGGTCTAAAACAGGCCTGTGCATTGATTGCAGACCCCTTCCTCTTTGTGACCACTGATGGAATTGTACATACCTATTGTTTGTAACCCTTTCCCACATCTTTATGGGAATGTTTAAGGTCCACCAAACCCTATCAGAAAGGAGGGTGAACACATGAAGATACAGTACCTTATCTTGACTCAAGCCATTGCTCCATCTAGCTGTAACTGGCAACATCCCTCCAATTTGTCAGGAAGAGGTTTTTCTCGGCCCTGCTATAAAATATCTCTTTTAACTAGAGATCCTGGGGGATGAACTTGGGACCTTTTGAATGCAAAGCATGAAATCTGCCCATAAACTATTGCTCATTCATTCCCCTGTGCCCACTGGAATAGAAGAATCATCACTATGTCCACATTGTTCCTTCTTTTCATGGTTTTAGCAGTGTTGATGGAGTTTTGTGCTGGGCAACCTTTAATGAACTCTGAGTTTGCTGTTCTGGATGGTGGTGTTGGTCTCTCACCCTGGTTAGTTCTGCTATAGGCTTCATTGTATTGCAAGCAGGTTTTTACAGACTTCTAAAAACCTAGATGAGCTTAAGTTACAACTAATGCATTGTAGCCTATGGCCATAATATAGAGAGCAGCACTTGATTCTATATGACTAGCTAGAAATATGAAGACCTGGGGCTTTGTGTACATGTGCATGTGTGCGTGCATATGTAGATTTTTCTATTTTGTGCTGGATTCAAATTCAAAAAGATTAAGAACATTTTTCAAGAGTTTAGAATGAGAAGCTATAGATCTTTCAGATCTGGATTAATTAGAGTGAGAAACTTTTGCTATGCTCATATTTTTGAGAATATATTTGTTTAAACGGTGTGATATTGCTTTAGTATTTTGAGGTTTTTTCTATTCCTTTGTAGCTCGGCTTATATTAGGTTTAATACTTACGGTAATACTTAGTATTTGTGCTTGCAAATTGGTGATCTTTTAGTGAAAAATCTTATTTGACTTTATCAAATAAGAACTGGAAATGACAATAGAGCTAACATTTTAATAGATTTCAAGAGTTTTCATTCAAAAGTAGAACTACTATTTTTCAGTCTTCTGTTGAATAATTCTGCATTGACTGATTGTATAATATGGTTCAAACATATTTCTTCTTTCTGTCTGAAAGCTAACAGTGAGTTAAAAATTGTGATAATTAGCAGTTTTGTCCTGTGTCTTGTGAGGAATGATTTTGAGAGCGGAACAAATAACCAAAGATGCTGAATAGTTTTGCACGATCTGTTGCTTCTTCCTGTACTACTTTTCTTCACTAGCGGTAACAAAGACTGCTTCATTTGGCACTTGAGCAATTAGCAATGCCACAAAAATGGCTTCTTTTGGGTAGAATACATTTATTACTCCTTTCATTTTTTATGTGCAGATCATATTGGAGTTCAAAGTGAAAACACAGCATGCAGTCTTAGTATAGTTTGAATGGGGAAGCTTAATGTGAGTAATAACTATATACATATACCCCATTTTTGAAGTTGTCTGCCTGGGGGGTGGGGGGAAGGGCCATGGCTCAGTGATAGAGCACCTGCTTTGCATGCAGAAGGTCCCAGGTTCAATTCATGGCATCTCCAGGAAGGGCTGGAAAAACTCCTGCCTGAAACCCTGGAGAGCCGCTGCCAGTCAGTGATGACAATACTGGGCTAGATAGACCAAAGGCAGCTTCCTACCTTTTGAGAAAAGGGTTCATGCTGCCTGCTTTTTTGTGGATTTATTCATTCATACCCTTTTGGGGGGAGGGGTTCAGGGCAAGCTTAAACCTGGTAAGGGAAGTAGATATAAAGACATTTGCATATACCATTGACCTCTGAAGGAAACTTTCTTTTGGCCTATCTGCACTATGACAGCAAAGAAAAGTCTAGGCCAGTGATGGCGAACCTTTTTGAGCCCGAGTGCCCAAACTGCAACACAAAACCAACTTATTTATTTCAAAGTGCCAACACTGCAATTAAACCTGAATACCGAGGTTTTAGTTTTAGAAAAACAACTCATACAGTTGTCCGAATTAATTAACATCTTTTGTCTTTAAAGAAAAACACAATAACAGAGCTTTCAATGATACAAACAGTTTTTTGTTGGGGAAAAAAATCAACTCAAAAAGTTATTATAGTACTGCATTGTACACATAGCCTGAAGGGAATTTATACAAACTTTTTAAATAATTAGGCACATGTATTTTTGGATAAGGGATTCTCAACTTGTAATATGATTATATGCCAGACTGAAATTGTATGGGGCAAGCTTTACTCCAGGTCCTTTCCCTGCTTCTACAGGTGTCGGATTAGTAAAAGTAAAAGTCAACCTGTACCAGGATGAGCAAGATAAACAAGAAAACTAAACGTGCTTAACACATTTTAAACACTATGTCTTGGACTGCAAACACTGCATTATGTAAAAGTTTGCATTGGGCATGCTTTTGCACAATTAATCTGTTTTTTGCTATTGCATGCATGCTGATAATTTGTCAAACCTTGGCTCATACTCCGTTAGTTTGAGAGCAACACATGCAGCACTCAGGTCAACTGTTAGGGCTTTACATCCAAGCCATGCTCTGTGCATCATTCTTCAAAATCTTGTAAATGTGATAACAATGTAGAAAAGAATTCTGTAACAGGAATTCTAGAATAAAATCATTCTGTTCCACACTGTGAGAAAGAACAAGATCATTAGTGTTTTGCAGAAGGGGACGGTCTTTTTGAGATCTGGTGACCAATGGCTCGAGTGCCCACAGAGAGGTCCCTGCGTGCCAGCTATGGCACCCGTGCCATAGGTTCACCATCACTGGTCTAGGCTCTCGATTGGAGATACAGAACATGCATTATCTTGGACTAATAGAAGATAGGATATTTTCTTTTTTTAAAGGCACAAGTCTTTCCTTCTAAAACTGTTCCACTAGACACAGCTGTATTATAAATAGTTAATAAATAACATGGAATCTACTTCATGCCAGTCATGTTAGACTTTACCCTTTTTGTGACATGCATCTGTACTACTTAAGAACAAATAAAGGTCTTCGGCCCTTCTATGTCAAGATAAAACTCTGACTCTCCAAGGATACCGAAGTCCAATGGCTTGGCTAGGTTAATGCTTGCTGTGAACATGTATCCAAAGGCTGGCAGATCTAATGAAAATTAAGGAACAGGCCTATGTAGGCCCACAGCATTGCCCATCAAGATAAGAACATTAACAGGAACTGTCAACATTAACCTGACTGGGTATGGACAGATTTGGGCCAGGGGTGTGTATGTGAAATGGGGTCTGAGACAGTGGGCTGCTTTGCACAATCAAATAAGCCATTGTGGCTTATTTAAGCCATGGTGCGCTACAGTCGGGCAGCCATGTTGAATAATCAAGTTGCGACAGCGGCTTGTTGTGTTTTCTGAACCCAGTGGAATGGCTTGTGCGAGGGTTAAACAACCCTCGCATAACCCATGGCTTGTTTTAGGGTTATGCAAGGGTTCTTTAACCCTCGCACAACCCACCCCTGCCGGCTTCAGACAACACCACAAGTTGTAGTTGTGGCTTGAATATTCAAAAGACGCCCAGCACATGCCGCAAGCCACTGTGGCTTAAATAAGCCACGGTGGGCTGCGGTGCAAACCAGGTCAGCATCTGCTATCTGCCAAGAGGCATGCAAATTGGTCCAGGAGGCAACCTAAATATGCTTGCCTCTATGTATAAACAGTATATCATTTATCCCTAGGTAACAGATGGCATGTTCCATTGAGCCTCACTAATGTCCAATGCAAGTGACAGGCCATGTAGTCAAAGAGCTGCCACCTCTTAGTTGCTTCCACACATGCACAAACAGTACTAGTGGAGGAATTCGAGTAGAGGTGCAGTATAATTATTACTATTTGTTTATATGGTGTCATCTATGTATGTGGCACTTCACAAGAACAGGTTTCACAGGTTCTTCACAGCATGAAGAAGCTTACAGTCTAAAAATGGAGACAGGGAAGCAACAGAGGATGGGGAGGGAAATCGAGACAGGGTAAACGGGACAAATATGCAGTTATTTCAGTTACATGGACTTTGACTTAGTTTCAGTAGGTTCTAGAGGGTTGTTCCAAAGGCTTCATGGAAAGGGTGAGTTTTGAGGAGGGATTTAAAGGCTGGAAGACAAGTGGTCACATGGAGAATTCCAGGCATAAGGGACAGCAAGGGAGGGCAGGTGGAGTTATTTCAGGGGGAGATATTTGGATGGCTGAGGTGGAGGAACTGGATGAGTGAATGTCACAAGAAGGAATGTGTTTGGGATATAAGAGTAGAAAGATAAAGGGGAGGCAAGGGTTTTGAAGGTAAGCTTGTGACGAACCAGGAGCGGACAGGAAGCAAGCGTAGGGATTGGGGGGGGGGGGACGTCACATAGTGACAACAGTTGTGAATTTTGACAGAAGAGTGCTCGATAGATGTGAATTGAAGACCAGAGAGAAGCCACGCCTGGTGTCAGGAACAGTTTACCTGGTTAAGTGGTAAAATTGCCCCAGCTGAGTGATAAAAATTTCTAAAAAGAAAACAAACTCTGTTGCTGAATGTTGATCTTCTGGAATCAGGCTCATTTTCCGTGCACGTGTATTCTTCACAAACTGAAGAATACACATCAGTGTTCTAAATTAGACATGAATGTCAAACTAATTTTCTCTTGCACTTTTGTAACTGAAGTGAGAGACTTGACACTTTTTTGGGCGCTAAATTGAGCTTGTGTGGTGATATTAATATCAAAGCAAAATGGTGACATGCAACTTTGTTTATTGGTCTAATTCTGCTGCCACCACCGCTTTTTGAAATCCTATGTGCGACAACCGATATTGCTATAAAAGAGGATAAAGTGTGAAGCAGAAGGAAACATGCATAGAAACACAGAACTTAGAGTATGGTGCATCTTCACATTTAAGTTAAAAAGTGTCATACAATTATTGTGAAAGGTAGGCATCCTGTAGATATACTATAGGGCAGGGGTGGGCACCTTGTGGCTCTCCAGATGTTTTGTCCTGCAACTTCTATCAGCCCTAGCCAGTATTGCCAATGGTGAGGGATGATGGGAGTTGTAGGCCAAAATATCTATAGGGCCCACACCACCTGTAGGAGCTAAATACATGAATAAAAACTGAGGTGGTGATTGTAGGGTTGGGGTAGTAAGGATGCGGTATTTGCATGACCAAATTCAATGTTTAGTTTTGCTTGTACAGATTTACTCTACAGATACTGCAGCCAAAATTTAGCCTATCCAAGTAACTTGGAGATTTTGGAAGCTGGAGGATAGTTTCTGTTCTGTCAGTCTCTGCAGAGTAGTGCTGTAGAAAAATACTTGCTTAAAACATTTATTTAGAGTTTTATTTCCAGAATGAGATGCTGCAACATGATGGAAATGTGTGTCAATTTCTTACGTGTGTGTGTGTGTGTGTGTGTTCATTAATCAGATTGTTTGGTGTAGTGATGACTTGGTAAATGTTTCATCTTTTTTCTGTTTAAATGAATTGAATGGAAGGGAAAATGCTTGGTCCAGTGTAGATATAACTGAATAAAAGGACTTCGTATCATGGTGTCTTTCTATCAGTGTACAAGAAGTACAGCTTGACATGGTTCCACGTTCTACTGTGCTAAGTAGTAGTGATGACTTCAGACATTACTGAAGCAAATAAAGCATTTCTTCATACTCTTTATTTCCAATAGTTATTTCTGCAAAGTTGAAAGAAAACAAAAACAAATGGTTTGGACCCAGCCCTTATGTAGAAGTCTCAGTGAATGGACAGTCAAAGAAGACAGAAAAGTGCAACAATACTAACAGTCCAAAGTGGAAACAACATCTTACAGTGTAGGTTTGCAAACATTATCAGCTTTGTTCTTCCATTCTAAGTAACAATAAAAATGCAGTCTGCAAGTGTTATATAGTTATAGGATGGATATTAACTCTAGAAAAATGTAGTGCTTATAAGGGGCCGTGTGTATATTCATGGGGGTATAAAATTCTGATCAGAGCCATTCCCATAGCCTATGATTAGGGCACTCTTATTCTTAAAACAGTCAGACCAGTTTAAGCACAGTTGCCCAATTTGCATAACTATTGTCATAATGTTTTAGAACTTGAAGTTTTGATTCTGCGCAGAGGCAGAACTGTAGCTGTATAAGCCAGGACACATGGGCTGGGATTTTTGGCTTCCAGTTGTAGCCCTTTGCACAGCATCAGGTGTGGCACCAGAGAGTCCCCTGATCCACGTGAATGGCTTTTGGAGGGGTGGGTTGGTAGTGTTAGTTAATGTAAGGAGGAGAAGCCCAGAGAGGCACAGTGTACATAGGGAAGCAACTTCACCCTTCTTTGTCTCTCAGCCAAGATTTTACAGGACATGGGGGAAGCAAACAAATGTGTCCTTATAGATGTTCTAGTTCTTGGGAGAGATGATACTTTTTCACTAAAAAGTTGGGAAGATGGTAAAAGGGGGTGCAAACTGTTCTTAGAGGACTGCCTATGTCTGCTTCTAAGCCTTCAGAACCAGTTATATGAAATCTCTCTGTTGAATTTATTGTGAATTTTCAAATACCTTTTTATAATCAGTTATTTTTTATTGTGAACAATCATTATGTCCTTCTGAAAAAAAATAAACATGACTTACCGTACTCATATTGACTGTGCAGACTTTGTCATGAGAGCTCACTATTTTTTAACAAATCCTACTACAGTTTGGAATTATGATACTTCCCATGGAGTTCTCCTATAGTTGTTTGTTATTTCCTTGATCAAGATGCTTGATCTGCAGTTAGGAGTGTTAATACTAAATCTGAGTAATTATGTATCTAAGCAATCTTAGGGTGCATATGCATGTTCAGACAGAAAAACTCCTACAACTCTCATCATCCCTTCAGCCAGCCATACTGGCTGCAGCACCCTGGGAATTGTAGGACTTTTTTTCTGTCTAAACATGCATAGGATTGCGCCCTTAAAAGATGAAGAAAAATAGCAATTTTTAGAAGTGATCAATAATAGTTTCTATGTATAGAAAGCATATTTCAGTTTTGTTTTTTCTAACTTAAAACAACTCCAACCTCCAAAGCTATGAAGTAACAATTACTTTTTTTGTGTGGAAATAGATCCGTTTCAGGCTACTTGTGGTATTTTATTTCCAAATATTAGACATACAGATATTTATAATTGCATGGACAGGCATGGGATCAATTTTGTAACCTTGTGCATGAAAGGTATATCAGAGGTAATTTTAAAAATATTACTTCCAAAGTGTACATTACACAATTCTCTTTCTTTAGAATTGTCTCTCCTGAGAGCAAACTAGAGTTTCGTGTATGGAGTCACCAGACATTGAAGTCTGATGTCCTTCTAGGAAGTGTCGCTCTAGATATTGGTGAGGTGCTAAAAGAAAACAATATGAAACGTAAGTATGGCATAACAAATACCCTAAAATTAAACTTGCAATATTGGTGTATATGCAATCCCTTTTAAAAACAACGCCCCCATGCTCCGCAGTAAGGTTTTGCTTACAGCTTAGTGCTGCTTCTTGCATAGAAAGATTTATATGTAGACTTATGGCCAAACTACAAGCAATGCTAAATGCTTCACATGTGCTTCAGTGAATCTTTTTTCCCTTCACATGTAGGGCTCAGTCAAGCCGTAATCATGCCACACAGTCTTCACGGTAAAAATCTTCAAAAACATTAGGAACTATGAAGTTTGAAAATGTAAATGCGGTGTTCTACATAATTTTGTTCTAGGTTGCGGTCACATCTTTTCCAATTATTAAAAAAAATAAATTCTCAGCACAGGTTCAAGGGCCATGCAAAAATATCTCTAGTGCTTCTATGATGTCCCACACCTGTTGAACAAATTCTTTCAAATATTTAATTTTCATCTGTTCTGTGACATTTGCATAACAAATATGTGGGTAAAAAATTAAGTGGCTTATAAGATGCTCTTTGATATTATTGGAAAATACTTCTAGTCAAATTTGTATTCCACTCATATTGCTTTACATACGCACACACTTAATCATATAATAGTCTCTTTACTATTGTTGTCCAGATGTTCTTGGACAACAACGGCTCTCATGGTGCTCCATTTAAAGTGGGATCAGGTGTTAAACAGGGATGTGTTATCGCCCCAACATTATTTGCTATTTTCATTGCCATGATTTTACATCTTGTCGAGGGGAAACTTCCCACTGGTGTGGGAATTATATATCGAACAGATGGAAAGCTTTTTAATCTCAGCAGGCTGAAAGCAAAAAGCAAGGTAATTACAACCTCCGTTGTGGAACTTCAGTATGCTGATGATAATGTGGTCTCCGCACATTCAGAGGATGATCTCCAAACTATCCTAAATGCTTTTGCAGAAGCATACGGAAAACTTGGTCTCTCACTTAACATCAAAAAGACCAAAGTGCTTCATCAGCAAGTGCAAACTAACCCTTTGGTGATGCCATCTATCCAGCTTGGCGGGACAATACTGGAAAATGTCGATCATTTTCTCTATCTTGGCAGCTATCTTTCTGTTATAGCTAACATCGACAGTGAAATCCAGCATCGTCTGAGCTCCGCAAGTGCCGCGTTTTCTCGAATGAAACATAGAGTGTTCGAGGATCGGGATATTTGTAAGAAGACCAAAACACTGGTTTATGAAGCCATTGTATTACCAACTTTATTGTATGCCTGCGAAACATGGACTATTTATAAACGTCACCTCCAACTCCTTGAAAGATTTCATCAATGTTGCCTCCGGAAAATCCTGCAAACTACTTGGGAAGATAGGCGAACAAATGTCAGTGTACTGGAAGAAGCAAAAACTACTAGCATTGAAAAAATGATCCTTCAACGCCGACTTCAGTGGACCGGTCATGTTGCTCGAATGCCTGACTGCCGTCTCCCAAAGCAGTTACTTTATTCCCAACTCAAGGATGGAAAGCGGAATATCGGTGGTCAGTATAAGAGGTTTAAAGATGTTCTTAAGGCTAATCTAAAAAAATGCAATATAAACATAAAAAACTGGGAAGCTCTGGCCCATGAACGATCTAACTGGAGGTTGGCCTTTCACAAAGGTTCTATGGACTTTGAAGAAGCCCGAGTGCAAGGTGAAAGGGAGAAACGTGCTAAGCGAAAAGCACGTCAAACGAATCCTTCACAGGACCATCTTCCATCTGGTAACCTGTGTCCTCACTGTGGGAAGCTGTGTGGATCTAGAATTGGCCTCCACAGTCACTTACGGACCCATCGCTAGAGTCTACACAATTTTCTTTAGAATTTTCCTCCTTTTAAAATCTCCTTTTGTAAAAAAAAAAAAAAAAAAAAATTATCCTGGAAGACAATCTTACTCGGTCACGAGTGATCGCCTGACTGAGTCTCTTTACTCCATGTTTCAAAAAAAAAACTCCTGTGTTGTCTGTCTCCACTTTTCTGTGTCTCAAGGCTGCTTGGAGATCTCTAAACTGTGTGCATTTTGTACAGTTCAAGAGTAGAACAAGGCACAAGAGTGTTTTTCTCTGTTAGTAGACAGGGCTTCCAAGACAGGGTTTCCACATTTCAGGGTCTTTCCCCTTCCTCTGTGCAAACCTAGGCGTCTTTGCGGGTGTGTGGAATGAATAATTCTATAATTTTATATCTGTAAAGTGAAACTGACTACTCTGCATGCTTTATACAGCACCAAACCAAACTGTGCTGCTCTTCCCCTTTTGCAATGTGTCTAGAAGGAAGCTGTTAGCCATTTCTCAAATATAAACTTAATGCTTTCTGCAGTGTCATTCTAATTAATTTTTAACACTTTTTTGAAAAGCTCAGTAATGTGCAGTGAAGTTTGTAATGGGTCTTGAGACATATGTTTGTGTGGAAATGATGAGAAGAAATAAGGAAGGGGTTTGCAAAGAATTCAGGCAAAATTGGCAGTGCTACTCATGTAGCTTGCATAGAAGCACTATTTAGGATTGAGGGGGACAGGAGAAGCTACATAGCAACTTCAGCTCAGCTTTTCCCAACCTGGTGCCCCCCAGATGTTCTGGACTATAACCCCTTCCATTCCTGACTATTGGCCATGCTAGCTGGGGCTGATGGGAATTGTAGTCCAAAGCATCTGGAAGGCACCAGGTTGAGGAAAGCTGCCCCAGCTGTTGAATTGTAGCCCAGACAGGAACACTTTGCAGCATGTTTGCAAGGTGTTTAGGCTCTAACTTCTATGGAACTTTTGAGGAAAGGGATTCCACAGTTGCAGGGCAACCACAGACAATGTGCATCTTTATTTATTCATTTATGTATTTATTTATTTATTACATTTATATGCTGCCTTTTTCCACTTGCAAGGAGCCCAAGGCGGCTTACATGGTCCTCTTCCTCTCTACTTTTATCCCCACAACAGCCCTGTGAAGTAGGTTAGGCTGAGAGTGACTGACTGGCCCAGAGTTGCCCAGTGGGCTCCATGGCCAAATGGGGACTTGAATTCAGGTCTCCCCAGTCCAGTGCTCTAACCACAACCTCACACCGGTTCTATTCAGACTTGGTGCATTAATGTACGATTATGGCTGCTCTTTTAGCTGACGTTGAAGGTATTCATGGACATAGTTTTCTTTTACTGACTATTGAAAGAAGAGTGACACAGCTTGGGATTGGTATGAAGAGAAATGAGAAAACTGATGAGGTATTTATGCCATCCTCAACCTGGTGCCCTCCAGATGTTTTGGACCACAGTGCCCATCAACCCCAGCCAATGGTCAGGGATGATGAGAGTTGTAGTCTAAAACATCCGCAGGATACAAGGTTGAGGAAGGCTTGCTAAAAATTTGATCCTGTTTCTGCTACAGCAAACTAACTATAGTGACTGTTCCAGACATTAAACCCAGAAGAACAGATACATGCTTCTAGATCAATTCTCCCGAGTATAGCTGTTGAATATGAACCTCCATCTTTTGATGGAGCATGAGCTGAACATGGTCTTCAGTATAAAACTTGAAACTAGATCTCCAGAATTCTAATTTTAATAAGAAAATCACACCTATTTAGTAAAAAGATTTTTGCAGATCAGCATGTGCAAAGATCACTGAATTACACTAAATATTACCAGAGAGATTGAGTTGTATCTTAAAATCTTTCCAATTAATTGTAATTAATTTAATCAATTAATTAGAATAAAAATACTAAGCAATTAAGAAAAGTGTTTTTCCCCCTGTGTTCTCAATAGTTGAAGAAGTAGTTGTAAACATGGGGCTTTTTGGTGACAAAGAACCGGCTGAAGAGACTGGAGAATTGTCTGTCTGCCTAGATGGCATGCAAGTAGATCCTGAGCTTCTGACTAATGGTGATCCCTCAAGTATAATAAGTGAGTAATATTTACCTACTGTGTGTTCATACTGTGGCTGCATTATATAACTGATTGTATATATTAATAAGCTTCTCTCTCACAGAGCCAATAAGGACTGAAATGAATGCATGCTATTAGGAAAACAAGATTTAAAATTTTGCCCTTGGGCTATTTTCCCTAACTTGTTTTCCTTGGCCTTCATCATGCTTGTGAATAGCTGGCTGCCTGTGGCAGTAAACATCTCCCCTGGGTAAAAAAGTAGAGAAGCACTTAATAATGTGTTACCTTTTTTTCATCTTCTGGGCCATCCTTGTGCAGTGTGGCCAGTATAGGGATGATTGGGCAGACTGGGTTAACAGAACTTTCTGTGGGCTAATATTTTTGTGGACTTGCTCACAAGATTTCTTTAACACTGAAAAATAGAACTGGAGGGAATCCCTTTGATCATCAAATCAATCCATTCTGGGGAACAAGGCTTTTACTTTGACATACGTAGTTTGAGATCAGTGAACTCTCATTTCCAGTGATGAATACTCTTGTACATATCACTAGAAGTGGCCTCAAATGACCATGCTGTCACCTTCCTTTGTCATGGTGTGAATGACCCAGTCTAAGGATTTTCTAACTTGCTGTGGAGGGCTTCCTATGACGTAGAATCCACAGCAGCCCTAGGTACCCTGCTCCAGTGCCAGCAGAAGGCTGTTTTGCAATTTGAGACCATCGCTTTACGTTTTGCCACAAGGAAAGCTGAGCTGTTTTAAGACAACTTTTCCATATATGTTGTAAAACTTAGCAACCCTCCTCCTTTCGGCTGGTTCCGGTGAGACTTTTCATACACTGGATGGATACCTGAAAACAAAATACACAAGCACTGCATCAAATACAAACTGTGCATGTGTGAATTATTATCCCCGTTCCACCTCAGAATGCACGTGGGGCTGACTGCCATGATGATAAAACATGCATAGAGTTCACATTTGACATACTGCTTGTGTATTTTGCGCTTAGGTATTCATACCTAAGTAGAAAAAGTCTTGTATTGTCTTGTTCCTTTTATATATTTACTGTTTTTGTGTTTATTGTGTGGAGTTTTTACTAAAGGGTGGCATAGAAATCTTCATGAACTGACCCCTGGTCTCTCCTCACTGCCATATTCTCCAGGCTTCTAAACCCTTTTGGTGTTTGCGTCATCTGTACCATTTTTGTCTTGATGTGTTTACCAAAACTTAGTACAATATTTCAGCAAAAGTGGATAACAGAGTGGTCCAATTACCTCCTATATCTTAATATAAGCTAGTATGGTGTTTGCTTTTTTTGCAATAGCACTTGATTACTGATACAAATTAAACTTGTCAGTTATATAACTCTAAGCCTTTCCCCCCACATTGCTTGCTGCTTACTAGATGTTCCCATGGGTATTGCCTATGGTTGTTCTTAGTGCAAGATCTTACCAGCCATAATTTTTGTCAGCTTTTTGCTTGGATTTTAGATCATCAATGATATCTTAGCTGGACAAGTTTGTTCTCTTTTTAGGCTTTCTTTTTAAAATGGTATCTTTCTGCCTTCTGTCTCTGGTAATGTTTCTAATAAAATGCCAACTGTCCTGAATTCCTTGTCCCTTTTTTGTTTTGTTTCCGATTGGACCTTCTCTAACAGTTTCCAGAGAGTTAATTAGAATCTGCTTTCTTAAAATGCATTGCTTTTTAAAAATCTATCTTGGAATCATAAAATCATCAGTTTTACCTGCTCTACATTTTACTTCAACACTATCAATATTTATCTATTTTAAGCATTCATATGTCACTCTTCAGGTACACAACCTCCCAAAGTCATTTACATGTTAAAAACAACAACAGTGTAACATCAATTTTAAAAATGGTGCAATGGCAGAGGGCAGCAGTAGAAGTACTTCTAAAAGCCAGATAAAACAATCAGTCAAATCCTTAAAAGCCCAGGCAAGTAAAGGGTCTTCACTTGGCGCTAAAAAGATAATAGTTGGCACAGGTGAACCTTCCTGGAGAGTGCATTCTGAAAATGAGGTATCACAGCAAAAAATGTCCTGTTCTGAGTCACCAGTTGTTCCCACTTTGAGAATCAGTTTTGCATAGCCCATTACCATCTTCTTCAACAATAATTCTTCCCTAATTGTAGGTGCTTTCCATATATTAATACTGTCTCTACAATACATATATATTTGCACTACCTAGGTATGACTTTGTTAGCGTAGCTGTCACATCACTTCTATAGCCCCGCTGCAAATCAACTTAATAACGTTGTGCTGAATAATGTTGTTTGCCTTTTGTTGCTCTCGGGAGCAGTGACACTTTCCATAGGGAAAGTGTAGGCCCCTGATAAGGTCTACAGGCTTACTTTGAATGCCTTAGGTTACAGTTCTATACATTTTGAGAGTTAAGTTCCACTGAAGAGGAGTTGGATCCAGATTTGTGCTCAGAAGAGTTTTACTCACACTGGAGGAAGGAGTGGAGTTGGGAACCTTCTGGAACAGTGTGGGAGGTGGCAGTGGGGGCTACAGAGGAAAGGAGAAATAGCTGAAAATCCCAACCCTGCCCCTTTCCTCCAGGGGAAGCCTCTGCTAGGTCCTGGTTCTCTCCGCAAAAGGAAGGAGGCCTTCCATTCATGGACGGGCAGGTCTGGTTCCAACCTAGAGAGACTTCTAAGTAAATCTATATAGGTTTAGATTTTTTAAAGATACAAACTGCAAACAATAATGTTGCGGTTCTTGGGATGTATACAGTCGATGTGTTACTGAAATGTTTAGAAACTTAAAAGTCAAGAGAAATATATATAAAAAATATAACCATGAAAATATAATAAAATAGACTAAATTTTATAATATAATAGAAAGATTTCCAGAAATATTTTTTTAAAATTATATATATAAAACATGTATAAGACAGAAACAATTAGACATGTAAAATACAGCTTCTCTAGGGCTGAAGATGATGATGATAATAATAATAATAATAAGTGTCCTTTCAGACTTGAGGACCTTTATGTCTAGATGAAGTATTGTTAGTGCCAATGTTTTTTTGTTGTTTGATGCTTCCAGAGAAATGTCCTCACAGCATGTAAGCTTTCTTACTTTCTTGTGTGGAAGCCAAACGCGTTTCGGCCCAACGGCCTTCTTCAGTGGCCCTGTAGTTTCCACTCAGTTCAGTATACAATCTATTGCTCTGTATTTCTCACTGCCTCAGGAGCTTGGTAAATGAAACCAGCATTGAACTGAGAAATACAGAGCAATAGATTGTATAATAAAGGTCCTCAAGTCTGAAAGGACTTATTATTATCATCTTCAGCCCTAGAGAAGCTGTATTTTACATGTCTAATTGTTTCTGTCTTATACATGTTTTATATACGTATATAATTTTTTAAAAAAAATTCTGGAAATCTTTCTATTATATTATAAAATTTAGTCTATTTTATTATATTTTCATGGTTATATTTTTTATATATATTTCTCTTGACTTTTAAGTTTCTATGCTTTGTTTCTGTCAGGATTTTAAACATAGTCCCTTTTTGTATATTTTTACTGAAATGTTTACCCTTTAATGATATGCTTTCCACTTAAATAACAAGTTTAATTGAGGTGTATGTGGAAATGTAGGCACTTTTGCTATATTTCCTTACATTTGGTGTCCATTAAGACACTTTCTAGAATTTTTAAATTTTGAAAATGAACTCCTAAACTCCATACATGCTCTGGTTGTGTGTATTATGTGTGCTGGGGGGCAGAGGTGGGGAGGTCTGACTGTCTCGCATTAATTAAAATGTCAATGAGACTTTTTAACAAACAGGCAAGATCATAGTTATGGCTAACAGCTCTTTAGGAAGCTACACAAACATTAAATATGTTTCCATTTCTTTGTGATTAAAGATCCCATGAAAAATGATGGCTCCAGACCAAGAAAAGAAACAAGGTAATGTGGTTTTACTGCACCTACATTTGACTTGTAGTTGATCATTGCAATGTTCAGAGCTATAATTAGTGGATGCCCCAGAGGTTTGTCAATTTTGTTCATTGAAAACTGCCTAGAAATGGTCTTTGGATATAAAACTATATTTTAATAATGCAAAGAGTGTCTAGCTTGTAAAATTTTTGGCTACATTAGCCCAACTAAAAAAATGAATTAATTAAAATAGGTAATTTTACAAGCTGAGCGGTTCTAGTCCCCGTTCAGCCATGAAACTCACTGGGTGACTTTGGACCAGTCACTGACTCTCAGCCTAACCTACCTCACAGGGTTGTTGTGAGGATAAAGTGGAGAGGAGGAGGAGGATTATGTAAGCCGCCTTGGGTTCCTTGCAGGAAAAAAGGCGGGGTATAAATATAATAAATAAATAAATAAATCCTATTTATACTTTCACTAAAAATAAGTAAAGTTGCATGAATGTAAGCACATGCCACATTGAGCCTTGAACTATCATCCAATAAAACACTTCCATATCGGTAGAGATGGGGAGAATTTGGTTTGGTACACATTTTTAAGTGAACCAACCCAATTTCCACTTCCCAGATTGATATGCTGATTGGAACACTGTTAACCTTTCAAAGAAGGCAAACTGGTGATGCTAAAAGACATGTAACTTGCCTCCAAATCTGAGTACAAGGCAGAGATGGGATCTGAGCCCCAACACATAGAACCACTCTTTTAGACCCACAGTTTTCTGCTCTAGCAGCATACCCATTTCACAGAAGGCAAACTCGTTCTTTCTCTATCCCTCTGTCTCTGCCAGCTAACCTCTCATGCCCCCCCCCAACTCTTCTCTTTATCAACCTGGATCACCTCCCATACATACACGCACGGTCTCTCTCACTCAGGATCACCACTCATATATGCTCTCTGCTCCCTCCCCTATTGTCGCTCTGACGGCCCTTCCCAGTTTGTTAGGTGGCAGTGGTCCCCTTTTTTCCTTACATTCTTAATGGGTGGCTAGGGCACCCTGGAAAGCAAAGCACTGGGTTGCCCACCATCTTCATTGTCTAAGAATGCCTCTGGGCCTACATGCATTCTGGGGAAGTAAAGATGGCAGGCTGGTGCTTTGCTTTGCAGTATTCCCAACCTCCTGGTTTTAAAAACAAAATAGATTGAAAACAATTTGGTGGGAGCAGAGGGCCTCAATAGCTGCCAGGGAATATGTGTACAGTTGCCATGGTGCCCATTGATGCTGCATTGATGCCAGGTTTAGATGATTGGAATACACATGCATGGGTTGAGGTACAGCAGAGGATAAAATAAATGCATAATATTGGCTCTAAAGATAACAAGTATGCAAAGAGCAGATAGCATCAGTGCAAAACATGAACACATTTTGTAATGTAAAGATTTTAGGGAGCCCCAAACAAGCAAAGTGTTTTAGCAAGCAATAGTTATAACAGATGGTTAGGATAAATGATTTACACAGCACACATATCTTGTCAGTTAGGCTGACCTGTATGCAAGAGGATCAATACCTCTGGTTCGTATCCTTAGAATTCCTACCACAAACAGTGTGCTGCTCAAGATAGAATAAAGTCAGTGTTTCATTTCAATAATCTGCAAGTAGCAAAATGATGTAATCATGAACATGTTTATTCTAAGCTTAAAGCTAAACTTAAATTATAGCTGCAACTGCTACTAATAATAGAGAAAATATTTAAATCTTGGCACCAGAATGGTATGATATTGGCTGTAAGCCTACAGATAAATGGTGCAGTCATTTTTAGGTATAGTTTTTAGTGCTTTAACTTACCTTAATCTTCCAGTTGCATTTTCTTTACACGTGGTTTAATTGAACTATACATGTGGTTTGTTCATATGTCAAGAAACAAATTGTTAACACATGAACAAAATACAATTTCCATTTCAGTTGAAAAGTAAAAAATGTGTGTTCTGCTGTTAACTATTTCAAAAGTTAGACTGAAAAGCAAACATTCATTAAATTTTAGTAATGACAATTACAGTGTGACCAGTTATGTCCACAAATAATGTTCTAAATCCAATGTTCTCAAAACATTTAAACTTTGCTCAGTTGCCTGAGACAGCCACAATTCATTTCAAATATTTCCTTGTTCAATGTGTCTGAACTCCTGGATGTGGTTTCACGATGTCAGCCTTTTCCAGTAATTAAGGGATCAGAAGTCATTTTGTCAATGTTAAGCTTTTTCATCCAGTTCAAAGCTTCCTATCAGAGTGGCTCTTCAAACAGTTGCAGAACTACAGTATAGGGATAAGATGTCTTTGTATTTCTCTGAATCTTATAGAATTGAAAGCTAAGGAGCATACTACCTGTGGTTCATAGGAGTTCCTTATGTAATCTGCAGAATCTTGTTAGTATCATTCCTGTGTATATATATTTTTCTTTTAAAAAAAGAAGCTAACTTTAAATCTTCACAATTGAAAATTAAAAGTTGTCACTGGTTGGCTTGAGTATATGACATTACAACCCTAACATTCTTACAGCATAGCCTTTTTTCTTTTGGTCCCTAAGAGAGCCTTCCCTCTGTTTTTATAACTGACGACATTTAGGAGTTATCAACATTTACAGTAGCAATCAAATATTCAACATCAATTACCAATGAGTATGATGAAGCTTTTATTCAAGCCTATGACTAGTAATAGATCAAACCCCTCCTCCGGTCAGGCTGTGATTGGGCTCTGAAAATCAAAAACTTGCCCCGAGAGTTCTGCTTGTTCTGAGCCAAATTGAACCCCATCATGCCCTTGATGATATCATTGGGAGCATGGCAGAGTCTGATCGTTCCTATGCCCCCTCTTGAGTGATCTTCTAAGCCCTTCCTTTACCCTGTGAGTCCCCAAGCCCCATCACTTGTGCTTGTCTGGGTTCTAGCAGTGGTGGTAGAAACAGGATATCTCTTCCCTCTTCCCTGCTTTGGTGCTTGACATGCTGCTATGCAGCGGGTCATTTGCAAGTAATTGTGGGAAGCATATGTTTTCCAGAGGGCCACTTCAGATGTCAGTAGCCCTTGACAAAACTAATTTCCCAGGTGTATGTGCACTTGGTGCCCTTCCCTTCACCAAGTAAATGAGTGAGAGGGGTGCTTACAGGGAATCATGGGGAAAGGTGGAGTTTGGGGAGAGGATGGGAAGGGAAAAGTTGTTGAACTGTTATTCGGCTCAGATTAAAAATTGAGCCAGAGAAGAATTATGGGGTCATAATACTTGCCTTGCATTTGAGTCAAGCACCCTCTGCAATCTATGTTTCTGATACGAGAAATGCTACTTCTGGTGACTTCACTACTTATGGCCAGATATCCAAACCTTTACAAAAACAGCCATGTTTTAAAATATATTGTAGAATTTGTTTTTGTATTCTGTAATTGAGTTATTTTTTTATTTAAAATAAGTAGTTTAACATCAAATCAGATCTTCAAGTCTCCATGATAATTTGTGCTGTGCTTTCCCATAAAGGAATAATACAAATGGTCCTGAAAGCTGTGAGGCTGCTGGTTCCAATGAAAGCAGGGTGGCCAATGGCAGTGATTCTCCACTAATTGCAAATGGAGGATTTAAGCCTTCTAGACCTCCCAGGCCTTCTCGACCACCTCCACCCACTCCACGTAGGCCCTCCGCTCCATCTGGTATGTATGTCATGGTGAAATATGATTTCAAAAGCTGCTGAGTTCAACGTTGGTTCTAGTTAAGATTATTCAATGTAATCTGCCCACTGCACTATTGCATTCAAGCTGTGTCAAATATTATGCGACATACGCGTGTGTGTGTGTGTTTTATAATACATATCTCCTAGTCAATTTTCAGTTTACTTTCTAGAACATCCATTTTTCTGAAATGCTGTGGTTTAAATGGTAAGAGGCATACTTTAGCATTAGTGAAGCCAGGCATCTCTATTTGACCTTCAACAAGACATTCTCAAACTGCTGAAAGGAAAGACTATATGGCCCAGAAGTATATCATACAGTTGTTTTGAGAATGTGTATTGTCCCACACTTAAATTATGGAAGCTTTTCTTTTGGAAAATACTGAAGTAGCTTTATGTGACACCCACTGAAGCCGCAGTGTGTGGAATGTTCTCGTCAAAGACTTCCAGGCTTTCTGTGGTCAAGAGGAGGAGGGAATTGCTGCAAAATGAATCCTTTTCATAAATTTCTAATAATCAGAGTACAGATTCCCTGGACAGGAAGTGGTGGAATACAACAGTGAGCTAATTTTTAAAAAATGAAATTCAATAATTGAAACTCTAAATGCAACTATTCTTCATTTTTCATTTAGTGTTTGAAATTAATTTGGGTAGTTTTCTGTAAATGTTGCCCACAGAGCTCCTGTCATGAACTACTTTTGCTTAAAAATCTGGCAATTTAATGATGTACAGAGTAGACGCATGAAGGCTTATCTATTCATGCTTTGCAGTACTAGAATGAACCAGAATGAACATTTTGTTTTTGTCCTACCTCTGTTCTCTGCAGCATGTGTCAATGGCCCTTCCTCCACAGAATCGGAAGGGGCTAACGCAGAAATAGTGCCAACAGCAAGAAATTCAACATTGGAACCAAGCTGTGATGGAACAACAGCAGCACCAGCTGTTCCTCCAGCAGCACCTTTGACCGCACCTTTGACCGCACCTTTGACCGCACCACCAGTATCCGGACAAGTTCAGCCAGTAACTCCAGCTTCACAGCCACATCATACAGTTAGTCAAGGTCCTCTTCCACCTGGGTAAGAGTTTGATGCTAATGTTTGCCATTACCTGCACTTTCTAACCCAACCTTTTTCTCTAAGACACCACTGTTTCCTCAACCTCATCTATAATTTCTAAAAGCACCTAAAATATGCTAGGTGTTATACAATAATAAAATGAACTTTGCACATGCTAGGTGACATTTTTAAAAGCCCCATAAGAGTTAAAGTCTTACCTAACAATTAGGAAAATAATCAAAGAAAAGAAATAGAAGATCAAGAAGGAAATACATGAGGGACCCAATGAATTTTAAATTATTTCTTAAAGTAGGACTAAGAGGTCAAATGAATATTTAAAGGGAAAGAGTTCCGCGAATAAGTGGTCTTGCAAGAGAAATCACAGAGATGAGCAATAACACAAGGGAGTAGAGTTTAGGAGAAGAGTAGTGTTTTACAAGTTGGACCTGCAATAAAATGTCGCAGTGTGGAGTGCTCCTGTTCAGGGTTTGTACCAGCCATGTCCTTTTCCATTCCATTCCCCCTTTCCCTGGTTTTCTGATCTCCCCCCCCCCCCCGTAGTCATCCAGCATTCTCTGGCCACCGAGCATCTTCGGTCCTCATTGGGCTTTTTTTCCCCTTTTTTTTTTGAGGTAGAAAGAGAACAAGCAAGATAGATATGGAGCAAGGCTGTGAAGAAGGGCAGAAGAAGTTTAAACTGGATACAAAACACTAGAGCAGGGCTCTCCAACCTTGGGTCCCCAGATGTTGCTGGCCTACAGCTCCCAGCATACCCAGCCAGCATGGCTAATGGCAAGGGATTCTGAGAGCTGTAGTCCAGAAACATCTGGGGATCCAAGGTTGGAGAGCCCTGCACTAGAAGAAGCCAGTGAAGAGAAACCCATAGAAGAGTGCTATGATTAAAGTGCAAAAAGAAAGAAAATTAGCAAAAGTCCTGAGAAAAGAGACAGTAGTTTTGACCTGAGAGATCGAAACACCTGTAGACAAAATGTAATATGCAGCATTTTATTTGAAATTATTTATATGATTTTATTAATATGTTTGTTGAATTGTTTTTATGTTGAAAGCCATATGGTCTTGAAAGGGAGCTAAGAAATGGATTAAATAATAAATAAACTAACATGGGAAAGAATGAGAGTCTGAAAAGGGGGTTTAGCAGAATCGGTAGATTAAAAGGGTGGCTTATGTAATGAGTTGCATCCAGAGATTCTGTGCGTGGAATTATGGAATGCTCCTGCTCATGGAAGGTTGGGAAAGTACTTTCTCCCAATTCCTCCTTCCCCGGTAGCCTTCAAAAACCTGCTCTGGAGGGTTGGAGGACCCTCAGGTATTGCTTGGCAGGTGGCATGGCGGGAGGCTGCAAGGGAAATGGGGAATTGGCAAAAATTGCCTCCCTCCTTCCGTGAGCAGCAGCTTCCATTACATTGCGGCCCCTTCCATTTGCAGCCTATTATGGATCCAAGAAAATGTCTTGGATGCAGTGGCCTAGCATGAGTGGGAAGGCACTTCTGTTTGCACAAGCCAAGAACCTCATTTCCACCTATTCCTCTCCCTTAGCTGCAGCTCATTGCACCACACCCCATGCCATTCTGGTGGGTGACTGACCCTCAGAAGTAGCTTTTCAGCAGGAAGGATGAGGCAGGAAAGACCTATTCTGCAAATAGAACTCGGCTCACAGCTCTTGGAATCCAAGTCATAAAAGAGAGTGAGCCAACAGATCTTAGCTAGAGCAGTAATGTGAGCTGAGAAAGCTAAGGACCAAAGATAATGCTCACGCTCTTCAGTCTTCTCAGAAAGTTTCATGAGAGAGAGAGAGAGAGAGAGAGAGAGAGAGAGAAGGCAAAGATGAGAGTTTGGGAAAAACAAAATATATTCTTCTGCACATTGGGTTTGAGAGAATGATCCAGAATCTAAGCAGATTTTTTTTTTTTTTTTTTTGCATTCTTTATTTCAGTTGCTTGGTATTTTTTTAAGGTACCAAGCAGGTAAAAACCTTGGATAAAACCCTTACTTTTGTGTGGCTACCTATCCAATAACCACTAGGCTCAGCACCTGGCATATGAAAACAGGTGCACTTGTGTATATTTTGGGAGAGTACCACACAGTTCAGCAGTAAAAATAAGCAGTGTGAGCAGTACATTTTCATTGGACCTAATAAATGATGCCCCCATAACAAGTTTTTGAATTCTAGCCTTCACCATGTCCATTCTCCGACACCCACAAAACACTTTTTAAAAACTCCTATATGTAGTCAAATACGGTAATCAGAATTTCAAAACTCATTTCTTCAAATATGTTGACTCCAGTACCAAAACAAGATAACTGGTTGCAAATTGAGTATGCGTAGTGAGAAATAGGTTCAATTCCATAGGTACGACTGGAAGTTATGTAACTTGGTGACAGTGAATTAATGTGATTATTGTTGCCTAATGGGTTTGGAACAGAAACTTAATCCTGAAATTCCTGGTCTCAAGCCAGTGTGCTGTAGTGCAGAGTGGAGCTGACTAGTTTTACATGATCTGCTTTTCTTTTCTTTTTTTGTAAGCTCTGTGGTCCACCAGTGAATTAAATTTATAAAGCAAGTGAGCATATTCAGTATCTCAAAAAAAAAAAAAAAAAAAAAAAAAGGTTAGTTATGTCTTAACTGTTAAATGTATGCACTTTTACTCATGAACGTAAGCATTACTTTTCTGGATTAGACCTAGGTTCATTTAGTCTAGTATATTGTCCCCCACAATGGCCCACCAAATGCCTTTGGGAAGCCTATAAGTAAATAGGAAACTGGAGAAAGGAAGAGAACACTACAGATGTGGCTGATCAATAATCCCACTCCTCTAAAGTGTGTGGCTGAGCAAACAGTTGTAGAATTGTCTGAGAAATGAAGACTAGGCCTCTGTCTTCGGAACTGTCTACATACAGTATGAAGCAAACATGCTTGAAAATGTCCTCTTATCAATTAGGTATTGCGTGATGATAGTCTGATGTACAAAACAGCCGATAGGTCAAGTAATCACTTGGAAATAAATAGTAAAACAAAGCCACAAGGTGAACAGATTTGAACAATACTACACATGAGTTGCTTGTATTTTTCCAGTTGGGAACAAAGAGTGGATCAGCATGGCCGAGTGTATTATGTAGATCACGTTGAAAAAAGAACTACGTGGGATAGACCAGAACCTCTTCCTCCAGGGTGAGTCAGTCATGCATTGAGAAACTAACAGACTTGAAGACATCAGTCCAAACTTACCATCTTTATATATAGATCCAGTTCAAATAATATGCTGCACAATAGCTAAACTATGGTTTGGTGATCAGAAAGTGTGATGTCTGATCTGGGCCTTACAGTATGGATTAGCTGTAGAAATGTCAGTCATTTTAGGCCATGGGTGGCCAACTATGGTACAAACTGCAGGCATCTGTGGCATTCCCAGACAAGTGCAGGAGGACCTATAGGTATGTATATGGCATAATTAGGCCTGCTGTGCTGCTGCTCTCCACTTGCTGGTTCAGTAGACTAGAAACGAAAGCAACCAGTAGACTAGAAGCGAAAGTGGGACTGCGTATGTACAGTAGCACATACTAAAGTGCCATTTTCTTATACTTTGAACCTGTGGCACACTTGCCAAAAAGGCTGACTCCTACTGTGTTACACTTCTAGAGATTTCCAAAAGTGGATGGGCAGATATTAACTTTTGCTACTTCATACATAGTAAGTTCTGAATGAATAATTAAAGTGCAGAACCTTTAATCAAATGATAAAACCCCTGGGAAATGAGGAATAGAATGGTGAAGAGATGGCACTGAAGAGAGAATTGCTTTTTCCTCACTCTTCTAGCAAAACTGAAGAATGATTGTGTTTGACCCAATTTGTCCTTTGTGTTGAACAAACTATCCTGTTTTCCTACCCTTCTGTTTGACTGTAAGGTACTTTGAGGTCAGTACATGCATTTGAGTATCTCATCTATCTTTTTTAGCTGGGAGCGCCGAGTTGACAACATGGGGAGGATTTATTATGTTGACCATTTCACCAGAACAACAACCTGGCAGCGGCCAACAGTGGAATCTGTCCGGAATTATGAACAATGGCAGCTTCAACGCAACCAACTTCAAGGAGCTATGCAACAGTTTAACCAGAGGTTCATATATGGGGTGAGAACACTGAGGATTAGACTGGAACTCATATCTAACAGCTGTGTTAGCAAAACAGCAGCTTATGCAAATTAATAGTGCTTTCTCTATCCTTGACCTAAGATTCTTAACAAGAACCCACTAAGACTGCAAAAACAAAAAACAGAGTAAAATATAAATACGCTTGTTACACATGGACATAATTCATTCCCCCCCCCCCAATTATTTCTGCTAAAAGTTTCTTTAGTAAAGCCATATTAGAGAGAAGCTTGGACAACTCCTGTTTGATCTCCTTTAACGAGGAAAATAATAGTGACACAGTCTTGGCCACTAAGGAATATTGCTGTGTGTAGACACACTTAACGTCCTGTTCAGAAGTTCTTTTAACAGCAGGCAGCTCTAGAATGTTTCTGAGGGAGCAGTATCAACACGACTTGAAGTTATATAGGATCCCAAATCAACAGGGTCTAATACAGCATAGTGATTACTGGTGGGCACATTAAACACAAGGGGGTTAGCAGTGGGGGAATAGGAGTCTATCCTGCTCGGCTTTTAGAGCATCAGAGTCAGGGCTATCAGTACGTTTTGATTTACCCCTCTTGAGAATTTAACAGGTAACAGCAAATGTTGGCAAAATAGTTTAGATTTTGTTGCTTGTTTAGTATCCACTACCACAACTCCAAACCACCCAGCGACAATCAATTTCATTGTGCCCAGATGCAACCAGTGCTCCATAAAACATAAAAATAAAGATAAAAATCCTAAAACAAAAGCCAAAATATGTTACAAACATTGGTCCTATTTCAATTGTTAGGCTTTGACCAAGGAACTGAGTCCCCCTCCACATATTCTTTAGCTAACACAATCTTGTAGTATTAGGACAAATAGTTTTCTGTGGAGGGTAGAAATATTGTGGACTTGGTTTAGGCATCAGTTGCTCCTTCATAGTTTGGCTCCATTCCTGTTGAAGAAAATGGTGGGGGACATCCAGTGCATTCCTGCATGTGTCTCCAAGTGCAATACTAAGTGCCTTATCTATAGCATACGAAGTAAAACTAATCAAGCTGATTTGTAAGTTCAACTCATCTGTGTCTTAAAGTAACTGGGTTGTATCTAAGGGTGTCCCTCTGCTGATGGAAGGCTCTTTGGTCCAGGAGAGGCTTCCATCAGCAGAACAGGGAAGGAGGTGATTTTTATTGATTCTCCCCACCCCCTGCAGCCCCCACACCACCACCTATGCTGTTCCGTGGAGTCCTTCAACCTTCTGCGGCATATATTGGGAAGCAAAGGTAGCTGCAGCGGGAGGAGGAATCAACAAAAAGCACCTCCCTCCTCATTTCACTGGTGGGAGCTTCAGCTGGATCAGAGAGCTTTCCAACAACAGCTGGACACCATTGGGTACAATCTCTTATCCCAGAGGTTAATGGCTCTTTGGCTTCGTGCTCTGCCGGTTGCAAGAAGAAAGTACTATGTTGGATCAATACAAGCAGCATTTAACTAAGCACAGAGGTCAATAGCAAGATTTGTTCAAGGAATAGCATCGTTTGATTGAACTCTGAAGGAGTCCAGCCCTGGAACCCTATTCTCAGGTCAGGCTTGGCTCCAAAGTAAACGAAACAGGCTATTAATGCAAGTTAACACCAGAATCTCCCAGCCTCGTATGATCTGCAGACAGTGTGGTGCCTGTTCTTTTGGGGTAAATTTCCCCGTATAATATTATCTATCTTGTAATGCTGGACCTCACCCAAAGGTGACATAACTCATCTTCTTGCTAGGTCACAGTTAAGCAATTTTCACAGCTAAAACAAGAAAAGCAATTTGCACACTTTTCAGCCAGAGCTCAATAGTGTCAGGCTCACTTTTTTTTTCCTTTGGGGGGGGGGGAACCATTCTTAGAGTCTAGAACCTTAGTCTCCCCTGTAATGCATTAATTATGTTTATCATTGCACCTGAAGATTGCCAGGTGAATCCCTCATATACTGAGTTTCCTTTCCGGTGAGTAACCATTCTGTTAACTGGTGGCCCCCTCCCCTGTTACTGGAGGTGGAAGGGATAAAGATTCCAACAGGTTCAGCCTTTGACTTCTCATTTTATATAACAGTCACCATACACAGAAAAAAATCAAAATCTCTCCTCCTAGCTTTACACTTCTGATTTCATCTGAGCAATGCATATTTTGAAACAAGTTAGAGACCTTTAATTCACAATAAACCTGTGATTTAAAGAACTCTCTGGGGAAGTGGAACCCTCTTAAGAACAGATATAACTATAATGTAGATGCCATATGCGAGCTTAGATTGTCCAGTCAATGCCTGTTATAGTGTGCCTTCTTGTGATTGTAGAATCAAGACTTAACACAGAACAAAGAATTTGATCCTCTTGGTCCCCTGCCACATGGATGGGGTAAGGTATTTTGCAAGTCCTGGTCTGCAGCCTCACTTAATTAAAATCTATTTACCAGTTTACACTTAGGATGGTACTAACATTACTTTATTTCCTCTCAGAAAAGAGAACAGACAGTAATGGCAGAGTGTATTTTGTCAATCATAATACACGCATCACACAGTGGGAAGATCCAAGAAGTCAAGGGTAAGATTTGACTCTTAACAATGTTCAAAATCTCATCTTTAAGTTTTTCCAAGCTTAAATTTTTCTAATCTACAACTGTGCCACAAAATGTTTACCTGCACCTAAATACAGTATGTTTTAAAATTTGCTGACTCAAGTGTTGCACTTCTTTTATTGGCTAACCTAATAAAATGATCAGGGGCAGAGATCCCCAAAACTGCATGTCACCGTGTGCCTGTGATCAGGGTTTTTTTTTAGCACTGCCTTTCTGCCACACTGCAACCCTTATGAAGCATCATTCCATAAGGCACAAGAGTGTGCTGCCTCAACAGAAAATCAGCTGTCCTCCTTGCATACACAGAAGAGTTTTATGCCAGCACATTTGCCTCTTTGGATTTCAGTCAGAGTCTTAGAAAGACTTGTTTTCAATATTAGCATTCTGTTAAGAGAACTAAAAGATAATGTGGGATATGCACAATACCTTACAGTAGCCTTCCCCAACCTGGTACCCTCCAGATGTGTTGGACTGTAAAGCCCATAATTCCCAGCCAGCATGGCCATTGGCTGGGAATGATGGGAGTTGCAGTCCAACACATCTGGAGGACACTAGGTTGGGGATGGCTGCCTTACAGATATTTGAAGCGGTAGCTCATAGGATGAGAGTTAGTCCTTCTGTTCAGGATTTCAGATCTTGCTGGGATACTCCAATGGGGGAAATGAAAAACATCTTAAGATTTAAAACATAGTGAAAATTATGATACCTCCTACAGTGTAGAAAGTAATAAATGTTTGAAGTCTTTCCCGTTCCAGCCTTACACTTCTGTAATCCTGTGATCCGCCCCCCAAAAACACTTTAGATCAGGTGTAGTCAACCTAGTGTCCTCCATATGTTTTGTACTACAACTCCTATCAACCCCAGACAGCATGGCCAATGGTCAGCGATTGTGGGAGTTGTAGTCCAAAACATACTGGGAGATAACCTGAACACACCTCATACAGGTGACAATGTCCATTTTGCACTTGGTTGAACTTCTCAGCAGAGAGGGGAAATGAAGAATACACAAGCAACACCCATTCCTATGAGGCTGTCTGAACTCTTTGATAATCCAATAGTTAAGTAACAAGGAAACAAGATGTAACACGTTGACCTCTTACCAATGAACAAGAAAAAAAAACCCCAGTTCCTGTATGTTCTCTTGCTAATCTGTCTGGTGTCAATAGGTTTCCTTTCCTATTCTGATTACAGGTGATTAGATAATTGTATTAAGACATGCCCCATTTGGGATGTGGATTAAAATACTGACAACAGGGAATACTATTCCCCAATTTGGATTTGCGGTGGTGATTATGTTTTCTTTATAGAGCTGTATAACTAAAGGCACAATCCTATGCATGTTTAGACAGAAAAAAGTCCTACAACTCCCAGCATTCCCCAGCCAGCCTTATATACTATCTTATAGTCAGTATTGAACCTCTAGTAAAACCAAATCATGTATGAACAAAAATGGAACAACTACCAGAATGTACTGTTTATCAACGATATGTATAATATGATTCATTTCTTGTGTATATCTGTTTCTGCAGTCAATTAAATGAAAAACCTTTACCAGAGGGCTGGGAGATGAGATTCACTGTGGATGGAATTCCATATTTTGTGGATCACAATAGAAGAACAACAACATATATAGATCCTCGTACTGGAAAGTCTGCACTGTAAGTCTGTACAGTAAAATTACTGTTGGGGGCTCTTGTATATACTGCAGGATTACAGTATAATTTATCTTCTAGAGGTTGTGACAGAGGTGTTAGCATGCCTTAGTCAATATGTTTGGCAACCCATATAAGATGGTGTTTCTGATTTGCAATTAAATGTTATATATGTCTACTATTTGGGTGGAGAGGAGGACCCACACATAACAACTTTGCCTTAGCAAGTACTTAGGTAACCTGCCAGTAATAATTTGTCACAAAATTAAGTATCACATGTTGACTTCGTAATAAATTATTGACAGCACCGCCTAAAGTACAGTTCTGATGAAAACAGAGTTTTTCTTCTCTTGGATATGCTGCTTGTCAAAATGCTTTTATAATCCTTTTTTCTCAAGGCATGTATGTCTTTTCCCCTTCTTTCTGTAAGAGATCCTTTGGATTTTATCCCTAAATCAAAAGGCGGCATCTTTTTGCATTTTCTCTCTATTTAATGATAAGTAGAAGAAAAGAGACCACATCCAGGAAATGGGTCTGTTCATTACAAGGAAGAACAGGAGAAGGCTGAGGACTAGAGATGCTGGTGTAGCTTCCCAAGTTTGGGCTTGGATACAAGCCTTGGCGCTTGTGAAGCTCACTTCAAAGAAAATAAAAATCTGAACATTCTTCTCTGGCTTGGATTAAAATCCAAGTCAGATGAGAATTCCCAGTTTACTTTGCTCAAATCCCTCCACCCAGCCAGCTCCCCCATTCCTCAATTCCCCCCCCCCACACACACACACCTTTCCCTTTAAATCACACAGTATGGTGGGAGCAGCAGTGGCAGCAACACTCAGCGGTAATGAAAGGTGGAAGTAGGATCTCTCTCTTCTTTCTCTGTTGCGCAGCTAGCATGGCGTGAGGAAGGCAGGTTGCTCTTGGAAAAACTACAGCTCCCAAGGACCACCAGTACCGTTCTTCCTTGGTATGCTAGCAGTGTGCCAGAGAGGGAAGGGAAATAAAGGAAAGATCCAATCTTCTTCCTATTGCAGCTAGTGTGCCATGGCTGCTGCTCATTTTGTGCCACTCAGTAAGTGTGATTTAAAGAGAAGGGAGTTCGGAAATCAGGCCCGGCAGGAAGGGGGTTTGGACGAATGGACAACTTCCAAAGTCAGATCGGCTCAGAGAATAAACTTAGTTGTTTCCAGCTTTGGGGGAAATAGTTCAGCGTATTTCTGAGCAAAGGTTTTGCTCTTAAGAAATAATTGACTAGACTACCGTATATACTCGAGTATAAACCGAGTTTTTCAGCACATTTTTTGTGCTGAAAAATGCCCCCCCCCGGCTTATACTCGAGTCAGCGTCGCCAAAGCCCCCCCCAGGACCCCCCTGCCACTGTACCTGCACCCCCCGCCGCCGAAAAAGCCTTCCCGCCACCGCCAAAGCTCCGCCACCGCCGAAGGCCCGCCACCGCCGAAGGCCCGCCGCTGCCAAAGCCCCCCTAGGACCCCCGCCGCCACCCCCAGACCCCCCCACCACTGTACCTGCACCCCCCGCCACCAAAAAAGCCTTCCCGCCGCCGCCAAAGCTCCGCCCCCGCCGAAGGCCTGCCGCCGCCGAAGCCCCGCCGCTGCCAAAGCCCCCCCCAGGACCCCCCACCCCCCGCCACCACCGTACCTGCACCCCCCCGCCGCCGAAAAAGCTTCGCCGCCACCACCAAAGCTCCAACTCCCATCAGCCTCCTGATGCCTCAATTACCGTAATGTACGTAATTTTATTGGTATCTACTGTATCTTTATTTTTTAAATTTAATTTTTTTAAATTTACCGTAATTTTTAAATTTACCTGTACCTGTAGCTGCTGCATTTCCCACCCTAGGCTTATACTCGAGTCAATAAGTTTTCCCAAGTTTTTTTTAAGGGTAAAATTAGGGGCCTCGGCTTATATTCGGGTCGGCTTATACTCGAGTATATACGGGTATGTACTTTCCCAAAGTGAACTTTCCCTGTTCTGGAACAGCTTATTCTGTTAACTAGGCAAGGCCCTTAAGTTAATGTCAATTGCACAATGATGTTCCACTGATCTAATTTTGCTTTCTATTTCCAGAGACAATGGACCTCAGATAGCATATGTTCGTGATTTCAAAGCAAAAGTGCAATATTTCCGGTTTTGGTGTCAGGTAAGTTGTATTTCATTTTAAGAATGTATTTATGGAGATCCTAATATTGCCCCCGAAGGACTTTAACTGTAAGTTTGGAGTAAGAGTTTGCTGTAAGATTCTGTGTTTGATTCTAACACCTCTGCCACAAGGCCCCCATGCCCAAGGATCTCCTGAGGCAGAGTGATTTTGTGGTGGTGGCAGCTCATTGCTGGACACCCCAAAGAAGGGGAGGGAAGGGAGAGTTGCCACCCTCCTCTCACCTGTCACCTCCAAGCACTGCAAATTATCAGACTATCCACATGTAGATCCATTCACATTTAGTTGTAACCACACAATTTTATTTTTTCACCCGTGAAATCAAGAGTTGGTATCAATGGTCCTCTTCCAAAGAGAAGTGCACACAACAATGCATTTTAAGCAACTAGCATCAAACATGAGGAAATCACTCACAGTTGCACCTCTCTTTCTGTGACAAAGCACATTCAGCCATTGCAGTGTATCTTAATGGATCTTCCCTCTGTGCTGGATAATTACCTATTTGCTCAGGTTCATGGCTGACCTACATGTGTAGAAGGCAAACCTTGGGATTCTTTTTTCTTGACCCTACAGAGCAGCATCCAGCACTGTTCCCTTTCTGCAAATACAAACCCATTTGCATGTATGAATTACAGTTCTGATTGCAACCAAAATTTTCTTGATTTCTAATCTTTCCACATTCCATATAGTTTATCTGATATTGCTGTTAGCATTTTAGGAGGTTCACTGCAAGAACACGAGGCAAATATATGGTAGGCTCACTAATTTTGTAAAATTAATATTAAAGAGCAAATTGTTGGGTATGAACTGAAAGAATCAACACTGTGATTCCCATAATTCCTACTTAGTGTGCTTTAATGTTATTCAGCTGGTTTGCTTTTCAAACCTATTTCTTGCATTTCAGCAATTGGCTATGCCCCAGCACATAAAGATCACAGTGAGCAGGAAAACTTTGTTTGAAGATTCATTTCAGCAGGTAAATGAGCTGTACTTGAGTATTTAATGCATTGTAAAATTTTGTGTAGTAGGTATTTAATCTGAACTGTTCAGATTAAATACCTACTACGCAATAGTTTTCTAAAACTCCTTTAAAATTTTTTTCTAAAACCTTTTCTAAACCTCACCTGATCTACATTTCTTTTTTCTAATTCCAACCAGGGGATTAAATCCAATGTCATGTCCTCTAGCACAATGGGACATTTACCTCTCTTCCCTGACTGCAGCCCTGACTGCCCAAAAATTTGCTCTGGAGAGTTTCCCAGCCTTCTGGATCAGATTTTGAAGGCACTCTGTGGGAGGAGGGGGAGTTGCCCCTCTCCTGGTTACAGTGACAGAACCAGGTTCTGTCACTTGGTAGGAAAGCTTTTCAGGCAGACTCTAGGGATTACACTTTTTTTAAATGTGAGCCCTTTTTATCAGTGGTTTCTTTTTGGAAAAAATATTTATGTATAATTTTGTGTTTGACCTGTCAATATCTAGAAAGGAGAAACGGTCCCAAATTTAAGAGCTGTGTATGCTTTATACACAGCATAAACAGTCTGTCAGATATAGGCAACCAGTTCTGACAGCAGGATGACACCATTGGATCCAATCCTTTGTCTCTAAATGACCTTGTAAAATGGTTCAAGGATGTCATGGTAGGGGACAACCTGTAACCAGTGGTGTAGTGATGCCAGGGCTCGCAGGGATGCAGCACGGCACTGTTTTTATTAACAGGGGTGCTGACATCATCTGCCACCCCCCTCAGAATTCCCTTTTCCCTCTGAGCTTAGCTGAAATCCTCACAGTAATTGAGGAGAAAAGAATTTTCCCAACAACAATACACTGTACATACCGTTCCGCTAATGCAAAGTATTTTGGGGTGGCTTGAATGGGAAGTTAAGACACGTTCACTTTACAAATGTCCTCCTGGGGGGCGGAGCCACGCCGGAGATGGAGTAGCAGCCTTCCATAGAGCTCCCAAGAATGAACTGATTAAAAGCATAAATCACCAAAAAAAATAATGAGAGAAATGTGAGTGTTCAACTTTTCTTATTGTTTTCCGTCTTTTCCTTCGTCTAACGAGTTTGTGGGGGAAGATCTAAGTGGAGAAAGTAGTAATTAGAATGAGTTACTGTGTCTCTCCGGGCTGCCAGAAGTCCTTATGAAAGCACGGGATAAAAAACAAAGATTAATTCCGCACTGGAAGAGAGAGAAAAAGCACCCGTCTGATGTTAGTGTATCCAGATTAACTAGATTGTCAGCTGATACTAGTTCAACAACAGAAAATAACTTACAGTTTAAATCTGGTCAGCTGCAAAAGGGAAATTTAGCTGCGTCACAGTCTGAAGTGAAGAAGACTAAGGGAGATAATATGGCCGATCCATCTGGCAAAGGGCCAGGAGCAAGGGCAAAAATCCCTGGACAGTCTCCAAGTAAAGTTCAGCAGACTTTACCAAACATAGATCAAATGTTGACGCACCTGACAACTCTTATCACAGAGGGAAATGTTTCACTTTCAGAGAAAATGGATAAAAGAGATGAACAGCTGACGGTTCGATTAGACAAAATGCAGAAATCTCTTGATGGTGTTTTGAGTCAAATGAATAAGTTGACTTTTAGAGTGGATGATTTGGAAAAAACAACAGCTCAGTATGATACGAGATTTAATGAAGTGGAGATACAGATGATTAATTTACAGGACAGACAACGCCGTCTTAATATTCGGATTCGAGGTTTCCCAAGAGAGGCAGGGGAGACTGCAAGCAGTTTAAGGGCTTCTATTTTGGAATGGCTTGCGGGGGTTGTTCCCCAAGAACATTGGCTGGATCAAGACCTGGAAAGAGCACACCGGGTGGGTGCTTTTCAGAGAGGAATGACAAATAGAGATATTATAGTATGTTTTTCCAGTTTTTACAAGAAGAATATTGTAATGCAAGCACTGAGACAGAAATCAGATCAAATAGTATACAGTGGATCTACTTTACAAGTTTATAATGACTTATGTCCTCAAACAATTGCCTGGAGGAGAACGGTGAAACCTTGTACTGAAGTGCTGAGAAAGAAAGGTCTCAAATACAATTGGGGTTATCCAGTATTTCTGTCTTTCGTGGTGGATGACAAGAGATGTAAAATTACATCATATAACCAAGGAATGGGCCTGCTTGGAGAGATGGGACTGTTGGATGGACAGCCTGGAGACAGGAAGAGTCCAGAAGAAGCTGTGGGAGGAGTTATTTAATTCAAGATTTTGTTGGAGTTTAAGGAGAGGAGTGGTGGCAGAGAAGAAGGAAGAAAGAAGAGATGGAGTTGTTTGTTTTTGTTTTGTCGTCGTTTCTTTTTGTTTGTTTGTCTGTTATCTTTTTTCCCTTTTTGTTTCCCCCCTTTTCCTTCCCCCCCCCCCTTTTAATTACTCTAAATACTCACTTCTCTCTTAAGGAAAAGGTTAAGATGGTGAATGAGAGACAATTTTTTTTTTCTTTTTTTTTGGGAGGGCCTTGGAGGTTGCTGTCCTGAAGGGTTTGGTTTCGTTCCCCCTGAGTAGGAGGGTAGGGTTAGAGCGTGGCATGTTGCCCTGGCATGGTAAGGGGGGAGAATTCTATAGATGTGGGATAGGTGGGAGGAGGTGTTATGTGTTTATTGTCTTCACTAGAGGGGGCCAAAGATTCAGAATTGTTCTAGTAATTGATGGATCCTAAATTGAGAATTTCTACGTTGAACGTTAAAGGCCTGGGAACTGTTATTAAAAGACGGCGCATTGAAGCACTCCTAAAGAAAGACAAGGAGGACATTATCTTTCTGCAAGAAACACACCAGTCAAAGAAAGGGGAGAACGAATTAAAACTGAGGTGGTCCAGTGTGTATGAAACGGCATTTGGATCTACTAATTCAAGAGGGGTGGCAATTATTATTTCTAAAAACTGTGGTTTTGGAGTCTTAAAGGTTAAGAAGGATGCCAGAGGGAGATATATTATAATTAATGGTACCATGGGGGGGGGGAGAAGAATTTGTATTAATTAATGTTTATGCACCAAATCAGAATCAAGGGGAATTTTATCAAATGGTGTTTAAGGAAATGGGTGTTATACAGAATCAGAGGGTTATTATGGCTGGTGACTTTAATATGGTGATGGATAAAAGGGTAGATAAATCAAACCCCACGGATGGGGAGAGGAGGAATAACATTACATTTTTGAATAAGGTGATCACAAAGGAAGGCTTGGTGGATGTTTGGAGAGAAGTTAAAGGGCAAGATAGAAGATATACGTATTATTCATCAGCTTTTAAGAATTTTTCTAGGATAGATTATATATTTGTGTCTAGGAGCTTGGTTTCTAGGGTCATGAGTACTGAGATAGGTATTATAAAAATTACGGATCATGCGTTGGTCAATTTGGATTTAAAGATAGGGAAGGATTATAGAGAGGCTAGAAGATGGAGGTTGAATTGTAACATTTTTAAAGCAAAACATATAACCGAAAAGATAGAGAAAGAGATGATGGAAATATGGGAATTTAATCAAACAGAGGATTGTAGTCAAGCTATAATATGGGATACTATGAAAAGTGTTATGAGAGGTATAGGAATAAGAGAGGGAGTTAATTTAAGAAAACAACAGGAGGCTTTTAATAAACAGATAGAAGAAGAGATTAGGGAGTTAGAAGAATCCTTTTTAAAGAATAGGGATAAGAAGGTATTTGCTGAACTGCAAGCTAAGAGGAAAGAATTTGAGAATAAAGATATAGATAAAGTGCAAAGGAATTTGATATATATGAAAAGAGAGTTTTTTGAGAATAGTAATAAAAATTCTAAAATGTTAGCTAGATCTGCGCAAAAAAAAAGGGAGAAAAATTTAGTGGGGGTGATTAAAGATAAGAAGGGTAAGGAATATAATTTAATGAAGGATAAATTAAAAATATTTCATGAATTTTATTCTGAATTGTATAAGGCTGGGTTATGTTCTGAAGTAAGGATTAAAGAATATATTGAAAAAAATTGAAAATAAAAATATTAGAAGAGGATAGGGATTATATGGAACAACCTTTTACGGAGTTAGAAATAGAGTTTGCTATAAACAAATTAAAAGATGGTAAAACTCCCGGAATAGATGGTTTAGGGGCTGAATATTATAAGGTTTTCAAGAAAATGATAATTCCCAAGTTAAAAAACTTGTTTAATGATATTTTACAGGGGGGAGAGATTCCTCCTTCTTGGAAACAATCTTTGACCATTTTAATCCCGAAACCGAATAAGGATCCGGCAGACCCAGGATCCTATAGACCAATTTCATTAATTAATCAAGATGCAAAATTAATGTCTGCAATATTAGCTAGAAGAATGAATAGTTTTGTTAGTAAGTATATTGGTTTAGATCAATGTGGTTTTGTACAAGGTAGACAAATGGCAGATTTGACTAGAAGAGTGTTAAATATAATATATTTAATTAAGAAAAATAATTTGAAGGCAGGGGTTTTAGCATTAGATATTTTCAAGGCCTTTGATTGTGTGGAATGGCCAGCATTAAAGAGGATAATAAAAACTATGGGGTTTGGTGAAAAGTTTCGAGGAGTTATTGATCAACTATATGTTCAAAATATGACGTCAGTTGTAGTAAATGATGGTATAACAGATCAAATTTATCTAGGCCGAGGTACCAGACAGGGCTGTCCCCTTTCCCCAATCTTATTTGTGTTAGTTATGGAGGTTTTGGCAAATGTAGTTAGAGAGGATAGTAATTTAAAAGGGATAGGGATAAAGGATAAGATAAAAATTAATCTTTTTGCAGATGATACTCTGTTAACAATTGAAAATCCCATGGAAATGATGGATAGGTTAGAGAATCATTTAAAGGAGTTTAGGGAAGTTACGGGGTTGCAAGTAAATTGGGATAAATCTGAGATTATGTTGTTTAATTATAGTAAAATAGAGGAGCTAGAAGGAATTAAAAAAAGAGCAAATATTAAGGTAAAAAGTATGATTAAATATTTAGGTATAGATATTTTAAAAGAGCTAGAAAAAATAGGAGAACAAAATTTTAGAAAGTTAAAGAATGAGGTAAAAAAAAAAGATAGAGGAATATAAAAAAATTGGACTTTCATGGTTTGGTAGAATGGCTTTGATAAAAATGAAGATATTACCAAAGATAAATTTTTTATTTAGAATGATACCAAGTTGTTTATCAGAGAAGGAAATTAGGGAATGGCAAGCAATAATCAATAATTTTTGTAATGGGGGGAAAAAGGCAAGGATTACTAAGAGTAAATGGTATAAATCTCAAAAAGAAAGGGGGCTTGGCCTTCCTAATATCAAGTGGTATTATATAGCTAACCAGTTAAGGTTTATTATGGATATTTTAGTTAGGAAGAATATTTTGTGGTTAGAAATAGAAACGCAGGAAATAGAAATTGGGATGGAAAAATTTCTTATTTTCAAAAAAAGTATTACTAGTGTAAAAAGAATAGAAAATCCCTTCTTGAAAAATATGGTAGGGATTTGGAATAGTAATAGACAGATCTTTATACCAGGGATATCACCGTTAACTCCAGTTGTAGCAATGGAGGACTTTCCAGAAAATGCACAGCATTGGGAGGCAATATTTAGGGAAAATAAGGTTATCAAATTAATGGATTGGATGGGAAAAATTGAGACTAGACAACAAATATTGGAAATGATTGGGCCAGATAGAATTTCGTGGTTAAATTTAATGCAATTAGATCAGTGGACTAAGAAATGGAAGAAGAGAAACGAGTACGAGAGGGAGTTTACTGGATTTGAAAAGAAAGTGTTGTCTAGAGAACTTATAGAAGGGAATGTGTCTTCTAGAGGGTTAACTAAGGAGATATATAAAATGTTCCAAAGGATTGAAGCGAAAAAAGATAACCTTAAGACGATATGGGAAATGGAATTTGAGGAGGAGATATCGAATGCGGGGTGGAGAAATATTTGGGGCAGACGTATATTAAGAAATATGTCAGTAAGGATAAAAGAGAATTTTTAAAAAACTATTTGGAGGTGGTATCTGACTCCAGTAAGATTAAACAAAATAGACAGTAACTGTGCTCCATTGTGTTGGAGAGGATGTCAGGAACTTGGTACTTATGCTCATATGTGGTGGAGCTGTAAAAGCGTATTGGATTTTTGGAATAAAATTTTTGTAGAAATTTCAGAAATTATTGGTATTAATCATAGAATCATAGAATCATAGAAAAGTAGAGTTGGAAGGGGCCTACAAGGCCATCGAGTCCAACCCCCTGCTCAATGCAGGAATCCAGGTCAAAGCATCTCTGACAGATGTCTGTCCAGCTGCACCTTGAATGCCTCCAGACTGGGAGAGCCCACCACCTCCCTAGGTAGTTGATTCCATTGTCTTATTGCTCTGACAGTCAGGAAATTTTTCCTGATGTTTAGGTGGAATCTAGGTTCCTGTAACTTGAGCCCATTATTCCGTGTCCTGCAAACTGGGATGAACGAGAAGAGATCTTTGCCCTCCTCTGTGTGACATCCCTTCAAATACTGGAAGAGTGCGATCATATCTCCCCTCAGTCTCCTCTTCTGAAGGCTAAACATGCCCAGTTCTTTCAGTCTCTCCTCATAGGGCCTTGTTTCCAGTCCCTTTATCATCCTTGTTGCCCTCCTCTGAACCCTCTCCAGTTTGTCTATGTCCTTCTTAAAGTGAGGTGCCCAGAACTGGACGCAGTACTCAAGATGAGGCCTAACCAGTGCCGAGTAAAGGGGAATTATCACTTCCCGCGATTTGGAAGCTATACTTCTATTAATACAGCCCAAAATTGCATTTGCCTTCTTTGCAGCCACATCGCATTGCTGGCTCATATTCAGTTTGTGATCTACCACAATTCCAAGATCCTTCTCACTTGTAGTATTGTTGAGCCAAGTGTCCCCCATTCTGTAACTCTGCATTTGGTTTCCTCTCCCTAGGTGCAGCACTTGGCATTTATCCCTATTAAATTTCATTCTGTTGTTTTCGGCCCAGCGCTCCAGCCTATCGAGGTCACTTTGAATTTTGTTTCTGTCTTCCAGAGTATTAGCTGTTCCACCCAACTTTGTGTCATCTGCAAATTTGATAAGCATTCCCTGTACCTCCTCATCCAAGTCATTAATAAAAATGTTGAAGAGCACCGGGCCCAGGACCGAGCCCTGTGGTACCCCGCTCGTTACCTCTCCCCAGTTTGAGAAGGAACCATTGATAAGCACTCTTTGAGTCCGATTCTTTAGCCAATTGTGGATCCACCTGATAGTTGTTCCATCTAGCCCACTCTTAGCTAGCTTACTAATCAGGATATCATGAGGCACTTTGTCGAAAGCTTTGCTGAAGTCCAGATATATAATGTCCACAGCATTCCCACAGTCCACAAGGGAGGTTACCCGATCAAAAAATGAGATCAGATTAGTCTGACAGGATTTGTTCTTGACAAATCCATGCTGGCTTCTAGTAATCACTGCATTGTTTTCAAGGTGCTTGCAGACTGTCTTCTTTATAATCTGCTCCAAAATCTTCCCGGGGATTGATGTCAGACTGACTGGCCTATAGTTCCCAGGTTCCTCCTTCTTGCCCTTTTTGAAGATGGGAACAGTGGAGGTCTGTCCAAAATTAGCATTGTTATCAATAACGGAGAAACTTTTGTGCTCACAAGAGAAAAAGGAACTAATTGTAAGTTTATTAGCGGCAGGGAGATTACTGATAGCAAGGAATTGGAAAGTTCAATACCAGTACTTAATAATAGATTGGTATAAAGAGGTCTGGGATATTGCTTTAAATGATAAACTAACATGTAGTATTAAATGTAAAAGGGGACAATTAAAGAAAAATAATTTTAAGGAAATATGGGGGTCATTTTTAGATTATGTTTTAGTAAAGGGTAAAGGGAGTAAGCCATGTCATGATATGATGTATTTTTGGAATATAGATTAATAATGGATTATGTGGATAGAATTAGTTTTGGCCCCGGGGTGACGGGTGCACTTGGAGTTTATGATTTGTAGGTTTATGGGGGTTTTTTGTATGTGTGTTCTTTTAAAAAAAATATAAATAAATAAATAAATAAAAACCAAATGTCCTCCTGGTAGAGATAAAAACTGCTAGAACTGCTTTGTTGATATAGATCAATACAGCTGCCTGCATTTTCAGACTCTCCTTGTGAGCATGGCTATAGGGACTGTCTTGATGTGTGCCTGAACTTCAAAATTTACCACTACACCAATGCTTGTAATTTTCTCAGTTATATTCAAAACTGTGTTCCAGAAGGACTGACTAAAACAACAAAACTACCACACATAAGCAACTGTTTTAATATGAGTAGCTATTAGAATGTTAATCATCTAATATTTTTTTCCATTAAGATAATGAGCCTCTGCGCTCCAGACCTACGAAGACGCTTGTGGGTTATTTTCCCTGGAGAAGAAGGATTAGATTATGGAGGAGTTGCACGGTAGGGATCACTTACTTTATAGAATAAATAAAGCCATAGACACTAAAGCCAAACACAGCAGCATATCAGTCAATATGCCCTTCAACCTCAGAGCTCAAATGTTATAAGGTCAGCATCAAGCACGCAATATTTCTAAACTAAAAATCTGATTCAGTATCAAAGTTACAAGCCTACAACTTGGGCATAATTCATTTCAGTCATTAGTAGCATAGCAATGTTTAAGGAATGTATTTGGGCATTTAAGAGTAGTGGCTGGCTTGTGAAAAGAGAACCCTGAGTTTTCATATACTATACAGAGAAAGATAATAAACCTCAAACAGAAATGCATGCCAAAACTTAAGCCAGACATATGTAAATCACTAGTTACCTATATCTGAAGCTTCAGTAATCCCAATCTTATCAGTCATAGCTGAACAACTCTAAAACTTCTTTGAGAACCACTTGTGTTGTGCTGTCCAAACACTTGACATGTTCATTCTCATGATTGGCTGTACACAGACTGAACAGAATAATTTGTCCAGGGAGTTATCTGTTAGTTTTCAGAGGTATTAGCACTAGGGAATCTGTACACAATGTCTAAATTTAATGTTTGTTTTTTGTGGTGTTGACTGTGAGTTCTTTATGTGGTTTCAGGGAATGGTTCTTTCTGTTGTCGCATGAAGTGCTCAACCCAATGTATTGCCTGTTTGAATATGCAGGGAAGGATAACTACTGCCTACAGATAAACCCAGCTTCTTACATCAATCCAGACCACCTGAAATACTTCCGCTTTATTGGCAGATTTATTGCCATGGTGAGTTCAGAGATAGAAAAATAAACCAGCACTTTTGGAGTATTGTAGGGGGAATATGGGAGGAAGAAGCTGAGAGTTGCTGGTTGAGGAGGATGAGGACATTGTAAACATAAAGCAGAAATTCTTCAAGTCTGTCTCTGAAGCTAGGAGAACCTAGATAGTAATCCCTCTCAGCAGCAGTGGTCTCTTGTGTTCTCTACAGTGCGTTGCATTTCTATGCTCATTATATCTAAAAACTGATCAAGCTTTTCATTCTGTTTCTCTTCTTTAATATTTGCTAAGGTAAAAGCGTTGACCTGAGAAGGGTGTGACAATTTTGCATATTAGGGGTATATTTATAGCTTGGTGGGGTGGGGGGGCTGCCTAAATTTACTGTAAGCTTCCATAAGCTTCAGAGAGATAGGATATAAATGTTCTAAATAATATATTTTTGTTGTTGTTTTATAAAAGTAGTATGTATATGCAGAAGTTCATTTGGTACTTTTTATTTAAATACACCTGTGTTACAGTGGGCTGGTTTCCCTCCCCATTCCTTTTTCCTTGTGTGTCATGTCTTTTTAGATTGTAAGCCTGCGGGCAGGGACTGTCTTGTTAATTGTTGTAAACTGCCCAGAGAGCTTCGGCTATTGGGCGGTATAAAAATGAAATAAATAAATAAAATAAATAAACAGCCCACTGTAAGCTGGTTCACGCAATCAAACAGCCCACCATAAGCCACAGTGGGCTGTGTTGTGTGTGGGCGGCCATTTTGAGTAGTCAAGCTGTGACCGTGGCTTGTCATGTTGTCCGAACCCAGTGGGAGTGGGTTAAACAACCCTCGCATAACCCATGGTCGTCCAGTACACACCAGTCATGTTTGCACGACACGCTAAGCCACCCTACGAATAAGTTACACAGTGCAGATTGTTCATAGAACAACCCACAGTGCACCCAACAGATGATCAGGCTCACCATGGCTTGTTCTCCCCCTCCTTCCCCCCCCCTGCTCCAATTATGTCCCCTTTTTCGTTCACCGCTATGTGTGTTTTTGGAGCCTCAAAAATGTGCAATTGGGGTTTTTTTGTGTCAGTCTTTTGCAAGTGAGCAAATGCGCTCTGACCGCTGTCCTATATGTGGTCTTGCTTGGTCAATTTCCTTGTATGTTGCAGCTGTCAAAGGGAGTGGTGAAGGGGAATAGGTAATAAACATGGAAATTGACTAGGAGAGACTGTAGATAGGCTAATTTGTGCACAGTTGCTGGGGCAAATTGCCCAGGTGTCAATTGAAAAGCACTGAAAAGAGGGGAAAGCGGCAAAAAAGGTGCACCAAAGGGGGGGGGGGAGACACACAATATCTCCCACTTAGCAATGTAATCCTCTCAATTTTAAGTGTTGAGCAGACACTTCTCAGCGTCCTCCACCTTTTCAACACTTCCCCAAGTCTTCAGCTACTCTAGAAAGGGGAAATAGTAACTCCCCACCCACCTACCCTTTCATGCCTCCTTTTCAAAGTACTTATTGTTGCAGTTCCCTGACAGTTCTTTAAAAAAAAAACCCTGCAGAAATATACACACATTTAATGGTGGGAAGTAAACGGAGGGGACATTTGCCCACCTGTATTAACTGCTCTGTTACTGCAGGTGCACACATTTCCCCTCCTTTTAATTCCCTACCCGTAAATTGGTGCACATTTCCCCTCCATTTGCTTCCCAGCCATTAAATTTCTGTATATTTCCCAGTCTCCAGAATTGCGCAAATATTCCCAAGAATTTTTTTTTTAAAGACCCTTACAGGTGGCAGAATGGGATGGAGCAAATTGGGCGCAGGTGGTACTTACACACACACCCCATGGGGCCCCATTTACTCTGTCCCTTTCAGCTGCCTTCTCGGGGGATTTTTTAGAACTGTCAGGGAACCGCAGTAACTGCTGCAGTAAATGCTCCAAGAAGTGGTGGGGGAGTTAATATTTTCCCTTTCTGTACTAGCTGGAGACTCGGGGAAGTGTTGAAATGGTGGAGGACACAGAGAGGTGTCAGTTCAACACTTAAAAGCTTTTAAAAGAGGATCACATTGCCTAGGGGGGAGATATTGTCCGCCCCCTCTTTTGGTGCACTTTCTTTTGCCATTTCCTCCCCCCCCCCCCTTTACTGCTGTTTTGCAATTGACAACTTGGCCATTGGAGTCTGACAACTATGTGCAAATTAGCCTATATTTCTCTTTATGTTACCTTCTCCACTTCCCCGCTCCCTTTGACAGTTGAAACAGACAGGAAAATTGACCAGGCAAGCCTACACATAACAGACAGCCATAAGAGCACACTTGCAAAAGACCGTAAAAAATTTTTTTTAAAAAAAAATTAGCAACACAGTTGCACAATTTTCTGGGGCCATTTTTTATTTTTTTTTAAGAATATGACCCCAATCGTGCATTTTTGAGGCTCCCCCACCCCCAGAAAGTAGCTAACAAGAAGGGGTAGCACTTGGAGCTGGAAGGGGGAAACAAGATGGGTTCTGCTGTGAAGGACACCTGGATACCAGCTGGAGGACCGAGGGGGAGAACAGGCCACGGTGAGCCTGATTGTCTGTCGCAGAACAACCCACACTGCGTAGCTTTTTTGCAGGGTGGCTTAGCGTGACGTGCAAATGCGGCCTATGAGAGCCAGTAGAGAAGATGTTTCACTGAGACAGGTTCAATTGCTGCTCTACCAAGGCCTTCTGTAGGTTAGTTGCTTTGTCATATTCTATTTATAATCTGCACCATGTGGAATTATAGCCTGCACAAAATTAATGAGCACTGAGAGTGGGATTACATTTGTCAGTGTTTCTATGCTGCCCTTTTCCCTTTTGTCACCAGTACACATATTTACCTACAAAAACAGCTATTGGTTTTCAGCATACTTTTTTTCTTTAAGGTGACCTCTGATACTCTTGTAAATCTTCCAAAATTTAGAATGCAGGTATTTGTCTGCTGGTTATAAAATTGAATAGACATGGGATTTCAAAGCAGTTAGCACACTGAGAATACTATAAAAATAAATGATATTAGTTTCCATCTTTTGCAGGCTTTGTTCCATGGGAAATTTATAGACACAGGTTTTTCTCTACCATTCTACAAACGTATCCTCAACAAGCCAGTAGGATTAAAAGATTTGGAAACTGTAGATCCTGAGTTTTATAACTCTCTCATCTGGGTAAAGTGAGTTTCTGACTTCAACTTCTAAGTTCTTGAAATCATCCAGATAAATGTGTGATTTGTGTGTGTTATGTGTGCATGTACAGTACTACAGTTCAATACATATAGACTCAACTTGAAGCACATCTTTGAAATATTTGAAATTCACCAAAATGTTCAATTTTGCTATTCAAATTTGAATTTGTAATAAGCAATTTTGCCTCAAAATTCAAGTGCTTTAAACTTATTTTGTATCTTATTTTAATAGATTGATTAGATTGTAAACAGCTTTGAGCATTTCTTAAATGTGAATCATAGAATCATAGAAAAGTAGAGTTAGAAGGGGCCTACAAGGCCATCGAGTCCAACCCCCTGCTCAGTGCAGGAATCCAGGTCAAAGCATCCCTGACAGATGATTGTCCAGTTGCACCTTGAATGCCTCCAGACTGGGAGAGCCCACCACCTCCATATGTAGTTGATTCCATTGTCTTATTGCTCTAACAGTCAGGACATTTTTCCTGATGTTTAGGTGGAATCTAGGTTCCTGTAACTTGAACCCATTATTCCGTGTCCTGCAAACTGGGATGATCGAGAAGAGATCCTGGCCCTCCTCTGTGTGACATCCCTTCGAGTACTGGAAGAGTGCGATCATATCTCCCCTCAGTCTCCTCTTCTGAAGGCTAAACATGCCCAGTTCTTTTAGTCTCTCCTCATAGGGCCTTGTTTCCAGTCCCTTTATCATCCTTGTTGCCCTCCTCTGAACCCTCTCCAGTTTGTCTATGTCCTTCTTAAAGTGTGGTGCCCAGAACTGGACGCAGTATTCAAGATGAGGCCTGACCAGTGCCGAGTAAAGGGGAATTATCACTTCCTGCGATTTGGAAGCTATACTTCTATTAATGCAGCCCAAAATAGCATTTGCCTTCTTTGCAGCCACATCGCATTGCTGGCTCATATTCAGTTTGTGATCTACCACAATTCCAAGATCCTTCTCACTTGTAGTATTGTTGAGCCAAGTGTCCCCCATTCTGTAACTCTGCATTTGGTTTCCTCTCTCTAGGTGCAGCACTTGGCATTTATCCCTATTAAATTTCATTCTGTTGTTTCGGCCCAGCGCTCCAACCTATCGAGATCGCTTTGAATTTTGTTTCTCTGTCTTCCAGAGTATTAGCTGTTCCACCCAACTTTGTGTCATCTGCAAATTTGATAAGCATTCCCTGTACCTCCTCATCCAAGTCATTAATAAAAATGTTGAAGAGCACTGGGCCCAGGACCGAGCCCTGAGGTACCCCGCTCGTTACCTCTCCCCAGTTTGAGAAGGAACCATTGATAAGCACTCTTTGAGTCCGATTCTGTAGCCAATTGTGGATCCACCTGATAGTTGTTCCATCTAGCCCACTTTTAGCTAGCTTGCTAATCAGGATATCGTGAGGCACTTTGTCGAAAGCTTTTCTGAAGTTCAGATATATGATGTCCACAGCATTCCCACAGTCCACAAGGGAGGTTACCCGATCAAAAAATGAGATCAGATTAGCCTGGCAGGATTTGTTCTTGACAAATCCATGCTGGCTTCTAGTAATCACTGCATTGTTTTCAAGGTGCTTGCAGACTGACTTCTTTATAATCTTCTCCAAAATTTTCCCCGGGATTGATGTCAGACTGACTGGCCTATAGTTCCCAGGTTCTTCCTCCTTGCCCTTTTTGAAGATGGGAACAACATTTGCTCTCCTCCAGTCATCTGGCACTTTACCTGTCCTCCATGATTTCTCAAAGATAATAGACAGTGGTTCTGAGAGTTCTTCTGCCAGTTCCTTTATTACTCTAGGATGCACTTCATCAGGCCCTGGAGATTTAAACACATTCAGAGTAATCAGGTGCTCCTTGACCATTTGCCTATCAATTTGAAGCTGCAATCCTGCCCCTACAGTTTTCACTTCAGGTTTGCCAGGGGGGTCATAGACCCTCTTTTGGGATAAGACCGAGCCGAAGTAGGAATTGAACACTTCTGCCTTTTCTTTGTCTTCTGTTACCAATTTGCCATCCTCATCGTGTAGTTGAACCACCATTTCTTTCCTCTGTCTTTTACTGTGCATGTATCTGAAGAAAGCTTAGATAACCAGTATAGATACTAAACATTTGGGTATTGAGAAACATCAGTATTCACAGGATTTCTGTTTAATATTTCATCCCCCCCCCCCTTTAAAAACTATGGCTGCAGTCATAGGCATGAAATTAATGGGACTTATTTCTACTTAAATACGGTTAAACTCAGGCTGTACATATCATGAGAAGATTTTTCTGTAGTTAACAACACGTGGTATTTGTTTTGTAGGGAAAACAATATTGAGGAATGTGGCCTGGAAATGTATTTTTCAGTTGATAAAGAAATTCTAGGTGAAGTAAAGAGCCATGACTTGAAACCCAATGGCAGCAACATCCTTGTTACTGAGGAAAACAAGGAAGAATACACTAAGTAAGTTTTTTTAAAAAATTGGTTTTCATTTATAGTTTTTGGGTTGGTTTCAGAGTTGCCATTGCACAAAAGAAGGGCTCCTTCCGTTCATGGCCAGGGCTTGGATCTACTGGAGGGTCCTGCTGGAGGAAGGGCGGACGCTGTTTTCACCATTCCAACAGCCTTCAGTGCCACCCCCATAATATTCCCCCAAGGGTCCCCCAATCTTTCTGAGCAGCTTTTCAGTAGGCATTACCACATGGCAGTTCTCTTCATTGGTCCATCACTGGTTTTCTAACTTTAAAGTTTATTGTTTATTGTTTCCAGTCAGACATAGTAAGCTAGCAGTCCTACTTACCTTTCCCATTAAAACTTGATACAGTGTTGACTTGTTCATAGAAAATGTTTACAACCGGGAGAGCACGAAATGTTTTGTGGATCTGTGTTGCAGACGTAAAGGCTATTATGAACTCATGTGACATAATCTCACTTCCTCTTTGATCTTTTCTCAAAAGTTCAGTTAAATTATTTTAAGTGAGTTTTTAAAACTGGTATGCCTTGAATGATGATAGTATTTGGTGTTCTATCCTCAATTATTTTCCATAACCTTATTTAATGCATATAATAACTCATTAAAGCATAACTGTAGCAGACCTAAGTGAATGGGCCAGTGTTGAATGAGTAACTGTATTTCCTTACTCCAGGCTAGTGGCAGAGTGGAGACTTTCCCGGGGTGTTGAAGAACAGACACAAGCATTTTTTGAAGGTTTCAATGAGATTTTACCACAGCAGTACTTGCAGTACTTTGATGCCAAGGAGCTTGAGGTAAGTCTAATCATTGAGCATAAGACTTAGCTAAGAAGTTACTAGAATATTTACAGGGGCTTATAAATGCAGTGACACCTTCTTGACTTGAGTGTGCTGAAATTGTGAGAGTGTAAGAAGCCCGTTGCAGTTGGGTTGGCCTGTCAGCTTAACAAGGCAAAGTATGTATTAACATGCATTAACACGGAGGCATGTCCTTATGGTACATATGAAACTCCTCTAAACAAGAGGTTTAAATACATGGGCAAACAGGCTTTACCAGAAACAAATTAACAACATTCTAAATGCATTTAGAGAGTCCGAAGGGGTGTTCTCTCATCTTTTCTTACATCTAGAAATCATGGCACCAGAATGTCTGGACCCTAACTGGTGTCTGTCTCTTTCGCTTTAAAAAGGTGCTTTTGTGTGGCATGCAAGAGATTGACTTGACTGACTGGCAGAGGCATGCCATCTATCGCCATTATACCAGGACAAGCAAGCAAATTGTGTGGTTTTGGCAGGTTTGTATTGTTTATACACACACACACACACACACACACACACAGAATTGTACAAGTTTTGATAGAGCAATCAGTTCTTGTTCAAACTATCACTATCAAACTATCCATGTTATCAATTTCCTGAGGAGTAGCCATGTTAGGTTGCTTCAAAAATGGTAAATTCTTTTGACAGTATCCAATACTGCCACTGCACTTCTGCTCATTCATAGATTTCATAGATTTCATAGATCATCGAGTTGGAAGGAGCCTACAAGGCTATCGAGTCCAACCCCCTGCTCAATGCAGGAAACTAGAGGAGGGGGTCTCCCATCCAAGTAACAACCAGGCTTGGCCCTGCTTAGCTTATTTACTTTAGGAAGCACTAACGACCCACTAGCACAACGGGGCGTTAGTGCTTCCTAAAGTAAATAAATAAATAAATAAATAATCCCAGAAACAAGCAGAAATCCTCATTTCTGGATCAGGACAGATCAGAGCTCCCTTCGAGTGAGCTCCTGTGACCTACACCATTCCAGAAACAACTGTTTCTGCTCATTTGTAGTTGCTTTAAGAGCCATTAGCTCTCGGCATAGGATACTGTCGTTCAAATTTTTTGGGCTGGGTCCGGACTTAGTCACATGTAGAATAGACCCATTGAAATCAATGGGACTTAAGTTAGTCATGACTTGCCCCATTGATTTCAGTGGGACTCTCTAAGCATGACTAAGTCTGGATCCAGCTCATGTGATAAGCTTCAGACTCCACTGTCTGAGCTTCAGTTAACATCAAAGCATTGTAACTCATTGTAACCATTGTTTGTAGCGTTAGACCTGGGAGTTTGGGGGCCTAATTCTTGCCCAGCTATAGACTCTTCTAGATGCCTGTGCAGGTCACAATTGCTCAGCATCTCACATCTGTAAAATGAGAAAAGTAGTAGCTTGCCCATAATGTGAGGATAGTAAAAAAAATATTGTATAATTTAAAAAGTTCTACGTAACTGATATGTGGTGATGATCCAAATCAAACTAAATATTCAACCAAATATTAGGTGATGAAGTTACTTTAAGTGCTGTTATGTGGCTGCCACCTTGTGGTTACCTACCACTTATTGACCTGGTTTACACGTCACGCTAAGTCATGGTAGGTTGTCATCATGGGCGCTTGCAGGGTGGCTCAGCATGACATCCAAACCCAGAGCACCTTCTCCATTGTGGGTTGTTTTTCGCAAACAAGCCACCCTGAGAACCCATGGAAAGGTTGTTTAGGGTGGCTTGTTGTGATACCTGAACCCGGCAGAGTTGCTTCAGCGTGGGTTGTTTAAAACTGCAAGAGAGCCACATAGTAAGAGTGGTGAAAAACCCTGCCAGCCGCTTCTCGCAATCTCACTATATCCTCTCTGTTACATCTTGAAATGACACTAGTCAATTTACTCCTCCGATTAGTCACTTCCCTTGACAGCGACACTTTTCCCCCCCCCATCTTCAGGGAGATTTGCACAAATTTAACGGGGGGGTTTCCCCACCTTTGGGGAGATTTGTGCAAATTTAACTTCTTTTTTTAAAATTAAGGGGAGATTTGCATAAATCTCCCTGAAAGTTAAAAAAAAAAAAAAAAGTTCCATTTGTACAGATTTCCCTGAGAGTGGGGATGGAAAATAACATTAAATTTGCACAAATCTCCCCAAAAGTGGGGAAAAAATCTACAAAAAACCTTTACTCCACTAATGAGCACAAATGTACTCATTAGCAGAGTAGTGGCATAGGTTGCTAAGGTTGTGCTGCAAAAGCCCATGGGATACATGCCGGGAGTGGGCGGGAGAACTAAAGGGGAAACAAGCCACAGCAAGCTGCAGAGCACCTGATCGTCTGTTGGGAGTAACGTGGGTTAGCAAGCGAACAACCACCCTACCATAGCTTATTTTCAGGGTGGCTTATGGTGATGTGCAAACAGGCCCATTGTATCCATTTGTATGATGATAAAAATGCAAAATTATTTGGAATTTCAAATATTTTTCTACCCAGGATTGAAATAACAAATATTAAGAGATACTGAAGGCTTGGAAAAAGCATTTCCTGATCATCCAGGATTTATTTTTTTAGTTATCTTTCTTTAGGGCAAGTTACAGTTTAAAAACACATAAAATATCTAGTGAAATAAACCAATCCCAGTGATATTGCACTCATTCTTCAGAGCCTTATCCTGGCAATCCTTTCAAAGAAGCTTCCTAACAAGACTCTTCCACTATTCCTCCTGCTAGCTGCCTTTATTTTCCCTATGCATCCACCCTTGCTCTTTCTACTGGTCATTTACAAAGAAACAAAAACACTGCTGTGAAAATTGATTAGGTAAATTTTATCTATTTTTAAGACTGGAACTGCTTGAACTGAGTTGTAATAGTTTGGGTCCGGTGTCATGCGATGCTGTAACGCAGAAAAATAAAGGAATATTGACTAGTATCCAACGCTAGCAGTCTACTTACACTATTGACTTACCACTAGCATAAGTGGCCTCTAGCTGTATGCTAATAGTGTAATTTGATGCGATAATTTTCTGAAGAAACCTGTTGGCATACCGCTAGATGTTGTTTACGCTCCCAGGGTATGGTCTGAAGGCATGTGAGGCAGCTACCATGCTGAAGCTAAGCAGGTCTGGGTCTGTTCAGTGCAGAGACCACCTGGGAATCGTACCTTGAGTTCCACAGTGGAAGAAAGGTGGGGTATAAATGTAATAAGTAAGTGGACTGCCGGTGTAGGATACTGTTCATTGTATTCTAATCTTTAGCCATGATTCTTTTCCTTTTTCTAAACTTTGGATGAGTTAGGGCGGAATCCTATGCATGTTTAGACAGAAAACAGTCCTACAACTCCCAGCATTCCCTGGCCAGTGTTGTTAAACCATGGGTGGTTGTAGAAATGTGGGTTATCGTGTTGTCTGAACCCAGCCACACCAACAAACCATGGTTTGTTAACGACGAACAACCCACAGTTCACAACCCACCAACAAACCATGGGTTTTCTTCATGGGTTGTTTTTGGTTAACAAGTCATGGTTTGTTAGCACAGCTGGGTTCAGACAACATGATAACTCACATTTCAACAACAACCCACGGTTCAACAGGAACCCACACTCAACCCATACTCAACTCTTGAGCATGGGTTATTGTGTTGTCTGAACCCAGCCATAGTGTGACTAGCATGCACTCACTCAGGGGCAGTCAGGATGGGATATGTACAATTATTTTAAATGTATTCTCTTTCAGTTTGTGAAGGAAATCGATAACGAGAAGAGAATGAGATTACTACAGTTTGTCACTGGAACATGTCGATTACCAGTTGGAGGATTTTCTGACCTCATGGGTATGCAAAATAATTCTTAAGCATATAAGAGCCTGAGTGCCCTGTGTAGTAGAATGTTGGCTTGCAGCATGAGTTCAAAACGCTGAGCATTTATAAATGAAATGGAATGCATTGGCACATTTCTGCCAGCTTCTGTCTCACAAATCTTTGTGACAAGGAATAACTAAAAAATGCTAGATGTTTGGCAAGTTAAGTATGGTCCATGTGATTAATGGATGGCAGTTTCACAATGTTGATGAACAATACTATATTCTGTTGATGTGGTGGGAGATGCAGTAGAATCTTTACTCTGCTTGAGCTTGCTTCAGAACCATGGGTTGAATCCAGCATTGCATAAACTGAAACTCTTTGAACTGAATGATCCTGTGGATAGAAGGTGGTAGAGATAATTTTTGCCAATTACCTCTTCCGCCTGCAGCCCCTCATGTCCCCAAAAGTGGATGGCTCTCCATAGCCTTGAGTGTGGCTCTTGCTATCCCTGCCACTGCATAGCAGTAGCAAAACAATTAGCGATTTGCCACCAAAATTGAGCAGCAAACCACTACGGAAACTCAAAGCCATTTTTTTCCTTCTTGTTTTCAAGCTAAATTGAGACCTTTTTGAATCTCCATAACAACTTGCTGCTAAATTTCAGTTGCAAAGTGCCAGGTTTTTTCCACGACAAAATCTGGCAGTGTAGCGGCGACAGGAGTGTGAGCCGGGCATGTCCAGGCACTAGAAATTGGCCTCCAGACCACCCAAAATTGCCCATCCCTGCTTTAGCTGATGCAGCTTTCAGAACAGTGCATGTTTCTAGCTAGCCCAGATAATTTACCCTTCCCACTGTTGCCTGCTAAATTTTGGAAGTGACTGCTTGTTACTTCTCCTCTTGGCCTCCACATGAAGACTGCTGAAAGTCTTTTGTATGAAGAACTTCCTTGCGCACTGAGTCTACAGGACGCATAACTACAATAGAGCACGGGGTTTCTTTGCTTTAATGTAGCACAGCTACATCCTGTATTCAGCAAATTGGGCAAGTCTATCCTGCTGTGCTCTGTGTTGCATTTGTATTATAAAAAGTTACTACCTAATATTGCAGACAAAGTTGGTGCCAATGTAGCTAGATTTGTGGGAGTTGAAATGTACTTAGGGTGCTACATGAGTCACCCCTTGTCACATCCATGTCACACAAGAGCTTTGCATGGCACTATTTTTACCACATCTGACTGGTGGCAATGCCAGTACTTACCAGGAAGAGTTTGAAGACAGAAATGCATGGCATGAACAGCATCCTTTCCTGCCATAAGCTCAGAATATCTGATGTCATAAAATTTGAACTGAGAACTCTTTTTATGAATACATCTTACCAGATGCAAATGTCTGGTGTTCAGCTGCTTTCATTCCCAGTATGTATTTAGTTATGAAAAATTGGATGCAATTTTCATTTTCTCGTATCCTCTGATGTCTTAAATAACTCTGAGATTCTTTTAAAAAAAATCATTTTAGGGAGTAATGGACCCCAAAAGTTCTGTATTGAAAAAGTTGGTAAAGAAAACTGGTTACCTAGAAGCCATACTTGGTGAGTATCTTCTATTAGATGACAATTGTGATTCAAATCAGTTTTTTGTTATTACTGTTCCTACTCCACCTTCTGACAAGGGTTTGAGGATCATTTTTACATATTACACCTAATACATTTTAAGTCATACATGGATGAATGTGACATGTGAGTTTGCTATCATGTATCATACACGTACATTCATCAGGGAAATAAGCACTTAAAAGTTGCTGGGCAATGAGAAAAATACTTTTACCATTTCATCTTGATCTACTTTATAGCCAAATATACTCCTGCTCAGCATATTTTGGCTTCATCTAGAATGATGGATGTGCAGTATTTTTTTAGATCACATTCTCAAGTAAGCAAAGTAATTAGGTTTGAGCAATTGGATTACTTTAATCAATTTAACATGGGAGCATTAGGGTCACATACTATGGAGGAAGGGGGGGCTGGCTGGCCCGCCACCACCCTACCCTTACTTACCCCAAAGGAACCAAGACCCCCTGAGATCTCAAGATACCAGATTGCCAGCCTCAGCTGTCTGCAATCCTACTTGAATCTCTGTTTAGGGACTCGCCTTCAATTTCTGTAACCTGGATTTAGATACTGAACTCACAGAGTACTACAAAACCCATGTGGGGTAAACCAAGACAAGGTTTATTCTGGTAGCATCTTACAACAAGATTAGGGAAATGAGAGAAGCACACAAGAGAGACAGAGAGACACTTTAGTACACAGTAATAGAGCTACAAAACAATAAAACCTGATTCCTTAAGATCTCTCAGGCACACACCTGTTACCTGAGGGTGTTCTCTTCAAGGGTTAGATCCAGTACAGCCTCGCTGCCCGAGGAGAACTACTCCATCTACCCGCAGGTCTGAGATGGGTAAACTCCCACAAGGCTTGCCTTTCACCAGAGCCCTCAATCCAGCTAATTTTACCAGGAGCTGCCTGGGGTCGGTTCCTGAGGGGGGGGGCCCTAAAGGCTTGGGTCCCTCGCTGGCGTGCTGCCATGGCTCCAACCAGGCACGCTACCAAAAAGGCTAAGACCAAGACACAAAGGCTACACGTGGGGAAATAGCTCTTCCCCCTCCCCCTTTCTGTAGCTTTCTTGCCCTCAGCCAATCAAATTGACTTTCACCTGGCCAGGCAGGGGGAAGGAAACTGGCCAGGCAGGGGGAAGGAAACTCCCGAGTCATGGCTCGAGCCATCTACATATGAAAGCCCTAGTCGTCTAGGCGCCACCCATGCCATCCGAGGCCCTCGCCTCCTCCCAGCCCCCACCTGGTTCACACATGAGGAGGCGTGTGTGTGTTCCTGCATGCATGCATGCAGGAACCCCCAAAAGCTCCCCTCTCCACACGCTAACTGTGCACACCCCACCCCAGCCGGTTCACACGAGGTGTGTGTGTGTACCCCCAAAGGCTCGTTTCTCCACACATACCCTTAACATTGGCAGCATATGGCCGTATATTTCCTTGAGCAAAACATGTTCCTTTATATAAATCGTAATTTTGTACTCTTAAAATGTGCTGTACTGCTGCTTCTTAATGTTCCATATCACCAGACACATTTCAAGTACATTTTGAGCACTGTTATATCATTTGACATCACAGCCCTTCATGGGCCCACCTTCACTCCCTTTTAGATGTGAATATTCGTGTTTGCCTTCTTCAGAGTGAAAAGTTGTTAAAACATTTCAATGAAGTACGTGCAGTTTTGAAAAACAAAACATAACGAGATTCCTTCTTGATACTCTTGAAACCAATACCTCCTAAATTCTTGGGAAATGATAAAAACAAAAACAACCTCTCTCTGAAGTTGGACACCCCTCCCCTCTCACTCCTCTGACATGAAGTTTGAAAATCAATTGAAGGACAACAGTATTCTGCAATGGGAAACAGGGTGTTTGCATTCTCCCCTCAGAATGAGGTTTTCCCCATACCTACCCATTAATGTGCCAGGTTTCATCATACTAGCTTGCCTGGGAGATGATTAGACAATTATCAAAATAGATGCTGTTTATGTATGGTACATTCCTAAGCTTAAGGAATGGAATGAAGCAGACTAATGTGTAGGGTAGAAACCTGAAAGTTCACAATATTCTAACAAGCTGGCTGCTATGAACCAAAGTTGAGTCATAAAAGCATAGAAATGCTTCTTCCATTCTTATGTGATATCAATTGTGGGACATGTTTGTCCCTGTGTGTATTTTTTTAAACTATTCAAATGGAAGTTAAGCTTGCTGCTTATTTTCAGTTTCAACCGCTTGGACTTGCCACCATACAAGAGTTACGAACAACTGAAGGAAAAGCTGCTATTTGCAATAGAAGAAACAGAAGGATTTGGGCAAGAGTAACCATTGGTGGGAATCTGCACCCGAAGAACGTAAATTCATTTATGGTGGCCGTTCTTCACTGCCTCTGCTGGTTGCACTTACTGTAAACAGAACTTGACCTTGATTTATTTAAACAATTGCTAGTGTGTAAGTAAATGGATGTTACTCTGCCATTTTATTTCCACTAATTCTTATGTCTTTGGAGTCATTTTGAGAAATCCAAAATGAAAAATGAAATCTTCCCTAACCAGAAGCTTACTATGCTTCTGGAGTTCTGTCTTGGGTCATGTTCATTAACTGGAATGTGTTCTTAATGATTTTTTTTTCTAAAACTTCTCCTTTGTCTTTCCATTTTAGTAGCAGCTTTTTGCTGCTGATGCACTGGGAAGTTCATTGGTAGCTGCAGTGCTGCAGCATCCTATTTCTAACAGTGCTTTCTTGCAATCAGACTCTGGGGGTGCTGTAAGCAGATCCATTGCTTGTGTTAACTGTTCCTTATCCAAGTGAGGCCTGACTGTTTCTGCCCTCCCAAAGCATATTCCGATGTCATCTCAGTTCAAACTCTGTAGAAGGGCATGTAGAGCTAATGCACATATCCAGAACATAGCACTTATATTTATTTTTACCATGATGATCACATTCCTCAGGTTATCTGTACATTCGAATGCACCTCTTAAAACTCAGAATAATTTTAATTCATTTTCAACTGATGTGTACATTTAACTTGTTTTGCTTATGGTACTTCAGTAGTAAATCTGAAAGAGAATGCAAGACTTCTTCAATTGGTAACTGCTAAAATTCGTTTCCACTCCTTTCTGTAAGTTAATGCTTGAAATATACAAATGGTCAATTAGGCTTGACATAACTATCAGCTCCAGTTTTCTTCTGGATTGAGGAGATATGGCTTACTAGTTCCTAGTAGTGGCCTGCCACTTTAATTTCTCTGGTGTTGCAATCCTGTGCACACTTACCTGGGAGTAAACCTCACTGAACACAGTGGAAACTTACTTCTAAATACATGCGCATAGGATTGTGCTGTAGGAAACTTGGTGTGCAATAGCTAAATTCCTGCAGACCTACAGATAGTACATTAGCAAATCCAGTAGCTCTTTTTAGGGGATGGAAATTATGCATTCTTTAACTTAGCTCTGTGTTGAGCAGCTTTGTATTTGCCAGTTGTGTACACACTTGGTTTAAAACCTGATTTGAGCTTCAGTTATTTATTATCACGATTTCATAACTTCCACTGAAGCTGGCAACAGTACGTAAACTACACTCCCATTTTTGGAACAAGAGCACTTTGTTCTTGTGCCAGCTTTGCTGCCTTGTAACCTTTCCTCCAGGTTGTTCTAATTCCATGATGTGCATGCTGCTCTGAACCTCGATAGGAGAGATGGTGACATTTGAAACAGCAGTAGTGCATGCTGATAAAATATATATACTTGCCTTGTTCTACTGTGTGAGGGGAGCAAAGTCCTTTCAAAGCTAGCCAAGACAGTCAAAGATCAAACATACTGGATTTTTGTTTTGGTAGCAAATATCATCTACGTATCCAGACTCCGGGGGCAGGGAAGGGGGAAGACGTAATTCAGGGCTATTGAATGCTAATGGGCTCAACCAATTTTACAACAGACTGCCTTTAGGACTCATCTGTAAGGTAATGTAAACAGTCCATTTCCCTTCAGTTGATGCTTTCAAAAATGATTGAACATGCTTCCCTTTTCCTCCTCTTCAGTGTGTGTTCAAAGGGGAATACACATAGAAGTTTTTCTCTGACACAAATGACCTACTACTTCCGTGGGTAGAGGGCGCACATGTGAATTCTGGAGATAAGCCTACCTGTGGCATTTAGCAGAATACCTGATGTGTGTGTTAGAAATATAGCATATGGAGGAGAAAAAGCCTAAGAGATATTTTGTTTATTGAGTTTAATACGTTTTAGTTATCTAACACTTAAAATACAGAAATGAAATGAAATTGAGGTAACAAGAATAAGCTATGGAAAATAGTCTGTGTTCTACATAATGGCTCATGATTCATGTAGGGACCTAGGAATATTGTTAATGTATAAATATCATTCAAAAGGCTTTCTGCCCTATATTTTTAAAATAAAGGATAGTTCTAATTGAAATAGCTGAAGCCCTAGTTCTATAGGGCATGGCTGTTTAATATTTTTATGCCTCTAATGTTTAGTTCAGGAATAAGTAAATGCTTGTATATATTTTTGCAGTCTGGGGGTCTAGCTTATTCAATTTCTTTTAATTTAAATGGCTTGTTTATTTGTCTTTACTGCTGTATTACAGGGGAAATGTGGGCTGGATATCCCAAGCACAAGAAAGTATTTTAAACAGTCAAAACTGAGGATATTTAACAAATGGAATCTTGACCATGAAGTATTGTTAAAATATTGTAAGCATTATGCTAGCAATATCGCTAAAATCAGAGTGAAAACTTGCTTTTAAAGTCCCTTTGCATTGTAAAATTTAAATGCTGTTCTTATGCCATGTTATGTTGCAATAATAAAAAGTAATTTGAGCAGCTGGCACTCTCTTCTCATTGTGGGAACCTGGGAGACTCGTGGAAGCAGTTTGGTTTGCTGGGTGGCAGGCTGGGGTGATTTGGATTATGACAGGATTTTTCTGCAAAGATTAGGACTTCTCTACTTCAAACAACTTCAACAGCATGTGGACAGCAATAACTACTACATTTTTTGTATGTATCTGAGAACATCAGAATCTGCCCTGACACCGTAGTATTTGAAATTTTGCCTTATGAAAGTACATATTTCAACCCACTAATCTTAATGTTCTCTAAGCCTTATCTTTCTGGAAAGCTCAGGACAGATTGTATGAAATTTGCATTTTCAATGTTTAATGTGTGAAGTTTCATGATCAATCATCATCCTCATAAAAAGTTCCAGTTCATGTTCATCATAGATAAACACTCCAACAGGGTTTAAATTGAAGCCCCATTCATTGCATTGGCATCTCCAGCCCCTTTTGTGGTGATCTGTAGCGTATTTTTTTCCAGTATCATTGTTTATGTATATGTTCCCTAGTTAACTAATATATGAACTGGGATCAGAGGCACTGGATTGTGAAATACTGTATGGGAATCCCATTGTTAAATTTTCCTTGAATTGTAATTTCAAATACTCAGGTAAATGTAAAAGTCACTAAGTCAAACTTTTATAAAAGTACTGAAAAACTGGTATTTGTTGTCATTCCTTGCAAGGTGTGAATTTTTTCTCTACAAAGCCTTTAACAGCGCAGCAGTCACCCTGATCAAAGCTCATTCACTCTAACCATCATTTAAATGAGTGTATGTATTCTATAGGGTTGGTTTTATTACCTCCTGCTTTTCAATAGATGGGGTGGCCAGATGAAGGAAGGAATCCTGTGAGCAAAAGGCAGTAATTAGCCTATTGTCAAAGGATGCAACAGGTTGTGTATGAGAATACCTTCTTAAAGCAAAGGTGGAGAACCTATGGCCCTTCTGATGATGATGATGATGATGAACCCCAACTCCCATCAGCCTTAGCCATGATGGGAGTTGTGGTTCAACATCTGGAGGTTCCTCACCACTGTTCTAAAAAGTCTCTACCAGAAATGTTTTTTCTTAAAGTGGATTCATTGCACAGATCAGGTGTTCTCTGAGTCAATGTTTCCCTTAAATTCCACATTGCCACATGTGTGCCTCATGGGCTTAAACCCAGGTTTTGCAGCTATCTACACAATTGCAACTCTTTCTGATCATCTAGAATCCTAGAATTCTTACTCACTTACTAGAACTCATATTTGATACATAGATTGATTGTATTTATATCCCACCTTTTTTTCCTGCAAGGAACCCAAGGTGGCTTACATAATCCTCTATTTTTCCTCACAACAACCCTGTGAGGTAGGTTAGTCTGAGAGTCAGTGATTGGCCCAGTCACCCAGTGTACTTCATGACTGAGTGGGGACTAGGGCACCTAACCTGATGCCCTCCAGATGTTGGACTACAACTTCCAGAATTAGGAGTTGGCTATGCTAGCTGAGGGTTGTGGGAGTTGTAGTCTACATCTGGAGGGCACCAGGTTGGGGAAGGCTGACATAAGCTTTGCCAGTCAACATTCAGTGAAACTGATCTGAAATCAGTGAAAATTAGTTTGGAATTACTACCGCCACTCCCAATCCAGCAACTCTGTTTTCATGACTGCTGACATCCTTGGTTAGGAGTTTTCCATAACTGGCATAGCAATGTCTTGGGGTCTGTCCCTAGCTGAGTCTCTAGATGGCAGAACAGTATTCCTAGTGCAACCATCAGCAATGCATTTCCTCTAGAATTGCTAAACGCAGATCAGGGAGGAGAAGCAAAAACTTGTTCGAAATACATTTATAGTACACAGCTAAGCTAAATATGTTTACTTGAAAGTACATTCAGTGGGACTTACTCCTAGATAGGTGTACACAGGATTGTAGCCTTATTTTTGGCTGTGGCAGTGGCAACTAACTACTCATGTTCTCTCACCCAACCTTACTGTAGCTAAGAAGGCATTTTAGAGAGGAAAGAATAAGGATGGATAACTTGTAGAACCTCTCCATTAGGAAACCAGCTTCACTGATACCATTTTGTTTCTGGACTCAAATTTAAGGAGCTGGTGTTGATCTTTAAGGCTGTAAACCAGCCTTACCCAACCAGGTGAATCAGCACCTTGTGATTTTTTAAAATTTATTTCTTAAGGCAGGGTAATAAATCCAAGTGAATAAATTAGTAGCTTGTTAGCTTTTTGAAAATGTATCAAATGCCCTAAGTGACAAAATTGTATAATGCTGAATTTGGCCTGCTGGTACTATAAAAACATAAGAGCCACGCTGGATCAGACCGAGGGTCCAGCATTCTGTTCACACAATGGCCAACCTTCTGCCCACAGGAAACAACCCACAAACAGAACATGAGTGCAAGAGCACCCTCCCGCCCAGGTTCCCCAGCAACTGGTGTACCTAGGCATACTGCCTCTAATACTGAAGAGTATTAGAGGCAGTATGTACTTTCATTTTATTGCTTACATTTCGTATCCCACCTTTGGAACTCAAAGGGAGCATACATGGCTCTTCTTCCCCTCCCCATTTTATCCTCACGACGATACTGAGAGAGTGGCTGGCCCAAGGTCGCCCAGTGAACTTCATGCATGCCCGAGGGAGGATTTGAACCGGGATTCTCACCCCCCCCCCTTCCTAACGCTGATGCCATCACATCCCTGCCTAGACGGGGCTTCCAGCGTTCTGCCTTTACACTGAGCCTCCCACAAATCCATCCGTTCCAAACAACGCTCCCTAACCTTGCCCCCTTTCCTTGCGCAGAACATATCCAAGCAGCAGGAGGACTAGGAAATGACACACGGTCCCTAACCTTGCGAACCCGCCTTCCGCCTCTGACGATTGGCTAAATTCGAGGCAAGCCCTGCAGCGAGAGAGTGCCGCGCAGGCGCGCGAGGTCACTGGCACTGGGCTGTGGCGCCAGCTGGGGAATACCTGGCATAGGAGAAGGTGTCGGTCTCTCCCCCTTCCTGCGACATGGTGAGTAAAAGCGCGGGAGCCCCCTCTTCTTGCCCCCTCTGAATTGCGAGAGGGGGCGGAGCGACAGCGTGTGGGGCTGGTTCGAGACCCGGGTGGAGCCGAGAAGGAGAAGAGGAGCCGGCCGTTAAGGGGTGGGGTGGGGTGACTAAGGAAGGTTTCCTGGGGCAGCTCTTTGGAAAGGATGAGCCAAAGGATGCGACAAGGAGCGCCTTGTCATTGCATTTTATTTTATGATTAACTGGCTATTATTGTTATTATTAGTATTATTAACTTCATCTCTATACCGCCCAATAGCCGAAGCTCTTTGGGCGGTTCACAGCAGTTCATAAAATTACAAAACACAAATCCAGATAATAAAATACCACATAACATTTCAATATACAAAATCTAAAACAATTTAAACAGCTAAAAACAATTTCAATAAAATACTAGACATGTTAAAAAAGACAGCTGACATAAATTTTCCTCGATTGTGTGCATTTTGACAGACTTCTTCATCATCGTCATTTTATTATACCAACTTCCCACTCCCATATAGATAGTAGCTCTCATATGCATGAATGATGAGGATGGTGTCACATTTTGTCTCCTATCCTTCGTTCCAGTCTCTGGTCCTTTTTCACCAAAATGCAGTGGCTGATGGAGAGAGTGGCTGGCTACAGTGACCTCTTTGGCTCAGCAGGGACTGAACTGGTGTTTCCCATGTCCAAACCCAGTACTTTTGTCTCTTCACCACATTTTGGTTCTCAGTTATGCTTTGTGCACCTTGTACATAATGCTGCAAAATACACAGATGTGTGCCCCCTCAACCACCATCACATGTGGCCCTCAGGGCTGAAAAGGTTGTGCAGCCCTGGTCTAACAGATGGACTTAATGCTCTTTAAACACCAGTACTGGAGTGAAAATGTGTCAAGTGCAGGAAGAAGGGCTCATTTTTGAACAGTATAATCCTAACTCCTGCACTGGGTGAGTAATACTGGAGTAGAACTGCTCGCCTCTCCAGATTGCCTCTATTAATCTTGGAGGCCTAGTGCAGATGTATGTAAGCAAGTGATGCATGTGGGTGGTGGTGGTCCCAACTTCAAGTATAAGCTGATGGGATCTCAGCTAGCAGTGAAGGACCAAGAAAGAGATCTTGGCGTTGTGATGGAGAGCTCAACCACAGTGTCAACCCACTGTGCATCTGCTGTGAAAAAGGCAAACTGCATGTTAGATATAATTAGGAAAGGAACTGAAAATAAAACTGCCAAGATCATACTCCCCCTACGCAAATCTATGGTGCGCCCACACTTAGAATACTGCGTACAGTTCACCGCACCTAACAAACGATATTGTCAAGTTGGAAAAAGTGCAGAAAAGGGCAACTAAGATGATTAAGGGGCTGGAGCAAATCTCCTATAAGGAAAGGTTACAACATCTGGGATTGTTTAGCTTAGAAAAAAGGTGAGTAATGAGAAAAAAGGAGACATGTCATAGAGGTGTACAAAATTATGCGTGGTGTGGAGAAAGTGGATAGGGAGACATTTTTCTCCTCTTATAATACTAGCACCAGGATCATCCCATGAAGCTGATTGGTGGGAGATTTAGGACAAATAAAAGGAAGTACTTCTTCACACAGTACTTAGTTAAACTATGGAATTCAATTCCACAAGATGTAATGATGGCCACCACTTTGGACAGCTTTAAAAACGGATTGGACAAATTCATAGAGGAGAAAGCTATTAATGGCTACCAATCCTGATGGCTCTATGCTCCCTCCAGTATCAGAGGCAGTATGCCTATGTACACCAGTTGCTGGGGAACCTGAGCGGGAGGGTGCTTTTGCACTCATGTCCCATTTGTGGGTTTCCTGTGGGCATTTGCTTGGCCACTGTGTGAACAGAATGCGGCATTGGATGGACCCTTGGTCTGATCCAGTGTGGCTTTTCTTAACTTTTCTGACCTCATAACCATAGATAAGCATTAACCTTGATATAACACTGCATTGCAGTTAGCTCCCAAAAGGGAAGAGAAGGTAATTTTACAGTATACTAATAAGTAATGTTGCTCTCTAGAGAGCTGTTCGGTCTACAGTATCAAAGGCCTTCGCAAGATCAATAAATGCCATATAAAGGGGTTGATTTTGCTCCCGGCATTTTTCTTGGAGCTGACGTGCAGTAAAAATCATGTCTACTGTCCCTCTAGAGGGGCAGAAACCATATTGAGTTGGGACCATATTGAGTTGAGACCATATTGGACTATCCTTATGAAAATTGGATGCCCCAATAAATTTGTGAATATCTTGCGACTTCTCCATGACGGCTACGGTCTTGGACAACAACGGCTCTCATGGTGCTCCATTTAAAGTGGGATCAGGTGTTAAACAGGGATGTGTTATTGCCCCAACATTATTTGCTATTTTCATCACCATGATTTTACATCTTGTCGAGGGGAAACTTCCCACTGATGTGGGAATTATATATCGAACAGATGGAAAGCTTTTTAATCTCAGCAGGCTGAAAGCAAAAAGTAAGGTAATTACAACCTCCGTTGTGGACCTTCAGTATGCTGATGATAATGTGGTCTCCGCACATTCAGAGGATGATCTCCAAACTATCCTAAATGCTTTTGCAGAAGCATACGGAAAACTTGGTCTCTCACTTAACATCAAAAAAACCAAAGTGCTTCATCAGCAAGTGCAAGCTAACCCTTTGGTGATACCATCTATCCAGCTTGGCGGGACAATACTGGAAAATGTCGATCATTTTCTCTATCTTGGCAGCTATCTTTCTGTTACAGCTAACATCGACAGTGAAATCTAGCATCGTCTGAGCTCCGCAAGTGCAGTGTTTTCTCGAATGAAACATAGAGTGTTCGAGGATCGGGATATTTGTAAGAAGACCAAAACACTGGTTTATGAAGCCATTGTATTACCAACTTTATTGTATGCCTGCGAAACATGGACTATCTATAAACGTCACCTCCAACTCTTTGAAAGATTCCATCAACGTTGCCTCCAGAAAATCCTGCAAATTACTTGGGAAGATAGGCGAACAAATGTCAGTGTACTGGAAGAAGCAAAGACTACTAGCATTGAAAAAATGATCCTTCAACGCCAACTTCAGTGGACCGGTCATGTTGTTCGAATGCCTGACTGCCGTCTCCCAAAGCAGTTACTTTATTCCCAACTCAAGGATGGAAAGCGGAATATCGGTGGTCAATATAAGAGGTTTAAAGATGTTCATAAGGCTAATCTAAAAAAATGCAATATAAACATCGAAAACTGGGAAGCTCTGGCCCATGAACGATCTAAATGGAGGTTGGCCTTTCACAAAGGTTCCATGGACTTTGAAGAAGCCCGAGTGCAAGGTGAAAGGGAGAAACGTGCTAAGCGAAAAGCACGTCAAATGAATCCTTTACAGGGCCATCTTCCTTCTGGAATCCTGTGTCCTCACTGTGGGAAGCTGTGTGGATCTAGAATTGGCCTCCACAGTCACTTACGGACCCATCGCTAGAGTCTACACAATTTTCTTTAGAATTTCCTCCTTTTAAAACCTCCTTTTTGTAAATTTTTTATCCTGGAAGACAATCTTACTCAGTCACGAGTCACGCCTGACTGACTGACTGAATGAATGTTGCTCTCTCTCTTTAATTGAGTAATAATTATCTTACATCTCAGGCTAATGAAAAATTCTTTGTGACTCTTAAGTTTGCATATCATATTGACTTTTCAAAAGTAACACAGTAAAATGTGGGCATAATTACCTATTCACATTCCATTTAACTAGAGTGTATCTTTTTAGCTTAATGGCTAGTCCAGGTTGTTATTTGTTGTAGTTTTGCCATTTGTTTTAATAATGAAGGAACAAACATGTTTCATTTTGGCTTCAAATTATATATGTTTTCCTATAAACAAACGTTACTGTTTGAGAAACCGTAATGTTAACGAACTATGCTATAGCACTGTGGAATTGTTGATTTTTGCTTTAGTTTGAGTTTGTAAAGCACTCTGCATTCCAAAGAAGTAGGCAGTCCTCGATTCACAGGTGGGGAGGAGACTTAGGGCCTGTTTTCACACATTCTGATTGCACATGGAGGTAATCATCTTTTAGGTGATGATGAGTATGCCTTGTTCTCCCAGGACCTGCCTGCTCATTCTCTTTAATGGAGGACTTTCACCATTGGTTTTGGTCACTCCTGGTGGCCACCTTACTTGTTATCTTAGTTGTAGGATCCTCTCTATGACCTTGTTCACATGTAATCACTGTGAAGGACGGTTGCTACGCCCATCCTGCAGGGTAGGCCACAGCACCAATGTATCCCTGGACTGCCGCCCACCTCCCTAGCTCCCTTACACCAATTTGGTGTAGCAGCCCAGCCTTACAGACCAAAAAGGAACACACACAAATTTAAGATGGAGACTTTATTAAAACAAAGATTAAGAATTAAGCAGTGTAAGGTCTCCAATGGTCCAATACATATAAAAATAATCCCTTATAAGAAAGGGCTAAAAGAGGGTAGGGAAAAGGGGGTGAGGTAGGTTATTGTGAGGAAAGGGGAATGGGAATAAAAAGGGATTCTAAAAGGATATCTAAAACAAACCCCAAAAGTCTGCAAAGAACAGTTTGAGCCAAATCAGGCCTAGCTTCCCCAGCTATCCTGCAAAACTGGTGTACCTGCTCCTTTATCCAAAACCAGGGTCCATTTTCCCGCCCAGACTCCACCAATCCCATCTTCCTGCTTTCTGAAGGAGGGCCCCCGCCCTTTCCCAGCTGTGGGTACTTTCTCATGATTTCATCCCAATTAATGTCTGACCTTGCTACACAGCTCTGCAGATACTTGTTATCTCCCAGGTGCCACTAACTATCTCGCTCTACCCAAGGACTCCCAACACATTCCAAGGGAGAGCAAGAGAACAAGGGTGAAAGAATCCAAAATCAATCAGAGGTGGGGGGAAGGGGAACTTAGCTTAGCCTCCAGCAAGTCCCATCTTCACAATGACAACCCATGGTTTATTTATATAGGTTGTTGCCTTACCCAGAATTAACCCACAATTTAGCTGCCAGACAATTGATCAAACCACTGGTTGTTTGGTCAGTTTCTTAGTTGTTTATTTTCTGCTCCCTTTCTGCATCCCAAATGCCTTTGTGGCACTGTAGTACTGGCATATGCAGCGGCTGGGTTCTTTTACCACTCTTGCCTGCCACCTCTGTAGCCTGGCGAAACAATCCATGAATAACCCACAGTTCTAGGTTCGCACATAACAACCCAGAGTTCACAATCAACAACAAACCATGTGTTCTCTTCATCGATTGTTTGTGGTTGACAACCCAGAGTTAACCCATAGTTCCGGGTTCACACAGAATGATAACTCACAATTCAACAACTCATATAGTATGGTTCTTATGTGTGAACCATGTAGGTGTGGCTATGGCCTTTTGGGTCTAGAGATGAAACATACTGCTTAATAGGTTTGTCCTTATCGAGATAAAATTATATGTGGGAAGAACCCCCTAGTGGGTAACTTTGCACCCCTCCCAAATAATTTTGAAGGATCTTGAGACTTCCTCTGTGTCTACATCCCATTGCCACTGAACTCTGGGTGCTTCCAGATGAGGCTTATTGTTCAATCCCAGTACTTCATTCATAGGATTTGATGGGGTGGGGTGGGTCCAGATGACATCATCTTCAATTTGCAACCCTTCCATATTTTCCCACCACTGCTTTGTTGTTGATGTTTCTTCTTTCCAGACAGAATCTATTAAGGAGGATAAGATGGAATAGCTGCATGATGCACCCCCTGTTAACTACACATGTTCGCTGCTTGCCAGTGTTATGCTCATAGCAGAATTTAAATATTGGCACTGTACTTCCAAAGTTGCATTCTGCAACTATTTCCTTGCATGGAGATAACGTCCATATAGAAAATCATGTGTGATAAGGCCTTGTAACATGAGAGAGGGAGACTTGTTTGTGGGTGAACCAGGATTTCACAGCTGTCACCGCAGTGGCTTGTATGAGGTTTTTAGTGTTATAAGAAAAGCAACTGAGAAGGATAAGGAAAACTAGCTTCTGGCTTCCAAGGGCTTATTTCCAAAGGATGGGAGGAAAATTATGGCCGTAAGAAAAGCTTAAGCAGACATTGATACAGAGGTGCTGGAGATAACTGTGCTTTCGTGCAAGGAGTATCTAAATGAATTCTCTTACTCTTCTGTTTCCAGATGTCTTACTACAGAGCATTATCTGCAAACACATTGCATCTTCCAAGACATGCTAGCGTATTCTCTTTTTCTTCCAGGCTGAGGTGGAAGAAACCCTGAAGCGAATTCAGAGTCAAAAGGGAGTCCAAGGAATCATTGTTGTTAATTCAGAAGGTATTGTACTGTTAAGGGCTTGTTTGTTTTAACAAAACCTGCCCTTTGGTGGCACATAGAACCCAGTGCACCTGTATTTACAAATCAAATAGCTAGTGATATGGGGTTTGCAGAAGATTTTTCATTAGAAAATTTTCTGGAAAATGTTACTATGCAGATTAGGGTAATTTGCATAGGGTAATTTGCACCAAAAAACTTTCAGTTTGCAGCACAGCCTTCTCAAACCTGGAGCTCTCCAGTTGTTTTGGACAATATCTACCAGCATTTCTGACTATCGGCTGTGCTGGCTGGGGCTGATAGGAGTTGAAAATCCAGCACATCTGGAGGGTGCAAGGTTGGCGAAGGCTACTCTAGAGAGTGTTCTAATTTAGTATGTTTATTTTACTTGTATTTAGTAAACAACAAAGCTTTAAAAAAGTACCCCATGTTAATTTTTTGTCCTAATACGCCACAAGTATTTGACCTGAAATATTTGAGGGGGAAAATTAAAACACACGTAATGTGATTTAAATGTTATATTATATAGAACTTTTCATTAGAATACTTGTAAAAATTTAAAGACAGTAGCATGTACTTCCCTTTCATTATTTTGATTTAAGGCGGGGGCAGTGGGGAACATAAGTACTGAAAACACTAATATTTTTTCAACCCAAAGGACTGTGCATGATATGCTGACAACCACTGATCTACAACTTTGAAACTGCCACGCTTACCTAATGTTGTATGTGCAATTGGCACACATTTATTATTACTAATGAACTTATGAAATGGAAAATTCTCTGTGGAAAAATAAAGCACTGGAATATTTGCCCCACATCATTGCAAATATCTTTCTTCAGGTCAATTTTCTTTCTGCTTGGAGGTGGTGTGACAGTATGGCTTAGTGGTTGGAGGAACACTCTTGGGTATTAGAAATATGCACTACAAATTGGGATAATGTTGCCTCCTGTAATATTATGAAAGTGTACAGCCTGCATGTGTGCCCCTTCCTAAAGTATTTTGTGTGGCCCACTGGGTCCTATTAGGACCTGAGAAGCTCTGAACTACACAAACAGATACCTTCATACTGCCGCTGTTTGCATGTCACAACGGCATTCAGTGGCAAATCATGGGTTAATTAACCCAAGATTTGCAGGGATGCGCGCTGCATGCAAGCTATTTCCTTCTTCTGTAAACAACCTCTGATCAGTGCGATTGGAAGTAGTCAGCGTGACGTACGAACCCAGACTGATGTGTTGTTTAGCAGCTAAACAATTCAGCAGTTAACCCAACAACAAACCATGGGTTACCCACTGGATTGTTTGGCCCCTAAACAACCCAGCAGTCCAGATTCGTACATCTGCTCACAACCTCCAATTGGGCCGTTTGAAGGTTGTTCACAGAAAAAAGAAGTGACTTTCAGGTAGCATGTATCCCCGCAAACTGTGGGTTAAATAAGCCACAATTGGCAGCTGTGATGTGCAAACTGTGTCAGTGTGTAATCTCCCTTTCCACCCAATGCAGCAGTTAAAGCCCACCCTCCCCATTACAGGGTTAACAGTTCTCTGTATGTTCCCCTTTCAGCAGCTTCGGTGGAAGCAATTTAGACTGGGAAAACAGTACAGAGGGAGAGAGTTGAACACCCCTTCTCCCAGTGCCACTCTTTCCATCAAATTCATAGTGCCCAGTGGCCATATTAATGTAAAACTAAAAACACATGAGATCCAGTTAACGTATAGTTTGGTCTCCATTTGAAGGGAGAAAAATGAAAGTGAAGTGCCTAGCCCTCATTATTGAAGAGATAAGTTCTTGAAAATGAAAGGTTAGCTAGTATGCCCATTGTATGCTGATGATCTTTTCATAATAACAGCCTCAAATCTATTGGGTTTTTAAATTTCCTGTTTTCAAAGCATCTCTCAGAACTTTTAAAGGAGCTGTTTGTGCCTTGGAACCTTAGGATACTATATACTGTATAAAACTTTTCTACTAAAGCTATAATTTTGCATTAAATTACGAATATGTTCATATTACACACAGAAAGTTAAGGCTGAGAGAGAATTTGTCCACACCACCCATTTAGTCCAAACAGAATGCTAGCAGTTGCACCACAAGAACACTGTTGTTTGCCAGTTGTAAAATGGCATTTCCCATGTCTGTAAAATTGGCATGAGCATTATTCTATATGCAGCCAATTATATGCATATTTGGGTTTTTAAATTTCCTGTTTTCAAAGCATCTCTCAGAACTTTTAAAGGAGCTGTTTGTGCCTTGGAACCTTAGGATACTATATACTGTATAAAAGGACTGAAATTTAGGACTGAAATTCAGGCATTACATCAGTTCTTCCAGTGCATATTCATGATGATCCATGCACTTTAAAAAAAATTCTATAACCTCAATATTAGCAGGCATATCAGTGTAGGATGGTTCCTGGGAAATTATTGGCCAAATGCCATCCTTTGCCTTTCAGGCTTTCCTAGGATAACCAATAACACGATGACTACTTTATTGTTTTGCATGCTGTACGTTTTGTCTGCAGTTTGGGTGGTGGTGGTTTTGTAAACTGTCTTGTGCAGTGAATTGTAGAGAAGCAATCTCTCTGTGTTAGAATAAATAGTCTGCAGAAAGTGCTCTGAAATTTAGAGGTAAAGTCTTTTTGAACATTAATTCAACACGCACCATTCAGTTCCTGTTTTCTGGATCAGCACAGATGCTTATGCTACTCATTAAGTACTGTCAATTGGCCTGAGCTAGGTTCCCAAACTATTTGATGGTTTAATGTAAAACTCCCTTCACGCACCCTGTTTCTCTACAGGATGGGGTTCCTGACAGCCTGTCAAACAGCTGTTTGACCAGCTGTCAGAAGCCTGATTCTGCTGGGAAACAAAGTGTACGCTTCCCGTGTGCCTTGTCTTCCAGCATTATCACTGAGATTTTGGCAGAAGTAGTTTCGGACTGTGGCCACTTCCACCAGCGGTGGGGCAAAGATACAGCCCCCATAGGGTTCCAGGGGGGCAATGTAGCCCCCAGCCTCCAGAGGTTGCCCACCCCTAAAAAAGATAAGTGAATAATAATACTTTTACATAGTATTAGACATATTTCCTGTAATAATATTAGAGTAAAGCCAGTTGTATTATAGTAGCCTTCCTCAATGAAGTGCCCTACAGATGTTTTGGATTTCAACTCCTCTCGGCCTCAGTCAGCATGACCAATGGTCAGGAATGCTGGGAATTGTAGACCAACAACATCTGGAGGGCACCAGGTTGGTGAAGGTTGCATTATAGCTTGATTCTATGCATAAGTAAGCTGCATGGAGTTCAGTGGGATTGACTTCTAATTAAGGGCAGTATCCAATGGGGTGCTTACACCCCACTGATTCCTTTCTGCCCCAATTCCCTTCCTCAGGCAGTGGGTCGCGCCAATTCCGTTGTGCAAGTGGGACCCACCGCTTATGCAAGGGAGATTAAGTGCTTTCTAGAAGGCGGCAGGTCAGTGGCGCTCCCTTATGCAAGCACTTGCCTCCTTCCAGAAATGAGCATTTCGGGTTGCCCCGGAAGAACTAAATCACTGTTACACAAGGGGTGGAGGATGCTTGTGCAACAGAATTGGTGGGGTGTAAGCACCCCATTGGATACTGCCCTAAGTGTCCATAGGATTACAGCCGTAATAAAGAAAAACTCCTGCTTTGAGTTCCATGCTTGAAATAATACATGGGAAACATTAAATAAAGTGAAAATTCAAATTTAAATATTACATTAGTATTTATCAAATCAACATGAGTCAGTTTTCTAGTCATTATCTTATTTAACACAGTAAACCCATTTAAATAGGTTGATGTAATGAACGTCAGCAGAACTGAGATTTTTGTTTGGGGGAAAACTTTGTAGCCAAGCAAGAAAAGCACCGAGCACACTCCAAAACCAGAAAGTATCACTTTGCTCATCAAACTTTATGAAAGTAATTAAATAAGCCTGCTTATGCTGCAGCTTACAGTTCCGGTAAAGATTTCTTTAAAATGAATAGAAATGCAGATTTACAAATACATATAGCAAATAAGATACTTACATGTATATGGCTGACAGCTATGTTTATTCAGAAATAAGTCCAACTGAATTCAGCTACAATCCTATGCACACTAAGTAAGTGTGCATAGGATTGCAGCCTGAATTCCCTTTCGTATTGCTGTTCAGCATTGTTGTCTTCCACACAGGACTTAATATAAATTCTTATAACCAGTTGTGTCATGTAATAACTACAAATGTTGGATTTGTCTGTAAAATAGCTGAAAGGAAGTTTTCTACCAATTTGGATGCTGTATTCATCAGTAGGAAGCAAGATTATCACATCCTCTTGATGGGTACCATGTTCTTCTGATAAGAAAGCTGATCTGTAATAGTTTCTTTAAAAATACAAGAGAGCTGTTGTTAAAAGCACTGCCATGTGAATTCCCTTCACACCCCACGCTTCTGTGGGGGGGGAGGGTTTTGCGCGGGGGGGGAGTGGAGAGCGAGGGCTAGGATGAGGTGATTTCACCTCCAATCAGGGCATCGGGCATACTGGTCACCCAATGGGGTCAGGCACAAGGGGTGGGGCCCCTGAGGCCATATTTAGGCACAGTAGACCCCACCCCATGCCTCTTTCTTTGCAGCTCCCTCCCGCCACTCCCGATGAAGCAGTGTGGGCTCCTCTGGTCGCCTTTTATGGGGCCGAGTAGGAATTTTGGCTCATTGTCCTAATTGGCTCGGGGCAATGTGCGAGTTTCACCTACTCCATACTGTGAAATCGGCGGTGGGTTTATTGTTTTGGGTTACCTGTTAATTCGGTCACATTGGCCTTAGGTTAGGCGGTAAGTGCGGTGAATAGGCAGTGGGGGTTAGGGTTGCGGTGTGCATCCCATGGCACCTTTTAAGGTGATTGGCGAGAACCCGAGCCTCACAAATGTCGATGCCTTGTGGCTCCATTTGTGAGAGGTAGGGTCGCCTTTGGGGTCTACCCATCTCACCCTCCTTGGTTGTCCTGTGGCGCCAGGGGACGGTGATCCTGGGTAGATCCCCCAGCACCCCGTGTGCAGAATTCGAGGGTGGCGAATCACCGCACCGCCCTCGAGTTTGGGATGCTTTCGCCCAGACATGCTCCACTGGCCTTTTGGCCGGCCTTAGTTAATCCCGCACTTCTCCCTTCGCAGACCTTCGATTCAATAAATGTGGCCCTGATTTTATACCATAACTGTTGTCTCGTCTCTTCATTTCCCCCTTTACCCGTGCAATTGCTGCTTCTAACATCTTGGATGGAAAGGGTTTTAATATCAAACAGCTTTTAGTGAGGACTGATATGTTTCCTTTATCAAGTAATGTTTTAGCCTAAGTTATCCACAGGATTTTTTGGCGTTCTGCAGGGATTCCCATCAAAACCACCATGGATAACTCTACTACAATGCAGTATGCAGGTTTAATGCACAACTTAATAATGAAGGCAAGGGGCACCGTGCGAGACATTGATCCCCAGAATGACCTCACATTCCTGCGGATTCGCTCCAAGAAAAATGAAATCATGATTGCACCAGGTAAAACAAAAACCAAAAGCTCTTCTTGGAGCATTAGAATCCCTAAGAAGCATTTGATTATCTCCAGTTGTAAAATTTTTCATGGAAATACAATATATGTTTGTATCGTACTCTTCCTTTGAGGAGTACAAAGTGGAATGGATTCTAGATGGGCATCTATCCAGATATATTATGCCAGGTCTAGGTGTGCTTTGTTTCAGAGAAGCATCTATATAGGCCACGTTTGGGCCATTCTTTGTGACTTACTCTATAGTATGCAAATATTAGAGTGTCAGAAATGAGACATACAAACTTCATTCTGACCTACAATTCTGTGCCTGAATGCAGCACACCTACTCTGGTTCCTTCAATTCAGAATTTGATCTCGTTAAAGCTCTCTCAGACCTAGCTTTCTATAATGCTACTCCTTATTTAAATCTGTTATATCAACCCCACTCTCATCTTGGTTTTGTGTGCTTTTTTTAAAAGTGTTTCAGTAATGTCCAAAACAGCAATGAGAAATGCCTAGTCTGTTTCAGCAAAAACAACCAAGGGTCTTGTAGCACCTTAAAGGCTAACAAATTTATTATGGCATAAACTTTTGTGGACACTGTCCACTTCATCAGATGCATAAAGTGTTAATCTCAAATTGACAGATTTATATTCACATGCTGGGTGCCGGGAGGGGAGGGAGATATTAACTGTGTTGTTAGAGGAATTGAAATACAGGAAGTACAGACAGCGATGATTAGCTTTACTGTACAGTCGCCATTCACAAAACATTGTTGGGTGATAACATAGGCATCCTTGCAGTGGTGAGCTGATTAACATACAGAGTGTGATTTGAAAAACAAACAAACACCTTTGTTTTCAAACCACTGGAAAGAGGTGATGGCCATTCTTGAACAAAGGAGTTATTGAACAAATTCTTGAAGAAAGGAATTTCCAAGATAGATATCAGTGTGAAATTGCCAAAGTACAATTCATCAAGAGATTCAAGTCTGTCTTTTGGTTTGAATAAGGACAAAGATTTTTCATGACACTCCATATGTTAATCAACTCACCATTGCAAGGATTTCTGTGTTATCAAACAACATTTTCTGAGTGGCAATTGTTAAGGTAATCATCCCTGTCTGTACTTTTTCCATCTTAATTCCCCCTGACAACACAGTTTACATCTCTTCCCCCCATCCCAGCATGTGGATATATATCAGTCAATTTGAGGTTAGCTCTTCATGCATCTGATCAAGTGAACAGTATCCATGAAACCTATGCCAGAATAAGGGTAATGTTGTAGGCTATTCATTGGCTTGGATGCAGAGATGTCTTGCAGAAGCAGGAAGACACTTCTGTTTGCACCAGCCTGCCCTGCTAAATTCTCCCAGTCCTGCTGCAGGTCCCCCACCATGCCCTATATCACACACTGTTCCAAACAGACCCTCATGAGTACCTTTTTTTGCTGGGTTACAGTGTGGGGAGGAGCCAAGAAAGCCCCATTGCATGAATGGAGGTCCGCTCGTCTATCTCTCGATCCAACCCATTGTTTCTTAATGAACCCACACTGCTGCCACTATCACAGTAGGTCGACAGTATCAGATTTAAAAGGCGTGTGGTCCCAAATCCTGTGATTAAGGGAAGACTTAAGCTGAGTTGTCAAATACAGATCTAGAGAGAGCCTGGATATTTCACTGACTGGGTTCGCATGATCAGCAGGGAAAAGAAGCCATGGTGGCTTCTTTTCCCCGCCTTGCATGTGCTGGTTGCGTGCTGCGCAATTTGCCTAATCACCCTGGTGGGGCGCAGCTTCCCATCATCTGAACCCGACAAGGTGCACAAAGGGGGTGGCTCTGAAACCACCCCAGAACCCATGGCTTGTTGTAGGGTTCTTCAAAGCCACCCCCCGCCACACACCTTGCAGGTTCGGACGACATGGGAAGCCGTGCGCCACGTGGGTAATTATGCAACCGGCAATGCGGGTCGCTGATCGCGCAGACCCGACCATTATGTCACAAGAGATGTGCCATCCCAAAAAGTATCACAATGTGATTGATAATGAGGCTGTTCACACAACACAACAGCCTGTCATGGGTTATTTCATATCTAAGTACCACAGCCCCTGACCTACTGCTCAATACTATGACCAGGTTCACACGACATACTGTGGCTTGCATGGGTTATTTAACCCATGATGAGCCGTGGTGCCCACAAGTGCCAGCTTGCATTTGCAAACCCTGCTCGTGGGTGTGTTGTGCAAGCCTGGCAAGTGTGGGTTGTTTAACTGTCATGTAACCCTAAAAAAAGAGCATGACTGAATTCAGACGACACACCGCAGCTTGTGAGCCACGGTTCCCATGGCTGAATATGCAACCCCCACTTGAGGGTTGTCACGTCATGCAAACCTGGTGAGTGTGGGTTATGCGAGGGTTAAACAAGATCTATTTATACCAGGCAATAAATCTGCTACTTTCTGCAATCAAAGCATGTAGTCTGTCATTGAACTATGACCTAGAATACTTACATGTGAATTAACATTAACAGTAGAAGATTTGAAAATAATTATTTTATTTTCTTGCAGATAAAGACTACTTCCTAATTGTCATTCAGAATCCAACAGAGTGAAAGCTTCCTAAATTGATCTGCAATTCCTTATATCTAAATGTATATTTTTATTTAATATCCAAAAAAGGCCATTAGTAATTAATTGTTTGTGCTACGTGAATAATGTTTGATCAAAATTTCTTTTTTAAATGTTAGACATGGATTCTTCAAATAACTAAAATGTCACTCCAGAAGACAGATAATGAAATCAGGATGACTAAAATGTCAAAGATTGATAGGTTTCTTTAGAATTGAAAATAACTTTACATAACTGTTGTCTGAAATATTTCTAATAACTGTAAATGAGTTTTCCCTTTTGTCTCCTTTTTATTTTGTCATTTACATTTGGAAAAAGCTATTTCTTCTGAAATGAATTAAAATGATCTAAGAATCCTTAATTTGTGTCCTTTCGTTTATAAAGATTTCAGAGGCCTTTGGTTACAAAGTTTGGAAGTTCCTTGAAATTATTCATGCTGTCACAGTATTCCTCTGCGAAGCAACATAATTTCAAATTGGATGATACAACATACTTTCAATACACGATTGCTACTTTGCATTGCTATTTCCTATTTACCTAACTTATAGAAAGCATTATCTTAATGTGACTTTTTTTGTCTCATCAGGGTTGCTTGATTTATCACTGCTTTGACTACTGTTGGCTTGTTAGTTTTCATTATTGTCCAGCGTAAGTGCTTTGGAGCAATGTGAAGAAATCCTTTAAATATATGAGCGATCTATTTTCTTTAAATATTTCAAAATATAATTGTATATGAAACTGTGGAGGAAAGGGGGGCTGGCCCACCACCACCCCACCCTTTCCTACTCCAAAGGAACCAAGACCCCCTGAGATCTCAAGGTACCAGATTGCCAGCCTCAGCTGTCTGCAACCCTACTTGAATCTCTGTTCAGGGACTCGCCTTCAATTTCTGTAACCTGGATTTAGATACTGAACCCAGCAGAGTGACTACAAAACCCATGTGGGGTAAAACCACGACAAGGTTTATTCTGGTAGCATTTTACAACAAGATTAGGGAAATGAGAGAAGCACACAAAATAAAGAGAGACACTTTAGTACACAGTAAAGCTGCAAAACAATAAAACCTGATTCCTTAATATCTCTCAGGCACACACCTGTTACCTGAGGGTGTTCTCTTCAAGGGTTAAATCCAGCACAGCCTCGCTGCCCGAGGGAGATTACCACACCTACCCGAAGGTCCGAGATGGGTAAAACTCCCACAAGGCTTGCCTTTACTAGAGCCCTCAATCCAGCTAATTTCACCAGGAGCTGCCTGGGGTCCTTGGCTTACCGCCATTACCACAGCCGGGTAGAACAAAGACCAAAACCCACGCTTTGGGAAATATACCTTTTTTCCCCCTCCCCTCCTCCCTGTAGCTCTGCTGCCTCTTAGCCAATTAGAAAGAACTTCACCTGGCCAGGCAAGGGAGGGGGAACTCATGACTCATGGCTCATGGCTTGAACTATTTACATATGAAAGCCCTAGGCCAACTTCTCCAGGCATCTAGGTGCCATTCATTCCATCCGATGCTTGATGTACCTTTCGTTTCCTCCCAGCCCCCTCTTCTGGCCCCACTTGGTTTACACATGAGGAGGCGTGTGTGTGTGTGTGTGTGTGTGTGTGTGTGTGTGTGTGTGCAGGAACCTGCAAAGGCTCTTTTTCTCCACAGAAACATAATGGTGCATCGTAGCAAAAAAGGGGGGGCGGAATAGCCCAGTTGGTTGGCTTTTGAATTTTGGAAAAAGGTGTTTTTCTTTACTGCTTTGTCCCTGGCTCATGATGTATTTGGAAAGCCTGGCTAAGTACAGTTGGGTATTTCAATCCTCAAACATGACTAATCCTTCTGAGAGTTAAAATATATGCTGTTAAATTTTGCAGTTTGGCACATTCTTAATACACTCCAGACTGCATAATAGATTTAAATGGTATTCAGTTAATTGCATTTCCATCCTATGAAACAATATTGAACAAACTGCATTCTCTCTGAGTTATTAATACTGTTAAGGAGACAAAATGGAATAAAAGCTTTCCTAGCCCCCTCAATAGATGAATGACAAACTTATTTTTTAGTTGTGATGGGTTTGGAGTTAGTCTAAATGACCTTTCAGGGAGCTTTTACAGCCCATTGGCTCTGATTGTTAAAGGATTCACTATTTCACTGGGAAGCCTCTCTCCCCACTCACCAGAATGTGATGTAGCCAGATCTGCCAGGACATGTTTCTGAGTTACCTGAAGGGAAGATATTTGTTCTACTAGGCCAAGGGGAGGGGACTAGTTATCCTTTTGTTTTCAGCAGTTAGTCCTAGAACTGAACCTAAAGGGAGGCAAAAACATCGAGTCTTATGGCACCTTAAAGACTAACTAATTTATTCTGGCATAAGGTTCCATGGACACTGTCCACTTCATCAGATATGTTAACCTCAAACTGTCAGATTTATATTTACATGCTGGAGGGGAGATATAAACTGTATTGTCAGAGGGAATTGAAATGCAAAAAATACGGATGATTACCTTTACAGTTGCCATTCACAAAATGTTGTTAGATGATAACACAGGCATCATTACAATGGTGAGCCAATTAACATATGTGGTGTCATAAAAAGAACCTTTGTCCTTATTCAAACCACAAGACAGAGTTGAATAGCTTGATGAATAGCTTTTAAAAAATTGCCTTGGTGTCTTTGAAGTTCAAAAATGGGCCTTTGTTGTAGAGCTAACTTGTAGCAAATCCTATGACCTGATGGGTTCCTCTAGAAATCTGATGGGGAAGAGGAATCTGTTGAAGCATTAATACTGTGTACCCTCATCTTAATGCTCAGCCTGTGTATATGTGTAAATAAACCTTGTTGTATCACAGAAACATTGTAAGCCTGCAGTGGCCTCCTTCTAAGGAAACAAGCCTGGGTGAAGGAAGAACCCTTAAAACTTCTCCCCACTCAGAAGTAGGATGCCTGTCAATATTTGATGACTCTTAACTAGACATGAACACATCTCTCTACAAACCGCAATCAAAGTCAAACTGTTTACTGTCAACCATATTATAGCCCTGTTCTTTGTTCAATTAATTCTAGAAATAGTAATTTGAACTTCAAGAAATTGCTGAAGAACTCTTTTCAAAATACTGACACACTGATACATGACTACAATCTATATGTGATTCTAGAACAAATAAATGCTGGAGAAACTGTGGAGAGCAGAGAACATTTTTCATATATGGCAGGCATAGCCCAAAGTCAAAACATTTGGGAGAAGATTAACCAGAGAGATAAGCAAGATTGTGTGTTGGTCAGTTCAGTAAGATCATCTATTGGTTGATGTAAATGTTAAGAGACAATATGCTTGCACAAGGAATTAGTTTTGTATTAATGACCATGACAAATACAGTTGCTCTTGGAAGAAAGATGAATCAGAGTTTAAGGGATAACATTGAAAAATCACATTATCTAGTCATGGAGAAAATAGCCCATCAACAGTGACCTTCACACAAGCCATGGCTTGTTAAAGCCATGGGCTGCCATGTTGTGTGATCGGGCCCAGTGTTTTTTTATAGAATTGTGCCCTTACCTAATTTGCAGGCTGTGTATAATTATCTTCTGCTCTTGTGGAGAAAAGAGCCTTTGGGGGTTCCTACACACACACGCACACGCCTCCTCATGTGTAAACCAAGTAAGGCCAGTTGGGGGGCTGGGAGGCGGCGAAATGTGCATAAAGTATCGGATGGGACATGGCGCCTGTCTACAGCTTTTCAGATGCAAAAGTCATGAGTTCCCCTCCCTGCCTGGCCAGGTGAAGTTCACCCTGATTGGCTGAGAAGCAGCAAAGCTACAGGAAGGAGGAGGGGAGGGGGAAAGAGCTATATTTCCCAACGTGTGGTTTTTTGTCTTTGTCTTTGGTCATCGCATGGCTGCTGGCTGTTGGAGCAATGGCAGCGCGCCAAGGAGAGGCCCAAGCCTTCGGGGGGCCTCAGGATCCGACCCCAGGTAGCTCCTGGTGAAATTAGCTGAATGAGAGCTCTGGTAAAGGCAAGCCTTGTGGGAGGCTACCCATCTCGGACCTTCGGGTAGGTGTGGTAATCTCCATCGGGCAGCAAGGCTGTGCTGGATCTAACCCTGGAAGAGAACTGACCCTCAGGTAACAGAGTTGTGTGCCTGAGAGATATAAAGAAGTAGGTTTTGTTATTTTGCAGCTTTACTGTGTGGTTTTTTGTCTTTGTCTTTGGTCATCGCATGGCTGCTGGCTGTTGGAGCAATGGCAGCGCGCCAAGGAGAGGCCCAAGCCTTCGGGGGGCCTCAGGATCCGACCCCAGCTAGCTCCTGGTGAAATTAACTGAATGAGGGCTCTGGTAAAGGCAAGCCTTGTGGGAGGCTACCCATCTCGGACCTTCGGGTAGGTGTGGTAATCTCCATCGGGCAGCAAGGCTGTGCTGGATCTAACCCTGGAAGAGAACTGACCCTCAGGTAACAGAGTTGTGTGCCTGAGAGATATAAAGAAGTAGGTTTTGTTATTTTGCAGCTTTACTGTGTACTAAAGTGTCTCTCTATTTTGTGCTTCTCTCATTTCCCACCTTTTGTTGTAAAGTGCTACCTTTCTTGGTTTTACCCCACATGGGTTTTGTAGTCGCTCTGCTTGGTTCAGTAACTAAATCCAGGTTATAGACAAAGGCAAGTCCCTGAACAGAGATTCAAGTAGGATTGCAAAGATCTGAGGCTTGGCAGTCTGGTACCTTGAGATCTCTGGGGGTCTTGGGTCCTTTGGGGTAGGAAAGGGTGGGGATGTGGCGGGTCAGCCAGCCCCCCCTTCCTCCACAGCTCTATCAAATATTTGTTGATATAATTATATTAGATTTCTACACATTTGTGTTAGCAGGTGGTAGAATGGGCTACACCAGAGTCCAGACTGTAGGTTAGTGATCACATTTTTCAATGACCTGGCTCCAGTCTATTGACTGGGTTCGGACAACACACTGCGACTTGTTGTGGGTTATTTAACCTACAACAAATGGCAGCACCCAGAGGTGCCACATTGCATATGCAACCTCCACTCGGAGGTTGTGTCATGCAATCCTTGTTTAACCCTCACATAACCCATGTTTGCTGGGTTTGCAAGACATGACAACCATCAAGCAGGGGTTGGAAATGCAAAATGGTAGCCATACGTGCCCCGCACACACCTCAGCCTCACCTCAGGGTCATGTCATGCTAATTGGCCTAATATTTCCATCCTAAAATCTCCCTGCAGTTGGAAGATTAGCACAACAGGCAAAGGTCTCAATTAGAAGCTTTCTCCCTGATGTGCTAGGGTTTTATTTTTATTATTATTTGCGATGATGATGATGATGATGATGATGATGATGATGATGTGGAGGGAGAATTCAAATTGGTATCCTCCCCCCCCCACCCGCTGAAGTGGTACAGTCTATTCAACCACTCAATTCTGGTGCTCTTGTAGGTCTGTCAAATGGCTTCTCAAAATTCACCATGTTCGTGGGCAGAGAATATTGAAGGGGTGGGGCAGGTAGGGATATTTCATTGAATTATTCCAGTGGGAGGAGAAATTATCCAAAGGTTCCAGTGGAGGGTGGAAAAAATCAATTAGCAATGGCAGTAGTACAACTTGGGGGGGGGGATAGGGGTGTGTGTGTTTTTGTCTTTGTTTTCGCCAGTTCTGTCTGCAGCTTGGCCACCATTTGACCTCCTCCGCAGTGGCCTGGCCTTAGCATGGTGTCGTGGCATCTGAGGGAGAAATGGTGGCTGCCACACACGCACATGGAGAATATTCAGAGAAAATTCTGCAAAGTGGCCTTTTTCTAGGGGTTGAGGGAAAAGGAACATCTCAGAAATTTTATCAGAAAAATGTCAGTCCTGAGAAATTTTGGCTCGCCTCTAGACCTGGCCCAGCCAGGGACTAGCAAGTATGCAATAGGTGGGGCAGAGGGGCAGGCTAAGGACAAAGGAGGGAGGCTGCTAATCAAGTTAAACCAATGCTCAGCACTAGTGAGGCCTTCAAAGGGGTAGGAGGAGGATGGTTGCTTATTCAGTGGATTAACAAAATAAAGTGTGGCTTCAGCAACCTCTGAAATAGGATGGCCCTTATAACAAAAAGATAAGCAGGAAGTTTGTTCATAAAAGGGTTGACAGGCCTACAGATTTTGAGTTCCTGCAATGGGAGTTGGTGCTAGTAGGAATTCAACAAGGAGCAATGTTTGATTTCTCAGCCACAAAGCTCAGTCAGACTGGGTTCAGTCAACATGATAACCTACACTCAAGGGATGAGTATGGGTTGAGTGTGGGTTGTCTCTGAACTGTGGGTTGTTGAAATGTGGCTTATCGTGCTGTCTGAACCCAGCTGAGATAACCACCCACACTTCACAAACCAACAACAACACATGCAGGCCTGTGGCTCATGCTGGCTCAGCTTGTCTGAGTGTGGAAAACTAAGCAGGGTCAGGCCTGGTTATTACTTGGATGGGAGACCCCCTCTTCAAGTTTCCTGCATTGAGCAGGGGGTTGGACTCGATGGCCTTGTAGGCCCCTTCCAACTCTATGATCTATGGTTACATAAGATCAGGCCAAGATCCATCTAGTCCAGCATTCTGTTCACACAGTGGCCAACCAGCTGCCCACGGCTTCCCACAAGCAGGACATGAGTGCAACAGCACCCTCCCACCAATGTTCCCTAGCAACTGGTGTACTTAAGTATACTGCCTAAGTTCTCTTCATTGATTGTTCGTGATTAACAAACCATGGCTTGTTAGTGCAGCTGGGTTCAGACAACACGATAACCCATGTTTCAACAACCTACACTCAACCCATACTCAGCCCTTGAGTGTGGGTTATCGGGTTGTCTGAACCAAGTCTCAGTGACCAGGTTCGCATGATCATAGAGGGGAAAATAAGCCACAGTTCCTTATTTTCCCTCCCTGCACATGCTGGTCATGAGGCACCTAATTAGCATAATTTACCCTGGCCAGGGGTTGTTGTGAAGCATGCTGGGCCCATACCTTTGTTGGAGGATATGGGAAGGAGTCAGTCCTATACTGGTTAGGGCAAAGCAGAGTTTTCCTCCTTATGCACAGCCTGCTTATTGAAACTGGTTATCACCACATGGGTTGCTAAACCCTTGCTAAACGGCTCTTGAAACGGATTGTCCATTCAAGGTTTAAAACTAATAAAGACATTTATTAGTTTTACTTACAGTCCATTTATTCATATATGCAGGATGCATATAGGCAGATTGGAGTCTTCATTGGAGATCACTGGCTGGAAGCCAGCTCAGACCATGCGTCCATCTTGTTGGGGAGAGAGGGAGAGCTGGCCACAGAGAGGCAGGAAGTACGGAGGAGGGGTTACAAAACATGCACCCTGGGAATTGTTCAATTAACCCTTTCCTCCCACTCTAACTAGTGCTTATATTACCTCTTTGATTTAAGCAAGGCAACATTACAATTTCCATCAGTTGTGACATCCAAACCTGGCGAGGGCGGCTGGCTGGCTTGGTTTGCAAACCACCCTGAAACCCATGGCTTGTTCCAGAGTGGTTTGTAAACCAACCCAGCCACCCTTGCCAGGTTTGGACATCACAACAACCTGTGCCCAACCAGGGTAATTATGCTAATTAGGAGGCTCATAACTGGTAGGCATGAGGAGGGAAAACAATCCACTGTGCCTTAGTTTCCCTCCGTGATTGATTGACCTACCTCACAGGGTTGTGAGAATAAACTGAGCGGGGAACCACATACATGCACTGCCTTTAGCTTGTAGTTATACATATAGTAAATGATAAGAGGCACCCTGCTCAAGCCTGTCTGGAGATTGAAGCTTCTTTTGACCCAGACACCCTGCTCTGTTTCCTAATCACAGCTATGATGTTATTCTGTATATGGTCAGTGGATTTTTTTTCTTCACACATTCCACAGTTGGATCTGCTGTCATTAAAAAAAGGGGGGGGAAGTATCATGCGCATAGGATTATATATCAGTATAGAAACAAGGGGGGGGAAACTTTTGGATTCTGCTGAATGTGATGTGACTTGTCCTGTTTTGGATTTGTATCATTTCTTTGGTCTCTCAAAGCATATAGGAAAGGCTAAATAAAAGAAGGTAAAGTGGTAGAGAAGTTCCTGGCAATGCATAATAAAAAAAAAGAAAGAAAAAAGAGTCAAGCCAATCACCCTCCTCCCTAATCCCACCAGTTTAGTGGGAAGACGGGCTGTTGCCTAAGGAAATGTGCACTCTGCACGTGTCCTGTGGCACCCTCTGCATTGCTCCTTCATAGGAAACTTTAAAACTTCCTCGATCGTAGCCGTAGGAAGAGCCCCAAGGGCAGCCCTAGCCTGGCGGTGCTGCTGCGCCCCTAGCAAGGAGGCCGCACTGCAGAAGGGGCGGGACCGTGCGCCTCCCCTTTAAGGAGGCTGCGGATGAAGTCACCGCTGCTTTGCCAGCTTCGGGAGTCGATGTGGGTCGTCTAACCGGGGACAGGCGGCGGCGAGAGAAGCAGCAGGAGCGACGGCCGGCTGGTTGGCTCTAATTGCCCGCAGGCACCTGCTGCCCGATCTCATCCCCCCCCCCCCCCCCCCGGCCTTCCAGACAGCGTCTTCCCCGCTCCCGAGGCGGCGCCGGAGATCTCTCCTCCCCACGCCAGTCGCGTTTTTTGCGGTCCAGGGAGGATCTAGTCCCGGCGGAGTCGCGGCACTCTTGGCTATCGCCGATCCCCGGCCGAGATGCCTTCGGACCGGCCTTTCAAGCAGCGGCGGAGCTTCTGTAAGTCCCTACCCGGGAGGAGCGGGAGAGAGAGAGAGCGAGCCCAACCACTCCCAGGCCCAGGGGAAGGCAGGGCGGCGGGGAAAGGGGGAAACTCTAGGATTTCTACCCGGGGGAGGGGGAGCGTTATCAACCTCGTATTTCCCATCGTCTTCCGCCCCCCGCCCCCGGAAAGCAGAACGGGCAGGGCTGAACTCTTCTGGCGGTGTTGCAGCAGGTTGTGTGCTCGAAGGCTCAACGCAAACTCGGCGGCGGCGCAGTAAAAGGAGCCATCTCTATTAAGCGCTGCCGTGGATTTAAGGAGACAGGGTTAATACGTCCTTGGCTTTTCTCCTCTGTTTTCTTCTAGGATGCTTTCCTTTCCTCACCCGCCCCCGCCCCGAGGATTAGTTTTACTACTAGGTGGGGGCGCAGTGGTGTAAGAAGCGGAGAGGAGGTGTGTTTACCACACACACACACTTTAGTGCCCTGCTTCCTTTTAGTTCACCTGAATAGGAATCTCGAGCAAGACTTTAGCTATACCAAGAACGGAGTGCGAATGAGAGAGCCTGCAAAACACGGGGGGGGGGGCAGGTGCCTCCCTTGTTTCTTCCACCCCGTATCTCCTCCTGAGCAAGAAGTGCTCATCCCACAGATCAGAGTATATTCTAGAGTGCCTTTAATACAGATGCCATCTCCTCCCCCCTTTTAAAAAAGTAAACATTGGAAGGGGGTTAGTTTGATAGGGTGACCAAACCCCCTTTGTCCTAGATGGGCACTTCCATCATCCCCCAGCCACCACCAGTGCTGGCTGTGGGATGATGGGGGAGTTGTAGTCTAATACATCTAGAGTGTGCCAGGCTTGGGAAGGCTGTGACCTAGACTAACAAGAGATGGAAAGGATATACGGCTATATGCTACCTGGACAGGAAGGTGCTATTGCACTCACATCCTCCTTGTGGGTTTCCCGTGGGCAGCTGGTTGGCCACTGTGTGAGCAGAATGCTGGAGCAGATGGACCCTTGGTCTGATCCAGCAGGGCTCTTCTTACGTTCTTATGGTTGCTTTGCTTCTTGAAGTGTCTGTGATCTCACTCCCATATACACTGAAGAAGAGCAGCACTGCCCATAAGGAGAAATTGAGCAGTCCTCATAAGGCCAGGAACAGTTCCTCAGCCCCTGCTGCCTGCCACTGTGCCTTGCCCCTATTCAATGCCCCTATTCGATGTTCCACCCCTTGAAAAATTGCAGCTTTTGATAGTAGCTCCCCCGGCCAGAAGACAGATTAGCTTTGGGGGACTGTCAAGCAGCAGCCTGCCAGGTGACTCTTTGTTTTGCTTCAGTGTTCAGATTTCCTGCTGGTGAGCTAGGGATGGCAGAGAGGCAGGAAGGAAGCCAAAAGTAATTAGCAGCAGCAGAAGCTATACCCTAGTGGTGATGTAATGCCTGCAAATGGAAGGGGGGGTGCTCATGTGGTCTAGCCGCTGCAGTGAAGGGCTTGGAGTACAGAGCTGGAAAGCCGGTCCCAGTGCCAGAGAACCATGGTCAGCGAGATTTCATAGATATAGCTCATAGAGTTGGAAGGAGCCTACAACAAGGCTATCGAGTCCAACCCCCTGCTCATTGCAGGAAACTAGAGGAGGGGTCTCCCATCCAAGTAATAACCAGGCCTGACCCTGCTTAGACAAGCTGAGCCAGCACAGGCCTCCACCACCCCACCATAGAAGGAGCCAAAGGTTTTGTGGGGGTGGGTGTTTGGGAGAGGAACTGTGCTGGCACAGAGCCACTTGCTCCCCCTCTGGGGGAAATCTTTCCTGTATCCAATTGGATCCAAGACAGCAGGCATGATCCCACCTCCTATATTGAAAGCTCTTGTTCAGTGTATGCCCTTACTATTCCCACATGTCAGTCTTACATTGTGATTAATGAGCAGAGAGAAATCTATGTGTTGCTTTGGGTAATGACAGTTTAGATGTGCATAATGGAAAATGAACAGGGACAACTTCCAAGGTAGAAGAAAACCGTTGACTAGACACTGGCATTTTCTTTGATGAAATGCAAACTTGCCTGGTAAATATTTTTACCCGGGTACAAAAACACCCAACAGGACTTGTATCTGTCAGTGGATGAGTGCTGTGCACAGCATCTCATTCCTAACCCTAGCCTCTCTAGCTAACCTCATTTCTATTCTGTTTCCAACTCCCCTGGCCCTTTTCAGGACATTCCAATTTGACCATCAGGTGGTAGGAAAGCAGAATAAGCTATGCAAAACAAGAAAACGTAAAATTATGCAGAACAGGAAGACACGGCTAACTTACAAAACTTCTAAGCACAGAATTCGGTGCTTATGTGCAGAATTGTGGAACCTTCAACCATAAACAATGCTTACCTCTTATGTGTGTGATACTTTGGAATATTTACCTGGCAGATCTGCATTTCATGAAAGAAAATGCTGGTGACTAGTCAATAGTTTTCTTCTCTCTTGAATGTTGTCCTTTTCATAGATTTCATAGATCATGGAGTTAGAAGGGGCCTGCAAGGCCATCGAGTCCAACCCCCTGCTCAATGCAGGAAACTAGAGGAGGGGTCTCCCATCCAAGTAATAACCAGGCCTGACCCTGCTTAGCTTTCCACACTCAGACAAGCTGAGCCAGCGTAAGCTACAGCAGGCCTATGTCATTTCATTTTCCATTATGCATATTTGAGTCAAAGGAGCTATCTATGCACACACACACCCATCCATACTGTTGTATTTCTGGTCCCCCTTCTAACTCTATTATGAGGCTACAAAGGAACTCAGTAGGGGTTGTATCAGCTGGTAAATAGACACTTGCCTATCAAATTATCTAGCACAGTCTAGTTTAGTTACTCCCCTCCCTCTTTTGGAAATCTGCTCATAGTACGTTATTGCAGTAAGTTTGGTAAAAGACTTGATTTTTATTTAAAAGGATTACACCTTAGTTAAAAACGCTTGTCATATAAAATATATCCCTTATTTCAGATGCCAGCTCAGTATATCTTGAGCTAGTAAAACTTTCACTGGCTGTTTTCATATTTAGATTTATGTTTCTTGAGGACATGCATTGTAATATTGTTATGCATCTGTTCAGTTCCTAAGGACAGTGTTGCCATCTACCTGCTTTTCAGGTGATCTTTATACAGGATTACTGATTTTTTTTTACACTTGGGACAGGCTATTGATGACGATTTTGGTTATTTGGTTATTTATCCCTTTTCACATGCAAAATGCTGTACAATATTTTTTTAAAAAATAATCTAGAAAGACTTCTGGTCCACACAAAAAATTAACATAGCAAGAGCCCAGCTGAATCAGACCAAACCTCCATCTAGTCCAGCATCCTGTTTTGAACAGTGGCTATGTAGATGCTGCTTAGAAGCCTACAAGCAGGGCAAGAAAGAAACAGCCCTTCCCTTTTTTTCCTTCAGCATCTGATATCCAGACATATAGTACCTCTGAACATGGAGCTTTCATTTAGCTATCATGCCTAATAGCCACTGAATATCCTCTGTGAATTTGTCCAGTCCTTCTTAAAAGCCATTCAAGATAGCATTCATCTTGTGGCATTGAATTCCGTGTAAATTATGCATTGTGTGAAGTAGTTCCTCATGTATGTACCAAATCTTTACTATCATCAGTGTCATTGGGTGAATTCCAGTATTTTTTCCACATCATGCATAATCTTATAAACAATTTCCAGCGTGGTAGCCGTCTTAGCTTGTTTCAGCAAAAGCAACAAAGAGTCTTGTGGCACCTTAAAGACTTAACATATTTATCTTGGTATAAGCTTTTGTGGTCAGTGTCTACTTCCTTCAGATGCATGAAGTGTTAATCTCAAATTGGCAGATTTAACTGGGAGGGTGGGGAGATGTAAATTGTAAACTGTGTTGTCAGCGGGGGAATTGAAATGCAAAAAAGTATAGATATGATTTACCAACACAAACCTTGTTCCACAATAGCACAGACATCATTGCAACAGTGTGCTGATTACCATATGTAATGTGATTTTTAAAAAAACCACCTTGTCCTTATTCAAACCACAGGAAACCTTTGTTGTCATTGAAAGCATCAAGAGTTGAATCTCTTGATGAATTCTACTCCTGTAATTTCGCATTAGTATCTGTCTTTGTCATGTCCTCCCCACCCCACCCCCCTCACTCTTTTGTTAGGCCACTTGAATAGATGTATCATTCTGGATTACTCATTTGTGGCACATGACACCTGAAAGGAAGAGCATTCCTGATCACCTTAGGGGTAATTCTTAGCCATATCAAATAGCCCGACTAGTGGCTATATGCAAGCCTGCTTTACAATTTTTCAGCCTCACATCAATTATGTGAGCAAGATCACTATCATTCCCATTTTATAGATGGAGAATTTGAGGCTGAGATGGAATGACTTGACTAAGGGCCCCTAGTGAATTAGTGTCTGGAACTGAAATGGGTTTCCTAATCACCTCATGCAATGTAACCAGAAGCTGGGTAGAGAAAAAGCACCCCATGAATTTACAAGTACACTAGTATTCTGTTACTTGAGGGCTGGTTATCTGAGGGCTGAAGCAGACATGATACTGCATATCTGTGATCGGATGCCCTGATGCATTTTGTTTTTGTTTACTTTAAAGAAGCTTGGGGTAGTGCTTCAATTTTGTGCTGAGCAGTGGCTCTTGGGAAGGCATTTGAAGGAAAAAACAGCACACTATCTCTGATCTTAATCTCTCCCCCCCCCCCCCCACTATTAGCCAGGGTGGTTCCTCCCACTAGGCAGCTATTTGTGTTTTCCCCTAGTGTCTCATAGGACCTTTGGGTGTCAATTTAGATTGTGAAACACAGCATTGAGGAAAAGCTTCATCGCCACCACCCCTCTTGTATACTTTTGCTCCAATCAAACTTGGAGCCCCCCTCCCCATTTGAAGATAATTGATCAGACAATTACAAAACTCAGGCTTTGAGAAAATGGAAGCCTTGGTGTTCTGTCTGAAGGCAAGCCCACAGCTAGAAAGTTTGCGGTTGGGAATGGGATGGAGCTAAGATTACTCTGGGCACATCATTGCAAAGATGAGCCTTCTTTTAAAAACAAAAAAAAGGCAGCTGTGTTGGCTGTAAGGAAAAAAAAAATCCAAAATCCATATAAAGAAGTCAAGATCTATAGAGTGTAATACCTGTATTAGGCCAACTCAAAGATCACAAAAAATGTGTAAGCTTTCGAGATCTCTGGTCATCAGGCAAATGTTAACATCTTGGATTTTGAAAGCTTGCACATTTTTTGTGATCTTTGAGTTGGCCTAATAAAGATATTACACTCTATAGATCTTGACTTCTTTGAAGTTTTTTTTTTTTTTTAAATGGCTGGTAGATCCATTCACAGATCCCTCATGTTTCATCTGTTTTGGCCCTCACAGGTCTTGTCGGGGTCTCTTATATAGGCATCTTCCTCTGTCAATAAAACCTTGTTGAACTAGTATTCCTTAAAGTTTTGGGAGTCCTTCTGGAATCATGTACTTCCTGCAAACTGCTGGGGTACACTATCCAGTCAACAGCACCACAGAGCTGGGGTTTGCAGCATGGTGCCCATGGGCACTATTGTGCCAACAGACACCTCTCTTGGCAGCTGGCAGGCTGCCTCTCCCTCCTGATTTTTCTTTTATTTCTTCTGATTAAAACAGTTCTTTAAACCGTGAGGCTGGAATGTTGCAAAGCAAAGTGCCGCCCTCCAGTGCCACCTCTGTTTCCATGAATGCTTCTTGGGCCCAGAGGCATTCTTGGGAAATAAAAATGGTCCGTTGCTGCAGCCCAGTGCTTCATTTTGAAGTGTGCCCAGCCCGCACACGCACACAGATAAGATGGGGGGGCAGGGAGCATCCTGGGGGCTAGAGGTGGGTGGGGAGCCTGGTTTTGCTGTGTGTGTGTGTTATCTGACATGGTGTGTGTTTTGCCTGGGGTGCGTGGATGGGGGAGGAGGAAGGGTGGCTCATGGTGTGTGTCTTTCTCTAAGCATCAGCAGTTTGCCTTTTGTGAAATGGGTATTTTGTTGTGTTTTGTGGGGGCAAATACTTGATTTGGCATTTGGTAGGATTTTTGTGCTGTGGCTTGGCAGCATCTCCACAATGGATACTTTGGCTGTCTTAGGGTGCAATCTTACGTCCCTCCAATCTTGTCGGGGGGACAACGACGACATAGGATTGGGCCTGGAAGGTGCCGCGACCTCGGAAATCCCTTCCGAAGTCGCAGCACTGCATAGCACACACTCCCTCACCTTGTAGCTGGCATGATTCTTTCCACCCCAGCAGAGAACCAAGAGGGGAGGAGCGAGGCTCTGTTGGATTCTGAGGAATCCAGGTGGTGCCTTGGCCTCTCCTACTCGCAAGGAGAGGTAAAGCATTGAGACGGCCAAAATCAGCCGTCTAGCTGTTTTTGAGGGCGAGGGAAGCGTGACAGATATCCCCTCTGCCACACACTTCCTGCCCTCAGTAGGATGCCCATAAGTTTGGAGGGTTACGTGCAGCCTCATAGAATTGGACTGCCTGGCTATCTGGAGAAGATGGGGATCAGCAATGCTGTGCTTCATTCCTGCCACTGCCACAGCGGTTGCTGACTGGACTGAGGGCACAATGCAAAAGACCCTGGGCATGAACCCACTGGGCCACTCCCTAACAACACCCCTGGTGGTATGTTAGTGAGTGCTGAAGAAAGCCTGAATAAAATTATGCTAGAAGCCCTTGTCCCGCAGGCAGCTAGTTTCTAAGCAAGCCCATGGGATGGTTTTAAATGCTGTAGCTGCTAACTATTTCAGCCACTAACTTTTGTGCAAATATGTTTGAGGACACTAACCTGTTCTGAACAAATCTGGTACAGCGGCTCAGCCTAGGTTAAAACCCTAGGTTAGCTACGAACTTAAAAGACCCTAAGCAAACTGCTGTCGCTCTGGAGAAAGGACTAGTTCTGGGGATGCCACCTTTTTTCTGGCCATGTTTCCTGTCTTTTTAAAACACGAATACCAGACAAAAATAGTTCAGGCATAGCTTCTCCCAAAACAGCATCACTATGTTGAGGAAAGCTTCATATGTTGAATTCCCTCCTGTCTTGAAGCTATTAAAGGTACAGGAAATCTGCAGCAAAAGGGGGTGGGGGCAGCCCTAGCATGAAAGCAGAGAGAGACATTTGGCCTACCTCACAGGAGTATTGTAGTGACAAATAAGAGAGAGATTGCAAAGAACACTTTACACATTAAAAGCCACTACAGAAATGATACTACCGTATTAAACAATTATGTGTTGCACTGCGGTAGCTGAGCTGACTCTCCCACATGCCAGAGTCTTGAATATAACTTGAATAGCTTGTTGTTACAAAACAGCGACTCACTCACCCACCCTCTGCCTAACGCACTGAATCAAGAAGGAATAACAAACACAAAAATAGCACATCCCCTTCGTGACTATGAGGTATTTGACTCATCACTGCTTTAGTGACCACCACCTATCTAATGTTGCTGACGTCCCCCAGAAAAAGTGGCAACGGTGCGGGGACAGCTGCTCCAGATGCCATGGGGTGGGGTGAGGAGGGTGGTGTGCTTGGCCCTTCTCCAAGTGTCCTCCCCTCCCAGTCCTGTTCGAAAGCAAACAGGATTAAAATAGCCCAGGCGGAGGGGGGGGGGGCTGGGACACCGAGGTCAGGCAAGGCAGCTGCAACTATTGCATGTTCCTTTCAGCTTATTTTCCACATGGCCTTTTTGCTCCCTCAGCTGACTGGTTTGCTAAATACTTTCTGGGAATGGGGGGGGGGGTGTTTAGCCAGCCATCTGCATTGGACCATAGCTGTTGTTGCTTCTCTCTAGGGAAAGCTAAACGAGAAGCTTGTTTTCCCCCCTCCTCTTCTTCTCCAGAATGGGATTAAGAAGCAGAGCAGGGAGTGTGTTAAGGGAAATACCTCAGGGTCAAGTGCTCTCCTGGCTTCTGCCCTTTTCAGGCTGTGCAAAGTTTACAGAGCTGGTATGAGCCTGAAAAGCGAGCAGCCTCAGTAGGCACGAGAACAACTGTTTATAAAAACACTCTTCGTGCTACGTCTTATGTCTCTTTGTGAATCACAGTTAAAGCTTGTTGACGATGGGTGCAGAGTTTCTAGAGAGAATCTCCTGAAATTTTACAAGACCTCCTTGTATCCTGCACCACTGCTTTCGCAAACTCTTTTCTTTTTTTAACATCTGGTGTTCTTGCAGCTTAGAATTATTTTTCTACAATTGTTTTTTTGCTTGTCATTTATGGCAGGGTCTTGGATGTAGTCCGTAATATATTTTTTTTAAGCCCTCCTTTATTCCCATGCTTAAAAAAACAAAAACAACCTTGGTCATGTTTATTTGTCTTTGGCTTCAGTGAGGGTCAGCAAAGATGGCATTGCCTCCATACCTTAGTAATGATATGTGGCATTGTGTGTCATGGCTTCATTCATGGAGGTGGAAAGGTATAAAGCTGAGTCAAACCAGTTCCTTGGTAGAAATTTAAGATTAAGATTATACAGTTGGGCTAAAAACAAAAGAGGGGAGGAAGAGGTGGCAGAAGCTAGCAGTAAAATATACACATGGAAATAAAAAACAAATTGCTGTACTCATCCTACAATTTATTTTAGAAAGGCTTCTGTAAGCCTTCACCTGTCTCCATTGCCTAAAAAAAATCTTGTTTAATATTTTTTGTTTGTTGCCTGCCATCTTGGCAGAAAGATGGAATATAGGGGGGGACCATGCCCCCATGTTGTACTGTAACTAAGTCAAAGTACATGTAACTGCAATAACCTCAACTTCTTCTGTTTACCTCCACCTCCCATCTTCCTGGTTGTTTCCCTTGTGTCTGTTTTTAGAGTGTAACCCCGCTGGGGTAGGGACTTGTCAAACTTGTTCTTTGTAACCAGCCATGTACATAAACTGCACTATATCAATAAATAATGGGTTGGATGCATATTTAGTCACATTTAGAGTAGATCCATTAAAATCAATGGGATTTAAGTTAGTCATAAAGTATGACGTATACTTTATAAATAATAATACTTGTGCAAGGCACAAACCAGCCCTTGAAAATACAATCCATATGCTGCAAGCCAAAATTGGCCTAAGTTGCAATGCTGAACTGCCAGCCGTAGCTTCACGTACTTTGCTTGTTCAGCCCAACCTTGATGTATTCCGAATTTATTGCTTGGATGCGGCCATGGCAAAATGATACCTTTCATGTAGCCGTGCAAATTTCTCACAACGATTCCTGCCCGTGTTTAATAACATCGTGATGACATGTGAGCAGAGTGTAACAAAGTAATCGTAAACATGTTTAGTATTTATACGGCACTCTTCCTAAGTGCTCAAAGCACTTGACCTACGTGATGGAAGTAATCCTTACAGTAACCCTGTTGTCTAGGCCAGCATCATCTCCATCTTATGAATGGGAGACTGAGGCTGGTAGATAATAGTTTTCTAAAGCCACCTGGTGAATTCATAGCTGTGGTGAAATTTGAACTGGGATCTTTCTGGCTCACAGCCCAAAGTCATCACTATAATATGCCACAATAGCTCTAAGTAGTAGAAGGGTTTTACAGTCAGCGTTATTCCTTAACTGAAGGCTAAGGAACGTCTGGGGACTCTTGTTGAAAAAGGGCTTGAATGGGTTTAATGCAGCGCCCTCCAGTTGTTTTGGATTTCAAGCCCCATCAGCCGCTGCCAGCATGACCAATAGTCAGGCATGCTGGGAGTTGTCATCTAAAACATCTGGTGGAAACCAGATGAGAGGATGCTGGTTGAATACAACATTTTAATAAAGGACCATAATAGAATATCATTTTTAACTTGTTCTTATGACTTCTCCTTAGAAGTTTTAGAGCAGGGCTCTCCAACCTTGGGTCCCCAGATGTTGCTGGCCTACAGCTCCCAGCATACCCAGCCAGCATTGCTAATGGCAAGGGATTCTGGAGGCTGTAGTCCAGCAACATCTGGGGACCCAAGGTTGGAGAGCCCTGCTTTAGAGCAATGTTCCTGAACCTGGTGCCCTCCAGGTGTGTTAGACAACTCCCAGAATCCCTGACTATAGACCCATTCCAGTCTGGGTTTTGACCTGGTTATGGGACTGAATCAGCCTTGGTCACCTTGATGGATGACCTTTATCGAGTGAATGATAGTGGGAGTGTGACCCTGTTAATTCTGCTTGATCTCTCAGCGGCTTTCGATATCATTGACCATGGTATCCTCCTGGATCAACTCTGCGGGTTAGGCAATGGAGCCACTGTGTTACAGTGGTTTTGGTCCTACCTGCAGGGTCAATTTCAGAGAGTAAGATTGGGTGACTATTCCTTGGACCCTTGGCAATTGTGCTTGTCCCCAATGTTGTTTAGCATCTATATGAAGCCACTGGGAGCAGTCATTAGGGGATTTGGAGCCAAGTGCCATCAGTTTGCTGATGACACACAGCTCTATATCCCTGTAACAACTGAATCAGGAGATGCTGTGCAAGTCCTGGATCAGTACCTGAACTCAGTGATGGGCTGGATGAGGGCCAATAAACTGAGGCTGAGTCCTGGCAAGACAGAAGCCCTGTGGGTGAGTGGTTCCTGAGTCCGGGAGATAGGCTCATTGCCTGTTCTGGATGGGGTTTCACTCCCTTTGAAAGATCAGGTTTGTAGTCTATGGGTACTCCTAGATCCATCATTGTCACTGGAGTCCCAAGTGACAATGGCGGCTCGGAATGCCTTTTACTATCTTCGATTCGTTCACCAGCTACGGCCTCTCCTGGACAGGGATAGCTTGGCCACAGTGATACAGGCGCTAGTAACCTCAAGACTGGATTGCTGCAATGCGCTCAATGTGGGGCTGCCCTTAAGGCTGCTCCGGAAGCTGGAGCTAGTGCAGAATGCAGCAGCTTGGCTATTGTCGGGAGCTGCCCCTTTTCAGCATGAAACTCCTTTGCTGAAGGAACTGCACTGGCTACCTATTTGCTACTGGGTCAGGTTTAAGGTTCCGGTACTTGTATACATAGCCTGAAACAACTTGGGACCAGGTTACCTGAGAGAGCGCCTCCTCCCATACCAATCTGCCCAGTCACTGAGGACATCAGATGACATGCTCCTGGTGGTTCCTCATGGACCTTTGGCCCAATTGGAGTCCACCAGGAGAAGGGCCTTCAGTGTGGTGGCTCCATTTCATAGATTTCATAGATCATAGAGTTCTGTGGAACTCCCTGCCTCTGGAGGTCAGGCAGGCTCTGACATTGTGCTGCTTTCGGCACCTGCTGAAGTCCTCCTTATTCTGGGAAGCCTTCTCCTGCTCTTCAACCACCAGTGTAATTTTAGTTTGTTTTCAATGTATTGTTTTTGTTTCTTTTATTAGTTTTTGTCTTTTTATTGCTCACTGCTTCGGAATCTGCTTGATGTGGAGCGGTATACAAATACTGTAGATGATTATGTATATTTTTCTTTCTCTTGAGTTCCCTTCTCCTGTCTTCAAATATCAGGTTCTGATCTGGCACATACGGTATTTGTTTACATGCAATCTGGTTGCAACAGGGCTTCTGCACACAGCTGTGTCCAAGATTCTAGGTCAAATAAATATTTGTGCAGGGGAGAACACACATTGAAATTTCTGGAAGCCTGATACATTTTCAGAACTTATGTCCTAGCAGACTTGCTGAATAATGGTGCTTTTTGATACCATAGTGGCACCCCTTTGCAAAATATTTGGCAAGAAATCCTGATCCTGTTTTTTGTGGAATTGTTGCTTCTCCAATGCAATTGATTAAAAGTTCCAGATTCTCTGGCTATAAGAACATAGGAAGAGCCCAGCTGGATCAGGCCAAGGGTCCACCTAGTCGAGTGCCCCTTTTCAAACTGTGGCCAGACAGATACTTCTGGGAAGTGCAAAAGCAGGGCATGAAGGCAACAACCTTCCTGGGTCATTCCCCCCCCCCCCCCGCCTAGTAGTTGCTATTCAGAGAGTATTGTGCCTCTGAACATTGTGGTTCCATTCAACTGTGATAGCTATTAGATCTATCCTTCATGAATCCGTCTAATCTCTTTTTAGAGCCAGTGTCCATCACCACATATGCCAGCCTTCCCAAATATGGTGCCCTCCAGATGTTTTGGACTACAACTCCCACCATCTCTGACCATTGGCCATGATAGCTGAGACTGATTGGAGTTGCAGTCCAAAACAGCTGGAGGGCACCACCTTTGGGAAGGCTGGCATATATATTGGCAGCAAATTCTATGTATAAGCTTAGTAGCACACCCTGTATGCAGAAGTACTTTTGTTTGAATATACTGCCTATCAATTTCATCAGGAGACCCTGAATTCTAAGGAGCAGAAGAGTTTTTCTCTTTCTCCACACACCATACATCATTGTATAAACCTCAGTCATGTTGCCTCTTTTAATAATCTCTTCTCTAAACTTAAAAAGCCTCAAATGTTCTTGCCTTTTCTTGTAGGAAATGTGCTCCAACTCTAACCCCTTGATAATTTTGGTTGCCCTTTCCTGGACCTATTCCAATGACTAGAAGTGTATGTAGTATTCCAAATGTGGCTGCATCGTATATTTTTTTGTAAGGGTTTTATGACACTGGCCATTTTATTTTCTATCCCTTTTCTAATAATGCCTAACACAGAATTTGCCATTTTTCACTGCTGCTGCACACTGAGGGAGCAATCCTCTGGCCGCTAGACAAAGTCTAGATGGCCATAGGATAATTCGGAGTCCCAGCTCCGACCTCGGAAACGCACTCTGACGTTGGAGCTGGGACTCCGAACTCAGAGCGCCCCCCCCACCCTCGCAGCAGGCGTGGAAAGAACTGTGCCAGCTACAACTCTGAGGTCACAAGAGCAACCTCAGAGATGGGCTTTTGGGGGAGGGGAGGGGAGAGGCTCCGCCAGCATACACAGTATCCTAGCAGTGCCTCAGCTGCCGCCTCCTCGCGCTCCCAGGCCAAACACTTATATGGCCGAAATTGGCCGTCTGAGTGTTTTGCGTGGTAGGAGGAGCACGGAGGCAATGTTTCCCTCTGCACTCCTCGTGCCATGCATAGACTGTCCATAATCCTCCCGGGTTCGGAGCGTTATGGGCAGCCTCATTGGATTGCACTGTGAGTTGACATCTTAATCAAGTTATCCACTATCCTCCGAGATTTCTCCTGGTTAGTCACCACCAGTTCAGACCCCATCAGTGTATATGTGAAGGTAGGATTATTCTTATTATTCTTATTATTGGTTCCAATTGGCAGCAATTTAATTTACTTTCAGTTTTTCATTTGCCATTTTTTGGTCTGTTCACCCAGTTCAGAGAGCTCTTTTTAGAGCTTTTTACAGTCTGTTTGGATTTTCACAATTTTTAGTAGCTTGGTATCATCTGCAAGCCTGGTCACTTCAGTGCTTACCCCGGATTCTAGATCACTTATGAATAAAATTAAAAGCAGCAATCCCAATTCATGGGGGAGCTCACAATTTAGTTCCCTCCATTGTGAGAACTGTTGTGTTTACTCCTACCCTCTGTTTCCTGTTGCTACTGATTCATAAGATCATCTCAGATGCTTCCAGGCAAGGCTTTTGTCATGCAATTGCCCTGCCTCATTCACAGCTATGGGGGATCCCAATGTCACCATCTTTCATTTGTAACCCTCCTGTGTATTAGCTCCCTCCCTTGCTGAACTGATGCTTGGCATCTACTAAAAATAGTTTTATGTAAATAAGATTTCCCTGATTGAAAGTCCAACCACAGTTTTATGGGTATAATTGCTGATATTTTAAACATTTTTATTTTATGTATTTTGTTATTGTTCACTGTTGCTGGAGTGCCTCTCCTGGCATGAATGTACCCGTACACTACGTTTCTCATTGAAGGCCCTTCTTCAGGTGCCTCCTCCAAGGGAGGCTCAGAAGGCAGAAACAAGGGAGAGGGCATTTTCAGTGGTAGCCCCCCAATATGGAATGATCTCCCTGAGAAGGCCCGCCTGGCACCAACATTGTTATTTTTTTGGCATCAGGTTAAGACCTTCTCTCAGGCATTTGGCTGCATATGATGAGGTTTTAATCAGGTCTTGAATTTTTCTTGATGTTGATTGCTCCAAATTGTTTTTAGATTTGTGCGTGACTCTGTGTTGTATGCTTATATGTTTGTATGTAGATGATTTCTATAATGTATTTTTTAAAAGGTTTTAATTTTTGTAAACTGCTGAGAGAGCTTCAGATATTGGGCAGTATAAAAATATAATAAATGAAATGTTCACGGCTCAGAATTTTTTTTTAGATGCAGAGTAGTGTAGCGTAGTGGTGAGAGTGTTGGACTGGGACTCGGGAGATCCGGGTTCTAGTCCCCGCTCGGCATGAAACTCACTGGGTGACTTTGGGCCAGTCACTGACTCTCAGCCTAACCTACCTCACAGGGTTGTTGTGGGGATAAAATGGAGAAGAGGAGGAGGATTATGTAAGCCGCCTTGGGTTCCTTGCAGGAAAAAAAGGTGGGGTATAAATATAATAAATATAATAAATAAATAAGAGTAGTCTATAAATACAGTCATGCCTTGGATTGAGAGCATAATTTGTTCCAGAAACGTGTTTGTAATCCAAAACACTCTTATATCAAAATGAAATCCCCCCAAAAAAATTTGTACAGAGATTTTTAATTTAAGCTGTACTACAGTACTTGTATTGCAAGATGTTGCTTGTATATCAAGTCAAAAAAAATTGAATAAATATTTAAAAATGTGCTTGTCTTGCAAAACGCTCTCAAACCAAGTTACTTGCAATCCAAGGTATTACTGTATTATAAATACATATTTCTTTTAATGCGGCAGCTCTTGCCTACTAATGCCATTTACAAAAGTGTGTGTGAAACTTAGGAGGGCAGGAGAGGTGCTTTTTGGAAAATGTCAACGTAACAGCTCTCTCTTTTTTTTTTTAGAAAATATATTTTTTTTCTAAAAACAGCATAACAGCTCTGATCTGGGCACCGATCTCCATATGCCTCTTCTCTAGCATTCCCACACTTGATCTGCAAGAGCAGTACTTGTTTAAAACAAAAACTGGGAATGATTTTGTGCTGCTGAAAGATTTCTCTGTGTTATTTGAAGACTTTATTTATTTATTTATTTATTACATTTATACCCCACCTTTTTTCCTGCAATGAACCCAAGGCGGCTTACATAATCCTCCTCTCCATTTTACCCTCACAACAACCCTGTGAGGTAGGTTAGGCTGAGAGTCAGTGACTGACCCAAAGTCACCCAGTGAGTTTCATGGCCGAGCGGGGATTTGAACCCGGATCTCCCGAGTCCCAGTCCAACACTCTAACCACTATGATGTACAGAGAAGGGAACACTTCTCTAACATTACCCTTCTGCAGTGCCTCCATTCTGACAAGGAGGAAATATCCTTTTAATGGTAAGTGAGGGTTTAGTCACTTACCAGGCAGTTCTAGATTTCCAAACATTGGCCATTCAGTGGTGTAGTTAGCATTTTGCTTGCTTCATCTCTTGCCAAGCTTTGTCTTCTGATGGCTAATAGGTATCAGCTCAGGGTTAGATCTGGAAAATAGTGCAAGGAAAATGCTTAAATATGCCCTCTCCTCCTGCTGCACTGACCCAATTTGGGCTTCTCCTGTCCCCACTTTTAAGTGAAAATAACTACATTTGGAGGTCTAATCACAGTTTGCCCATATAAGGTGGCCCTCAAGATGTCCAGGAGATTCACGCTTAAAGCTTATTGGATGGCATCTGAAGTCATGGGAGGAGACTGGCCTGTAGCCTCCAGGTGCACGGTGGAGCCCAGCATTATCACCCAGAGTATTAAAAAATGTGGGGAGACAAAGTCACGGTAACACTAAGCCCAAGTATGTAGATCGGGGGTGGGGTGGGGTGAGGAACTGGTGGTTCTCCAGATATTGTTGAACCCCAACTCCCACCAACCCCAGCCAGCATGGCCAGTGATCAGTGATGATGGAAGCTGTAGTCCAGCAACATCTGGAGGGCCACAGGTTGCCCACCCCTGGTATAGATGAAGGGTCTCCAGACAGTTACAGGTGGCATATGTAGTAAGCCTTTAAGTAATTACTGTTTAGCACAGGGATCGATTGCTGAGGATGTAAGAATGAAGTGGGGGACAATTGTACCTTGAGCATCTGAGGAATCATAAATGGCTCATGAACCACAATTCAGTTACCACCAGAGAAGAGCTCTCAGTGTTCCCAAAGCTCCTAGGCAAGGATCCTTCTCAGTCTACCACTAGTTCTCTGGTATAGCCGTGTTGTTTGTAGCCTTGTGAAGGCATTAAACTGAATGGACAGCTGAAAGTGTGGCGAGAGGATTAGGTTCATGCCTTCCTTCTGGCCCTGCTCCTCACACATTCAGTATCGTATTTGCACTGGGTCCTATACACGTACACTTGAACATGAGTAGGTTCCCTCCGTATGACCCATGCCTTCCTTTTTTTAGGGGGCAATATTCATGAAGACCCTATGTATGTTTGGTTGTACGTGCATAGGCCCCTGTGTGAATGTGATGCTGACAATGTGGGGGTTAGGGGCAGCAGGTGTATCCTGAAAGACACCCCCCCAAATACATTCCATTGTGTACATGATTGAATGTCTGTGCAGGGCTTCTTCTGAATCCTGTTTGTATGTACACAACTTCTCTCCCTCTTTTCTTGACCTTTCAGCTTTAGGGCTTATTCCAGCCAGGCTGGGAATTATGGGAGTTGCAGTCTAATACATCTGAAGGGCAACAGATTGGGGCTGGCTGGCTTATGCAATCATTTTTTGCTGATTATCACAAGGGTTTTCAAGATGTCCTAGCCCCATCCGCTTGCTATCTTGAGTTATTCACAGGTCACCGTGTCCTGTATGGAACTGTGAACATCAGATATAGCAACCTTCTGCTATGCTCATGATTGCTTGTCCTGGGATGAAAGAGAGCCCCCGGGTTTCCCAGTGGTTGTTGATGCTTCAGCTTCTGTCCTCCCTTTGGACATGTGAGCACGTTGGAGGCTGAACTTGGCTTGTCCCATGATAAGTGACACCGAAACCAAGGTCTTTACATTTCCCTTGGTCAGGGACACTTCCTCGAAAGCACAAATCATAGAATGACAAGTACCTAATAAGCTAAAGTTGGTTGATTTTGTTTCTAGTTTGTATGATTTAATAGATGACTCTGCAGCAGCCTTTCCCAATCTGGTCCGCTGCAGATTGTGTTGGACAGCAACTTCCATCATTGGCCAAGGCCATGCTGGCTGGGAATTATGGGAGTGGCATACATCTCCTTAAAAGCAGCATGTGTGACTTTAACAGACTGTGTGCAAAAATACCCTTTTGTCAGATTTATGGTTTTACATTATTACATTTCCCCCTTTTGGAAATCTTAATGGGAATAAAGCTTTCCCTGTCGACATGCAGGTGAGTGTCTACCACTATCAGGACTACACTGAAGCTGATGCTGCCTAACATATGACTGATCTGTTGTTGGAGAAAACTTCAACCGCTTGTGAAATGTTCTGACTTTCTTGATTGCAGTATGGTGTGTGTGTGTGTGTAATGTATTAACAGAAGGAAAGAGGTTTTGGCTGGAGATGCAACTGGCTGGCTTGATATCAGCTGGAGATGCAACTGGCTGGCTTGATATCAGCTGGAGATGCAACTGGCTGGCTTGATATCCTCAAACCTAGAGGTAATATGGCTTGATGCATTGGCATCTACTTTAGAGACTAAGTGATCATGAGTATGTCTAATGATAAAGCACTGGGCAAACGAAACAATAGGCGCAGACAGAAGGTTTCTAGCCAGCTTGCAGACAGTGATTCACAAGCGCCTACTCCAGCTCTAGCAAGTATCTGTGATAATCACTTTATTTGGACCAACTTGTATTTGAAATGCTGGGTGTAGGCTTTTGAACTATGTTCTTAGGCTGGGTGCTTGGGAATGGGGGGGGGGTCGAGTGGAGAGATGTTTCTTGGGCTTGGTGTGTTAACAGCTATGTTGTGTGTGCAGATGTTTCATCCTGGTTCTGACTGATCAGACATTTTGGTTTGGTAGTACCTTTCCCTACCCATTGTGTGTGCACGCATGGAAAAGAAAACTGTGGATGCACATGGAGGGTTACTAAAGCAGTGCTTGGTGCTTTTGTTTGCAGGAATGCAGCTACTACAGATCGTTTTGTTTTGCTTCATGCTCAAGGCCTAACTTATCATTTTCTTCTGGGGTTTGGATATAATTTTTCTTCCAGGATGAGTTGACCAGGAGGGTGGTTTTACCACCTCCTAGCTTATGTGGCTTGGCTTTTTGCTTTAATTTCCTAACTTCCTGCTCTGCAGGAACCAAGGTCTGTGGCAGCCAGGCTCATTGTTTATCTCTGGTTATGGCACAGTAGGGCTAGCTTGGATTCATTCACATAATCCTCAAGGGAACTGATGCATATAGAATCCTACCTGGGGGCAGAAGCATAAGATTTGATGACCCCTCCCCTACTTCCTTCTAGACCTGTGATTCGCTGGTCCAGGCTGGCAACCGTTACCCATGAACCACTTTAGATGAGACATGGATGGCAAAGACCAGCAGCAGGTCTCCACCTCCATGGTCTCTGAAATGGGGGTTGGTAAGGAAGAGGCTCAAGTATGCCAGTGAGAGGAGCTTGAAGCTTAGCCTGGATCTTCCTTACAGGAATACAGCCAGGCATATAAGGAAGAGGGGGGTTCCTCCTCTCCCTGACAATGCTCAAGAAGGAAGCCAAGCAGAAAGGGAAAGATTATGGTGCACTGGCTAGGAGGGGAATCCTTCCTCTTAGTCCCAAGTTTCTCAGGTTGGGGACTAGACAGTCCTATTCTGTGATTTGCTAAGAAAACTTCTTACTATGATTATCGGGAAATATTGAAAACCTACTTCGCTACATTTTAAATGTTTAGGTTATTTTAATGTTGTGCTTGGTAATGGGACCTGTGCTTTGTTTGCCACCCCACCCCCCTGTCTTTTTAAGGCTACATGAAACTCACTGGGTGACTTTGGGCCAGTCACTGACTCTCAGCCTAACCTACCTCACAGGGTTGTTGTGAGGATAAAATGGAGAGGAGGAGGAGGATTATGTAAGCCGCCTTGGGTTCCTTGCAGGAAAAAAAGGCAGGGTATAAATATAATAAATAAATTGCAAAACATATTCAATTACCGTAATTAGATGCTTTGGGAATAAAGAAATCAAACCTCTTGCAAGTCCCTGTCCATAGAATTTTCTTGGCTTGTTGATTGTAAGCTGAGGCAATTTTCTCCCTTGTTTCCCCGGGAACTCACTGTTCTTGCTTGAGGGCAAGTGGAATGATAACAGATATTGAGCAAAGTTAGGTATGTTATTTACATTGCTGTTAATAATGAAAACCCAGTGCAAACAGAGGTCTGAGCTCTCTGCTTCCTGTCACCTTTGCCAGGGCACAAGATAGCTGTTAACAACACTGAGAGTTTGTGTCCATGTGATGGGTTTGTTTTTGGCTTTTTTTCTGTTTACCTTAAGAGCACTTAGCAAGCATCCATCTAGTCCAGCATTTTCCTATTTCCAGTAGTGGCAAGCCAGATGGTATACTAGAGGTTGACTCCAATTACTCCTGGTAAATACTAGTTTACCCATGGAAATTACCTCTACCTGCAGTGCAGAAGTAGGTTCTGTAGCTGGTAGAAGTAATTTTTACTCTTTAATTTTTTCAAGTGAAACATCCCCCCCCTCCCTACTTTGTTTAGAGGTAAGTTTATATTCCCCTTTGATTATTTACCCCTTTGGACTTTTTCAGCAGCCCACCCCCACCCCCACATATTGCCCACCCAAGGTTCCCCATTCCTGCACTCACACAACTCTGGATGTCTGCAGTTGCACAAGTGCAGGTAATTTTTTTAAAATAAAAAAATCGCAAATATTTGCGAAAATTAGGGGGAGCAAAAAAAATTGACAGCCTGCTTTCCCAATCTCCACGGGGGGGGGGGGGGGAAGGGTAAAGTGAAAAAAGCCGCAGTGAGCCTGAAACAGCTCCACGATCACAGCAGGGAGTGGGGGAAGCCAGTGGCAGCTGCCCCCGAGTGCTAGTTGCGCACTTTTGGGGCGGCTGGCACTGGTTGGTGCCAGGACACGCTTGGTAAGAGCAGCAAGGGGTTTTTGTCGTTCTTGCCAAACAAGTCGCCCCAGAGTATGGGCAACAAACAAGACGAACTTGAACTCTTGATACATGAGGGCAAGTACGACTTGATAGGGATAACTGAAACCTGGTGGGATGACTCCCATGGCTGGAATACAGCAATTGAAGGGTATAACTTGTTCAAAAGGAACAGAAGCAACAGAAAGGGAGGTGGAGTTGCGCTGTATGTTAAAGATACGTTTCTCTGCACAGAGATACAGGAAGAGGAGCTTGGCAGCCCCATTGAGAGCATCTGGGTTAAAATAAAGGGGGCAAAGAATAAAACGAACATGGCAGTTGGAGTCTACTACCGACCACCCAATCAAGGAGAAGACGAGGATGAAACTTTTGAAAAGCAAATAGCCATTGTTTCAAGGAGGCATGATATGGTAGTAATGGGGGACTTCAATTTCCCTGATATCTGTTGGGAGACTTATTCAGCCAAGCATGGCCCCTCCAAGAAATTCCTGAGTTGTGCTGCTGATAACTTCCTCCTACAGAAAGTGGAGGAAGGAACTAGAGGATCGGCTATCCTTGACCTGATTCTAACCAACAGAGACGAGTTAGTGGATAAATTGGCAGTTTCGGGAACTCTGGGGGAAAGTGACCATGTTATACTTGAGTTCTTGATTCTAAGGGGAGCAAAAGCTGAGTGTAGCCAAACACGTACCCTGGATTTTAGGAAAGCCAATTTTAACAAACTCAGAACAATGATAAGTGAGGTCCAATGGCAAGCGACTCTAATGAGTAAAGGAGCCCAGGATGGGTGGGAGTTTTTAAAAAAGGAAATTTTAAAGGCACAATTGCAAACAATTCCCACAAGGAGAAAAGGCAGAGGGCAACAGAAGAAGCCAATGTGGCTTCACAATAAACTCAAAGATGACCTGAAAACAAAAAAGGACACGTATAGGAAGTGGAAGGAAGGACAGGCTACAAGGGAAGAGTACAGGCAGGTAGCACAGAACTGCAGGAATAGTGTCAGGAAGGCTAAAGCTGAGAATGAGCTAAGGTTAGCGAGGGATGCTAAAAACAACAAGAAAGCTTTCTTCAGATACGTGCATAGTAAAAGACAGAGGAAAGAAATGGTGGTTCAACTACGCGATGAGGATGGCAAATCGATAACAGAAGACAAGGAAAAGGCAGAAGTGTTCAATTCCTACTTCGGCTCGGTCTTCTCCCAAAAGAGGGTCTATGACCCCCCTGGCAAACCTGAAGAGCAGATGGAAGGGGCAGGATTGCAGCTTGAGATTGATAGGCAAATTGTCAAGGAGCACCTGATTACTCTGAACGAGTTTAAATCTCCAGGGCCTGACGAGCTGCATCCTAGAGTAATAAAGGAACTGGCAGAAGAACTCTCAGAACCACTGTCTATTATCTTTGAGAAATCATGGAGGACAGGTGAAGTGCCAGATGACTGGAGGAGGGTAAATGTTGTTCCCATCTTCAAAAAGGGCAAGAAGGAGGAACCTGGGAACTATAGGCCAGTCAGTCTGACATCAATCCCGGGGAAAATTTTGGAGCAGATTATAAAGAAGTCAGTCTGCAAGCACCTTGAAAGCAATGCAGTGATTACTACAAGCCAGCATGGATTTGTCAAGAACAAATCCTGTCAGACTAATCTGATCTCATTTTTTGACCGGGTAACCTCCCTTGTGGACTGTGGGAATGCTGATGACATAATATACCTGGACTTCAGCAAAGCTTTCGACAAAGTGCCTCATGATATCCTGATTAGGAAGCTAGCTAAAAGTGGGCTAGATGGAACAACTATCAGGTGGATCCACAATTGGCTACAGAATCGGTCTCAAAGGGTGCTTATCAATGGTTCCTTCTCAAACTGGGGAGAGGTAACGAGCAGGGTACCGCAGGGCTCGGTCCTGGGCCCGGTGCTCTTCAACATTTTTATAATGGCTTGGATGAGGAGGTGCAGGGAATCCTTATCAAATTTGCAGATGACACAAAGTTGGGTGGAACAGCTAATACTCTGGAAGAAAGAAACAAAATTCAAGGAGATCTCGATAGGCTGGAGCGCTGGGCCGAAAACAACAGAATGAAATTTAACAGGGATAAATGCCAAGTGCTGCACCTAGGGAAAGGAAACCAAATGCAGAGTTACAGAATGGGGGACACTTGGCTCAACAGTACCACAAGTGAGAAGGATCTTGGAATTGTTGTAGATCACAAACTGAATATGAGCCAGCAATGCGATGTGGCTGCAAAGAAGGCAAATGCTATTTTGAGCTGCATTAATAGAAGTATTGCTTCCAAATCACATGAAGTGATAATTCCCCTTTACTCAGCACTGGTTAGGCCTCATCTTGAGTATTGCGTCCAGTTCTGGGCACCACACTTTCAGAAGGACATAGACAAACTGGAGAGGGTTCAGAGGACGGCAACAAGGATGATAAAGGGACTGGAAACAAGGCCCTATGAGGAGAGACTGAAAGAACTGGGCATGTTTAGCCTTCAGAAGAGGAGACTGAGGGGAGATATGATAGCACTCTTCCAGTACTTGAAGGGTTGTCACACAGAGGAGGGCCAGAATCTCTTCTTGATCATCCCAGTTTGCAGGACACAGAATAATGGGCTCAAATTACAGGAACCCAGATTCCACCTAAATATCAGGAAAAATTTCCTGACGGTCAGAGCAATAAGACAATGGAACCTACTACCTAGGGAGGTGGTGAGCTCTCCCACTCTGGAGGCATTCAAGGTGCGGCTGGACAGTCATCTGACAGGGATGCTTTGACCTGGATTCCTGCACTGAGCAGGGGGTTGGACTCGATGGCCTTGTAGGCCCCTTCCAACTCTACTTTTCTATGATTCTATGTACATCTGCATTATTGCCTTATATGTCCAGGCTTTTGCTTGACATACCTTACCTGGACAATCTGGACGTTTCTAGAGTCAAGACATTAGGCATATATACTTAAACTGGCTGCAAGGCTGAGCTCCTTGGTAACCTCAACCTCTTCCGCCTAGTGCACAGCTTTTGGAAGGATGCACATAGCACAACGAGAGAGGAAGGGCCCTCTATTTAGCCAGCCAGATAAGCCAAATTAACCCTGCTGATTATATGTTGGATCCAAATTGCTTCAGCCTTCTTATGTTCTTTCCATCAACATGAATTACGAATGGTCAATTTCAGTGAAACTAGGTGCATAACTTGTTACATGTATCTTCTCATTTGACCTAAATTTTGTTACTGCTTTTGGTGGAGTGTTTGTCTGTGTCATTGGTATCCTGCTCTTATTCCCAAGAGCTCAGAGTGGTATTTTAGACTTCCAGCAATCCTGTGAGGTAGGTTAGGCGGCAATTACCGTATTTTAGGTTCGTACTTTGACTCCTGTTCCATTCAAAGCACAGATGCTACTGTCCGTCTATTTTCAGGAAATAACTCCTGTATCTTCTCTCCCGGTGCCACCTAGGCTGGTCATGTGTCCTTCTTTACAGAGTACAGTCCTCTATTTGACCATTTCCTCTTTGACAATTTCCTCTATTTCAGAGGTGAGCAGAAGGTAGATCGGGTCTTCTGATAGATCTCTAGGTTATTTGAAAAAAGATTGGCAAGGATTTCTGGGTTCCAGTAGTTTAACAATGGCAACAACAAAATTGCACGTACGCACACACACACACACACACACACACACACCATTATACTGCTGAAATGAAGAAAGATGGAGGGTGGATAACCAGGAATGGATTTCTATGTGGAAGGGCTGTGAGCTGCATTACCTTCTAGTGTTCAAAACAAGTCCCTGGGCTGAGAATTCTTTCATTCTAAGTATATGATTTTTGCACCTGCTTTCAAAATGGTGAATCTCAGAGTTCTAGTGTAAAAAAAAAAAAAAAAAGTAGATCATGCAAGCCTGAAGTCAGCTTACCCCTGATCTGTTTGAAGGCCTGTCCAGTCCAAGTCTGGTTTAAAGATAAAGAACCATAAGAAGGGAGAACAGGGGCCTTGAAGTTGCCCATCAACACTTGGACAGCAGACTGAGCAGGCGCATGGTCACAGTCTTCCTCACTACGGTGAGATGTACTGTATTTTATTCAGATGATAGCCATTATTTCTAAACATGCATCTATACATATAAATTAGCATGTGCAAATGTTATGCAAATCTGCACCATCTTTTGTCCTTTCCTTTGATGATGCATTTCCTCTTTTTTTGGCGATACATAAGTGACCTCCCTTGTCCCACCCTCCTGGCCGTCACTTCCTTTCCTCTTCCGTGGGGGTCTTTGAAGAGCATGACTTCCAACGCACTGGAAAAGAGGGAGCATCCATATTCTCAAACAGAGTGGATTTGACATAGAATCATAGAATCATAGAAAAGTAGAGTTGGAAGGGGCCTACAAGGCCATCGAGTCCAACCCCCTGCTCAATGCAGGAATCTAGGTCAAAGCATCTCTGACAGATGTCTGTCCAGCTGCACCTTGAATGCCTCCAGAGTGGGAGAGCCCACGACCTCCCTAGGTAGTTGATTCCATTGTCTTATTGCTCTGACAGTCAGGAAATTTTTCCTGATGTTTAGGTGGAATCTAGGTTCCTGTAACTTGAGCCCATTATTCCGTGTCCTGCAAACTGGGATGACCGAGAAGAGATCTTTGCCCTCCTCTGTGTGACATCCCTTCAAATACTGGAAGAGTGCGATCATATCTCCCCTCAGTCTCCTCTTCTGAAGGCTAAACATGCCCAGTTCTTTCAGTCTCTCCTCATAGGGCCTTGTTTCCAGTCCCTTTATCATCCTTGTTGCCCTCCTCTGAACCCTCTCCAGTTTGTCTATGTCCTTCTTAAAGTGAGGTGCCCAGAACTGGACGCAGTACTCAAGATGAGGCCTAACCAGTGCCGAGTAAAGGGGAATTATCACTTCCCGCGATTTGGAAGCTATACTTCTATTAATACAGCCCAAAATTGCATTTGCCTTCTTTGCAGCCACATCGCATTGCTGGCTCATATTCAGTTTGTGATCTACCACAATTCCAAGATCCTTCTCACTTGTAGTATTGTTGAGCCAAGTGTCCCCCATTCTGTAACTCTGCATTTGGTTTCCTCTCCCTAGGTGCAGCACTTGGCATTTATCCCTATTAAATTTCATTCTGTTGTTTTCGGCCCAGCGCTCCAGCCTATCGAGGTCACTTTGAATTTTGTTTCTGTCTTCCAGAGTATTAGCTGTTCCACCCAACTTTGTGTCATCTGCAAATTTGATAAGCATTCCCTGTACCTCCTGATCCAAGTCATTAATAAAAATGTTGAAGAGCACCGGGCCCAGGACCGAGCCCTGTGGTACCCCGCTTCGTTACCTCTCCCCAGTTTGAGAAGGAACCATTGATAAGCACTCTTTGAGTCCGATTCTGTAGCCAATTGTGGATCCACCTGATAGTTGTTCCATCTAGCCCACTCTTAGCTAGCTTACTAATCAGGATATCATGAGGCACTTTGTCGAAAGCTTTGCTGAAGTCCAGGTATATAATGTCCACAGAATTCCCACAGTCCACAAGGGAGGTTACCCGATCAAAAAATGAGATCAGATTAGTCTGACAGGATTTGTTCTTGACAAATCCATGCTGGCTTCTAGTAATCACTGCATTGTTTTCAAGGTGCTTGCAGACTGACTTCTTTATAATCTGCTCAAAAATCTTCCCCGGGATTGATGTCAGACTGACTGGCCTATAGTTCCCAGGTTCCTCCTTCTTGCCCTTTTTGAAGATGGGAACAACATTTGCCCTCCTCCAGTCGTCTGGCACTTCACCTGTCCTCCATGATTTCTCAAAGATAATAGACAGTGGTTCTGAGAGTTCTTCTGCCAGTTCCTTTATTACTCTAGGATGCAGCTCATCAGGCCCTGGAGATTTAAACTCGTTCAGAGTAATCAGGTGCTCCTTGACCATTTGCCTATCAATCTCAAGCTGCAATTCTGCCCCTTCAGTCTGCACTTCAGGTTTGCCAGGGGGGTCATAGACCCTCTTTTGGGAGAAGACCGAGCCGAAGTAGGAATTGAACACTTCTGCCTTTTCTTTGTCTTCTGTTATCAATTTGCCATCCTCATTGCGTAGTTGAACCACCAGTTCTTTCTTCTGTCTTTTACTGTGCATGTATCTGAAGAAAGCTTTTTTGTTGCTTTTAGCATTCCTCGCTAACCTTAGCTCATTCTCAGCTTTAGCCTTCCTGACACTATTCCTGCAGTTCTGTGCTACCTGCCTGTACTCTTCCCCTGTAGCCTGTCCTTCCTTCCACTTCCTATACGTGTCCTTTTTTGTTTTCAGGTCATCTTTGACTTTATTGTGAAGCCACATTGGCTTCTTCTGTTGCCCTCTGCCTTTTTTCCTTGTGGGAATTGTTTGCAATTGTGCCTTTAAAATTTCCTTTTTTAAAAACTCCCACCCCTCCTGGGCTCCCTTTCTCGTGAGAGTCACTTGCCATGGGATCTTACTAATCATTGTTCTGAGTTTGTTAAAATTGGCTTTCCTAAAATCCAGGGTACGTGTTTGGCTACACTCAGCTTTTGCTCCCCTTAGAATCAAGAACTCAAGTATAACATGGTCACTTTCCCCCAGAGTTCCCGAAACTGCCACTTTATCCACTAACTCGTCTCTGTTGGTTAGAATCAGGTCAAGGATAGCCGATCCTCTAGTTCCTTCCTCCACTTTCTGTAGGAGGAAGTTATCAGCAGCACAACTCAGGAATTTCTTGGAGGGGCCATGTTTGGCTGAATAAGTCTCCCAACAGATATCAGGGAAATTGAAGTCTCCCATTACTACCACATCGTGCCTCCTTGAAACAATGGCAATTTGCTTTTCAAAAGTTCCATCCTCGTCTTCTCCTTGATTGGGTGGTCGGTAGTAGACTCCAACCGCCATGTTCGTTTTATTCTTTGCCCCCTTTATTTTAACCCAGATGCTCTCAATGGGGCTGCCAAGCTCCTCTTCCTGTATCTCTGTGCAGAGATACGTATTTTTAACATACAGTGCAACTCCACCTCCCTTTCTGTTGCTTCTGTTCCTTTTGAACAAGTTATACCCTTCAATTGCTGTATTCCAGTCATGGGAGTCATCCCACCAGGTTTCAGTTATCCCTATCAAGTCGTACTTGCCCTCATGTATCAAGAGTTCAAGTTCGTCTTGTTTATTGCCCATACTCTGGGCATTAGTATAGAGACATCGAAGACTATGTGCTTTATAGTCCGACTTTTTCCCTACATTTTGTGGTAGACTATCAATGGGCACCGCTGGAGCTGTTCTCTCCATTGTGGCATAGAGGCCTTCTTCCATTGGTATCCCCGAGTTTATGTCTCCCTCCCCTGTTGGATTCAGTTTAAAGCCCTCCTGATTAAGTTCCTCATGCTGTGTCCAAACACATTCTTCCCAGTCCTTGTGAGGTGCAACCCATCCTTTGCCAGCAGTCCATCTTCCAGGAAGTGTAGCCCGTGGTCCCAGAATCCAAATCCCTCATGTCGGCTCCACCTTCGTAGCCAGTCATTCACTCGGAGTATTTTTCTTTCCCTTTCTATGCCTCTTCCAAGTACTGGAAGGATGGATGAGAAAACTATCTGGGCCCCGAAGTTCTTGAGTTCCCTTCCCAGCTCTTCAAAGTCTGCCGTGATTTCTTTGTAACTCCGCTTGGCAGTATCATTTGTACCCACGTGGAAGAGAAGAAAGGGGTATGTGTCGGTGGGCTGCATGAGCCTCGGCAGCTGCTCTGTCACATCCTTAATCCGTGCCCCAGGGAGACAGCACACCTGGCGAGTCCATGGGTCTTCGCGACATACTTTGGCTTCGATCCCCCGCAGGAGGGAGTCTCCCACTACGAGTACTCTTCTCTTCCTCTTGCTGTAGGCCTTGGTTTGACTGCCTCCACTTGACTGACCCTCAGCCTCCTGCTCGCTGTCACGTTGGGTGCCCGGTAATCCATCCTCTGCAGGCTGTCCTCTGCTCTCGTCCTCAAGTACATGGAAGCGGTTCCATAGCTCCACTGCTTCCACAGGCGCAGAGTGTCTTGTAGTTCTTCTGCTCCTAACAGTCACCCTTTTCCAGGGAGTTCCCCCTGCGTTATTTTCCCTTGCCCCTGCAGTCTCCGACTCCGCCTCATCCTGCAGTTGCCCTTCTGGCTCCTGTACTGTGCTTTGGTGCTGTAGATCCACCGTTCTGTCTAAGAACTCCTCGCTTTCTCTTATGCTCCTGAGGGTTGACACTTGCTGCTCCAGTCCTCTGACCTTTTCTTCCAACAGCGTGACCAGCTTGCACTTGTTGCATGTGTAGGCCATGTTGATCTCCGGCAGGAAAACAAACATTGCACACCCCTTGCAGGTCACCACCACTGCTGAGTCCTTTCCTTCCATGCTCTGTTTCTGTCTGCCTAGAATATATATATATATATATATATATATGTTGTTATTTTTTATTTTATTTTTATATATATATATATATATTTTAGGGACCTCCCCCTTGACCTCCGCTGCCAAACTCCTGTTTGCTCTCTCTGTTCGCTCGCTCTCTGGGAGCCTGCTTGCCTTTTCACAGTCCCAAAAACAGCTGGAGCCTCTCTCCTGTTGTGCTGCTGCTCAGCTGGGAGTCAGGAACAGAATGAGCTCCCAGGCCACGCCCTGCAATCAGCCCCACTTCCTGCATAACTTCCTTTGGGTGAGAGAATGGCTTGGGCCCACCTGTTTTTCCTTCATCCATTGCATTCTGGCTCCTTTTCTTTTTCTTTTATCAGATTTTCCATATTTCTTGCCATCCAGTTCCTTCCTGCATGAAAGGGTACGTAAATTCTGAGAAAGGCAATTGATTTCATACCAAATTCCTCCCCTTTATTCCTTATTCCATTTTAAGGTTGCTTGATTTGTAGGGTAATGACTTGCAAATTGCTTTTTCTGGGGTGATGTGGGTGCTCTCTCTCATTGTGCTAATTGGCAACTAGCTTGTCTGAGCTTTTTAGCATGGATAGGAAAAAGCAGTAAACTCTGATCTGTGCTTGCATTAGATGATGGAATAGCTGTTAGCTGGGATAGAGTCATGGAAGTAGTTTCAAGGAACTCTTCAGGGATTCACATCGATACTTTTATCTACAAAATATTCATGCACATACATTAGATGGGGATTTCTGGCTCACTTGCAGCATGCTGAGTGCAGCTGACAAAGTATGTATTTGTAATGTGCGAATACATGATATATAGACCATACCTATTTTGAGTGGCTTGTCAGTATAATGGTGCCAAGCTATATACCTGGTGTCAAGGTTCCACTCCTGCCGGGACCCCTTGATCCGCTCTTCGAAGATCTCTGCCTCTTCCAAAAGCCCCTCCTGTTCCAGAGTAGACCAATCCTCTGCCTGTTTACCTCCTGACCCCAGTACCGTGGGATTAGGCCTTAGGCGTGGTGAAAAAGACATCCCAACACTTGTGGTAAACAAGAACAGTTTACTTAGAACTATGGGTAACATAGATTCAGATTGACTTAGGGTATTTACACAATAGAGCAGTAATGATAAAAAAAACAGTATAAGGAAAATAAACAGACAAATAACACAAGGAAATCTAACTTAGCTACTGTGTTACTTGTAAGCCTCAGTTCAGAGATCCTTTCTCCAGTCAGCCTAGCTAGCTAGCTCCCTCTGTCTCCGACTGCCTGCCTCTCTACTCTGCAAACAGTCTGTCTCAGCTGGCCACACCCCACCTCCTTATACAGTAATACCTTGGATTGCAAGTAACTTGGTTTGAGAGCGTTTTGCAAGACAAGCAAATTTTTAAATATTTATTTTTAAAAATTTGACTTGATATACAAGCGACGTCTTGCAATACAAGTACTGTAGTACGGCTTAAATTAAAAATCTCTGTACACATTTTTTGGGGGGAATTTCATTTTGATATAAGAGTGTTTTGGATTACAAGCACGTTTCTGGAACGAATTATGCTCTCAATCCAAGGCATGACAGTAAATCCTTCCCAGGATTGGAAGGTTATACCCATGTGACCTTGAATTATTATTTATTATTTATTATTTATTATATTTATACCCCACCTTTTTTCCTGCAAGGAACCCAAGGTGGCTTACATAGTCCTCCTCCTCTCCATGTTATCCTCACAACAACCCTGTGAGGTAGGTTAGGCTGAGAGTCAGTGACTGGCCCAAAGTCACCCAGTGAGTTTCATGGCCGAGCGGGGAATAGAACCTGGATCTCCTGAGTCCCAGTCTAACACTCTAACCACTACGTCACACTGGCTCTCGAACAGGAGAGATGACACTTAAATTCTATTGGGTGAACTAAAACTCCCAAATGCCCCCCTCCCATCCGGAAATGTTTGGGCCTTCAGGCTTCAACTAACTTAGGAGATGGTTGGGCCTACAGGCTTCAAACTAACTTAGGCCTGTGTAGGCCTCAATCCTTCACACCTGGGCTGGCTCATTACTCACAAATTCATTGGGTGGATTCCTCCAAATCTATTTCATTAATATTCTTGTGTCACTGAGGTATCATTTGCCATGCTGTGTGTGTGTGAGGCTAGTTTAGATAATTCCTAACTATCCAGTCTGCAGATGAGGTAGCAACTCATTGCTGGAGTTGATGCTAGAAATACATCACGAGCATGAACCGGAGGGGTACAGCTAATATGCATAACTGTAGATGCATTATGTGTGCTGCTGTAGTGGTCGAGAATACTAGTTATATACTAGAAGTCCCTAGTTCAGCTTTTGGCTGAGTTATCCTGAAGTTACCTGATGGTCTTGTGCAAGCCTCTGTTTTCAGCCTTCCATCTTTAATATGGGGATGATAATAATGGATTAGGCTTAAATTAGCATAATACCTCCTTCTTGCACTCTGCAAACCACTGAGAGTCTTATCTGTCTGGGATGAAGCTGCAGTTGGACTTGTGTGGGAAAAGAATCTCTCTTGTCTTGTCTTCTCCCACCCTTGCCCAATTTATCAAAGATATCCCTGGCATCAGGTGGCAATAACAGGTGAGATCTCTTCCGAAGAACCAACATTGCATATGTATCTCAATATCACTCTGAAATGATGTGGAATCCATTAGCCATGCCTTAGTGGAATGGAAAAGACTGTTCTTTTGCTCCTAAAGTACATGCTTGAGATGTATTGATTAACTATTTCTGAGGCTCCCAATTGGTGATATATCTGGAGGCCATTCCACATATTATACAGAGTGAAATCTGGGTTTGCCATATAGACACGGTTCACATGATGAAACAATCCATGGTTTGTTTGTTTGTTTATTATATTTATACCCCACCTTTTTTCCTGCAAGGAACCCAAGGCAGCTTACAAAATTATCCTCCTCTCCATTTTATCCTCACAACAACCCTGTGAGGTAGGTTAGGGTGAGAGTCAGTGACTGGCCCAAAGTCACCCAGTGAGTTTCATGGCCGAGCGGGGAATAGAACCCGGATCTCCCGAGTCCCAGTTCAACACTCTCACCACTACTCCACACTGGTTTGTTAACTGTGGGTTGTTTGGGAGCGAGCATGCTGGCTCCTGACCACTCGCCCACTTCCAGTGCGCTGAACAAGCCAGGGACACTGCATCTCTGAGTTCTCTGTGATGTCTGAACCAGAAACTCTGGGTTGTTGAGGGAGAAACAACCCAGAGTTATAACCCATGGTTTGTTCTGCTGCAAACTGGGTCATAGAGTGTACACGCAACAGGGAGCAGCAGTCATTCACAGATCTCTTCCCATGTGTTTTCAAATGTATGTCATGCCCAGAGTTTACATTTTTAGGGTGTATACTTGAAACGGCTTAGGCTGCAGCTCCCATTGCTGACTGGGAATGTAGTCCAACACATCTGGAAGGCACCAGGTTGGGGAAGGCTGGTCTTAGGTATATGCCTAAAAACTTGAATGTGTAAAGTAGCCCTGTTTGTTCTCCTGTTTTACAAGTAGGTGTGTGTGTGTGTGTGTGTGTGTGTGTTTTATTGGCTGTAAGCTGCTTTGAGGGCTACTGAGTGGCAAGAAAGTGGCATACATATGCCATAAATAAAAATAATAGCCAGCTTAGGCAAAGGTGTCCCTTTACATCAGGGTTTTTGTCCCCATCTTGAATACTTTACTGGTGAGCTGGCAAGAGGATTTGTAATTGTGGCTGTGACAATGTGGATAATGTCCAGTTTAGTTGCATGTAGGTCAATATAAATTACAATCTCATTGCTGCACCATCTCTGTACTTTGTGTTATCTACTAGCTGATCTGTCCTTGAGACAAATGATGCTTCCTGTCTTTGTGGAGGTCAGGTGATTCATACACATGCAGCTTAGAACCCTGTGTAGGTAGTCAGGGAGTTATAAGACTGAAAATTGAGTGGGACAAGGTATTGGGAAGTAGGAAAATGAAGGGCCAGGGACCCCATAGGCAGAGTAGCTGATGTAAACTAGCTGTATTCATTTGGCCTTCTGTTCTGAAAGGAGAGGAATTGTACAATCCATAAGGTACATGAAGTAATGCAGCAGTGGTACTCTTTCAGCAGTAAATATTCAGGCAGAACAGAGGCACCGGCTCAAGTTGCATTGCACAGTGCCAACTGCTTCAAGAGCATCTAGGAGTCCTTCCAAAAGTGTGTCTGCCCCTCCCTGGACAGAGCAGAAGAAAGTCTATGACTTCTGCTATGTGCTATAGGTATGTTAGGCATGTGTTAATGAGAATGATAGTACCAGCCTAATGTATGAGGTTGTTGTAAAAACCTTTGATCTACCCCATGCAGGTATCACCACCTCTATGTGTTCTCAGAACAATGGAGGGCAGGGCAGGGCTAGCACATCTGGCCCCACTCCTCCCTCCAGATGTCCTCAGTGAATTCCAAAGTTTGAGCACTTGGGAGAAAGTGCTGCTGTATGAATACTAAATATTCCTATTTATTAGTATTGTTGCTATATTCATACCACTGTCTCAGTTTGGTATGGTTTTTCTAATTCTGCTTGCAAACAGTTGGATTTATCTACTTGCTTCCCCCCCCCCCCTTTTTAGTAGATAAAATTTGAGATTATCAGCATCACCAAAAAGAGATCTGAAAGGTTCAAATAGACCAGGAAAAGTATTTCCAATTCCTAACTCTGCTAATTTCTCAATTTCACAGCTGATCGTTGTAAAGAGGTACAGCAGATCCGAGAACAGCATCCAAACAAAATTCCGGTGAGTGCAAGACTGTGTGTGTGTGTGTGTGTGTGTGTGTGTGTGTGTTTCTGTGTTTAAATTAACTTCTGTGGATTTGGGGACAGAATTGTTGTGGCCTGTGTGCCATGCTTTTGACCTTGAATATCAACCTGTGAAAGGTGCTCATCTTTCACATTGACAGCTCGTTCATATATCTTACTTCTCTTAAGGTGCAATCCTATGCAAGTTTAGACAGAAAAAAGGCCTACAACTCCCAGCATGCCCCAGCCAGCATAGCTGCCTGGGGCATGCTGGGAATTGTAGGCCTTTTTTTCTGTCTAAACTTGCATAGGATTGCACCTTAAGAGATTAGATACTACTTCCAAGGATGTTGTGTAGTTACTCAACAGCAGTGGTGGGCAAAATTCAAGACTGCAAGATCTACTGTATTTTTTATTTGGACCCCAAGGTCCACCAACTGGAGCCTGGTGCAAAAGGCATACATCTAGAATTAAAGAGCATTGAGCCCAGGAAATTCGAACTGAACAGAGCTCCCAGTCCTTCCTCAGAAAAATCTATTCCTCGTTACTCAAAGCTTTCTTCTTTTCCGAAGTATAGTTTCGGCTAGGGCATGTAGGGTGGGCAGGGGATCATATTGTTGGTGCTGTTATTAAACAACTGGGAGTCAGAAATATAGTACATGTCTGAGAGTATGTACGTGACACTTCTTCCTGTTGCTTTCATCTAATCTTGACACTGGTATTTTCTGCTTTGGAGGCCTCTATAAAGAGAATTCACAGCAGGGCTGGCTTTGGGTTCTTTTGAGTCCTTCGGAGATACGGAGTTAACTTGCAGGGGTCATGGCCACTGAGGAATGGAGGTGAGATGGGATGGGGGTCTGGCGAGGTCTGACACATGCGATCTCTTACCTGGCCATGCTTCATGCCAAGTAAAAAACAAAGATGAAGGTGCTGGTTTTTGGAGGGCTCCTTAATGTGACTAGGCCCTTGTAAGTGCCCAGCCTTGCTTTTTGCAGGCATACGCTGTGATGCCCAGCTCACAAGGGCAATAAAATGTTTGGGTTTTTTTCCTTTCAAAACACTTCTTCAGGCCCAAAGTTCTAATTACGACATTATAAAACATATATCTCCCTGCCGAGTTATAACCATGAAGAACTCATGGCATTAACCTGGAATTAATTTTGCAAATGCCAAAGATTGGAGTGTCTCTGGGAGATGGTTATCTCAAGGCACAAACATTATTACAAGTTTCTTCAGTTGTGCTGGAGCAAAAGGATGCCTGGTAATCTGCCTTACCAAAGGACAAACTGGGGAGTCGAAAGTGGAGAGCACAAGCTTTGCATGGCAGAGGAAATTTCTGGGAAATGATCTTCTAAACTTTTTTTTTTTAAATAATGTGATCATATTTCCCCCTTCCCCGATTTTTTTTGTCCCTAGCACAAATGAAGCTGTCATCTGGATATTACATTATAATTCTATGTATTACCACAATTCATGGAGCCAATTAAATAACATTAGCAGTACTGTGAATTCCTCTGCTGCTTTCCCTTGGTTCCACATTTGATGCAGCAATGCTGTTGTACCATTGTTTCCCACAACAAATATATTATGGATGTGTGCCTCTGTTGTTAGTGTCAGGATAATTGGAAAATCATCAACACGGGACAGGGGAAATAATTCTCCACACCCCAGACTCTTGAGCAACAAGTTCTACAGCAAGAGGCTCCTGCGTTTCCTTGGCATCTCTCCATTGCATCCCCTTCTTCTTGTTCCATTCACTTTTACAGAGCACAGAAAAGGGGCTGCAGCTGAGAATTTGCTTGAATGTGGTGGTATTTCCCCCAACCCCTGCAAAGGCATACGACAGCATGCAGAGAGACAAGAGTGGCAAAATTTAACTTTTGCCTAAGGCAGCAAAATAGTTTAATTGAACTTGCCCATGTGCATTCATTCTCATGGTTAAGTCAACCCTCTTTTTAGGATATTTGTGGGCTATTAAAAGCTTCATGTGTTCTACTTGTGGCTTTCCTTCATCTGTTTCGCACATGGGTTTGTCTGAGACAGCAGCTGAGGAAGAATGTTCGGAATGATCAGATTAAATTCTGATTGGAAATTCCAGTTCACTAATTTGATGATCTCCTGATAGGCTACGGAAAGTCACCCATCCTTGGGATGGAGCAGAAAAACGATTCAGAGATGGCTCACAGACAGGGGAAGAATACAGAAATTCTGTCAGAGCAGCTGGTTGGTGTTTGTTAAAACCTGAATCGGGAGTTTTAAATTGGCATGACACCCAAAAGAACAGTCTTTCTTTTTACTGAGCAGTTGGGGCCTAAACCTTGCTACCGTACAGTCAGTTGACAGCTGTAGCAATCTTAGATTCCTTCTGCTCTGGCTTAGAGAAATGGACCAGTAACTAAGTTATCAGCTTATTGTTCTGTTGAATTATCCTTAAATTGAATATTTGAAAATAACACTGTTGGCTCTAGGTTTGCTTTGTTTTCTCATCCGACCTCCTGAGAAACTGACTTCCGTATAAATAAGTAGTCATTGTTATTCGGTAACAAATGTTCAAGGGTCTGAGAACCATTTGGGGGCATGCTAGAGAAACTGCAAGAACAGGTAAATCTACCTGATGGGGATTAGGGGGATCGCTCAACATGAGACTGTCTTTTTTCAGCAGCTGCCCCATCACATGTTTCATATCTAAGTTCTGCTCCTAAGTGCCAAGCGTCATGCATGAGTAAGCTTGGCTGAAATCAGAAGCTGAATCCAAGAGACCTGACATTTACATCTGAAAGAGACCTGATCAGAGAACGGCTTGGCAAAAGAAGATGGAGGAAAGTATTTCCTCTTTATAGTTCAGGCATTGTGCAAACTGCTACAAGTCAAAAGAAAAATAATCAGCAGCAAGGAGTGAAACTCAGCCTCAACATTTAAACAAGCTTCCAGGTCTCATCCATTAGAGGCGGGGGTGGGGAGATGTGAGTTCTGTCCAGTGGAATTCCTGTTCATCCCTCTTGCTAGTGTCTGAAGAATGTCGTGGGGGGCATAATGTTTTGGTCAGCCTTCCGCAACCTGGTGTCCTCCATTGGTACTGAACTACAACTCCCGTCATGCCCCAGCCAGCATGGTCCATGAGCTTGCTGACTGGGAATGGTGGAAGTTGTAGTCCAGTTCATCTGGAGGGCACCCGATTGGTGAAGGCTAATTTAGGCTGGTCAGTCTGGTAAGCAACTCACAATTTCCATACCAGCACTGGACAGGAAAATGTAATGGAGCACCACTGCACAAAAATTATTTTTGGTGGCCTTGGTATGAGTGACAGCCATAATCATCCTTCAGACTTACCAGGCATGCTCATATATTTTCAGTATTTCAGGGAACATTAGTTACTGGCTTAGAAATGTAATAAATAAATAATCCTTGCAGTGAGACATAAGGGCTAGGAATTCATTTTGATTTATTTATTTTTTTTAAAAGGAAGATTCTTTATACGCTAAACTTTGTTTCAGACAAGACCAGCACAATTCCAGATGGGTGGCAACATCAAATTTTCTCTGCCCCACCTTGAAGCTGGGGAATGCTACTTCAGAAGCAACCCTTTAAATCCCAGATGGCACCCGGGCTACCAAACACTCTCCCTAGGCATGTCGGCTTGTTTCTACCACTATTAGCTTTCTGTCACCAGGCCAAATCTGCCTTCTTTGACTGAGTTTTTAATGGCATTTAAGATCTTTGCTGTGACTTCTTTTATCTTTAAAGAAGGATTAGCCAAATTCATGGAGGCTAAGGCTATCAATGGCTACTAGTCATGATGGCTGTATGCTGCCTCCAGAATCAGAGGCAGCATGCCTATGTACACCAGTGGTTGGGGAACAATACTAGGAGAGGGCTATTGCTGCCATGTCCTGCTTCCCACAAGCATGTGGTTTGCCACTGTGGGAAACGAGATGGAGGGCTAGATAGGCCTTTGGTCTGATCCAGCAGGGCTCTTACTATGTTCTTGCTTTGTGGTTTTGTTTTGTTTTTAAACTTGTGTCCAGTTGTGTTGTGTCCAGTTCCAAATGTTGTGTCCAGTTCCATATTCTTCACTTTGGGCAGTATCCAGCACTGCCACTCCCGCTTATGCCATTGATGCAGCGCTAGCGTAAGCAACCTCTAGTGCAGTGTTCTCCAACCTTGGGTCCCCAGATGTTTTTGGCCTACAACTCCCAGCATGCCCCAGTCAGCAGCTCTAGTGCAACACCAATCGCGTATGCTAACATGGTGGGTTTCTCCAAAAAACTTTGGTTTGGTCAGTGGTTACATCAGTGGTGTAAGCGGAGCGGCACTACTGGATACTGCCATTTGCATAGTATTGCCAAACATACCGTTCCCTTAGTTATCAGCTCTTTGGTTATTGGGTTCTAAACTCCACACACATGACAGCTGATATTATTTCTTTATGGTTGCGTGTGTGCCCATCGTCTACCTATTTTCAGCTTTTGATGCTTCAGTGTCTGTTTGGCTAGCTGAACTGTGCTACACAAGCGCAAGAAATTATGTTGCTAACTGTGGATAGAGTGCTGCTTTTGGCCCTCCAGTGCCAGCAGTCTTGTAGTTTCAGCATTTCCCCGATGCCAGCAATAAGTTATGGCTACAATCTGCTGTATTGTCTCCGACTGCCCTGTGTAAAATTGCAATGCAAGGCGCAACCTCTGACAACAGACTGCAGTTTATCAGGGCAGCAGCAACAACAAAGAAATAACCGTGATGCTGCAGATTATAGTGGTGGAGCCTTGCAGGAATATAGCCTTAAGGCAAAATACAAACAAACAAGAAGGTGAAAGATGGGCAAGAGCAAATATTTAGATAAATAATTTTGTTTTTGCAAGATAGGAGGAATGCTTTTCAGTTTAGAATGCATTCTTTGTTACTATGGTATAACAAAGGAAAAGCGTGCCCTTTGTAAATCAGTATTCATTTCAGTTGAGTATTTTAGAAACTCTCTGTCTTCAGGGAAAGATTTCCAAATCAACCAGTCTGCCAAGGCTTCTACACATTGCAAAGTGGGGTCTGGAAACCAAGTGCTATGAGGAATGGCTGAAAGCTACATATGTTTACCCTGGAAAAGAGATTAAGGGGAGACATGATCATGATCTTCAAATACCCGAAGTGCTGTCATACAGAAGAAGGGGCAGACCGTAACATCTGGAGGGCACCTAGTTGCCTATCCCTGGCTTAAACCGTAGATCCACAAGGCCAGGGTTGTGGTCAGTCAGTCAGGCGATCACTCGTGACCGAGTAAGATTGTCTTCCAGGATAAAAAAGAAAATTTACAAAAAGGAGATTTTAAAAGGAGGAGAATTCTAAAGAAAATTGTGTAGACTATAGCGATGGGTCCGTAAGTGACTGTGGAGGCCAATTCTAGATCCACACAGCTTCCCACAGTGAGGACACAGGTTACCAGATGGAAGATGGTCTTGTAAAGGATTTATTTGACGTGCTTTTCGCTTAGCACGTTTTGTTTCCCTTTCACCTTGCACTCGAGCTTCTTCAAAGTCCATAGAACCTTTGTAAAAGGCCAACCTCCAGTTAGATCGTTCATGGGCCAGAGCTTCCCAGTTTTTTATGTTTACCGGTATATTGCATTTTTTTAGATTAGCCTTAAGAACATCTTTAAACCTCTTATATTGACCACCGATATTCCGCTTTCCATCCTTGAGTTGGGAATAAAGTACGGTAACTGCTTTCGGAGACGGCAGTCAGGCATTCGAACAACATGACCGGTCCACTGAAGTTGGCGTTGAAGGATCATTTTTTCAATGCTAGTAGTCTTTGCTTCTTCCAGTACACTGACATTTGTTCGCCTATCTTCCCAAGTAATTTGCAGGATTTTCCGGAGGCAACGTTGATGAAATCTTTCAAGGAGTTGGAGGTGACGTTTATAGATAGTCCATGTTTCGCAGGCATACAATAAAGTTGGTAATACAATGGCTTCATAAACCAGTGTTTTGGTCTTCTTACAAATTTCCCGATCCTCGAACACTCTTATGTTTCATTCGAGAAAACGCGGCACTTGTGGAGCTCAGACAATGCTGGATTTCACTGTCGATGTTAGCTGTAACAGAAAGATAGCTGCCAAGATAGAGAAAATGATCGACATTTTCCAGTATTGTCCCGCCAAGCTGGATAGATGGCATCACCAAAGGGTTAGCTTGCACTTGCTGATGAAGCACTTTGATTTTTTTGATGTTAAGTGAGAGACCAAGTTTTCCATATGCTTCTGCAAAAGCATTTAGGATAGTTTGGAGATCATCCTCTGAATGTGCGTTCCACAATGGAGGTTGTAATTACCTTACTTTTTGCTTTCAGCCTGCTGAGATTAAAAAGCTTTCCATCTGTTCGATATATAATTCCCACACCAGTGGGAAGTTTCCCCGCGACAAGATGTAAAATCAGTGTCTGTGGTTGTGGTACACAGATACTGTTGGAGCTAAATAAATAACTTGCTGCAACCCATTCACCACTTCTCTCAATCTAGAACTGTGGTAACCGTGTCTTTGACATAAATCTCTGAAAGCCATGGGCTGTCATTTTACTCTGCAAGCAGTCATTCACTGCTGCTGTAGCAGTGAGGGTTCCTACTCCGCTTACTCCCGTTACAGCAGGAATGCTTGCCTCCTGTAGGGTGGATGGAGCTGAGAATTAAAGGGATGTCTCCTGCTGTTGCCATTAGACACCAGTGAGTGCTAGCAGAGAGGAGGGTGAATAGGAGGAATCCACAGAAGAAGCTATTCAAGCCAGTCAAGCTTTTGCTGTGTTACTGGCATCATTTTTTGGTCCAGTAGTGGAACTTATGGAATTCCTACAACCAGAAGATTGAATGTGACCTGGTAGCAGTTGCATTTCTCAAAGACAGCAGCTAGACAGTCAAACAGAATCTGTACATGCAGGTGTGTCTGCTTTTTCTTCTTTTTAAACACAGATGTTGACCTGGTTCACACGCAACGACAACCCGGAGTATTGGTTGCGTATGGGTTGAATAACCCAGGAAGAGAAGCCATGGTTTATTGTTGGGTTGTGAACTCAGGGTTGTTCATGGTTAACAGCCCTTAGTTAAACCATAGTGCAGGGTTCACATGTAACGACAACCCATGATTCAACAACAACCCATAGCCTGTACTTTGGGTTGTTGTTATCTGCAGACCAGGCCATTGTCTTGTGAAATGCAATGTAAGATTAATAGGGTTCTCCCTCCCCTTCCCAGGGACTGTGAAATCTAGAGATGAGACTGTGCACCACATCCTGAAATCCATTTCTGCCCCTCTTGTCGCCCAAAGAAGGGCTGCTGTCACAGACTTTATAGTCAACTTTGCAAGGGGCAGTACTGGGCATGGTGAGGGAGAGGTCCCTTGTATCCAAAAAGGCTCTGTAGAAGTTGCCAACTCCTGACAGAAGGTGATTCCCTGTGCCTTTAACAGCTGCATGGCAAGGATATATTTAGAGCATGTGATTCAGTGCCCAGTATATGCACCATAATGTCTTGTTTATGACCTTCTGCCAGAGCCATCTGTCTGGCTGCAGTTCAACATGGAAGACTGAAACAGTTCCCCTTCAGTTCTTAAGTCAGGGCCATTGCAAACAATCATGCCTTTGCACAATAAATTTGCAGTTATTTTCTTTTCTGAAGATCTAGACCAGCCTTCCTGAACCAGGTACCCCACAGATGTGTTGGACTGCAGCTCCCATCATAGCCAGCCAGCATGGCCAATGGGAGTTGTAGTCTAACACATTGGGTGGTGCCAGGTTGAGCAAGGCTGATCTAGACATTTTCTTTCTAGGTAGCACTTCTGTTCTGGGGTCATCCCATGTTACCAGCACTCAGTGCTCAAATTTGTTAATGCTGGGAAAATGCAATTCCCCTTTCTCCCCACCTAGTGTTGTCACTAATGCGATCACTCTGTGCATGGTGGTTGCGTGAGGATTAAGGGAATCTACCAATAATAGCAGCCTACCAAATAATACCACTGATGTGAATGGTGCCCAGTGACATAAATTCACTCCTGCCACCTCTCTACTGTTTTTTGTGTGTGTGTGACTTCTGTTTTGTGTTTTATTAATTGCTTTACCCATTATTTTGTTCATTCAGTTTGTGTTCTGCATCTTAGAACACATAGAACTCCACGGGTACCACATAGAACTCCCGGGGCTCAGGGCTTAACCTGGTACTCAAACCTGGAAATGTTTTTTTTACACGACTGCTCACTTTGAGATGCTTGAGTGTATCTGTTAATATGCAGAGTGCCTTTCTCTCATCACCTCACATCTGAGATTAGTGAGACAGGGTGTCAAGACTCTGTAATTTCTCTCTTTAATATAAACCACCTTGCTTTCAGGAATAAAAAGATATCTCCCTTGCCACCTCTTAACTGATAACGCTGGATAATGGGCTTAAGATTTGTGCATTTGACTTGTGCTAGCAGGTTTCACTTTGCATATTTCAGGATTAAGATTAGAATATGTGTTTCAAGTTATCGAACAGGCATCACTACAAATGAAAATGTGACACGCATCACAAAAAACGGATGTGCATAATATGTCAGAATTTGTCTGTAAACTGAATTAATGTATTAAATGGGTGGTAGGCGATGCAGAATGGAATATTAACCTTTTAAATAATGTTTCTTGAAATCTAAGGGCTGTTCAAGTGTAACAATGTTATGCTCCACAAAAATGGTTTCTACAAAGGTTTAACTATCCTAAGGTGCAATCCTATGCACACTTACATGGGAGTAAGTCCTATTGAACTCCATGGGATTTAGGATTGCACTGTCAAAGAGTTATCCGAGGTCCACTTAGATATTATATTTTAAGATGTACACCAAAAATGTTTTAAATGTGCAACAAACATATAAAATGTGAATGCAAAAAAATATGTATATCATACTCACTGGGGCCATGAGTAGCTTCACTTTTCTGTTTAGTGCACATGCTGTGGCAAGCCTGGATTTACCTTTGTGTAAATCACATGCACTGAATCACATGCACTAAATATATCCTTGCCATGCAGCTGTTAAAGGTGTGAATTAGCCCTCAGCCTGTCAGAGCTGAAGAATTTTTGTACCCTGCTTTTTAGTTGGTGATGTCACACCTTCCAAAGAACAAGAGCTTGTTTTTAGAATAGGGAAAAATCTGGTTTTCCTAGGGGAGTTTTTTGTGTGCTCCAGACCCACCACCTGACCCAGAAAGCTCTTGGTCATTCAAGGTCACTATTGCCTTATCTTACTTGTACTTAAGTGACCCTGAAAAAAAAAAGTATCTCTCTCATAGAGCCCTTTGACAGCAGCTGCCAGATAATCTTCTAGGCAATGAACTAGCAGGCAGTCTAAGAGGACTCCATGGTCCCACTCCTTGGCCCTTCCTGGGAGCAGGAAGATGCTTTCAATGGAAAGGAGCAGGGAGGGTAGGCTCAGGGTGACTGGCACTGGAGGGGTGGTAGAGAAGGGGAGTGGGAACAGGAGCGGTGGCAGCACCGTGGAATATTCGGCGGTGCCGCAGAATTTGCAGCGGCGGCATAGCACCGTTGTTGCTTTTAAGTGGCAGGCCCACCACAGTTTTTCAGTAGTGTGGGTGGGTGGGGCACCTGCAGCCCATAGGTTGTGCACCCCTGCTCTAGAGTAAAAAAATAAAGGGGAAAAAAGACATAGCTGCTAGCGAAGTCTTTAAAGTAACATACGCTTTGAATCTATGGGACAGCATCCTCCACATCACCTGAGGGCAGCAGGTTAGCCGAAGGGGTGCAGAGCAGGCAGCAGGGAACACACAGCTCTGTACTCCCAAGAGAAGGGAGCAGCCAGGTGGCAGCTGCTGCTGCTGCCTCCTCCTCCTCCACATCACCCATCATCTGCTGCCTGATAGGGCTGGCCCTGGACGGGGGGCAAAGGGTGAAAGCCCCCTGTCCCCCTGATCTGGATCGAGTCTCCTGTGTTTTCTTTTGAGTAAGAAAAAAGAGGTGTTAAGAGTAATGCTTGACCCTAAGTATCCCCTGTTAGGAACAGATTGATGGGCTAAATGGAGCTTTGTTTGCCTCCATCAAGGAAATTCTTATGTACTTCCCATGAGCACAGAATGAAGGGGTGATATGTTTATTCTATAGCATTTATGGTACAATGGTGCAGTTTTGAATATGCAGTGTTCGAGAATTCAGATATCTATAGAATTGGTCAGGGTGGCTGGAAAACAAAATCAACTGTGGCTAGCCTGAAAGGATTGGCCAGAAAATAAGGTATGGCCAAGCAGCTGGCTGAAATGAGATCCATTTTCTGGTTTATTGCCTACTTGCGTGCAACTTGTATGGGGGAGCAGGTAGCTCTTCTTGGTTCCTTCATTGTATTGATTCTTTGACTGAAGACAGAGAAATAGATGGCCCACTGAGTTTTAATTTGTTTGTGACATAAGGATGGTTGTATCCAGTTGCATATTGGATCAACTTCGCTGATGGAAGTGGACTTCCCCACCCGCTCCTTTCCACAGCAGCACCTCCATCCCCCTGAAAATGCTACACAGTCAGGAGACCCTCCTGTATGGGGTGGGAGGGACCCCCCCCCAAAAAAAACTGGGCAGAGGAACCTTCCGCAAGTGGAGCCTTTCCTCTTCTGGATGGCAGATCCTGGATCCAACCCAATGTCCCGGTTTACACATCATTAACAACCCACAGTTAACAAACTGGGTTGTTGAGAAGATGAGTGGGAACAAGCGTGTGTGCCGGTTCCCACATGACCTCCCACGCCTGCTGTGATAAACAATCCAGGAACACTGTTAAGAAGTAGGTTCAAACTCTGGGTTATTCAGCCCCCAACAACCCAGTTCCGGGTTCATACATTATGGTAAATGACTCAGGGATGTAGCATCCCTGGGTTCATTGCAGCAGGAGTGCAGGAACCAGTGCTCCCGCTTGCTTCCACTTGTCTTCTCAACAGCCGATCAGACAAATTATTGAGGAGAAGGCTATCAGTGGCTACTAGTCCTGGTGGCTCTATGCTCCCTCCAGTATCAGAGGCAGTATGCCTATGTACACCAGTTGCTGGGGAACCTGGGCAGGAGGGTGCTGTTGCACTCATGTCCTGCTTGTGGGTTTCCCGTGGGCAGCTGGTTGGCCACTGTGTGAACAGAATGCTGGACAAGATGAGCTCTTGGTCTGATCCAGCATGGCTTTTCTTATGTTTTTATGCTACTGTTCGTTAACCGTGGTTTGTTACAACATGCAAAGCAGGTCATAGTTTTGTTATGCGGCTAAATGGGACAGCCCATCCTTTGTATATGCAATATCATCAGGAAATGTGCTGGCTGGGACTACAGCTCTGGGAACCATCATGAGGAGCAGAGGGAAATGTAGAGAGCAGCCCATAAGTGGGAGGGGGAAAGGTGGAGACTCAGCAGGTTTGGTGTGCCCGCCACACACACCAGTGTTTGGCCAGTATCTCAGATTTCATCTTTGAAATATCAGCTTTTCAGTGTGCTGGTGATCTTGCTGTGCTGTCACACCCTGGAGCTGTGCCCTCTACGTGACAGTGGTGCATGAGACTGCCGCACCATCTTATCGCTGCTGCTTTTTTATTGACTCGGAAGATTCTCCCACTCTTTGTAAGGAGTGGCACCCATTTTGTGTTGTACACAGCAGCAAAGGGGGCGTAGTCATTCCGAATTCTCACAGATGGTAGGGCATGTATATTTCTGTATGTATGTACAAACCTACACAATCTGAGCAGAGACCCAGCTGAGCAAACACTCACTGCGTTCTGTACTCAGGATCAAACTTGGGGAAGGTGGCTGGATCCTGTGTTTACAGAAGTGGCCCATGGAAAGCAATGACTGGTTGATTCCTATGATGTCATTAGGTTACTTCCTTTCTCAGCCCCTCATGGAGCATTTTTTAAACCTTCTTGGAAAGCAATTTTTTAACTGTAGGGGGCTTTTTTTCCAAATAAGAAATGGAACATTCAGATGACTGAACATTCATGCTATCCTTTTAAAAAGGTGTTTGTGTGGGGAGGTGGGAACAGCCAGTCTGGTGGAGGAAGGAGCAAGACAGAATACTGAATCAGCATTCTATGTCTTTCAAATGAGTTGTTGCAAGGCCAGGCAGAAACCCGGCTTGAGCAATGTGAGGGGGAAAGAGCTGCAGCAAACCTAAGAATTTGTTCGGATGCAACAGTGGCATCCAGCAGCAATTTGTGCATTAGTTAATTATGAGGACACACACAGCATGCGAACCACAACGTTTCCTTCGACAACCTACGAATGTGGCATTTGTAGGTTGCTTCCGTGACATCTGAACCCGGGCGCTTGGGGTTGTTTGTGGATTAAACAAAATATACAGGCCTGTGGCTTACGCTGGCTCAGCTTGTCTGAGTGTGGAAAGATAAGCAGGGTCAGGCCTGGTTATTACTTGGATGGGAGACCCCTCCTCTAGTTTCCTGCATTGAGCCGGGGGTTGGACTCAATAGCCTTGTAGGCTCCTTCCAACTCTATGATCTATGAAATCTATAACCCCAAGTTAACCCAAGAACAGGCCATTGTTTAACCCAAGAACAACCCCAAGTGCCCAGGTTTGGACATTATGGAAATAACCTACGAATACCACATTTGCAGGTTATTGTAGGAAACCAGAAGTGGCATGCATGCAGCATATGTCCTGACAATTTGTGGGTTAATTTAATTAACGAACTGCCGCTGGATGCCGCCTTTACATCCAAACAGAGCCTTAATGTGGTTTGGTTCTTAATTTTTAATCCTAACTATATGAAGTAGAGGAGGAGGAAAATCATTCGGGATGTGATGGTAGGGAAGGGCGCCTTAGTGTGTATGGATCCACTAATGAACGTTTTTAACCTGTTAGCAGTTGTGTTTGCTGGCCGAAAGGCTGTCTTAAGAGCTGTCTTGATAGAGCTCAACCAGAAAGGGCTTGCTTGTGCCTATTTCTCTCACCAGGTCATTATTGAAAGATATAAGGGGGAGAAGCAGCTGCCTGTGCTGGATAAGACCAAATTTCTAGTCCCCGACCATGTCAACATGAGTGAATTGGTCAAAATAATCCGGTAAGTGAAACACCTCAAAGCAGCTGGCTGAGAGATGCTCCTGGCAGTCTACCAGACAGTACCTTGAGCTTGCTTCTTGTTGAGCAGCCTTCTCCAAACTGGCGCCTTCCATTGGCTGTGCTGGCTGGGAATGATGGGAGTTGCAGTCCAGCACATCTGGAGGGTGCCAGGTTGGCGACGGCTGCTGTTGAATATCGACTGTGCCCAGAAACCAGTTCTGTATGGCCTGGGAGCAGCTTTTCCTGCCTTGCCTTTTAACCAAATTCTTATGACCACATAGCACAAAGGACTTTGGCTCATTGCTGGCTCCACTATACAGGCAGATAGCTGTCTTGGGTAGCCCCATTCAGAGGCCAGCCATGGCCAGCTCCCTATAGAAACGTAGAAGTGCCCCAGAATTCCCTGTGGCATCAAGGTTATCCACACTGCCTGGTTAGTGCAACCCCCCCCCCCCCAAGACTGGAGCCAGCCCTGATTGGTTCACAAGAGTAGTACTGCAAGTAGTGGTGAGCAGGGTCTTGAGGAGTGTGATGAGAAAGAATCCTGCCTCTTCCACGAAGATCAGTGGTCCTGGGGAATTACACAACCCTACTGAGCCTCCGTGTTGCTGAAGAAAATAATATACCTGTCCTCTGCCTTCTGAGGATGCAAATTTGCACCAGTTTTTACCCATGCAAGTATTTTAGATTGTAAGCTCCTTGGGAATGGAGACTTGTCTTATGTTGCCTGTGTACAGTGCTATGATGCAGTATAAAGCAGACCGACTTAACCACCAACTTAACTGCCTGAACTGGGCCAGTCTCTGAGATGGGAACAGGCTGTTAAATGAAAATGGCAAGTGATTGCACTATTTACATTACAAAATGTTGTTACTCAAAAGACTCTCCTCACCATTTCTACTGTGCTGATGCACGGTGCAGCCCTATTCTATGAATTAGGAGGAGGAGAAGAGCGAGGTAAGGCTACAGGCATGGTCTTTCATAATGCATTGGCTTACTGAGCCGAGGACAACAGGCAGCAGTGTAGCACTGGAAAGGGGTAGGCAGGCAAGAGTATAGCCCTGAGTCTACCATAGCTAGGCTCCACTAGCACTCCTGATGCAGACCAGATGTGCCACCCGATCCTGCTCTTTGCGCCAGCTGTGCATGTATGCTAGGCTCCCCTTGTAACTCTGCTGGAATAACTGCCTTCTGCATCTCCGCCAGGCGCCGGCTGCAGCTGAATCCCACCCAGGCCTTCTTCTTGTTGGTGAACCAGCACAGCATGGTGAGTGTTTCCACCCCCATCTCTGAGATCTATGAGCAAGAGAAGGATGAAGATGGCTTCCTCTACATGGTCTACGCCTCGCAGGAGACCTTTGGCTACTGAGCATGTATCACCACCAGAGGACTGACTCCAAACTGTTGCATCAACATCCCTGCCTCCCCAACACTCCCCACCTTGGCAAACCAGTGCAGAGCGGGGCTTGTGGCCCAGGAGCAGGTCAGAAGCAACCCATGCTCCTCCAACTTCGCAGTGCAACAGACCAAGATAGTTCGGTGTGTGTGCGTGCGTGTGTGTGACCCATGAGTCTCTACTTTTTCCTTGCCATTGTCTGCCCCTTATGTGCAGCACTCTTTGCTCCTTCCCACTTTCTGTCCTCTCTCTCTCTCTGTTGTCATTATGTTCTTTTTCTTAATCCAATGCCAAACTGATGGAGCTTGTGGCAGGCAGAGGAAGAAAAGAAACTGTTTCCTTGCCTGCAGGGGCAAGGGATGGGCTTGTCCACTGAACTTCTGTTTAAAGGACAGGAAGTCTGAAGACAAAAACAAACAAAAAAGTACATAATTATCATTGCTCTTGCATTTTTAATTGATTTTAATTACTTGCATATCAATTCTTTGGTGCTACAGAGTAGACGTAGGCATCTTTTACAAGACTGTGTATAATGTATATCTTTTAGATTTATTATTTTTAAGCACAATGGGGGAATATAATTTGCTTGTATTATGTAGGTTTAAAAAACAAACCCAAGCTTCTTTGCACTTTAAAATGTAGTAGAGGTGAGAATGGAATTAGCTTAGTTTTCACAGATGTGTCGTACCCTGTGCTGCTTCTCTGTTGAAATTTGTACTTTTTTTTTTAAAGCCAGCCTCTCTCCCTTTCTTGCATGCATGGATTTCCCCCCCCCCCTTTTTCTATTTTAGTCCCATTGTGACAGACCATTCACTCAAGGAATGTACTGATTTATATGGCTACTTTTTTCTTTTTTTAAAATTTATGATACCAAAAAAAGTGTGTATGACAAGAAAAAAAAATCCACCCAGTCAAATCTATACAAATATCTATATAAATAAAACTAAATTAAAATTGTGTCTTGTTATAAGAGCAGTAATTCTCTCCCCCCGACCCCGTATCTTGATAGTCTGTGAGTGTCTCTGATGTCCAGCTGATGTTCTTGCAAAATGCAAACTTATGCCAGGTTTTGCTACCACTATAATTATACTGCCTAAAGTAGGGATAGGAAAACTATTTAATTCTCTGGCTGACACTGGCTGCATCCAAATGCATCTGCAAACAAGTGCTGTTTTTTTCTGTTGCCCCCCCTCCATCTGTGCATCAGATGGGCTGTTCACTTTGTGGTGATGTTATTCTTAACACCCTGTGTGTTAGTTTCTGCTCAAACATTTATACAGTGGTTAAAAAAAATAATTACACTTTTAAACTGCTCCAGTGGTGGCTTTGTGACTCACACGAGGGTTAGCTAATCAGTTAGCCAATAAGTGTGTTTTACTCAAAAGTAGGTGGTTTCATTCGGATTTACTTTGATTTTGTACTTATGATTACACTTTTACTAAACCAATCTCAGGTTTTCAAGGCACAAAACCTCTTAGTCCTTTGCAGTACACAACATTCTGATCTGAATCCTCCTAGCTGTTTTAAGATGAAGAGGAGCTAGCAATAAAATCATTATGGCATTGCTTCCTTCTGCAGCGCTTCACCCAGTAACATATAAGCTATGCTGCTCTAGTCCTTGGTTATTTAGAACACAGAATGTTATAACTATAACAGGATAATACCCAGAGGGAGGGAAGGGAGGTATTTGTGCAACATGCACACAACATCCAGCTTTAAATAGTGAATTGGTCTGACAACACCATTATTTTTGTTCAGTAAACCAGAGATAGCTGGGGCCTTTTCCCTTGTTACTGTCTAGGGAGAAAATCTCAATTCTAGAAACCTGGAGTGTTTGTGTATTGCCCCTCCTCCCCACCCCAAGAAAGCAGCGAACAAGGCTGCAATATTTATTTAAATACAGAATCTTCCTGAGCACGCAGTCAGAAACCAGGAAAAAGGAGCGGTTTTACTCTGGGTGATTTAACTGCATTCCTAGTAGTTCACAGCCTGGTTCATTTGTGATACCTTCTTCCCAGAGTGAAAGGGGAAGGGGCATGTGTGTAAACAGGCCTTAAGTAAAGTCTTAAATTATTTGCCCTGTGCCCTGCACAGCCGGGTGGCTTAGGCCTCAATAGGGCTTTTTTATTTCATATATTTAAAAATATTAGGCCACCTTTAAGAGTGGAACCCTTAAAACAGACTCCCCTCCCCAGGGCCCTCCAGATGTTTTGAACTATAATTCCCATCAACCCCAGCAAACAGGGCTAATGGTTAGGAATGATGGGGGTTGTAGTTGAAAACATCTTATGCCTTATTCCTCCCCTCCCCGCCTGCAAACATCCAGCTCCGAGGTCAGTCTTCCGATCTTGGAGCCGCAGCCAGCACGGTTCTTTCCATGCCAGCTGTGAGGGCAGAAGGAGGGCGCTCTGAGGTCGGAGTCCCAGCTCTAACCTTGGAGCACATTTCCAATGTCAGAGCTGGGACTCTGACCTTTCCTATGGCCGCCTGGACTGTCTAGCGGCCATAGGATTGCGCCCTTAAAGGATTAACTAGCAACACTGTCCCATCCCCACTCTCAAGGTCAGCTCAACCCTATCCCTGACCCTGCTGAGCTCCTGCAGTTTAATGCAGACCCACAGAAGTGCTGCATGGTGTTTTTTTGTATTAGGTTCTCTGCCCTTTCACTCCTTTCTTTTGTCTTTTTTTTGGCTGAGCAGAAGAAGCTTGTGCATCACAGCTGTCTCAGACACCTGTGTGCTTGGTAAAGCTGAGAAAAATCCAGTATACAGCATGCACATATGCGCGCGCACACACACACACACGCGCACACACACACGCACACACACACACACACACACACTAACGGGTCATTCCATGTAAAATCAACCAAAAGAAATGAAAAATTTACCTCACCATCTGAGATTTTTTTACAAACTGGCATACTGGTAGACCAGCATGAGAAATGAACATACGCCAAATTATAGGTCATTATACCTCATGGTTCAAAAGTACAGTGTGCTCAAAAAATGCCCCAAACACGATTTTTCAGCATCTGTGACTACACAAAAAGTATCACAACTTCCTTCGAAATTGACCTAGAAAGTAAATCATGGTGTCATATGAAAGCTCTCGAACTACCCTTTTATTTGATATGTAACATGAAGCATGCATGTGAAAGAAAATATTCAAGGTCATAGTTTCTTTAATTTGACCTTGAATGCCAAAAAAACAAACAAATTTTTTTTGCCGATTTTTCCCCTCTGATAACTCTTATTTACCTTGAATATATGCACCAATTTCCAGAACGGGGTTCCGAACAGTTCAGAAGATGTGAATGTTATTATACATGCACAGTACCTCCCTACAATAACTCCACCCCCTTATACACACTTAAAGCAGAACTTTTTGGAGGGAAATTAAACTTAAGCCCACCCCCGAGCTTCCGGGGCCTTCAGGCTGAAACCAAACCAGGCTTGGGTAGGCCTCAAACCTTCACAGAGATATATCTCTTTGGATGTCTACATTAAATCAAGCTTTATTCACAGATTCTGATAAGAAAGAAAAAGGCAGGCCTGAAGCCGTGACAAGTGCTGACCCCACTTCTGCTGCAATGTGTTCATGACTTTTCAAATTCTTGAATTCCTGCACACCATTTCTACAGGTAGCATAACTAAGATCTATTATTTCCCTGATGGTGCAGCAGCACAGTATAAAAACGGTAAAAACTTCAACAACTTAAGTAAGCATAAGTCAGATTCCGGTATCAATGCAGAATGACACTTCTTTGCCACATCGCATGGAAAAGGGCCTTGGTGTGGGTGGCACTGTGAAAAGGTTAGCTGCTCAAGCAAGTTTGCAGCATCCGTATGAAAAACAAATCATGACCCCCCCGTCAGCTCTTTGATTGGGCAAAGGAGAACATCACACAGGTTGCATTTCAATACACCACAAGTAAAGATTATGAACTGGAAGAAAAGCTTCTGAAATGTTGCTTCAAGAATTCAAGATGATTCCTGGGACACAGAAAATTCATGGTGTAATTCCATTAACAAAACACACTGTTGCTACTAAAAGATATTCATTTCAATGCGAATCCAGAAAAGAGACAGTGACTATTAAAGGAGGAGAACTGGAATTGCAAGAAATACGAGGATTTGTTACATGCGTTTATATCTCACAATAGTGGCTAGGTTGTGTTTTACAAACAGATGATCAGAGAGCAGAAGTGTTAGTGAGCTTTCTTCATCCAGCTGGACCAGCAAAATCATTTATGTATCCAGATAAACAAGATGATGATGATGATGATGATATTATTATTATTATTATTATTTATTATTATTATTAATTTACATTTACATTTATTAATCGCCCATCTGGCCGGCAACCGGCCACCCTGGGCGATGTACATAGAATAAAAACAATAAAATACATTTAAAACAGTATAAAATTTTTTAAATCTTAACCCACCCCATATTCCCGCCTGAATAGCCAGGTTTTTAATGAGCGGCGGAAGCTCAGCAGAGAGGGGGCATGGCGGAGGTCACTCCGGAGAGAGTTCCACAGTACGGGGGCTGCCACAGAAAAGGCCCTCTTCCTTGTCCCCACCAATCTAGCTGCTCTGGCTGAAGGGACAAGGAGAAGGCCGTTCATGGCAGATCTTGTTGAGCGGATACCATCTTCAGATGTTTTGACAAAAGCTGATCCTTGTTGCCCAACAGGGCACTTCTATACACTAACAGACAGAGTGTCAAGCAGCAACTTCAAGACTAGAAACTACTGTTATGAAAAGGTCCTTAATTTAGGACTTGTTAACAAAATGTTAGCAAGTAATATTTGAACTGCATAAAATCTGATCAGCATATATAAAAGTAAAATGGAAAATCTCATCTATGCACAATAATGGTTTTTCAAGCCCACATCTAAGTAAATCAAAATAACTATGCTAGTAAGAGTCCCATTTTGAAATCGAGTACATGTTTCCAGGGATGTTAAACGTTATTTAAAGCAAAGGAGTTTTTTTGTCATTATTCAAGGTCAAACTTCTGTATATTTATTTGAAAAAAATAAAATGAACATGTTTTCCCCAAGCATACTGGTGAGTACCTTTTTTAAAGTACATATTTTAAACCTCATTCTTCTGAAAACAATAGGCCCTGCAACTTATTTTTTAATAAGCAGAACAAGTTCACCAAATCTTAAGCAATTTGCTTTCAGTTGGAAATATTATTTGATTGATTTCATACCAGAATGACCACCAAGAGGAAGTATCATTATTCTACACAAAATGTCAGGTATGCTATTGCAAAGAATACCTAATTTAGAACTGCACAATTATGACAGGGTAGCTTGTACTTGTGCACAATGTTTCATTCAAAACCTAAGTGATAATGCATATTTTCTTAAGATACGTACAGTGAGATAGCAATTCATATGAACTATGACGCATCCAAACAGCGCCCCAAAAGATGTAACTCGTTTTCTGTTAAGAACCCCATTTTGAAAATTGGTACATGTATTAAGCACTGTCAGATGAAATACTAAAACAAAAATCATGGAGAATTTTTTTTTAGTTTTTGCAGAATTCAAGGTCAAATTTTACTATTTGACCTTGAATATATATTTATTCCAAAAAAACCACTTATTACATATCAAATGAAAGAGCATTTCAAAGGCTTTCCAACAATACCATGATTAACTTTCTAGGCTCTGTAGAACTGGAATTACTGTAATTTTAATGTTGTCCGACACACAAAAATTAACATTTTTCTTCATATTTTTGATTGCCATATCTCCAAAAGTTTTTGTCCCAGAAGTCTAATTTTTGGAGCAGCTTATTTTCTCAGCAGACCCAACAAGTTCACCAAGTATTTTCAAAATCGGTGACGGTCAGGTAAATTCATTGGTTGATTTTACATGGAATGACCCTAACATTGGTTGCAGACTCGTTAGTCTGGTTAGAAGTATAGTAAATGAAACCTATTTTTATATGTCTAAATACTGCTAATGAGATGCAAGGATGTGAGAGTTGCATGTGCACACTCACACCCTGTGATCGAGCAACCTACTTTGCATAAAAATGTCTTAATGCCAAAAAATTGTAATGGAAACACATGGCCAATGGATAGTGGAAAGAAGAGAACAACTTCATTGTACTGGATAGAGCTGTTTCCAGAACTCTAGAAACAGAAATACACATGGAAAACCATGGTCTGTTATTTGGTCTTTTAACAATTCTTACAAAAAGGCTTCAAGAGAACACCACAGTGAAAGCTTTAGGGGGTTGGGGCATTTTTTTTTAATGTTGCGCAGATTAGTCATTCCTCTACCCTTGATCAGGAGCTATTTCAGTAGCAATCAATTCCACAGCTGTAACCTCTTCATGAACGGCTCTGCTGCAAGGTCAGAGGGTACAAACTTCTCTGGCCATTTTGAACTGGTAAAAAACCTTGTTGGCCTCTCCCTGTTATTTTATGATGACACAAAAATGTCATCAAACAGCCTTGCACCACTAAACATCTCATTCCCTTTGTACGGGAGCAAAGAGAAGCAGAGAGAGAGAGAGAGAGAGAGAACAATGGTTTTTGTTATTCTGCACAGGTGCCAGCAAGACGGCTCCAGCTGGCAAAAGGGAAAGCTGACCTTGTTCTCTGAAGGGAGAGAAATGCAGCGACAGATTTATAAATGAAGCCAAATCCCGTGATCCACAGTAATTATGCAAAATTGCATATTGTTAATTTGAATAATTTATTCTGCTTTTGCTTGTCCTGTGGAGGGCCAATCAGCAATGCAGAGCCCTGGCCCCCCGAGAAACCTACTAGCTTTTTTATGGTTCACTGGGCACTGCCCACATACTTGAAATCCTATTTGCTAGAAACCTGCTCATAAAATACAAACTCTTGAGATTCTCCCCTCCCCCCTTTTAACATTATTTAACATTAAGGCTGAATTCTGTGCTGAATACCAAATCCACTGGCTTTTCTTTCCTTAAGCAGACTCATGGAAATGTACACAGCCACAAGTGATGGAAAACTGCTGAAAGCAAAGGTTTAAGCAACTTTGAGCAATGTGGAGTGCTTCCAGATGGAGGGCTCCTACCAGCACAATCAATCAGAAGGCACTGTGCAGCTATTCTGTCTTTTTCTCCTTAACAGATTTTCTGTGGTAAGTAAAAGGACAGAGGGAGCGGTAGGAAAACACAGCAGGGTTAAGAGTGGAAGAAAATGATGTCTGGCTACCCCGCTCAAAAAAATTCCATGAATGAGGGAAGGCAATGGCCTCATCCGGAAGCCTTGTCTGGAAGCACCCTTAATTACCATTAAAATGCTGAGAAAAATGAAACTGTACTAGTACTACAGATCATCAGGTGATCACTCGTGACCGAGTAAGATTGTCTTCCAGGATAAAAAAATTACAAAAAGAAAATTTTTAAAAGGAGGAAATTCTAAAGAAAATTGTGTAGACTCTAGCGATGGGTCTGTAAGTGACTGTGGAGGCCAATTCTAGATCCACACAGCTTCCCACAGTGAAGCAATGCTGTTATTTCAATGAGGGCCTCCAAACACACCAGCCCCCTCTTCTGAGCAATCATGCCTTCAGTTCTGGGGAAATGGTTTTGGCCCACTTTGATTGTACTTTACACAGGCAGACGCCACTCTGCCATGGCTGCTTTTGGCACAGATTTATTCATGTCTGGTAGCTTTATTTCTTGCCAGCTTGACAGCCTTTTGTGCAGATCCTGTCCTTCGTAGGAAAGTAATCTCATATTAGAACGAGCCCTTTCCAGGGATGTTGAAGAGTCACGAGTCGAGTCACGAGTCTTTGGACTCGAATCCAAGTCCTTGGTCCAAAATGGTGACTCCCGAGTCACTCCCAAAACTGACTCCACGAGTCCCTATTAAAATCAATGGAGTTTTCCCCCAACAAAATAAGGCTGCTTCAGATGTGTGGCTTAAATAAATTCTAGGCACAAGTGTGCCTTTTTATTTCAAAACTCTGCAACTGATTTTGGCAAGAACAGACCAGGCAGACAAACCCAAAATAACCAGGCAGGCAGAGGAGGCAGGGAACCCCAAAGCAGGCAGGCAGAGGCCTTTGTCTTGGACAATTCAAACTGTGGAACTGGTTAAGAAGAGACCAGGCAGGCAGAGGAGGCAGGGAACTCCAAACAGGCAGGCAGAGGCAGCCAAAACCAAAATGTCTGACACACCCCACAACAACACATCAATCAAAATAAATTTAAAACAATTTAAAAACATATATATATATATATATATATATATATATATTCTAGGAAGACAGAAACAGAGCACTATGGAAGGAAAGGACTCAGCAGTGGTGGTGACCTGCAAGGGGTGTGCAATGTTTGTTTTCCTGCCGGAGATCAACATGGCCTACACGTGCAACAAGTGCAAGCTGGTCACGCTGTTGGAAGAAAAGGTCAGAGGACTGGAGCAGCAAGTGTCAACCCTCAGGAGCATAAGAGAAAGCGAGGAGTTCTTAGACAGAACGGTGGATCTACAGCACCAAAGCACAGTACAGGAGCCAGAAGGGCAACGGCAGGATGAGGCGGAGTCGGAGACTGCAGAGGCAAGGGAAAATAACGCAGGGGGAACTCCCTGGAAAAGGGTGACTGTTAGGAGCAGAAGAACTACAAGACACTCTGCGCCTGTGGAAGCAGTGGAGCTATGGAACCGCTTCCATGTACTTGAGGACGAGAGCAGAGGACAGCCTGCAGAGGACGGATTACCGGGCACCCAACCTGACAGCGAGCAAGAGGCTGAGGGTCAGTCAAGTGGAGGCAATCAAACCAAGGCCTTCAGCAAGAGGAAGAGAAGAGTACTCGTAGTGGGAGACTCCCTCCTGCGGGGGATCGAAGCCAAAGTATGTCGCGAAGACCCATGGACTCGCCAGGTGTGCTGTCTCCCTGGGGCACGGATTAAGGATGTGACAGAGCAGCTGCCGAGGCTCATGCAGCCCACCGACACATACCCCTTTCTTCTCTTCCACGTGGGTACAAATGATACTGCCAAGCGGAGTTACAAAGAAATCACGGCAGACTTTGAAGAGCTGGGAAGGGAACTCAAGAACTTCGGGGCCCAGATAGTTTTCTCATCTATCCTTCCAGTACTTGGAAGAGGCATAGAAAGGGAAAGAAAAATACTCCGAGTGAATGACTGGCTACGAAGGTGGAGCCGACATGAGGGATTTGGATTCTGGGACCACGGGCTACACTTCCTGGAAGATGGACTGCTGGCAAAGGATGGGTTGCACCTCACAAGGACTGGGAAGAATGTGTTTGGCCACAGCATGAGGAACTTAATCAGGAGGGCTTTAAACTGAATCCAACAGGGGAGGGAGACATAAACTCGGGGGTACCAATGGAAGAAGGCCTCTATGCCACAATGGAGAGAACAGCTCCAGCGGTGCCCATTGATAGTCTACCACAAAATGTAGGGGGAAAGTCGGACTATAAAGCACATAGTCTTCGATGTCTCTATACTAATGCCCAGAGTATGGGCAATAAACAAGACGAACTTGAACTCTTGATACATGAGGGCAAGTACGACTTGATAGGGATAACTGAAACCTGGTGGGATGACTCCCATGACTGGAATACAGCAATTGAAGGGTATAACTTGTTCAAAAGGAACAGAAGCAACAGAAAGGGAGGTGGAGTTGCACTGTATGTTAAAAATACGTATCTCTGCACAGAGATACAGGAAGAGGAGCTTGGCAGCCCCATTGAGAGCATCTGGGTTAAAATAAAGGGGGCAAAGAATAAAGCGAACATGGCGGTTGGAGTCTACTACTGACCACCCAATCAAGGAGAAGACGAGGATGGAACTTTTGAAAAGCAAATTGCCAGTGTTTCAAGGAGGCACGATGTGGTAGTAATGGGAGACTTCAATTTCCCTGATATCTGTTGGGAGACTTATTCAGCCAAATATGGCCCCTCCAAGAAATTCCTGAGCTGTGCTGCTGATAACTTCCTCCTACAGAAAGTGGAGGAAGGAACTAGAGGATCGGCTATCCTTGACCTGATTCTAACCAACAGAGACGAGTTAGTGGATAAAGTGGCAGTTTCGGGAACTCTGGGGGAAAGTGACCATGTTATACTTGAGTTCTTGATTCTAACAGAAGCAAAAGCTGAGTGTAGCCAAACACGTACCCTGGATTTTAGGAAAGCCAATTTTAACACACTCAGAACAATGATTAGTAAGATCCCATGGCAAGTGACTCTCACGAGAAAGGGAGCCCAGGAGGGGTGGGAGTTTTTAAAAAAGGAAATTTTAAAGGCACAATTGCAAACAATTCCCACAAGGAAAAAAGGCAGAGGGCAACAGAAGAAGCCAATGTGGCTTCACAATAAAGTCAAAGATGACCTGAAAACAAAAAAGGACACGTATAGGAAGTGGAAGGAAGGACAGGCTACAGGGGAAGAGTACAGGCAGGTAGCACAGAACTGCAGGAATAGTGTCAGGAAGGCTAAAGCTGAGAATGAGCTAAGGTTAGCGAGGAATGCTAAAAGCAACAAAAAAGCTTTCTTCAGATACATGCACAGTAAAAGACAGAAGAAAGAACTGGTGGTTCAACTACGCAATGAGGATGGCAAATTGATAACAGAAGACAAAGAAAAGGCAGAAGTGTTCAATTCCTACTTCGGCTCGGTCTTCTCCCAAAAGAGGGTCTATGACCCCCCTGGCAAACCTGAAGTGCAGACTGAAGGGGCAGAATTGCAGCTTGAGATTGATAGGCAAATGGTCAAGGAGCACCTGATTACTCTGAACGAGTTTAAATCTCCAGGGCCTGATGAGCTGCATCCTAGAGTAATAAAGGAACTGGCAGAAGAACTCTCAGAACCACTGTCTATTATCTTTGAGAAATCATGGAGGACAGGTGAAGTGCCAGACGACTGGAGGAGGGCAAATGTTGTTCCCATCTTCAAAAAGGGCAGGAAGGAGGAACCTGGGAACTATAGGCCAGTCAGTCTGACATCAATCCCGGGGAAGATTTTTGAGCAGATTATAAAGAAGTCAGTCTGCAAGCACCTTGAAAACAATGCAGTGATTACTAGAAGCCAGCATGGATTTGTCAAGAACAAATCCTGTCAGACTAATCTGATCTCATTTTTTGATCGGGTAACCTCCCTTGTGGACTGTGGGAATGCTGTGGACATTATATACCTGGACTTCAGCAAAGCTTTTGACAAAGTGCCTCATGATATCCTGATTAGTAAGCTAGCTAAGAGTGGGCTAGATGGAACAACTATCAGGTGGATCCACAATTGGCTAAAGAATCGGACTCAAAGAGTGCTTATCAATGGTTCCTTCTCAAACTGGGGAGAGGTAACGAGCGGGGTACCACAGGGCTCGGTCCTGGGCCCGGTGCTCTTCAACATTTTTATTAATGACTTGGATGAGGAGGTACAGGGAATGCTTATCAAATTTGCAGATGACACAAAGTTGGGTGGAACAGCTAATACTCTGGAAGACAGAAACAAAATTCAAAGTGACCTCGATAGGCTGGAGCGCTGGGCCGAAAACAACAGAATGAAATTTAACAGGGATAAATGCCAAGTGCTGCACCTAGGGAGAGGAAACCAAATGCAGAGTTACAGAATGGGGGACACTTGGCTCAACAATACTACAAGTGAGAAGGATCTTGGAATTGTGGTAGATCACAAACTGAATATGAGCCAGCAATGCGACGTGGCTGCAAAGAAGGCAAATGCAATTTTGGGCTGTATTAATAGAAGTATAGCTTCCAAATCGCGGGAAGTGATAATTCCCCTTTACTCAGCACTGGGTAGGCCTCATCTTGAGTACTGCGTCCAGTTCTGGGCACCTCACTTTAACAAGGACATAGACAAACTGGAGAGGGTTCAGAGGAGGGCAACAAGGATGATAAAGGGACTGGAAACAAGGCCCTATGAGGAGAGACTGAAAGAACTGGGCATGTTTAGCCTTCAGAAGAGGAGGCTGAGGGGAGATATGATCGCACTCTTCCAGTATTTGAAGGGATGTCACACAGAGGAGGGCAAAGATCTCTTCTCATTCATCCCAGTTTGCAGGACACGGAATAATGGGCTCAAGTTACAGGAACCTAGATTCCACCTAAACATCAGGAAAAATTTCCTGACTGTCAGAGCAATAAGACAATGGAATCAACTACCTAGGGAGGTGGTGGGCTCTCCCAGTCTGGAGGCATTCAAGGTGCGGCTGGACAGACATCTGTCAGAGATGCTTTGACCTGGATTCCTGCATTGAGCAGGGGGTTGGACTCGATGGCCTTGTAGGCCCTTCCAACTCTACTTTTCTATGATTCTATGATTCTATGAAATCTCAACACATCGTTGGGGCTGCGCTCCTGGTAGCTGTCCATAGTGGCCGAGCAGCGGCGCGCCTCGCTTCCATGCGCTATTCACCGGTGATCGCGCTCCTCTCCACTCCTGGCACAGCCCAGGGATATTGAAGAGTCCTTGGCCTCGAATCCCGAGTCGAGTCTCGAGTCCCATTAAAAATATTGGGACTCGAGTCCGAGTCGAGTCAGAGGGGGGACTCAGTCCGACTCACGAGTCGAGTCTGAGTCCCCATCCCTGGCCCTTTCCCCTTAAAAGTCATTCCAGTACATTGCTGTTCCTCATATACATTTCCTGTTCCCCCTGAAGGGTTGCCAGGTAGAAGAAACTAGACAAGATGACAGGCTGCACTCTTCCTCTCCCGAATGTATGGATCCAGACTCATTTGAGATCGTGTGTTAATTTGGTTGCAGGGAATCTAGGTTCAACTCCTGCCCTGCCCTGCCCTGCCCTGCCCTGCCCCCCAAACTATGTTGTGGGAAAGCCTGGGGTTTCTTGGAAGCTCATCCATGAGAAAGTTCCTCTGTGAGAAGATCAGCAGTGACAAATGTGCTTCCCTGAAAGAAAAATAACCTATCACTTGCTGTCCATCTTCCCTTGCAGGGGAGTGTTGGCTGTGATCCAGGCTGACATCCAACAGGCCCAGTCACATAAACTGAGTGGGAATGTGGGCCTAGGACACGTCCTAAAATCCTGTTCTATGTACTGCGCTTCCATCCCAGCTTGTGGGTTTGACTGACCACAATTTAGGAAAATCTCTTGACAGCTCCCTTTCTCATTTTGGGGTGAGGTGACAGTCCTTGCCTTTGCATTTTCTCAGCATAGCTGAGCAAGTGACTGGCATGTATACCCCACTCCAATCTGCACTGGAAAAGGATAAATGAAGCCTCTGTTATCCTACACATGGATGCCCTTCAGTCACATGGAAAATAAAATGGCTGATGCCATAGCAACCACTCAGTGCCAGGATGTTGCAGCTCCAGGGCTGCAGCATGCCAGCTCAGATTAGGATTTTAAGAGGATGAAAATGAAGGGGGTGGGAAATACTAGAATCAGGACACAGCTGAGCTAAGGCAGAGAAAAGATTATGTTACATTAATTACATTCTGCTAAAAGGGTTTATAGTACTTTGGTAAAAGTGATGTAGGGACATTCAGCTAACTACAACACACACACACACACACACACACACACACACACCACACCTCCAGTGTCAGCTTCCAATTATTTCTGTGTCCTGTAAATGCACAAACACCATTGGGCCTAAGTCTCAATTCTCTCACCACCACCTTCCAGTCATAAACAGAATAATGCTCCTGATGCAATGAGCAGTTGGGGGAGAACTGGACTTGTGCTGTGTGCAGCATGCAAACAACCCCCGCCCCAACATTCTCCAGCTTATAAGGAGAACAAAAAGCAGTGAAAACTCCACAAGTGAAAGAGTTGCCCTGTTGAGAGGGAAATGAATTGTATTCTCCCCACCAGGATAATGTCGCTGTCAACATACCAATTTCTCTTATGTTGTAACAAAGAGCTCAGACTTCAGATGAGGTGACCATTTTGCAAACCGAATGCCATCAGTTAATGTTGATGCTTGGCTCAGGTTTTGATAAATAAGAGATGTGTTGGAAATTTGTTGTTCTCAAATGAAGGAAATCCATTATATTCAGTTGGGACTGAAATGTCCTGGACAATCCCTTATAAACTCAAATTTACACCTTTACGGCTGGGCAGAACCAGACATGATGACAAACAGGGCTGCAATCCAAAATGTCTCCCCGCACCCCCCAAGTAACATTGAGAGATACTCAATATATCAAGTGACAGCATGCTGCCAATTTCTCCATCCTAGCTCCATTTCATTAGCTACCACTTATGGCAATAGAGAAATTCATAGCATAACAGTGTTGTCACATCACATGCTGAGCACCCCTATTGTTTATCTAGCTAGCATTTATCAGATGGGCAACTTGTGGCCCTCCAGATGCTTTGGCCTACAACTTCCATCATCCATCACCATTGGCCATGCTGGTTAGGGTTGATGGGAGTTGTAGGCCAAAACATCTGGAGGGCCACAAGTTGTCCAGAATAGTTTTGACATGTTCCTATCTCAATGCCTGTGGCTCACGCTGGCTCAGCTTGGCTGAGTGTGGAAAGCTAAGCAGGGTCAGGCCTGGTTATTACTTGGATGGGAGACCCCTCCTCTAGTTTCCTGCATTGAGCAGGGGTTGGACTCGATGGCCTTGTAGGCCCCTTCCAACTCTATGGTCCTATGATCCTAAGAGTCTTACAATTAAATATCCCTAGACATCCAGCCATGCTGGATCAGATCTAAGGCCTACCTAGCTCAGCATTCTGTTCACACAGTGGCAAAAGGGATGCCTATGGGAAGACCATCAGCAGGTCTCAGTGCAATAGCACCCTCCCACTCATGCTCCCCAGCAACTGGTATAGAGAGGCATACTGCCTCTGATACTAGAGGTAATATATAGCTTCATGACAAGTAGCCATTGATAGTCTTATCCTCCCTCATGAATTTGTCTAATCCCCATTTAAAGCCATCCAAATTTGTGAACATCACTACACGTGGTAAATGCCAGAGTCTAACTATGCACTGTGTGAAGAAGTACAGATGGGCCTCCAGGAAGCCCAAGAGGACATGAAAGCAATAGCTCTCTCTGGCTATTGCCTCCAGTAACTGGTTTTCAGTGACATACTGAGGCTGTTCACATATAATGGTGGCAAATTGGGGGTTAATTAATACACAATTTGCTGTGGCCATGCTGGGCACGTTCCACAGACATTTTGAATATTTATCCCCCGATCAGACCAGGGTTTGCTACATGATGTCCAAACCCAGACACTATGGCCTGGTTTTCATGTAAAAAAACCCCCTGAGTATGGGTTGAGTATGGATTGTTGTTAAATCGTGGGTTGTTACATGCAAACCCTGCACTATGGTCAACCATGAACAACCCAGGAACGGAACCCTTGGTTTGTTGTTGGGTTGGGAACTCTCGGTTGCTCATGGTTAACAAACCCATAGTTAAATCATAGTGCAGGGTTTGCACGTAACAACAACCCATGATTCCACAACAACCCATACTCGGGGTTACTGTTATGTGAGAACCAGGTCTATAGGTTAATCATGGGTTAAAAGAACTCAGTTAACCTAACTACTAATTGTTGGTTAACTGTGGATTCTTTAACTCACAATTAACCTAATATTGTCTGGCTTCAGACATTATGTAGCAACCCCTGATCAGACTGATTGTGGCTGAATATTTAAAATGGCCACAGAATGCACCTGGCATGCACTGGCAAACCTATGATTTGCCACCATTACATGTGAACCATGTCACTGTCTCTGGACTTATTGATAGATCTTTCCTCCATGAATCTAATTCCCCCTTAATGCTATCTAATCTAATAGCCACCATGACAGGGTGTAGATGTTATAGGGGAGAGTGAGCCACAGGGCCAGTTTTCAGGACTAGACCTCATGATGATACAGACATTTGCCCTGCTGCCTTTCTGCCGGAGCCTTGTGGCCCTCTCTGCATCTTCCATCTAGCTACCACGCACACACACACACACACACACACACTGCAGCCTGTCACCACTAATGTATTCCGTTCTCTTTAAGCCAAAGGAAAGCTGATAGGAAAAGCAGAGGCTCAGCGTACACTTCGTGGCCACTGCCCCAATAGTGTCCTGAGAGCGAGTGTTCCCCAACCTGAATAGAAAGAGGGCAATAGGGCTGCAAGACCAAAGGAATGTGTGGAGACCAAACTGCAAGGAAGTATTAACTTCCTCAACTTACCGTTTCCATGCTTTTGGGGTATATGAGTGAAATTGCTTTAACTCTTCTTTTAAACTAAAGGTTTTATGACCCCAGAATTTCCTTGTTCTTTGAAATTGAAATTCACTGAATTACATGAGCCCTATTGGGGGCAAGAACAGCAAAATTAATCTTCATTGTGGCTCTATAATACGTAGCATTTATACTGCACCTTGATTTGTTGAAAGCTCTCCTGTCTGAGCCTCCCCAGGTAGGGGTACATTGAACCTACCCTTCTCCATGGCCTACATGAACAAACTCTCCAATAAAAGAGCACTTTTATGTGCCCATCATCCTGCCTTCTCTCCATCCACTGTTTCCACGGCTGACTTCAAGTCATCTATATCCCACCCTTTGTCCTCTTCTCTGCATCCCGTCCTCACCGATATCCTCCTCTTGCCTCTCATCTCCTTCCTTCTTCCTGCTCTGTTCCCCTTCTCATCTTTCTGCCTCAACCCTGTGATTCTGCCTCATCGGGCTTTATTCCGGTCTCCGTTGCTGCCCCAACCCCCATAGCCATAGCTGTGGCTCACTGGGCTGGTGCGCAAGTAGATGGCATTCCAGGGTGCCATCACTTCCTGGTACCATAACTCATAGCTGTCCTGGCTATGATCTATTGCTGTCAGAGTGGAGCCAGTCCATGCCAGTGAGTCCCAGCAGCTCCCCACAACTTCACATATCCCAGTAATCCTTACATCAACCCTGTAAGGCAGGCCATTTTTACTATTATCCCCTATTATTCCTGTATTTTATTATTAATGCCCACTAGTTCAAAAAGTGTACTAGGCATACAGTTGTTATCTCCATCTTGCCCACAAACAGTGGTGGTGGTGGTAAAACTGAGATAGAAGAGCTTATGACAGCCCTGTTATGTAGACCACTGTTCTCACAGACTACAAAACAGTGAACATGGCAGAGAGGAGCCCTACAATAAGTGAGCTAAGCCAGAGACTACAAATCATCTGAAATCATAGCAGCTCCTCTCTCTCTCTCTCTCTCTCTCTCCCCCCTCTCTCACACTCACACACACACACACACACGTGCAGCAGCATGTCATGTGCAAACCCATGCAGAGTACTTCATAAATACTCACAGCCGCTTCCTTTTCCCTATCTACTGTCTTCTGTTGCTGCAGCCTGTTGACTCTGGCAATGGCAACTTTTCCTTTGGGAAGCAGTGAAGCTTTAATCTGACAAATAGACTTGTGTTGCAAAACATGCCCTTAGTTAAATGACTGATTAAAATAGCAACCTTGAAACCTCAGATTTTCTCAAAACCAGCAAAAGGTTTGTACTTTGCAATATCCTTGCATTTTTGCCATAAACTGTCAAAAGGAGAAATTTAAGATATCCCTTAGTGGGGCACAAAAACAATTGCAAACACAGATACCTGCTTAGCAATGCAGTGTTTAAACTGCTGTTGCTCAGCAGTTCTTCATCAGAATTGTCTGAACTCTGGTCAAATGATACCCCTTCACCAGGTCGATTTTCTATAGGAGAAAACTATACAAAATTTCATGACAGAACAAATTGTCTTGATTTTATGATGAATAGAATTTTCATACTTTGTAAGGACAGAGTGCTCAAAAAGCCAAACACTTTAAACTAGAGAAGCACTGTTCACACAACTGAATATGCATACAATGAATGCCCATGGGGGAATTATGGTTACAAGCCACACCCCAATCTATCTGCATTCACTGTACCAGTTCCCGGCCAATCATAAAACATCCTATGTTTGTACCACCTCAGGACTGTATAAATGGCAGGGGAGGAGGGAACCCCATTGCAGGTGGCAAACTGGGGGAGGCCAGTCCCAACAGACAGTACAGCGAATGCATGTTAAGATGGCTTGCTGCTGCGATTCTGCTCCTTTTCTAGGCATGTTGTGTTGTCTGAACAGAGCTAGAGTTACACTCTCCATGGTACCCTGCTCCCCCAACATACATTTTGGCTGAGAGGAAGCCTCCTTCCAGCAGCCCTTCAGACTCAAGTTTCAAGTGCAGCATTCTTTATACAATCCCTTGAATTAAGGGTTCAGCGCTGCTGGAAGCCCTGACAAGGTAAAAGCCACCCAGTTGTGTAGGTCTCCTAGACAAATCACTATTTGTAGTTCAATAAGGGGAGATTTTTCTTTATTTTTTAAAATCCCTTTTGAAATATTGCTTAATAAGAAATACATTTATAAGAGAAAAGAGGCGATGCCCTGCCGAGTGGCTTTGCAAAAAATAAAAAGTAAATGGCAGAGGACACATTTAATTGTAAATTCAGTGGGTCCAAATTTAATCTCTTCTGCTCACCGCTAAAAGGGTGGAGTGCTTTGTAACTGGGTCTCTTCTGGGCTTTGGGAGCTTGGATGGGTCCCGTTTGACTCCTCTGTGAGGAAACCACATTGTCAGTAAAGTTATAGTCAGAGGAAGAAACCAGCTGTAGCTGTGTTGGGTTAGAAGAGTTAAAAATAGCAGCGATCAGCAAACAAACAAAAATATTGGTATCTTGGTTACTGAAGGGAGGAGATCTGACTGAATATGCAGCACTGAAAGCGGGTGGGATGGGCATGGGACAGCCATTTTTGCATAGCCACTTTTCTAACAGTTACATTTTACTGCTTCTCCTACTGAAGAGTAACACTGGGTAGAATTTGTAATGCTATAACAACTGTAAAACCCAAACATCCCATGGAAAAATGGTGCTCCCATTTGGAGAGCTCAAACTTTTGTACATTCTGGCCTTTGTCACAAAATCCCAGAGGTTTGAGAACAAAGGATACGCTCCCAAAATAAAAGGATGGGTGGAAGTTGGAGGAAGTTTAGTATGTATCTTAAGCTGGATTGATTGTGTGCCTCCCACCACCACTCTGGTCCATACGCACCCCCTCTGGGTCCTCTATGTTATAATCATTTTCATTTCTCTTCTCGAAAACCACACACAAAAGGACACAGTTACGCTTCCATAGGGATGGATGGGCATTCTCTCCCCTTAAAGAAAAGTGAGCCAGTTCCATCCACCTGGCAATTCCTCCCAATGGTCCTCTGCCATTTGTATCTAAGAATTCAGAATTTAACTTCTCATGTCTCCCAAGCTGGTTCTTTCAGCAGCTCCACTCTGAATTATCATACTGAATCTACCATTTCTCTAGAGCACAGAACTGTACACAGAACATTCAGGGCCCTCCCAATTACCGGCATCAGTGCAAGGAGAAATAATGTCAAAGTATATAAGAGTAGCTGCCCATTTTTCAAGGATCCCCTGTGCATCAGACAGGTGAGCCGCCCATCCAAGCAGTGGAAGCAGGGTAGCCAGAGGAGCCAAATAAATGCTTATTGAAGCTATTCCTTTCCTGAAAGAGAAAATTCCCAGCAGCTGTTCCAGAAGTTATCATCATCATCATCATCATCATCATCATCATCATCATCGGCCGTGTTTGTCTCTCTCTGGGTGCAAGAGTCCACATTGGTTTCATTCTAAATGCATTTCACCAAGTCCTGATATATCACCTCGGACCAATGACTGGGCTTCACAGAAACAAGATGGCTGGAGGGAGAAGCTTCAAATGGGGTAGCAATGGGCCACAAAGGCAGGCTCCTTAATCTCATGCTCTTTGCACCAAACTGTGTACCAGCACTAATTAGGCTATTCCCAGACAAATTGCAGCCCTTTCTCCATATGCAAAAAGGCAACTTCCCAAAAGCCAGACCCACCCACCCACGTACTGTCTTGTTTCTCATAGACGTCTGTTCCCCAAGTGATGTCAGATGCCAGTTTTATTTGAGAACCAGCATGGGGTCTGTCCTGTCTTTTCTTATTAAGGAGATTCCATGAGTGAGGTAGTATTCCCTCTGCAGGAAGGCATAGAAATAATCAGAGATGAGCAAGATCTGCAGGAGAGAAAAAGGACAAACACAAGCAAGAGTGACACCAATTCCTTCAAAACAAAACGGCTACATTTCCAAATCAAGAGAGATTGCTCACATTTATTTATTTATTTATTATATTTATGAATTGCCCATCTGGCCAGACATGATCAGAAATGACCAAACACGGCCAAAGTCTGTGGTTTCTATTTACCCAACTATTATAATCACAAACCAACTCACAAATCAGGAAGGGGTTTTAAGCCATGAACAACCTCACCATGAACATAAATCATCATCATCATCATCATCATCATCATCATCATCACCACCACCACCACCACCACCACCACCATCATCATCATCAAATCAATTCCTTTAGAATGGCCACGTTAGTGTGCTACAGAAGCAGGGCAAAGTAATGTTATGTTATCATATTTTATATTTTTATCCTGAAATGCTCAATCCACACAGGGGCAACCACAAGAGCTTGCCAAACCCAGCATCAAATATTTATATAATAAATACTGGATGAACCTCTTAGAGACATGCAGTGCAAACCTATGTAAGTTTACTTAAAAGTAGGTCCCACTGTGCTCAATGAAGTTTAATCTTCATTGTACATAGGACTGCAGCCTACCTGACTAACTGGGGCATGAGCTTACACAGGAAAGTGCCTGCTTCATCGAGAGGAGGGTAGGCAACCTTATTCAGCCATGGGCACATTTGGCAATTTGAGAAACTGTTGTGGGCCCCACCACAAAATGCCTGCTCTGGGAGGCATAGCAAAGGACTAGTAACTTGCCCAAAAAGACTGAGTACAAGGCAGAGGTGGGATTTGAGCCCAAACGCACTAAACAACTCCTTTGAACTGACAGTTTTCAGCACCAACAGAAACCTAGTCACAGCTGCTGGTAAGAAAAAGTGGGAGGGGTAGGTCACCTTGCCGGGCACGAAGAAAGGAGCATTGGTGCTCACGGGGACCACACTGCCTGCTCCTGATCTAGAGCTAGCTGAGAGGTTAATAGCGGTGCTATGGAGCCAGCAGCTGTTTGAGGATGCCATGTGCTGATGGTGGGCCTGATTACAGGGCTGTTGTAAGGACTACTGAGACATAAAATGCTCTGAACACTCTCAATTGCTACATGCATGCTAAGTATCATTATCAGATGAATGAAGTGGATGACGGTGGTGGTGGTTATATGAACTTTCTCCCTGCCCATTTTCTGTGTGCAGGGAGTTCTTCATATGGGGGAACATTCAAACATATGAATGAGCAGCCCACCAAGAGCTGCAACACATGATCTGGCTGATTACGCAGCTCAAATCTGAGGCAGAAGTAAAAATGACGAAGGAGGAAGAACATAGTCTGTATGTGTAAACCTTCCTGGAATAGGGCTCACTGTTTTGCTTCTGAGGGCATCTTTGTCTCCCCCACAAAGGGTATGGCTTGTTTTTGTAGAAAGCAGAGCCAAGAACTCTCGCCATACCCCCATGGTGACTTAACTGAAGATGGATAATTCTGGAGTTAGATCAGTGTTACATACTCCTGGTTATCAGAATAGTGTGTGCAGTTGCCATATGGAAATAAGGTGTGCCCTTCTGTATAATATTTATGGCCCATGGAGTGTGTGTGGGGTGGTGGTGGTGGAAATAAAGCGGCAGGAGGGTTAAGGTGGGACCACAATGACAGGAGCTGGCGGGAGGGTAATGTTAAGGTGTCACATGGAAATGGAGACAGAAATTGATTTGAAACCCCGAACTGAGCCTCCCTTTCCTGCTATAGGCGACCCTTCATTCTCAATGCCCTCTGTTTTGAAGCAAAGAAGCTTCTTAAGAGTGCAATCCTATAGCAAGAAAATGGAAAGTTCAACAAGTTTTCTCTATCACTGAATGGTATAAAGAAGTGTGGGATATGGCTTTAAATTATATGTTAACTTGTAATATCAAATGTAAAAGGGGACAATTAAAAACAATTTAAAGGATATTTGAGGTTTATTTTTGGATTCTGTGTTAAATAAGGGGAAAGGGAGTAGGCCGTGTCAAGATATGTTGTATTTTTGGAATAATGAATAACTATAGATTATAGAGACAGAATGTATTCTATGGTCTTGTGGTGATGGGAGCACCATATAAGTTGTATGTTTGTTATTTGGTTGTTTTATATATTGTTCAAAAAATTTAAATAAAAATTAAAAAAAGAAAAGAAAAAAGAATGCAATCCTATGCAAGTTTAGATGGAAAAAAGGCCTACAACTCCCAGCATGCCCCAGCCACCTATGCTAAGAGTTGTAGGCATGCTGGGAGTTGTAGGCCTTTTTTCCGTCTAAACTTGCATAGGATTGCGCCTTTAGCTTCTTAGAAAGGTGAAAAAGAAAATATGGGATATAGCAATCAATGAAAAGTTGACACAAAAGTTAAGATTGTATAGAGGAACAAAGAAAAAAGATACTTTTAAGAAGGATTGGTGACAGTACATAGAGTATATGAAAAAAGATTCAAATAGTAGATCAATGTTGATGGAAGCGTATAAAAAATTGTGGGATTCATGAAAATAAGTAGTTTATAAAGAACTGAAATATAATAATCTAATGTGGATTGAGTGGGGAGGGTTTGGGGTGGGTTTATGTATTAATATTGTTAAGTTTTATTTGTTGTTGCTGTTGTAAAAAAGAGAGAGAGAGAGAAACGGTGAATGACCTCAGTAGGGACACGCTGTGGACATACACCGAAGAGTTAAAGTAAACATCAGTCAAACAATGCCACATAAAATCTGAAATGACTCTGAATGGCCATTTGAATTTCCCACATCAAAACCCAGCACTTTGGCCTAGTTCATACACACAGCACATGAGGAGATAAACTAGTGTGGACTGTGCCACTTCAGACTGCAGGTAGAGACTTGCATAATGGAATACTCCTTCTTACCAAAATAAATACTTGTGTACATAAACAATTAGCATGCCAGAGAAAAGGGTTTTAGAGCAGCATTCTCTCTGCCATGTAATTTCCTATGCAGTAGGATTATCTTTTTCATGGGGGAACATTACATCATGTAAACCCTCATCTACATTCTAAGTGGTACAGTCAAAGACACAGGAGAACTAGGCTGCTATTGGCTCCATAGAAAACAGGCTTTCTATGACTGTCCTATCTTAAGTGAATCAAGGACCTAACCTAAGGTGATGTCACAAGCAGGTCACCCCCTTATATATACTGCATGTCCTGACTGAACATTTCTCCTCTGGGCTTTACCAGAGTTACTGCACTGAGAACAGATGTGAGATCACAGAACTGAACAGTCTGGTTTGGCATTAGCTTTTCAGTGATCGAGCAGTGTTGGTGCAAGCAACGATAAAGAACTCTATGGGGGAAACACTACAAAGACTCTTCTGCTGACAATGCAACACAGCGGGTTTTCTACCTACAGCGCAACATGCAATCACAGGAAAAAAGTAAAAAATGAAAATATCCAGCCAGCTACATAGGGCAGCCAGCCAGCAATACTACTTGACTCATGAACTTGGGCAAAATGTAGACACGGTTATGCTCTTTCGTGCTTGCTGCTACTTAGCTGATGCATGTCATCTGGATGTGTAAGAGGCAGGAAATGTCACGCAACACTGCTGTTGTCACAATATTTCTCTACTATGGACTTGAACAGGATGGTGCCTATATAACTTCTAATTCCTTAGAAAATACTGGACAAAGTGAAGAACTGCAACTGGAGGTACACTTTCCTAGGAGTATACCCCCCCCCTGCCCTGAACTCAGTGGAATTTCTTTCTGAGTAACCATGGACATGATCAGCCTGCTGGTGAAGATGCAGAATAGCAGCAAGAACAAACTGTAGGCCTCACAAACGAGGTTCAGGAGCACTCAGCACGTCTGTCCAGCCTGCAGGCTCCTTTGTCCCCCACAGAGCATTTCTACTTTAATTTATTAAGAAAGCTGCTAGCCCTCATGGCAATGTCATAGGAAGCTGCCTTATAACAAGTCAGAACACAGGTCCATCTACTTCAGTATAGTCTACATCGAGTAGCAGCAGCTTTCCTGTGTTTCAGACATGCTACCTAGGAATGCCAGAGATTGAAACTGGGACCTTTTGCAAGCATAAAAGGCGTTCTACCACTGAGCTATAGTCCTTCTCCAAATTTGAAAGAGGTAGTCCCACTTTTCCCTGGTGCAAGGCCCCATCTGGGAGTCAAATCCAGGATATTTTCCCAGGACTTCTTGCACCCAGGCAGGGCCAGCCCTCCCATGAGGCAGGGTGAAGCCCCTGCCTCAGGCAGTGGAGCAGGAGGAGCAGCAAATGGTGCCCCTTCCGCCCACCCTGCCAGAAGGGCCTGCCACCGCTGCCTCCAGCGGATGCTGCGGAGAGCCCAGCCAGCTGCTCTCCCAACTGTGGCATTTGCTGCATTGGGAGAGTAGAGCTGGCGGGGCTCTCTGGAGCAGCCACCCACTCAGTGACGCTGGCAGGTGCTCTGGATTGCCCCACTGGTGCCACTCTGCTGCCATTTGCCACAATTAGAGCGCGACTGGTGGGACTCTCTGGAGCAGCCACCCACCCTCCGTTTCACTCTGAGAGGATCCTCAGAGCAAAACAGAAGACAGGCAGCTGCTCTCAGCCACCCGCCCTTTGGCTCGCACTGAGAATCCTCTCAACGCGAGGCACAGGAGGGGTTCTCTGGAGAGCTGCATCAGCCGAGGAAGTAGCTGGTGTGGCTCTTCAGGGAGCCAGCCAGGCTGAAATGCCTGGCTCTGAGGGGTCCTACCTCAGGTACAATTTGGATAAGTATCCAAGGACTCATAGCTCTCCAAGATCAGCTATGAAACTGACATTCCTGAAACTCTTTGTAACTGGTGGCCATGTTCAGATGATCAAGACTGTGGCTTTATAAACTGAGATGTGCATGAGCTTCAGACAACTGAACGCTTTGCTCCTCCAGCAGTGAAATAAACCAGGAATTGCAGTTAACCATAGCTTCCTGTTACATCGAAACTGATAAATTATGGTTAATGTCTTCCAAACAAGACAGAATATGAAACCATGCTTTAAAGTTGGCTTCCATATCCTGGCTTGTTTGGAAGCCATTAATCATAGTTCTCAGTCTGGACATTAACAGGAAGCTATCGTTAACTGTGGTGATAAGGGAGGAGCAAAGTGGCTGTGGGCAGGTGCCTGAAGGTTGTGCATATCTCAGCTTATTAAGGAGAGATCCTGATGGGCAGAACACAGCCATTTTCTCCAGCTTTGTACAGAAGAGTCACATCAATTCTTATTATGTAAATCTTATTATTGTGTAAAAAGGGCAACCTTTTTGGCCCCAAGGGCTGCAAACAGTACTTGGTGGCAGGTTGCGGGCCACTTGCGCATACACACACACACACACACACACACACACACACACGCATACACACACACTGTCCCACCCACCAATCTCAGCATGCAGGGATAGGGAGGCTTAAACCTCAGGTCACAGAAGGCAAGGCTGCCTGTTGACCACAAGTTGCCCACCCCTGAGTTTAAGTATCTCAGATTTTTTTCTAGACAAGCCTAAGAATGCTCAGTGGAAATGGCCAACTGCAGCCTCAAAGTAGTTATGACACAATGTGAAACATGCCAATCCCAGAGAGTAACAAAATAATTTTGTAATTTTGTTAACATTAAAAAGAGAATTCAGTTACTTTTGGGAGAAAACTGAAATCAAAGTGGTCTGCAAGAAATTATTCAGAAACTAACACGAGGTCAGCAACAAGGAGATGTTTAATTCTTGTTGCTACAGGGCAGAAATAGATGTGAGGAAGAAATTTCGAGAGGGGACCTAGTCTAAAAGCCAAGATTTCCACTAAAGTTTGGATTGCCTTGAAGTTCACGGCATAAGGGGAACAAAACAAGACTGACCCCTCCATTGCATTCAACTAGGTTACATGCAGCAAAGACGCACAAGTTATGCCAGGCCCATAGTCACAGCTATAATTCCCAGCTCCCAGTCCACCTCACTGCAACTGGTCCATAGCAAAATCTACTTAAGGCAAAATAAATTCTGATATTATGAAACAGCACACCCCGACTCAATGAGCTTTGCTACTAAGCTGGTGATTTGCAACAATGGCAAGACAGCTGCAGTGCCATCTTCCATTTCTTATGATTCCCCTTTTAGCGACAGCGGAGCACTGGGAAAGGGACGCTGCACACTGATGAGTGCCAAGCCAGGTAAGGGCCAATGGGTCTAGCAGGCTGGTAAGGCAGGGAGGAAAATCCATCTATGATAGAAAGTAGCTGCTGTTCTGACCTTCTAAGCTCCAAATCAGGTTCTTGGGAGAATACTATTCAGATAAGAAGACCCTGGATTTTCTTTTATGAGAAGAACCATTCTCATTTTTATAAGAAGACCCATGCTCCGTTTTTTCTCAATTCTTCAAGCAAGTATTTTTGCCATGCAGATCTGGGGCCAAAAGAGAGACAAAAAACCCAATCCAATATGCACTACATGGACAAATGTTGCCATATTCCACTTCTACGATGGATATTAGCTAGGCAAGACTGTGTGCACAGAACATTAAAAAAATCTGCACCAAGAAATGCAAGATTCTGTAATCTGAATAAATTATGCAAATGAAGTATATCTGCCTATATTTTTCTTATTTTGCATACTTTATTCAATTTGTTCTAATCATGGGGAAGGGCAAAGATCTATATGGGGCACCTTACCAATGGAAATCCAATTCAACCCCATCTGACTCTGGAGATTTCACCAATTATACACACATAGACACACTCCCGTCTATTTTTTGCAGACATAAATGAAAGCTGAGATTCCACAGACGTTGATTTCTGTGTCCAGTACCAAATCCAATACTTTTTTGTGTGTGTTTGTGCAGCATCAAAGAACAGCCCAGAGGTTAAGTCACAAGGAACTTGAGAAGGTTACTTAACTCTCAGCCGCCACCTAGTTTCACTAACCTGTCCTATGTTGAATGTCAATGTGATGGCGTAATAAAAATTGGAGTTTGCACTTCCTGCATAAATCCAGAGATGCCATAAAACCGGGAAGAGTAGGGAGCAGACAATGAGTACACAGGAAAGGATGAAGACATTCCGTAGGACTGCAACAAAAAGCAGAGGCGTCATTAAAATTGGTTAACTGATATACTAATGTGTCCTTGGCTTTGTACTATATTGGCTACAATGGGGTGGCAGATACTAATTTAGGGGGTGGTTCTAGAGACAGCTGCTATAGAAATCCCTCTGGTTAAAATCAGTAATTAACTGCAATTCCTGCAGGGGATGAAAGCTTTGACAAGTTTATTCTGCGCTGATTTCCCAATTTCATAGCCCCCGCTTCCACTTCTTGGATTGAAGCAGGTGCAAAATGTACAAGCAATACAACTGGTGGATAAGGGTGGGGAAAGCTAATTCTGGACTGAAATCTTCCTGTTCTAAACTACAATGAAATATTTTGTGCAGCTCATGCAGGGTATTTCCTTTTCCTTTTTAGACGCACTAGTCACAAGAACACATGAATATTCAAATAATGAATATTTGTTGCTTGTAAAACATTTTTATTTACTTACAGAGCAATCTTATGGCCCCTAGACAGCATCTAGAGGGCCATCGGATATTTCAGAGACCCAGCTCCGAGGTCAAAAACAGCTCCGACCTCGGAGCTGGGACTCTGCGCTCAGAGCGCCCTCTCCCCGACCTCACAGCCAGCACAGAAAGAACCACACTGGCTGTGGCTCCGAGGTTGTAACAGCGACCTTGGAGATGGGGTGAAGAGGGTGTTCTGGGGGGCAGGGTGGGGAGGAGACCAGGGTTGCCAAGATACAATGTATCCCGGTGGCGCCCCAGCCTCCTTGCCTCCCCGTCTGAAGCGCCTTAGCTAGACAGCCCAAATCAGTCATCTAGCTGAGTTGCAGAATGGGAGGAGCGCGGAGGCAACCTTCACCTCCGCGCTCCTCCTGCCCTGCATAGGATGCCTGTAATCCTCTGAGTTCGGAGGCTTACGGGCATCCCATTGGATTATGCCCTACTTATTTCCAGTATTTATATATCACCTTGGAACAAAAAACATTCCCAAAGTGATTCACAAACAAAAGCAGTTTTGGGGTTGTATCCAGGCTTAGTCATGCTTAGAGAAGGCCCATGGAAATCAATTTGACAAGTTAGTCAATTTGACTAACTTAAGTTCTTTGTAGTTCAATGGTTCCACTCTCTAAGCATGACTAAGCCTGGATCCAACTCAATACATATTCAAACAAGAAAACATTAAACAATTTAAAAACAAAATTTAAATTTTAGGGATGCTTCGACTTGGATTCCTGCATTGAGCAGGGGGTTGGACTCAATGGCCTTATAGGCTCCTTCCAACTCTACTTTTCTATGATTCTATGAAATTCAGAGCAACAGACTTTATTTATTACTAGCTTTTTTTTACCCGGCGTTGCCCGGGTGGTCCTTTTCCTATAGGCACTCTTTGTTCGAAATTCCTTAAGGTAGCTGTCCGCTGTGAAATCCCTGCTCCCCCCCGCCCCAGGACTGCACAATGAAATCCCTGCTTCCCCCCATGACTATGAAATTCCAGCTTCCCCTCTCCCCGGGACTATGCAACAATGAATTCCCTGTTTCTTCCCCCCTCCCCCCTGGGATTATGCAATCAAATCCCCGCTTCGCCCCTCCCCCAGAACTGCACAACAATGAATTCCCTGTGCTCCCCCCGGTACTACACAATGAAATCCCTGCTTCCCCCCCCCCCCCGGACTATGTAGCAATGAAATCCCTGTCGTCGTCCCCCAGTACTACACAATGAAATCCCTGCTTCCCTCCCCCCCCCGGGACTATGCAACAATGAAATCCCTGTGTGTGTGTCCCTGGGACTACGCAATCAAATCCCTGCTTCCCCTCCCCCCTGGGACTATGCAACAATGAATTCCCTGTGTCGTCCCCCCCCCCCGGGACTACGCAATCAAATCCCTGCTTCCCCCCTCCCCCGGGACCGCACAACAATGAATTCCCTGCACCCCCCCTGCAGGACCACACAATGAAATCCCTGTGTGCCCCCCCCCCAGGAGTACACAATGGCGTTGTTTCTTCGAAATTCCCCCACCCCCACCCTCGTGTAGGCTGCGGTTCATATGAACATTCTGTTTGGACGTAGGAGGGATTTGCACATCCGCCGCTGATTGGGCCCCTGTGGAGGCAGTGCATACCAACATTCTATGTGCCCGTTGGAGCTATTTGCATAACACCTCCTGAATGGCCCCTGCGAGCATTCCAAGCTACGCCATTGGCTCTCATCTATTTTGGGCCGTACAGGTGCGGCGACGGTTTTTCGGAGATTTTAACCCGCCAGTCTTTGTCCTTGGGTGATGGGGAGTATGCGTGCCAAGTTTGGGGCGGATCCGTCCAACCGGGTAGGAGCCAAGGAGACTCAAACCCACCGCGCGGACCCACGTACAAACAAACAAACAAACAAACAGACAAACATTCACTTTTATATAGGTAGTAGATATTTATACCCCGCCTTTCCTGCAGGGAACCCAAGGCAGCTTACATAGTCCTCCTCCTCTCCATTTTATCCTCACAACAACCCTGTGAGGTAGGTTAGGCTGAGAGTCAGTGACTGGGCCAAAGTCACCCAGTGAGTTTCATGGCTGAGCGGGGACTAGAACCCGGATCTCCTGAGTCCCAGTCCAACACTCTAACCACTACGCCACACTGGCTCTCTGACTTTTCGCTTAATTCCTGAATGTGTGGCAGAATGAAGAGTTTTATACATCTCTGAAAACAGACCAAAGAGCATAATAAATGAAGATCTTGAGGGAAAACACTTCATGAGATTTTGTTTGACTGTGCATGTAAAAACCACTAAAATAAAGTATTTAATTTTGAAGTGTTCTATTCCAAATTGGAACATTTACGTACAGGAAACTTCATTCACTGATTTTTCCCCGCAGATGGTCTTAAAAAGAACATAATGGCACCTCCTCCCCACACGCCTTTTCATCTAATACTCTGGCAATCGCATTCTCCTAGGGTAGAGTCAGTATCCATTTTTTGGTAAGGATGCAATGTTTAATCAGTTAATCGGTAAAACTGATCACTTTTAATCAGGCATTAAAATTACTTGCATATTTCATTTCATTTATTAAATTTCTATACCACACAATAGCTGAAGCTCTCTGGGCAGTTTACAAATATTAAAAACCTTAAAAATACAATATTATACATACCGTAATATAAAAACGTTTACATACAAACATATAAACTGACAACACACACACGCACCCCTAAGGAACTTTAAACAATCAACAATAACAAAATCCAGGACCTGATTAAAAACTGCAGGCAGCAAGCACCATCTAAAAACAGGCACTGCCCTGCTTACAGAGACAACAGGAAACT